>LR999915.1:5637500-6262500 GCA_905220335.1 Noctua pronuba | reverse complement strand
CCGCCCGGGGCCGACTGTTATTTTGGCCGCCCTCTCTAATTTCATAATCATTCAAGAAACGTAGGAAAAAGTCAGACTGGAATATACGTGAGGCTTGTATGAAAAGCCGCTCCGGGCCAGCGGCTTATATTAAGGAAAGTGCTCTAGTGCTTCACGGGTGACCACTGAAAACCAGCGCTGTGCTGTGGGCTCCCCATAGTACAGCATCATGCTGAGTGGTAACCTGCTTGTCGCAGTCAGGACGTGCAAGATGTTAACGTATTTCTTTTTTTTTTTGTCCCGTCCTGTTCAAATTATAAATATATGTAATGCGTTGTACCTACCTATGTTTAATTTTTTTTTTTTGGTATTTTGTATGATGCACGTCATGTCCCTGCGACAAATAAATATTTTTTCTTTCTTTACCACCAATCGACCTCAAGAATAAAAGTTTCACAGAAAATTCAACACCCCATTTTACCCTCTTAGGGGTGTAACTTCAAAAAACCCTTTCTTAGTGGATTTCTACTCTTCACAAAGAATTCACCCTCCAAATTTCATGTCTCTAGGACCAGCGGTTTGGGCCGTGCGTTGAACTGCGTTGATATATCAGTCAGCCAGTCAGGACATTGAATTTTAAATTGGGGGATGGTTTTGGAAAAACTGTCATACACGTACCTCATGATTTTAACTGAAGAGTATGTACAAAACTTTTCAAGTCAATCGACCCCGAGAATAAAAAGTTTCACAGAAAATTCATCACCCCATTTCACCCGCTTAGGGGTGGAACTTCAAAAAACCATTTTTTTGTGGTTTGTGGAAAAGCACATTATCCAAGGTGTCAAAAGTTTTCCAGATGTCAAAATACGCCACATCTATAGTCTGTTTTTTAATCCCTGAGACTAAATTGACAAGTAAAAATGGCAAACTGACACAGATTTCAATAGGATTTATGTCAGTTTTGACATTTTCACTTGTCAATTTAGTCTCAGGGATTAAAAAACAGACATTACCTGTACCTCACCGTCAATGACAGGCGAGAGGTAGTTAACAAATGACAGCAAGTTGCCCCCCGTACTGTGACCCGGTCGAAAGCTGTGTTGAGCGTCCGAGAGTTGTGAGCTCACTTGTGTTTAAATACTTTTATGCAACACCGATTTAATTACCTTACCGAACGCAGACAGCACCGCCACCGGCCGGCATCCATCTTTAGGGACTGGGATAACGTGAGTGACTTTCCACTCGTTCGGGTAGTGACCCTCCCGCAAACACAAGCTAAAAATGCGCAATAAGGGCGTTTCAAAAAGCATGCTACAATCTTTGACAATGTAAGTGGTATGCCACTCGCGCGCACCGCGTATAGCGCCGGCCGCCTTTCGCCATACACCGAGTGGAAATACGAGGCAAAACATTCCGCACACTCCTCCTCCTTTAGCAATAAGCCGTCCCAAGTCACTTTGGGTTTATTGCTCCGAGATTGCTTAGCCTAGCTTAGATAATCGCCATCCAGTTCTGTATTTCTGACGTCGGGGCAACTTCAGGGGCATCGTTCCTTTGGATATGCGCTTGAGGGATAGAGGCGGGTACGTCCATGGGCACTGATGTGGAAGGTGGGGAGCGATCATATTTACGACTCCGGTTGAATGGACTATCCTCCATCAAGAAGCAGGTTGTATTAGTCCTGTTAAACACCGGTCATTTCTACTATACCTTACACGAATGTACTGTACGAGTATGCGTTACTACTGGCTATTGGTAACTAGGTCACAATTTCGCAAGTGATTATTTGTTTATTGCAATAATTGTTCAATACGGCTGTTCACTACGATCGGCAATTTTGCAATCTCCAATGAAACTGTAGATGCAAAAACTGTAGACGTATGTTAAAAAAAAAAAACAAAAAGAATTGAATACTTAAAATAATATTTATTGTCTAGCAAATTAAATATAATTAATGTTAATCTATACATATAATAAAATTGTAACAGGCCGATGTCTATACATTGAAGATTAAAAAAAAACATTATATGGGGGGTCTATAAAAGAGCAACAGAAGTCAAAAAAACAGTTTTTTGAATTTTTGTCTGTCTGTATGTTTGTACACGCATCACGAAAAAACTACTGCATGGATTTGAACGCAGCTTTCACCGCTCTACTGCTAAATGCTTAACTTAAAATATAGGCTACATTAGATATCGTTTTGGACCCGGTAGATACATACGTACCTCTATATTTAACGAATACCTATGCGAGTTTATTATGATAAATTAACGTTTTGTATAGCTATAAGTCACAGAATATATTATTGTCATTTTATACAATATGGCAATATTGACGTGTGTTTTCACGGTGCATTTACTTTTTTTTTTGCATTTTACCTCTGAAAGCAGCAACGCATTAGCAATCTTATTGTAAAGAAGATAAAGATGACTGTGCTTTTGATAGTGACGCCAAGTCAGAGGTAAAACCCTGTGAAAGGATTATTCTGTAGGAAAACATTGTGAGCATCAGAGGTAATACAGCTTATACCTATAATTGGAATCTTTGGAATTGTTGCACGATGTTTCCATAGTGTTCAGACCTAAAGTAGTGAAAATAAAATATCTATGGGTCAGGTCGAGGTTATCATTTTTACCCGACGGTTAGACAGCAAAGCCATCTTTGTGGTTCTATTTCCGTATATTATGCTCTTCGGCTTGAAAATAAATTAGCTACATAAACTTAGTGACCAGTCAAAATTTTGCCTTTGTTCCCACTAGTACCACCGAACTGTACCACCGGTGGTACTAGTGGGAAATCTCGTTCTCAATAGTACCACCACCTACTTAGTGGTACTAATGGGACTTGTTGTTCCCAATAGTACTACCTATGGAAATTGTGTAGGTATCCTTATTTTTTTACCGCTGTAAACTTATGGGACGAAAACCTACCATATTATTTAGACGTAGAGTAGTCTATTTTTCTCAAGTGCAGGAAGATGAAAAAACTGAAATTCTGAATTGAATAAACTCTTTCCAAAAATGCTAAAGAGGTAGAAGTAACTCAACAATTCATATTTTTTTTTTTTTTTTGCTTAATATTGTGAAGATTCCATGAGAATCATACTATTTTGCAATGTAACAGGTAAAAGATTAGCTCAAAAGTTCAACAATGTTTTTCATGGATGGTACTTATAAGTCATGCCCGGAACCGTTTCGTCAAATTTACGCGATTCATGGCGACCTTGGTAGCAATTTGGAATATAAAAATATTGTCCCATTAGTCTTTGCGTTTATGACTCATCAAAATGAAAAAGCGTACTATTCTACTCTTTTCGAACTACTCAAAATTCCGGAATGGCAGCCAGATGTGGTCATGACTGATTTTGAACAGGCAGCCATAAGTGCATTGACTAAAATTGGTACAAAAGTTACAGGATGTCATTATCACTTTTTAAATGCTGAAGAAAACAAAGGATAATCAACGAATCATTCATTTGGCTAGTAACCTTGCTTTGCTCCCAACAGCCAACATTTCGGAAGGATGGGATCATGTCGTAAGAGAAATGAAAAAAGACGTACCTGCATTGAGAAATTTCAAAAAATACTTCGAGACAGTTTGGATGAAAAATCCTTTCAAAGATATATTGAGCGTTTTTGGCCGTCAACATCGAACAAATAATTCAGCAGAAGGTTAAGGCATCATAACTTAAATTCTTACATAAGCAGAAATAAACCAAATTTCTTGCAAATCTTACATGTTTTGTTTCATGAATCTCATATAACAACCTTAACAACCATCTCTATAGCTAGGGAGATAGTACTATTGGGAACAAACAGTCTCACTAGTACCACTACTATTAATTAATATAAATGGTGGTACTATTGAGAACGAGATTTCACACTAGTACCACCGGTGGTACAGTTCGGTGGTACTAGTGGGAACTAAGGAAATTTTGCATTCACTAAAGTCTCTGAATACAAAGCACTATCGCAGCTTTCAGTGTGACCAGCCACGCTTACCGGTAAACAACAACAAAAATAAAATTAATTAAAAATAAGCTTAGATAAAAACAATATAAGTATCTATATAATAACAATATCATGCAGTCATGCGTCTTATTTCTTCAACTATCATTTTAACTTATGAATTCAGAGCTTCATGTTGTGATGTTTTAAGTGACACGGAGACAGCTGATCAGGCGCGGTCCTAGGATCCGAGTCACGGGGGTTCATGGTTACCCCAATCGTCTACACGAGGAAGGCTTTTATTTACTAATTTAACAGGTGCATTTGATTATTAACGTTAAGGGCGTGTACTGCTAAGAAACCCCGTGAAATTCAAATTTTCCAACGTTTCAGGCAATCTGCGTAGTAGTTTCAAGTTGTATGTTTACCATGATTTGTGACCGTAAGAAATATGTAATTACAGAATCAGATCAATTCAATTTTGTTAGTTAATGATGGCCTTGGATACGAATTTTACGGGCTACCCTCGCGCTTTCGCCTTAAGAACAAACGCGATAACTAGACCTCTCGCATAGAACAAATTAAACACGTTAAAAATATATTCTCTACAACAATACGAGTCTTAACAACTAGGTAATCATAATATAAGTTAGCATTTCTCGAGAATATTACAAACATGTGGTCTTGGGTCGCAAAATGACCTATATTGGGGTATTAGGTATCAAAGATTGTCTTGATTGAGACCAAGTTGTCCCACCAGCACTCGTAGCATGATCACCGTAGAAAAAGACAGATCAACAAAAGAAATCGTCATTTCGTCGATTCTTCCGTCGACAAAACCTGTTTCTCCTACGCGTGCAAAAAAAGAGTATATTTAAAATTGTTACGTCCTTTGTCCGACTAGTTGATTTTGGTGGAAAAAATGTACAAGCTTAGCCTTGCGTAAAAATGGTAAGTATAAAGGTAGGATAAAAAGTTTCACAGAAAATTCAAAACCCCATTTCACCCTCTCAGGGGTGGAATTTCGAAAAACCCTTTCCTAGTGGATACCTACCCTTCACAAAGAAAACCCCCTTCAAATTTCATGTCTCTAGGACCAGCAGTTTGGGCTGTGCGTTGATATATCAGTCAGCCAGTCAGGACATTCAATTTAAAATTGGGGGATGATTTTGGAAAAACTGTGATATACGTATCTCATAATTTTAACTGAAGAGTATGTACACTAATTTTCAAGTCAATCGACTCGGAGAATAAAAAGTTTCACAGAAAATTCAACACCCCATTTCACCCTCTTAAGGGTGGAATTCAAAAAACCCTTAGCTGATACCTACTCTTCACAAAGAATACACCCTCCAAATTTCATGTCTATGACCAGCGGTTTGGGCTGCGCGTTGACATTCAGTCAGCCAGCCAGGACATTGAATTTTAAATTAGGGGATGATTTTGGGGAAACTGTGATACACATATTATCTCATAATTTTAACCGTAGAGTATGTACAAAAATTATCAAGTCAATCGACTCCGAGAATAAAAAGTTTCACAGAAAATTCAAAATCCCATTTCACCCTCTCAGGGGTGGAATTTCAAAAAACCCTTGTTAGTGGATACCTTCTCTTCACAAACAAAACACCCTCCAAATTTCATGTCTCTAGAACCAGCGGTTTGGGCTGTGCGTTGTTATATCAATCAGCCAGTCAAGACATTTAATTTTAAATTGGGGGATGATTTTGGAAAAACTGTGATATACGTATCTCATAATTTTAACTGAAGAGTATGTATACTAATTATCAAGTCAATCGACTCCGAGAATAAAAAGTTTCACAGAAAATTCAACACCCCATTTCACCTTCTTAAGGGTGGAATTCAAAAAACCCTTAGATGATACCTACTCTTCACAAAGAAAACACCCTCCAAATTTCATGTCTCTAGGACCAGCAGTTTGGGCTGTGCGTTGATATATCAGTCAGCCAGTCAGGATATTGAATTTTAAATTTGGGGATGATTTTGGAAAAACTGTGGTACACGTATCTCATAATGTTAACTAAAGAGTATGTACAAAAAAGTTTCAAGTCAATAGACTCAGAGAATAAAAACTTTCACAGAAAATTCGACACCCCATTTCACCCTCTTAGGGGTGGAATTTCAAGAAACCCTTTCTTAGCGGATGCATGTTATACGTTATCTTTAGATAAGTAGGGCGTTTGATTGACAGTGCTACTAATCTGAAGTCTCGTGGGAAATAAAGATTATTATAAACGCATTCAAAAAAGGAACGAGATAAAAAACCAAAGAAACTTAGTTTTAACAAGTTTCAGCCCGCCAAACCTTATGAATGAAAATACGACGTTGCCAATATTTAGTTTGTATGAAAATTTACAAAAAATAAAAAATAAGAATTCATAATTGTGTCCATAATGAAAAATGCTTAAATATTTCCGTAGTCTGAACATCTGGTCGAAGTTTATGTATATCGTCCGGAACACGTTGTAATTAAATATAATGTATTTGGGTCATTCACAGTATTATTTATTAGATAATCCTAGTGGAATATATCGATAAGTGATGCAAAGTGGACGCAAAAAATTTAAACATTACAATTTGTCCTCCCTTGTGGGACAACTTGGTGGGACAACGTGAAACAACCCCAAAAATGATATGTGTAGGTAGGTACATTTTTATTTTAACAATGAATCCGTAATGCTGCTCTCTAAAATCACTAATGCTTCGAGTGTCATGTTGTTGGCCTGTTTTGTAACCCGAAGAAAATCTACTGTTTTTTAGGCAGTGATTTAGAGTACTTTACCCTAGCAGTAAAGTGGCTCCTAGAGTGAAATGGGTAGAACGTATAATTAGTGTATAATCTGCTGTGAATACACATTCACAGCAGTTTATACGACGTTATGACACCGTCGTTTTGACTTTTAGCAATATTATTCAATAACGCATGCGTACACTTTTGAAACTTTGTATGGTTATTATAAGCGTCAAGAAGGACCGAATACATTTTTCAGCGAGCTTAATATACGTTTTCTCATTTAGACGCTGCGATAATTTTTCGGGTTTTCAAAAAACCGCGATTACTCGAAAACCTGAAGACGCACAAACTACATTTTCAGTGCAGTTTTTTGCACAAATATAAGCTCTCTGGCCATGCACAATATTTCTCTCTCCGATCATTCGTTTAGAATTTTCATGCTGGAAAAACGTTACCCTAGCAGGAATCGTTTTTTCCGTATGTTTCGCCTAAACAACAAAGCGCACCAATTTTTTTGTGGTTTCAGAATGTACACTAATTATTATAAGTTCCACTCATATCACTCTAGGACCCACTTTCCTGCTAGGGTAACGTACACGTGATTCAGTACAATTTGCTGCTCATATTATCACATTTATCACCATAGTGCCTACTTTAAAATATAGGTAATATTCGCGATCACAGCTGCTTACAGTCTCTTCATGTAGTACACTGTACTCGCTTTGGGAGATAACTTGGCCGCCTGTTCCTGTGAAACCGTGAAAATGGAAAACCGTTAAATGTTCATTCAAGTCATCATATTATGCGATTGTGAAGTCCTGACCCCAATAGGAGAGAAACATTGGAAAGGAGATAAAACAGTTAGGAAAAAAACCGACCGGTCACTAGTCGGCCTCGCGTATGGCTCCGTAACATCGAAACCACAATTAAATGTTATGCAAGAAGTGCGAAAAATAAGATGTTGACTCGACGACCACTCGGGCGACTTTGGCCCCCAATATCTCCGTAACTAGAAGGTTCCCAGGCCCTGCAGTCTCGACATTAGATAGCTACAAAAATCGGTCGCTAAGTCGTATCGTTGTCAAATTACACAGAAACGCTAGATTCTTCGCCATCCCTTGCCATTAATTTATTGAAAGAGAATGTTTCAGCCTGTCCTGTTGAATTTAAATTTTCACATATAAACCCTATGGTCGTTATGAAGGCTTTTAAGCAAATTAAAATAAAAACTACTGAAGACCTTTGGGGTATGTCTACTAAAGTTTGTCAATCGATTGTTGAGACAGTAGCTCCCTATTTAGCTTTAATATTTAATTTATGTGTAGACCAAGGGGTATTTCCAGATTTGATGAAGTATAGTAAAGTTATACCACTTTTTAAATCTGGAGACAGCAAAGACACAAATAATTATAGACCCGTATCTATTTTGCCGGTTTTCAGCAAGGTGTTTGAAAAAGTGATGCTAAATCAAATGCTCAATCATTTTAATCGAAATGACATCTTACACGATCAACAATATGGTTTCACCAAAGGCCGTTGCACTACTGTCACCTTGCTAAAGCACATCTTTAATGCATGGGAAGAGGCAAAAGACGCAATAGGCATTTTTTGCGACCTATCCAAGGCATTTGATTGCGTGGATCACGACACACTGTTGCTGAAACTTGAGCATTACGGACTAGGAAAACAAGCACTTAGCTTAGTAAAATCATATTTAAATGATCGAATGCAGCAAGTACAAATAAATGGCGTAAATTCGTTAGGATTAAAAGTAAAAATGGGGGTACCGCAAGGCTCAATACTGGGCCCTTTCCTTTTCATAGTATATATTAATGATTTACCTCAGTTACTGAAAAGTCGACCTCAAATGGTGTTATTCGCTGATGACACATCACTGATTTTTAAAGTTAACAGACGTGCACAAGATTTTGACGACATAAATACCGCTATGCTTAAGATTCATAACTGGTTTACTGTAAACAATTTAGTGTTAAATGGGAAGAAAACTAAATGCATAAGATTCGCGTTACCGAATGTAAGAAGTAGTGAATGTAACGTTGTATTGAACAAGGAGATACTCGAATTCGTCGAAAATACAGTTTTCTTGGGGATTACGCTTGACTCGAAACTGCAATGGAGTCCTCACTTAACAGCACTTGCAGGGCGGCTAAGTTCAGCCGCTTATGCTGTCCGTAAAATCCGGCAATTAACAGACGTGGATACCGCGAGACTGGTCTATTTTAGTTACTTCCATAGCATCATGTCTTACGGTATTCTGCTGTGGGGTCGGGCTGCAGATATTGACTCCATATTTATTCTGCAAAAGAGGGCTGTAAGAGCCATCTATAACCTACGCAGACGCGAGTCTCTAAGAGAATTGTTTAAACAGATTAACATCATGACGGTACCTTGTCAATATATTTATGAAAACATTATGTTTGTTCGGAAAAACATTCATCTTTTTAGTAAAATAAGCGACAGGCATAATATTAATACTAGAAATAAGGACAAATTAGATCAACCACGTTTCAGATTGTCAAAAGTACGCACATCTTTTATGGGGTACTGTGTAAAATGTTATAATAAAATACCACTTGAAATTTTACAACTTAATGAGAAGAAATTTAAAAAATGCATAAAACAAACACTATGTAAGCGAGCATATTATAAGTTAGAAGAGTATATCGTAGATAAAAATGCTTGGCTTAATGCTGGTCCTGCTCCACTGCCACTTGGGTTCACATACTAAGATTTTAATGTTTGGAAGAGATGCTCCCCCTTTAGTTCTTTCATCATTTTTTTTATTTTTTTTCTCGTTTGGAAACTTCGTTACTTTGATAACTATTGTTTTATATAAATTAGAAGCATTATTTGAGTTTTTGTAAGTGTGAGTACCATGTAGACTTTCTATTATGGTTAGTAGGGCTTATCCTAACCTTTATGGTTTTAACTGTAGCTTTGTTTTATTTTCCTATCTCTACACTGTGCTCACATATAGAAGCAACAATATTGTACCCAGGACTATGTAATATATAACTTGATTTGAAAAGAGTGTCCATGGAGTTTCTTGCCCATTCTTCTCCATGAGATCTACTATTTTCGAATGGGCAACTACAGTCCATTCACAGTTATTATGCCTGTGGCGGGACTGTAGGTAGCTTATTTTTGGCTTATTTTTGACTATGCAAAAGTGCCTGTCATGGGTCTATTTGAAATAAATGCTTTGAGTTTGAGTTTGAGTTTGAGTTTGAATTCCTTTAATAGATTTTCTACTTTATTTCGCAAGCATAAGGTTGAAAATGTATTAAAGAAATTTGACATCGATTACACTTAACGACCGATTTTTGTCGTTATCTAATGTCGAGACTGCAGGGCCTGGTATGGTCTTGAAAAAAAAATGATCGCAAAGACGGTGAGAACAAGTGCCTATCGGCTTCGTTAAGGGTCTTTTTACACCCTTTATACCCAATTCTTGGGATTTTGATGAGTTGATGTGACTCATTGGTGGTGCAACTACTGCATTATTATCGTTGTCAAAATAAGATGTATTATTTCTATTACCTTCAAAGGTGCCTCTATGCAGTTGACATTCAAATGACGTTTCTGTTTGAACAAGGCGTAGCCCAGTGGCGTAGCGAGCATCGTAAGCAAACCCGCCAGTCCCATTTGGAACGGATAGATGGTTCTCGACGTCCCTCCTCTGAACCAGCACCTCTCAACCAATGCGTGCGTTATCATTGGCACCAGTACTAAAAAGTAATATATCATTAGGCAGAGTTGTTGTGCGAGCCTATTGCCAAATCATCATCTGCCTAGCCTTTTCCCAACTATGTTGGGGTCGGCTTCCAGTCTAACCGGATGCAGCTGAATACCAGCATTTTACATGGAGCGACTGCCTATCGGACCTCCACAACCCAGTTAGTACTGGGTAATACGATACCCCGGTACGATACCATGGTAAGACTGGTTGTCAGACTTTTTAGGCCACTGACTACCTGTAACGACTGTCAAATATCTACAAATGACTGTGGGGACCAACGGCTTAACGTGCTTTCCGAGGCATGGAGGAAACTAGGTATGTAATGGGTGGTCACCCATCCACAGACCAACCTAGGCAAGCACGGCTTAACCTAAAGATCGACCCGAGCGGCTGTTATTTAGCTACGAGCCTATTGCCAAATGTAACTATAAATTAAATCCCGTAATTTTTCCGATTTTTAAAACGTCGGGCAGAAATTTCGGTCAACGGGAAGTGTCTGACAGTGTTGATTATACATTTTTAACAATATTCTATACAACATACAAGTTGTAAACGGACCCTTCACGAACCCGTCAACCAAGCATTCTGTACATCAAACTAAGTAACTCTCCGCAAAAATTGTTACTGGGAAACGACTTTTTTTTTTTTGGGTAGTAAAATCACGTTTTACGGTAAAACTCAATGGTACGCACTCAAACCTTAGTGCTGATGTATGCTTTGATTAGTAAACGGGTTATGGAGTTAATTAAAGTAAAGTTAAAACCTTAAAAAGTGGTTTTAAAAAAAAACTTGTGAAAAATTGGAACTTTGACCTCCAATATCTCGGTAACAAGAAGGTACCCAGGTATGGTCCAGAACAAAAAAATGATCGCAATGACGGGGAAAGCCTTTCGGCTTCGTTAAGGGTCTTTTTACACCCTTTATGTATATACGCTTGCAGTACATCTAACACTACTCGATCCCAAATATTTTGTCTCAGAAAATATGTAACGTCTGGCAGCCCTAGGATCTTGTGTCTCTGTAAGTGTAATACGTACACATTGCGGGCGCAGCTATGGCCACTCTGGTAATGCACGTGAGTAAGATGCTTGGGACCGCCGGGATCTTGGATTTTCCCACCAACTTGTGGTCTGGAGTATACACAGAGGTTCCGTTCCAGAATTCACTGAAATATATCATCTAGCTAGAATCACGTTAAAAGTACTACCTGCCTTCAGACCCTGTATATCATTAAAAGTTCACGAATTTGAAATATAAGTTAATATAGAGAAACCTGTAAAGATGAGCCCCTTTTTTTTTCGGATCGGAAATCATCAAATGACTCCCCCTCCCCCCGCTCTGGGCGGAGTGGAAGGGAGTGTCAGACTTTTACTGACTAAAACCCATCCATGTTCCTTCTTTGCCTTTTGTGTTCCAGGGCCACGGTATCTCTTTCCAACAGTCCCGCAGCTCCGGCAGGCATCGGCCCTTGCGAGCCGCTTCCTTTTTGCTGACATCTCTTTGAGGCGCGCGCGGAACACGAACGCGCCGAAAGATGTGCCCTTCGGTAATCTTCGTGTTTCCAAATTCACGAACTTCATTACAGAGTACCCTCCACAGAGGCAGAGCACCCAAGTTTCTTTTTCTTGTATCACCGCGCTTTGTAGTAGTGCACTTAATTTTGCACGTTTGTAAAAACTTTTCTCTCTGGCGGCTTATCTAATTCTGTCGCAGCTTTTGCAATTACTTGCACGGTTAGGTATATTCGATCATACATCATCGCGCGTTCTTAGCTGCGAAGGTAATCGAAAATTCTCGAAGCGCTTACTTTGGCGGGGAAAGCTATACCTACTAGGTACTTAATTATGGAACCGGAGTCATGGCACTCTTCTATAATTTCAGTGAGAAATATGGAATATGCAAGTACTTACTTGCTTCTCAATACGGGGATACCAATGAAATTACCAACAGCTACCGCTGCAAAGGGGACCAGCCGTTGGTACAGAAAAAGCCGGCGATTGCACCAGCACACACACTTACACTAAAAAATATAATGAAAGCCATAATCAGTAAGTAAATGTAATTATTTTAGGGTCTATCCTCATATTTCAGAGCCATGCCCGGGACCTGGTCGAAGCGTGCTCCGTCAGGGGCTAAAAAAACGTCCACTCCCATCCGTGTCCGGGGCCGGCGACGGAGCTTCAGTATTGATGGAGCTTCAGTGTTGGTGGAGGTTCAGTGTTGGTGGAGGTTCAGTGTTGGTGGAGGTTCAGTGTTGGTGGAGCTTCAGTGTTGGTGGAGCTTTAGTGTTGGTGGAGGTTCAGTGTTGGTGGAGCTTCAGTGTTGGTGGAGCTTCAGTGTTGGTGGAGCTTTAGTGTTGGTGGAGCTTCAGTGTTGGTGGAGCTTTAGTGTTGGTGGAGGTTCAGTGTTGGTGGAGGTTCAGTGTTGGTGGAGCTTCAGTGTTGGTGGAGCTTCAGTGTTGGTGGAGCTTCAGTGTTGGTGGAGCTTCAGTGTTGGTGGAGCTTCAGTGTTGGTGGAGCTTTAGTGTTGGTGGAGGTTCAGTGTTGGTGGAGCTTCAGTGTTGGTGGAGGTTCAGTGTTGGTGGAGCTTCAGTGTTGGTGGAGCTTTAGTGTTGGTGGAGGTTCAGTGTTGGTGGAGCTTTAGTGTTGGTGGAGGTTCAGTGTTGGTGGAGGTTCAGTGTTGGTGGAGCTTCAGTGTTGGTGGAGCTTTAGTGTTGGTGGAGCTTCAGTGTTGGTGGAGGTCCAGTGTTGGTGGAGCTTCAGTGTTGGTGGAGCTTTAGTGTTGGTGGAGGTTCAGTGTTGGTGGAGGTTCAGTGTTGGTGGAGCTTCCGTGTTGGTGGAGCTTTAGTGTTGGTGGAGCTTCAGTGTTGGTGGAGCTTCAGCCTGTCACGTCCCGGGCACGGCCCTGATAATTGTGCATAGACGTTTCGGGTTCCGTCCACTAAAGACAACATGAGTGTTGTCTACTTATTTCTGGATTAAACAACTTTTTTGACCGCCATTATCGACGGTTCACTCAGTTGTCGGGACATAGTCGGGGCATCCGCATAAGTAAATACAAAATACAACGAGTTACATAACAGTTTATTTTCTCAATTAATTTTCTTTATTAAAACTATGGCTATTGGTACGGTAACTGTTTTATTTTCTGTTGAAATAAAATAATTTATTAAATAAATAATTTAAAAATCCAAAGAATTTCTATTCACATGTACAAGTATTTGCAAAATATACATTCAAAATAAAAGTGGCAGAAATATAACAAAATATTTATATTAAATCATGCTGCGCCGACCCCAATTATATTGGGATAAGGGCAAGAGAATGATGATGATAGCAAATAATTATCAAAATTTGAATGTTTTTTATCCCTATCTACAATTCACAGTATTATTGTCAGCTTTAAATACACACAATTGACAAAAATAATTGACATCACAATATATAAAATCGAAATATAATTAATTAATTAAATGATAAAAGGAATATCTTCGGAATGCCATTTCACAATATTGCTAAAACAATTATTCTAAAAAAACCGCCTTCTTTGTGGTCAGATCGAAGGAGTAACGTAACAACAATATAACATAAATTATTGAGCTTTAAGGGCCTGACTCTCTGGGCCCAAACCGTATACAATCTACCTAGCTCATATTAACAATCATAATAAAATATAAAAAAATGCATTACTTACAAATAAGCATAACTTGGTTGGATCATAAACTATTGTAAAAGTTTATAAAAAAAAACAATTATAAATATCAATTATTCTGAACTATTAACAATTCCTAGATTCTTGCAGTTATTTTTTTACGGCGTTCAAAACTGCAGGACAGTTCATGATAGGACCCCAGGGACCGATTAATCGGGTTAAGGGTTAGACCTTTAAACACATACATATGTTTGATTAACCTGTATACAGGCCAACCCTTATAACATGTGGGTTAACCATTTAAATATTGCTGACTGAGAGACAAAGCACCGAGCGTGGGTTAACTCCGTCACCTTCTTGCATATTTTTTCATGTATAAAAATGAATTCTATGCGTGAACCGGTTGTTATAGGCTGATTAACCCTGCAACACGGGTTAACCTTTACTCTAAGGCTTTTCACTTAACCCCAAAAAAAATAACCCGATTAAAACCCCTATAGGTGTAACCTTTCCGGCCCCTGCAGAACCCAAATAACAAATGCAAAACGTCCAAAATATATTCTTTGTAAAAAAAAACGAGTGTATTCTTAACTACTAGTGATAACAAGTTATATAGCATATCTTCAAAATATTCAACAGCACAAAGCTCCTATATCCCCAATTACTGGGATATTTTGGATTTTCCGAAGAAACGGCGGAGTATATTTTTCATTCAATTGTCCACCGATTCGATAATTCTACAAAAGAGTAAATGCTTTAAAATATAAATAGTTTTGATCAAAGCTTTCTACCATCACAACATTTACCACCGATTCGAGTGATTACTATTTCAACTCCATCATTGATTTTTTCATGGCTTTCTGTCAAGAACTTTATTTTTATAGCCATATTTGGTATACGGTAATATTCGCGATCACACGTGCTGCTTACAGTCCCTTGTTGTAGTACAGTGTAGTCGTCTCCGGAGATATCTTTTTGACGTTTTCCTGTAAAATACAAAATAGTTTTCGTTCAAATCCCATCACATATTTTCTTACAGACAGAAGATAGACCTGTCATCATCATCCTATAGTCTGTTTTTTAATCTCGGAGACTAAATTGACAAGTACAAATGGCGAACGGACATAGATTTCAATATCATTTAAGTCAGTTTTGACATTTTCACTTGTCAATTTAGTCTTCCGAGATTAAAAAACAGACTTTAGCCTTTTTTTACATTAAGCGACTGCTTATCTACACTCCACAACCCAATTTCTGGGTAATATGGAACCCTTTCTTCTTCTTAGTATCGGGTACGTGGATTCGCGCAATCCCGGAACGCGGATCCAGGACAAAACGACATTGCGCGTTTTTTTACCCGGCTGCCAAGGAATACATATAGATACAAGATACGCGCGAAAAACGTGGGTTACGTTTTGTTTTTCGCGCGTATCTTTATGTTTGTTTGTTTTTTGTAGATTTCTTTATTACCTCGTATGTTCCAAATGGCTGGATGGATTTCGATGATTAAGGTATCAAAAACCCATGTGTCCGTAGAGAGTTGTTTAAAAAAAAACAAAATGGCGGATTTTTGGCGCTAAATTGTAAGTCGTTAATTTTTTTAACCAAACCTATCGAATAGGGTATCAAAATGAAGGAAATGAAAAGGACTTTATATATATATTTATATAAAGGTACATAATACAATGTGCAGTCGGGTTTTTTGATACTTTAAATTAAATATTACTTGGTAAGTTAGTTTACGGATCTACCTATGTCATCCACGTTCGCATACCAAAGGTCTACACTCTACGTCACTAACGTCTACAATCTACCACGCGAGCCCGGCACGGGTTGGTGGATGTCCCCGAATTTCTAGGGCATGCCGGTTTCCTCACGATATTTTCCTTCACCGATTTTGAAAGCAGTGGCGATTAAATAAAACTTTCCGCGTTACCTTAATATTACTCTCAACGGTGTTGACGCTAATGCTGGCCGTCTGTTCGAAGAAGGCGCAGCACAGTGGGGTAGCGAAGGTCACGCTGAGACAGACCAGGGCCATTTGGAACGGAATGATGACAGGCGAACCCGGCTTAAACCAGCGCCTCTGGACCGCTGTGTTCGTTATTATTGGCACTAGGGCTGAAAAAAAAGGGAAAGGCATGTAAAAAAATGAATTATGACCATCAAAAGTGATCATACTTATTTTTAACTAGCTTTTGCCCGCAGCTTCACTCGCGTTAATTTAGAATTTGACAATTAAAGTCTTAACATGCTACTCAAATTTCTATAATAATATAATTCAATCATGATTCGAATGACACATGGTATGGCGCCATGTTATCATAAGAACGTTATTGTTGTTTTCCTCGGGAACAGTACTTTTGTCGGGTTGAAAGTTACCATAGGTCTGTTCCTGTACACCTACCAACGTATATGCAAAATTTCAGGATTATCTGCTCAGTGGTTTAGGCGTGAAAAGGTAACAAACAAACTTACTTTCTCATTAACAATATTAGTTAGGATTAGGATTACCTACTTAAGTAATTCTGCAGACGATAAACTGTTGCTGTTTTATACAACACTAGCCTTTCCCCGCTGCTTTATTTGCGTAATGGTAGGAAATTATCTCACGGAAACGTCTCAAATATAGCTTTTGATACTCGAGGATGATGTTAGCTTTTTATTAGTGAAAGAATTTTCGGGTTCGGATCATCAGTTCCGAAGATAACCCCCTACATCCAAGCTTACAAACTTTTTATAGTATTCGTATGGATGTCACTGTACCAAAATTACCGTAACTCTGGTAAAATGCTCGATTTTCCCAATCATATAAGTTTTTATGGTCAACATTATCATTAACTCTAGAAACGGGATATTTACTTTGTTTTCTATTTGTTTTGAGTTCCCGATATTTCGGCGCTGTTGCAAGCACCATGATCACGGATAAACGCGCCTAAATATAGGGAACTCAACACAAACAGTAAACATGGTAAATATCCCGTTTCTAGAGTTAATGATAATTTCCCAATCATGTTAGAAATAATTAGAATTAGTGTTAAGACGTTCCCCGGATTTCAAATAAATACAAGTTCCATCCTCCATTTAAGTTCAATAGACAATAACTTTTAAAAACCCTTCCTAAATGCTCATTTTCGTAAGGAATGGGGATTCAAGTCTTTTGGAGTAGATACTTACTCATGCCTGGCATAGCCATGCCCACCCTGGATATGCAAACGAGGAATATGCCTGTAGCCGCTGCGATCTTGGAGTTCCCCACACGCTGCCCATCTTGGGTGAATACAGGGGTTCCTTGGATTATTTCACTGAAATAAACAACAAAAAAGTTGGTTAGTTTGTATTTTTGAGATTTCTATCTGTAACTAAATAGTCGACGAAGAATGAAACTAGTCTCATTCTTCGTGTTTTATGTATTGCTACATCCAACTTGTTCTGAGCGACATTCGATTCAGCATTTTTTTAACAACGTAGCTGATCTGTATGATATGTGTGATATGTGGCTCATGCGACCCGCGGTCAAGCTGGTGGCGCGGCTTGGCTTGGCTTAAATACTGTATAGGCGATTTAATATCGTTTAAAGATTTTAAAATCCGTTCCGATCCGATGCGATGCGAGCCGTTTGGTGGAAATCATCCTTATGTATACTGGTAATGTCATTCTGGAAAAGCAATAACTTCAAAACGGTGACTCAACACTGTGACCTTAGAATTGAAATATTTATATTGTGTTATTTCAATTCTTCTTATAATAATAGCATCATAGAATAATAAGTTTGACCCTAAGATCAGTATAGCAAGTAGGGTTATCTAGATGTTAATGCAAAGTGATGCTGGAACCAGGCATATTACTCAATTTAACGACTTTCACCCTAGGTACAATATTACTATCATCAATGTGTCAAAATTGACAGCACGGTTGGCGCAGTGGCTGAGCGATTGGCTTATGCGTGTCGCGGGTTCGATCCCCGCACGGAACAAATATTTGTATGATCTACAGATAGTTGTTCCGGGTCTGGCTGTTTGTGTATGTGAAGTTTAAATGTTTGTAAACGCACCCACGATACAGGAGGAATTCCTAGTGAGGGGCAAGGTTTAAAAAAAAAAAAAAAAAATATAAGTCAGAAGAAACGAAAGCCCTATAACCAGCAGTGGGTAATTCCGGACTGAAATGATGATGATGATGATGATAATGATTTTCAAAAATTGTATTGCAGACATATTTTGTTACTGTAAGCCTGACTTCCAAATCCTTTGATCCAGGGCCAATGAGGACCACTGGTCGTTGGTTTTGTTCAGCTCGTCCCACCATCTCCTGTGAGGTCTACCGCGTTGCATTCTGCCTGTGTCAGGGCTCCACATAGTGATTATTTTGGCTCAAAAAGCAACTAAGCTAAAGTGGGACTGGCCTGGCCATTTCTTCCGTTATTTGAATAAAACTAAATTATAATACAACAAAATTACTTACGTGCTCCTCATCATAGGGATATTGATAAAGTTAGCGCCACACACGGCCGCGAAGGGAACCAACCGCGCGTATAGTGGGTTCATGCCCTAGAAATTAAAATATTGACAAAAATTATAACATTGCAATAGTGAACGCAAATACGATAATAATTTAAACGAAAATATAATGTATCAGTTTATATACCAAACTAAAAATAAATAGTAAAGCTGCGTTTACACGGGCCGTTTTTTCAGCTTATTATGACGTCAACAGTCAAAAAGTAGCAATAAAGTTGACTAGGTATGTAAGCGCACCTTAATTCTCTAAATGTTTGTCTAAATTAATTCTTCTATTTACTTAAGTACAATTATGTAAAATATATGTGGACCAACGCAATGTACGCGGAAAGTGGGCTGTGGACAGCAGCCCAATATATGTACAATACAAAACAAAACCTATAAGAATCTACATAACACCGTTAACATCACGCCTGTAATCCTCAAACGGTTAGGCAGAGGTCTACCCTCTGTCCATATTAGTAATCTAAATACTACATACAGGTACCACAAATACAGATATCGGTAACATAGTACTTACGTACTATTTCAAGCATGTAGTAAGAGGACTCTGACGTCAGAGGTAACATAACAAGCGTAATATGTTTGTTTACTATCGCGTTATAATGTAATCGTTAAGTGAACTTTCATGACACATTGCTGCAAATCTGTCAAGCACGACTCAAATGGGTATAGGTCACGGAGTGGCTGCAATGTCGTCAAAATATTATTGCAGCGAGATATTGCAGATATTTAAGTATCTATTATTCTTGATTGGGCGGAAAGGGGTAGGGCTTATATTCCTGTGATCACACAATCTCGCAACAATCTGGATTCTTCACAGGCCTGAAGGCACCTAAGAAGCCGATTCCTGTTGGCTTCCCTTCGAGAAAAAGGCACCCTAATTTCTTCATCGAGTAGTTTTGTCAAGTAGATCGTTATTTTTCGTTAAAAATATATTGTAGATTTTAAAGCCTCTCCAATTTTCAGTGGTTTTCCATAAAAATTTCCATAGTTATGTAACCATAAGGATTTCAAAACATGTGCCCTACCTCTATTGCTTAGCCTAATTTTAAAGGCAGGCTTTTTAAAACTGTTATTTTTTTTGATTACTTAGAAGAACCTTAATTTCCATTACCTTTCTGTATGATTTTACTTCAATTTGGCTTCGTTATAACTAGGGCATACGGTATAACGATGATTCCCAATGTCCACCACCGCAGCGGCTTAAAATTGTGGGCCTTTTCTCCAGTGGAAGACAATGGAAATATTTAAAAAAAACCAGTGGTGCCTAAGGGGAATAATTATAAATGGTTTAAGTTTTTAAACTGTCAGGGTCACTAACACCCACCCGCAATAACTTCAGTTTATCCGTGATCATGGTGCTTGCAACAGCGCCGAAATATCGGGAACTCAACACAAACAGTAAATATCCGGTTTCTATAGTTAATGATAATATTATGAAAGATTGTGTCGCTGTCCACCAGGTGGTGGACAAATCGGTGGGGGGCATCAGGAATCATAGCGGTATAAGGTATAGCATTAAGCATAAGTAAATACTTATAATAAATCCATTATTCTGGCATCAGAGTCGCATGACGACGAAATCAAATCAACTAAGTGCAAGTGTTTTCCAACGTAAACAGTACGATAATCTCACGGTTTTTCCGACACGACACGAACACACGACACACCTCCGTGACGTATGTCGATATAACAATTAGTTGTGTTCACACCACCGAAATAGAAGATAACGTTGGAAAAATACGCGATACGCTATCGTAGCGATAATGAAATACACCTGACCGTAATTTATTGGCGTTAAGATAATGAGCACAGTGATTTGGTAAAGGTTGTAAAAATAAAAAAGTCAAGTATGTAAGCACTTGTTATTTATCACACTTCGTGATATAAGGACATACAAAAAAAAAAAGGATGATCGAAGGCAAAGAAAACATGGTAGGGGAGCCCAGAAAGGTTTTTCAGCAAGTTTATTCAGTTATTGAAAACTTGATAATTGATTGACTGCCAAAAACAATATTTGAAAAGATTCATAAATATAGGAGTTCTGCAAGAAGGAGTCCACCTTTAGATTTTAAAAAGACTAAAAACTCGACATTATCGATTTTCATCTCATCGTACGGGGCCTGGACATAAACAGGCAAAACTTGACGATGATATTGTGGCTTCCATTAAATCTGCCCCCCCTCCCTCTGGGCTCCCTTGCCGAAAATGGAATCTCTACCATGATCATTTTTGGTATATTTAGCAAAATTATAATAAAACGTGGAACCGCAAACCGCAACGATAGTGCCATGTATGGTTATTCTGTATGATGATGGATGCTTACCTTTACTTTACTGTTGAGATACAGGGCCGTACCCAAAGCACCTCCACAAGCCGCGCAATAAGACGCCACTAAGTGCCTGTAAAATAATACAGACGAAGTTTTGTTACTATTGTATAGAGCAGGGCTTCCCTAACTGTTCGTTGCGACGCCCTAGGGCGCCGCGGTACTATCACAGGGCGTCGTGAGGCGATCTAAACTTGAGCCTCGTTTTGAGAAACTATGCTCAGAAAAGCAAGCACATCCTTCTCATTAATACCAAGCGATAAGAGATAAAAAGGGTGTTTTCTTTTTTGAGCAAAGTTTCTTGCTTTTTATCTTTTTTGTTTGATTTCGTTTTTGTTTTTATGTTTTTTTCAGTATTTTCTAAAAAAAATTTGGAGTTTTTCTAACAAATTGTTTTTAGGCTAGAACTACAACTAGTAGGTAAATGTATGGAAGAAGGCAGGGCGTCGCAAAAATATGGCAACTTCCCAAGGGCGACACAGTTAAAATAAGTTTGGGAAGCCCTGGTATAGGGTATCGCACATGGAACTCAAATAAAAACAAAGATAGATTATACAGTATTATATGGTCTATCTTTGTTTTTATTTGAGTGTGAGTGTAGTATTGTATAGTCTATCTTTGTTTAGTGTTTTTTAGCCCTAGACTTTTCTAAGGAAAATCCGGTTACTGAGAGAAGCACTTACGTTTTGGTGATAACCGCGTCTCCGGCTCGATTCGAATAATTGACAACAGCGTTAAACGTTTGATTGAACCACTGCCAGAAAACGATGGCAGGGTTTGTTTTGTAAAACGATATCATGCCTGGAACATAAATAAATTACGGATCGTGAGGTACAGCCCGCTGACATACGGACGGACAGCGGAGGCTTAATAATAGAGTCCCGTTGGTGATCCTTTGGGTACGGAACCCAAAATAAACATGTTTTCTTGCCTCTTACCTTAAGGCTGAGATCTATAAACGCTACTTAGCATGCTTTGACTAACTGCCACTTTCTAATTTGAGTATTTGAATAGAGAACAGTTCGAATTCTACTAAGGGTGATTCCTACAATGGAACGCTCTCAAAATTCATTTAAAACGTAGGTAGAGCTTGGCAAGTCCTCAACTGCAATAGGGTACCGGCAATTTAACGTGTTCCGATCTCAATCTTGCACTTTTAGTTTACGAGTACGAGAGTGACAGGAATAACGCCTCGCTTAACTACATGCTAAGTAACGTTTATAGATCTCGGCCTAAGCTAAGAAAACTAACTAAGATTTAAAACATATAGTACTAGCGAAACCCGGCCATGCTTCGCTGTGGCCCAGTTGGGAATTTCACATTCTCGTGAGAACTTCAGAAAAAAGTATATTAAAACACTCGTGTACTATACAGGGTGGAAGGGACGCACAAACGGTTACCACGTAGACACGTACTCAAATTACATCATTCTGAACCCTCCCACACAGAAAATTATCATCGGTAATTTTAAAAACTTTTTTTATTTATTTATTTATACAGCGTGTAAACGGACCCTTCACGAAGCCGTCAACCAAGCATTCTGTACATCAAATCAAGTAACTCTACGCAAAAAATATTGCTGGGAAACGACTTTTTCTTTGGGGTGAAAAATCACGTTTTACGTTAAAACTCAATGTTACGCACTCAAAACTTAGTGCTGATGGATGCTTTGGAAAGTAAACGGGTCATGGAGTTAATTAAAGTAAAGTTAAAACCTTAAAAAGTGTTTAAAAAAAAAAACTTGTGAAAAAATTGGAACTTCGACCTTCAATATCTCCAGAACCTGTGGTTTCCCAGGTATTCTCTAGAAGAAAAAATGATCCTAATGATGGGCAGAATATATATGTGGTTTTCGTTTTCGTTAAGGGTCTTTTTACAACCTTTAGATAGGAGAACCAACAGCTATGACAAATGAATAGGTAACAATTGTTTAAGCAAAACAGAGCCAATTACAGGTTCTCACGAGTAAACACAGAAAAGGTAGTAGAAATCTTAGGATCACTAGATAACAAGCACGATAAAAATAAAATAAAAGGAATTAAAATAAGACAGAATAAACCCTATAAACACTCTGACACCAGGTTAGGCATTAATGATACGGGGAAAAAAGAAAAAAGATTTTTTTAAAGCATTGCCATAAAATAGCAGGTCCTGTGCGACCTGTATCAGCCTGGTCGTTCATCTTGTGGAGAGGGACTTTTCGGCCATCAGTGCTATGAGCAATATGCCCTGCCTACTGACAAATCTCCTACATACGAAGGATACTCTTCCGAACCTAGCCGCAAACCGACAGACCGCAGCGACAGCATTCTATGAAAACGGTGGCTAAGGGTTGAACCCCATCTTTCGCACTTTTCCATGCTCCTATCCTTTTCTGTCGCTCAGAATCGTCATTTGCTAGAGCGAGAAACAGAGCATGCTGCCGAGCGCATCGTCGATTGTCACGTGCGATAGCACTCCCACACTGTTTGTCAGCGATTCCATGCTGATAGAGGTGCGGCAATGTCGCCACCCACGGAAGAGTCTGTCATTACGTCGTTTGTGATCAATTTCTGAAGAGCAACATAATTAAAAGATCTTAACACTACTCACATCCAGTAATGAGGGTGTTCATAGGCGCCTGCGCAGACATGCGGCCGATCATAAGCATCTTCTCTCCGGTGTCTGGGTGGAATGCACTGTCGTAAAGATACTTGGCAGCCCATAGTTTCTCCTCGTTGTACCCGTCGGGGATTTTTTTTGTAGTCCTGTTATTATGAAAGAAAAAGTTCAGAACTTCAGAAGTCAGAATTCGCTTGTTTCTTAACAAACCTGCAGGTATTAGGTACCCGAAGGGTTGGGCAGGGAAGGGTTGGGGACACACATGTTGATAGTTATATTTTTATGTCCCATTAATAGGGGACCACCCCATTGCCAAAAACCGGGCAAAATCCAGGACCAAGGCTGTTATATACTTACACGGTCGGTATGTTGTTGGGTAATCCTGCTGAAAAACCCAACAACACTGTCGACCTGTGTATCGAACTCAAGACCACAGTGTTTTTGATGTACCTACCTAACCCAACCCAACAAACTTTAACTTGAGGTAACATTCAATCATAGCAAACAGACCTAGGTAGGTACGACAATTTGGGAACAGAATCAAGAAGGGAAGATGGTTGCGGGAACCAGCACAATATTTCCTAGAACCACTCTGGACCAGCGAGAATGAGAGTCTCAGGAATTGGTAACATCACAGACGACTAATAGGTTTTAATGGCGTGCTTAGGGGCTAACAATACGGCCAGCCCATAAGGCAAGTAGACTGTTCAGCAACATCATGAAGGGCAAGCCAAGTCTGCCTTGCCCTTATATGAAATTACTTACCGCCACTATGAAAGTACATACTTAAGTTTTCAATAAATATCATTGATAAAAACAGTTCCGCAACAACCGAACTGACATTCTCCGTGTCATTGTGGGCAGTTAATATTTTACAAACAAAGTACAAGACGCGGCGGGGCGGGAGCGCGATTGTGTAGCTAAACAAAATAATATCGTTTACAAACTCATCAGTGTGTTTTAATGGTGTATTTTAGTAACAAAATGATGTGATTGTTATTAGAAGTGAGTAGCCAAACACGTAATAATTTGGTCGCCGAAAGGGATGTCGATTTTTGGGTTCCCTTCGATTTTTCTCTTTATTAGTGTTGCTATTATTTGACTAGCTGATAAAACCGAAACTTTAGATGCAGCCTAAACAAACCTCACATAGATTCATGAACAGCATATAAACTCACGTCTCAGAAAGGCGTGGTCTTAGGTGGCCATAGGTGTAGACAGAAACGTTAGTACTTGAGGTGACTGAGGGCGGATAACAACATGAAAGAAGCCATGATACTTCAATACCAAAAATTAGGAATCCCAAGTGGTTTTTGTATTTTTGTGTGTGTGTGTGTGTGTATGTTTCTAATGAATAAACTCAAAAACTACTACGTCGATTTCAAAATTTTTTTCACCGTTAGAAAGCTACATTCACCCTGAGTAACATAGGCTATGTTTATTACTAGAAAAACAAATGGTGGGGGGGAATTAGGGGAAAATAAATGTGCTCCCGTGCGAGGCCGGGACGGGCTGCTAGTCAGTATTAAAAGTGATTTATGATGAACTTACCTGAACGCTTTGACGACTTTCTGTGCCTCATTTAACTTTGCATCTGAAGCAAACACGTTCAGTGGGTTGGTGAGCATAATAAAATGCTTGGCTCTACCAAGGTACGTTTTCTGGTCATACCTAGGCTTGTCTAAATCAATCACTTTCGCGTCTTTCGCCATTTTCAACTCTGCAACCAAGAAATAAATAAATTTTGAGTAAAAGGTTCTAACACCTCTTCATAAAGCCTAAATTGCAATAGAAGTCCACGGCTGAATAGGGCTCTAAAAGTTTAGCCACAACACCAGGTTTTTCAACTTAACCCAATGGTATAGTGTTCCTGTCATGCATTTTAAGGCCTATATCTCACTAGGACACCATGATGGTGCAACCTGCTTGCGCTTCCAAGCGAATACCACGCGAGGTACCTACCTAGGTCCTAGGGCGATATAATGGGTGTAAAAATACCCTTAACTAAGCCGAAGGGCATTTGTTCTCCCCATCATTGCGATCATTTTTTTATTCTGGACTAAACCTGGGAACCTTCTAGTTACGGAGATATTGGGGGTCAAAATTCCAACTTTTTCACAAGTTTTTAATGTTACAACTTTACTTTAAAAACCTTCCCAACCCCTGCACCCTGTACTATTCAATGCATCCATCAGCATAACGTTTTGAGTGCGCTACATTGAGGCCTACCGTAGAACGAGATTTTTCACCCAAAAAAAGTCGTTTCCCAGCAATAATTTTTGCTTAGAGTTACTTAGTTTAATATGCAGAATGCTTGGTTGGCGGCTTCGTGAAGGGTCCTTTTGCACCTTGTAGATGTAAGGTTCGTTGTTTGAACTTGCAGTTGCAGGGGTGAGTGCCTTGCTACGCTTGCCAATTCCAGGTCTCCATTCAAGGACTGATTTTCTCCAATGGCCATCAGTCCCTTGACGGACATAAATATTGCTTACTTTGCAAGGTACGCTCACAATGTCTTATTAAAAATTTAAGACATCGTATAAAACGATGTCGTCCTTATTATTGTTTTTGAGATAATGATGTTCGTTCGTTACAGTTATAATTTACGTGTTGGTATTCGGTGTTCATTTTATCTCGTTGCTTAACAATTAAAAATGTTTGTGTGACTCTAGATAAGGAAAGTAATTAGATAATTTTACATACTCGCTGAAGGCGATGATATTATTGTTATCGTTGACACTTTCAAGGTTTCCTGTGCTGTGTGTGATACATCATTATTTATCTCGGGTATAGTGGAATAGAACCGGATGGATGGACGGATGTGTGTTTGTTACTCTTTCACGCAAAAATTACTGAACCGATTTGGATGTTTGGCACACGGATAGTTTAACCTGTATTAACACATTTAATCCGGGCAGTACGATCCCGCAGGACAACTAAAGATGTCAACGCGGGCGTAGCCCGAGCTAGTTAAATTATAATTACTTAGGGCGAAAAAGGTAAAGAACTAACAATTACCGAAGTTGAATACATAATTATATCTAGCTACGGATGCTATTCGGGGCGCCGGACCGAGGTGAAAATATTGGGTCGCCTTGGATGGCTTCCTCATAAATTTGCGAAGAAATAGCAGTAAATCGCAAGAAGTGGAAGGAATGGCCCACTAAGCCGTTAACCATGTGGAACGCAGGCTACAAAAAATGAAACTTGGTAAAGCTACCGTACCTACCCCTGATCCCTGATCCCTGATCTGTTTATTCTGTACGTTTCGGGACTATCAGGTCCACCTCCGTGTCGTTTCAGATAAATACTGAAAAAAAAAAAAAAAACTTTTAGACGAGAAGCAATCAACTTAGCCAGCTTTTGGGATGCTGATTTTTAATTACAAAAGGATTACTGCTGTAATTTCGCAGTGTTGAAAGCTTGGCGGCAACTAAGAGCTTATAACTTGCTCTAAGGGCGGCAAGACTAGGTGTACAAGCGATCTTATTAAAGTGCCCGGAAGAAACTGGATAGCCATGACAAAAAACCGCCAAAGTGGAGAGATTGGGAAGAGACCTATTCTCAGCATTGCGTGGCCAAAGATTGAAGAAGAAGGGCGGAAATGCTCTTTTTTTCTTACTCCTGAAAGCCAGAATTAACAGTACAGAATTAATCTGAATTCGAGGTTCAATGCCAATCTGGAAGAAGATTACTTACAATAATGGAACTATGCACATGCACCCACTAAATCTCTTGAAAACGGGTTGTTGTTATTTTTCAAATACAGATTATAAACTGTTGAAAAAAGTTTACAAAAATATTTTTCATATTGCGCTGACTGAAATTTGTCAAAATGACAGATTTCTTTTTTTTAAGGTTCGTGGAGAAATTATTTAATGTTCTGAAAGAAGTTATAAGTTCTAGGTATTATTTAATAGCCTTTTTTATAGGTGGTTCTGTGTATGCCAACACAACGGTCAGAGAGACCAGGTACATCATAGTTTTGGGGCTTTAGTTTTATGTTTTCAAATAGCTTCACTGTGATAAAGTAACACGGTATGAGCTACTATTACTAATACAAATAGCATATAAGCCTATATAGGCTATGCCGAGCAAAGGAAATACGAGTGAAAAATTTTACGATATTTTTATATTTTGCTTGCCAATCAAACCGGATAATTTAACCTCCAAAGTTGAAAGAAAAAATGTCCAAACGGTTAAAACGGCAAGCCTAGTATCGATTCTGTTGGATTACGTAATCGAACACCCCTCACCAAAGGAACGTGGTCGATGGGATCTTGTAGTAAAACTTGAAAGCAAAAGAAATCATGGCTCACTGTCGTAAAAATCCTGGATTACATATCAACGTGATAATACAAATCATAACAGATAGATAAACTGCTATCAAAGATTGTATAGATATTGCAATCTGTTTTAAATCATAAGAATGAGGGAAATTAAGTATCTTGAACTGCTATACATACGTACATTGTAAATTTTGTATAATTCTTTCTAATACGTGTTAATTTAATGAATGAATATTTTATCCAATTATCGAGCGTCACAATTGAAAGTTCGCTACGGCCCAAAGTCGTGGTCGGTCTCCCGAAAAATTTGCGAATGTTAATATAATTGCAATTCAATTTATGCAAATCCGGGGTGAACGTATTTTAGGTAATTACTCTTTTGTATGCAAAACAAAATAGGCGAATAATTAGATTGCAATTAACACAACTTTATACGTAGGTAACTAGCTGTTGCCCGCGACCTCCGTTCGCGTGAAATTATTATTAAAAAAATATTACTTACCCTTTTTAATCGGATTTTGTTACCAATTTCAAGGGTTTTAATTTTTTTGCACGGAACCCAAATTTTTATACCTAAATAAAAGTAGTCAGTGTTAGACCTTATAACATCAGCTATCTGCTAGTAAAAGTCCCGTCAAAATCCGTCAAGCCGTATATAGGTATAGGTATAGATTTTCATATGCATTCAGTAAAAAGCTGTTATTTGGATATTACAAACGGACACTTCAATTTTATTTATTTGTATAGATAATCTATGAGACTGACCTACGACTTGTTATCGACAATTTAACAAGTATCTTGAAATAAAGGCGAGAATAAAATCATTGTTATAGAGAGGTTCATCAATAATAATGTTATCAAATCATATTATCTTAGGTCTCAGATCACGACTACAATAATTTTATCTTTTAAAACAACTATGCATCTATTTGCTCTAATACTTGCATAAGAAGACACTCTGAACCTTGCAGTACCATTATTTTTAATAATTCATGTTTTCTATACAAAAAAAAAGATTTAGGATTAAAAAACATTCTTACCGAATCACGCTTGTGCCACTTTAGCTTTGTACTTGGCAGGTAAAAATTGGACTGATATAAAAAACACGATATCCAAAAGGTTTACAAAATAATCGAAATATACGGCGAAGTCGTCACATGCATACTGTATCACTTTTTTTGCCGATATCACTTATTTTTCATGAAGCCGAGTTCAAATGTTGCGCGGTGACAACCGCATGAATGGGTGACGTAAAAATCAATTCGCTCGCACTTGGCATTGGTTCGATAATTCAAGACAGGGTTGCTAGTTTTCTTTTGTTTTCGTACTACTCTTTCTCATTGTATTTTGATTCGCTCTTATTGATTACCTCAAAATGTGCAATAAATAACGCTTATATTATTATGGTTTAGAAAATTGTGACTTTGTGTCTGAGTTTTACGCTCAGGACAACAATATTTTTATCAAACCTAATTTACCTAGCTACAAGGTTTTTTTAAAACTTGCAACTAATTTACATCGTAACGTTTTGTTTCACGTTACTGAAAACTTATCTCGACTACGCAGTACAATAAATCTTCTGTGACGCAGTATTAATTTATAGACATGCAATTGATTATACAATTAATTAGTATTATGGTTTGATGATTTAGATATAATTTGCACTTTAAATCATGAGCTTTTCAGAAACTTTGCATTTCATCATTTTAATTCAAGAGCTGTCATTTATCTTGGAACGGAGCGTGTGATAGGTTAGGTTACGTCTTTGCAGGAAATTGATCCAAAAATAATTTTAATAAAAAGCGACCTTTTATCATAAATTTCTTTAGAAATATCGAGAATGTCGCTTCTTGCTAGAAATGTGCGCCGTGCCCTGATGCAGGTACAGTACGATTTTGATTGATTCTCAATTAATTCATTGCCAATGTCGTACTCGGGCTGTTTCGTAACTTTTGAGTTGCGAATTGCCGTTTCGCAGATAATGTTTAATAACACTCAATACATTGTTTTGATATAACCTGATTATTATTATGGATAAGTGCATAATTAATATTAATTTTCCCTGAGATGTGTCACGTGATCTCGGCTAAGAATAATATCTATTTGAAAGCGCAAAGTGCGTTTAATTTTTCTGAATAAATGATAAGTACTTATTAAAATGAAACTTGTGTTTACCTATGGCCTAGGGTTTGCATTTTGTTACTTATTTTAGCATTGAGCACCTCAAACATTAACAAGAAGGTCCAAAATTAAGGGCTTTTGTCATAACTGCAATAATAATCGTAATATTTTCCCAGGGATCCTACTTGAGTCATGCGAACAAGGGAGTCCACACAACCACGGTAAACGCAAACAAAAACGTATGTTACGCTCCACTCGGTATCAGCACGCTGGTGAGCATACTAACTGTCTACTAATAACCTGCAAACTATAGTATGGCAAGGTAATGAAGCAAGTACTACAATAATGCATTGAGAAAAATAGATTTATTGATGACCTCTTAACGTAAGAGTCAGACACTGGATTGGAGGTCTTGGTGTGAACCATCTTTTTCCTGACAGTTTATGAAGCCTTGTGCCAGATACGAAGGTTGAGGTTCTTCCCAAGGTATACTGCTAGAGGTAAGATAGATCTGTTGGACTCAAAACATGGCCTCAAACATTTTCAAGTCCTTTTTAAAATGAGGTTCTTTTTAAAAAAAGTTTTGATTTCGACTTTTACAGACTAATAGTTTGATTGTCACTTGTACTTGCTTCATTACTGTTACAATCATCAACAATATTTATTATTATTCAAAATTTAAACTTATAATTAAAAAAAAATTTGCTCTAAGTTTGGTATGGTATCAAAATTATTTTTATGTATGAAATTATAAATTCCATTTTTAAAAGCATATATATTCACTTTTTCTTAGTTATAGTATGAAGCTTCCTTGAGACTTCAGACAATCCGTAAGCTATAATTTTTTGCAGTAATGCATGCACCCGCTCCCATATTATTGTTTTTACCCCTGTTTTTAAAACATACCATTCTATTCTTTTTTAAATTGACATAGCCTTATGTTTTTTTTTTTTTAAGAATTCCAATTTTTTTTTTAAAATTTTGTTTCGCCTCTCTTGGCTAAATTATTGAAAGGAGGATCTGTACATATTTCCTATGGTTTCAAAATTACTTCTCTTTGTTGAAAAATGTAATTGAGTATTTAAGTTTTGGCATATTCTCTAGAAATTAAAACAAAAACAATTTAACCTTGAACAAAATTCAAAATACTAACTTTTTAAATTGGGACCTACAAATTATCAACAGAAACAAAACATTTTCACACATTGGCACAAACAAACACACACTTACACAATATTTGCACAAATGGTTAGAGAATAGGATGGTCTTATATGTGGCATGATTTTTTTATACTCAACTAAGTTAAATGTTATTTAGTTAAACACCTTTTAACTGCAGACACAAAATTATTCAAGAAATTGCATGTTTAAACCAGATATTGGTTCTAAAGTTGGGTTATTGTTAAACTGTGGGGTTTACTTTATGGATCGAATTTACATATTCTCCACAAAAAAGTACAATGGTAAGGAGAAACACATTTGACGGTTTATTTTAATGTGTCCACAATTTCCTGTCAGTTAAAAGGGTTCAAATTAGCATTTAAGTGTAGCATGCAACCACTTTGCAGTACCTCTGTGTTGTCCAACGCATTTTTAATTATAACCCTGGGTCATTAAACATAACTGGTAGTGTATATGTTCACTGCTGTGTATATTAAAATGCACTGATGTTCAGCTGAATCTAGGTACACAAGAAGTGAACCTGACATGTACAGAAAAGGCTAAGATGTTCAGTAAGTTCTAGTTTTAGTTTAATCAGGTAAGTTTTATAAAAAAATATGCTTAACTGCAAAAATGTAAGTATATTCTTATTCATGAGGCATTTGAACTTCAATAGTATTAATACTTAGGCATCGATTTTAAAGCTGAAAAAAAAATGCTTCAAAAAACAAATGACACACCTACAATAATATTAATAAAGAACACATAATTTATTATTTATTTAAGTTTGAGTTGTCCCACAGGAGGGATATCATAAGTAGGTAATAATGTAACTTCAGCTATAATTTTATCTAAAAAAAAAAACTAAATTGATATTTTAATTTATGAATGAACACAAAGGGCAGTTGTGAAAGTGTAGTTCCGAAGACGATCGCAAAACAGCCCAATCACTCGAGGGAATGGGCTATAAAACCATGATTTCACATGTCTTCGAATTTTTGGTTCTAAGACATGTCGGTTTCCGCACGATATTTTCTTCACCGTTTGAGAGCAGTGGTGATGAAATAAATTACACAAAGTATTGCGCCTGCCTGGGTTCGAACCCACGACTGTTCTCACGACACGCTGGTTTATAAGAAACTCTAAGCCCTTGCTTAACACCTAAAGCCTAGTGACTTAACATATATGGTTACTTGCTAGAGAAGGCGCTCGGAGGCCAAAATTTTATAAATATCGTCACGCAAGCTATGCTCTGCTATGCTCTAGGCGCTGGGGAAGCCATACAAACCATACAAGTTTGTTAGCTAAATGCGACTACAGAGATCACAATGTTTTGCCGTCAACAACACAAAATACACAAAATTAAATATACAAAATTAAATATCAAATACACATAATATACAAAATTAACACAATTAAACTTTGAAATAACGGATCTGATTAGGACGTCTTCGTTTATCATAGGGCAGTCTATTTGTTCTCATAGTTGTCAAGTTGTTTGTCTGAAAGTGCCGCCGGTGACTGAAAAGTTGTGTCGTTGGCGTGGTATAGGTATGTGATGCGGAGGAATGAGGAAAATGTCGTGAGGAAAGTTTTGAGTATGAATGTTAATGATATGAGAAGAGGAAGACCAAAGAAACGATGGATGAACTGTGTAAAGGATGATATGGCAAGATAGGAGTCTGGTGATATGACGAGTAGAGAAGTATGGGGAAGAAGAAGACATTCTGTGCCGACCCCAAATGAATTGGGATAAGGGCAAGAGATTGATGAGTCTATTTTGTTCTCAATATTCCGTCATGTGACGATAAGTGTCAAGTCTACGGCCGTTTGACCTAGACCCTTAATGTTATCACTATTAATATCCGTCTCTGTACAAGCTGTAAATCTTAGCGATTGTTTCATAGTCGCGTTAATTATTATTTCCATACTGTGTCACGTGAATGAGATGTAGTCATACATGTAACGATGTTGGTTTGTAAATAAATGTAGGGAATAAATAAATGTGTCAAGACTCTTTATACTCATTGCGTCTGCTTGTGCGATATTTTGTGTGGTCCAATTATTTTTTTCGCCCCTTTCGTCCTTAGAGAATGTTGTCTAGTTTGATGGGCTTATTTACCACCTAAGAGGTATTGCGCTTTTAGAGTTACACCCAGTAGATGTATATCTAGACAGAATTAAAGCTAAACGCTAAATATCAAAATGTACTAAGGTGTATTCGACGTAGCTCCGCTACGCGGGCCCCGGATTTCTGTCTGCAGGGTTTAAAGTAACCTAACCTAACGTCAAGGTGCCCCAAGTCCCTCGCTCGCTTCGCTCGCTGTTGCATCCTACGTTATAGAGAGAGCTTAAGAAAACGATCATTTTAGCAGAACATGTTTTCGGAAACTTTGTATTTTTTTTTGCAAATTTAGTTTATTATTTTTTATAGAATTGTAAATCGAATTCTCGTTTGTTTGTTAAATACAACAGTTTTTGCCGGTAAATTCCAAAATTAACCGACAAATTAATTTTTCAGTAATTCATTTTAACCAAGCTTAGTATTGCAGTCTACCACAGATCATTGGAAGTTTTTTTCGGACACTTTAGTATTTCCCTTTTTATAAAAATTCATCGTTTTTTTTAGTAAAACTGTTTCATTTAAAAGTGCATTAGAGTAAAGGGTTTTTTGTAGAAAAAAGAAACAAAATAATAACAAAATGTCGATAAATATACCTATTAAAACATCAACAATTTACACAATCAGGATCGATGAAAGTAGGTACTTGAGTTTAATACATAATGAGGATAATAATTTATATTACTCTTCAACTATCATTAGTTTAATGATTAGATAGACTAATAGGTTATTTCTCAATATATACGGTCTAATCTAAGTATACATATATCATACAAATGACAACAAAATATTTAATTCTGGCAGCCAGTTAACGTACAACGGTAATCGCGGAATCTCGCTTTCCTATTTGCTTTTACAAAACTTTACCTTGCATTCTGCCCAACCCTTCGGGGGTTACAAGCGTGATAATAACATCACGCTAATATTATCTCGCGCGGTGATATTCAGCATCAGTCGTTCTAAGAAAAATCAATAAAACCTACTACGAAATGAAAAACTAGCGTATGTATGCAGGCTCTGTATACCCCTAGTATAGGACAATAATTATGATCTCTAACACATTAGTAATAAGTGTTATAATATGTATTGTTAATGTTTAGCAATCAAGTTCGACTGAGGGCCGCATCAAGTGCACACTCATCCCTGGCGATGGAGTCGGTCCCGAGCTCGTCTACTCAGTACAGGAGGTCTTCCAGGTGAGAAACTTTGAAATGAATAATAACTACCTTTTACCCGCGGTTTCGTCTTCGGAAACTATCCCCCAGAAACGTACAACCACGAAGATAAAGCCCATGATCCGTCTGCCAAATTTTATCCAAAACCGCTCTGCCGCCAGACCGAAACCCGAGATTCCATATAGTATTTCAGAATGACCGTCCTCCTTCCTGAAATAACTCCGTAGCAGATTTATACGACGGCTAAGGGTTTTTGGCGAAAACGTTTACCTATGACGATAACCGGTACACAAGTAAACTCAAAACTATCGTGAAGCACATGTCTCGTAAGTTGTATGTCTTCAATTGTTTTGACTGACTCAGTTTTCTCTCTATTACTTTTGCATTACACAGTATTTATTAACGTGTAATATACAACATATTTTGTATATCAGGCTGCAGACATCCCAGTAGACTTCGAGTCGTTTTTCTTCTCGGAAGTGAACCCCACATTGAGCGCGCCGCTCGAAGATGTCGTCAACTCCATCGCCAGGAACAAATGCTGTATCAAGGTAAATATCATAATTATTGTTAGTTGTTTCTATCTCGCAACAATTTGCCACTTGCAGGGAGAACTACTACAAAATCCATCAGTTCATCAATATCAAATTACGAAATTTTCTCGTAAACTGAATTTGAATAACAAAGGCGACGTCGCGCGACGTTTCAATGTAGCCATTGAAAAGATCGTAGCTCGCATAACAAATTGTTTCGTGTGAACTCAAACTAGAAAAGTCACGCGCCGAATTCATAACCTCCTTTTTAAGAAGTCGGTTTCTCTCTTTTTCTCTCATCTTCAACCTTTGGCCACCCAATGCTGAGTGTAGGCCTCTTCCAAATCTCCATTTTTAGGCGGTTTTGTGTCATGGCTATCCAGTTTTTGTCGGCCACTTTAATGAGATCGTTTGTTCACCTAGATAGTTGTCTTGAAGTCGGTTTAAACAACAATAATTAATCAGTATGAGCCAATCGGCAAAGTGTTAAAGGAGTTGACTACCCCTGGTGCTAAAGACATACGATCCTTATTTTAAGGCGCTCTTACGAAGCAGCGGCAACGTCGTCTACTCGAGCTGCCTTCGGAAGAGCACCTAGGAGTACAATGCCTTGCATTTATACCACCTTTTATTTCCAGGGCATCCTCGCCACCCCCGACTTTTCCCACACCGGCGAGCTCCTAACCCTGAACATGAAGCTGCGTAACGCCCTGGACCTGTACGCCAACGTGGTGCACGTAAAATCTTTGCCCAACGTCAAGAGTCGCCACCGCGACGTTGACTGCATCATCATCAGAGAGCAGACGGAGGGAGAGTACTCTGCGCTGGAGCATGAGAGCGTGCCCGGTAAGATATAGCATAAGTACATCAAATTATAATGTTTGCTTAGTGGTATTTTATTACTATTTGGCTAAATATTTGATTCAGTTGCAAATATAACAAACATTACCATCTATTACTGAATACATGAAGTTTTAACCAGCATATAAGTTAAAAAAAAACTTGATCTCTTTGATGTATGACTAAAGTGTGATGTTATATTATTATTTGCGTAACTTCCCATATTCGGCAAATAGAGCAAACAATATCCTAAGTGAGCACCTCCATCTAAGGAAGCCAGATTACCTACACCATACTTTTGTCGCGCGAAATGTCAATACTGGAAAGAGTGAGTTCAAACATCCCGTATTTGGCGTCAACAATGGCGACTGCGACATTGAATATCCTGTCAATCAAATCTTTGGTGTCGTGGGGCGAATTTTACGATTTAAATTCAATATTTGTCAACTCAAACTCAAAGTATTTAATTCAAGTAGACCCGTGATAGGCACTTTTGCATAGTCAAAATTAAGCTAGCTACGGTCTAGCCACAGGCATAATAACTGTGAATCAACAATCAATAACAACATCAGCAGAAGGTTTAGCCTAGTCATTACTTTGTCGTTTTTTCTATTACTTTAACATTCGAAAATTAATTAACTGTTGTAGGAACTACAAATTATGTCTATCATGATAATTTTTAAAATGTATTTAAACTGATATTACAAGTAACTGCACTACCTGCGGTCATTTTAATTTTTTGTTAGTTAGTTTCGATAGAGCCCTGAAACAGCTAGACGGGGTCGCAGTAGACCGAAGAGAAAATGGCGGGACGTCTTGGATGGCTTCCTCGCGAATTGGCAAGAAGAAGCACACCATCGTGATAAGTGGAAGGAATGGGGGGAGGCCTTTGCTCAGGAGTGGGACAATACGAGCTAACTAAAAAAAAAAGTTTTGCTAGTTAATTTAACTTTATCCAGTAAAGTTACCAAGTACCAACACAGTAACAAGTTCCCACCCTTTCCAGGCGTAGTGGAGTGCCTCAAGATCATCACAGCGGCCAAGTCGGAACGTATCGCCAAGTTCGCGTTCGACTACGCGGTCAAGATGGGCCGTAAGAAGGTCACCGCCGTACACAAGGCTAACATCATGAAGTTAGGCGACGGACTGTTCTTGCGCAGTTGTGAAGAGGTGAGTGTTCTTTTTTCTTTATTTTATTACAAAATGGGCCTGCTCTTGTCCTCGATCACGCCTGATGGAAAGCGGTAGATGAGGTCTATGATGGAACGAGCGTGCCCAGAAGATGCCTGTTCACTCTTGCTTCGAAGGCACACGGGTTAAATGTGGGAGGGAACACAGATGCAGAGTTCAGAGTTAGAGAGAGAGAGTTCAGAGTTCAGAGTTAGTTAGTTAGTTAACAGAGTTCCACACTTTGGCTGTTCATTTGTTCATTCTGCTGCTGCTGTGTTTTTGTTCATTCGGAGTGAATTTTTTTTTTATTGGTTAGTGAGATTTCGATATGTTAGTAGACGGCTCAATCAGAATTATTTAGGTTAGGTTAGACTAAAAGCTCACGCCACTATACGGCAAAAGTGGGGCGAAGACGACCTTTGGTGCTATACCGACATCCTAAGACAACATTTTTAAGTACAGCACATAGAGGTAAATGACGTCACATAACATGACATGAATGGCCGCGACAGTCACGGATGTTTGTACTGTCATAGAAAATTGTAGGAGTTTTTTTTTGAGCGACAAGCAGTAAGTTGAACTTAATTTTTAATTATTTTCTTGGGTTGATAGTACTATATTTTATTGATTTAAGTGAAAAAAAAGTTACATGCATATTTCCTATTACTATATATCACGCAGGTGTCAGCGACTGTACATACAAAGCGCATATTTAGCTTACAGGTGCGAAAATCCACCTCAGCCCCTCAAATAAAGACTAAATTTCTTTTTCCAGATGGCAAAACTATACCCTCGCATCCAGTTCGAGAAGATGATCGTGGACAACGCGTCCATGCAGATGGTATCCAACCCGAACCAGTTCGATGTGATGGTGACGCCGAACTTGTACGGCAACATCGTAGACAACCTCGCCAGCGGCCTGGTGGGCGGCGCGGGTGTCGTCGCCGGCGCGTCCTACAGCGCCGAGTGCGCTGTGTTCGAGCAGGTCAGTTACAATAATAACTAGCTGTTCCCCGCTGCTCGGCTCCTAAGGGTCCTAGCGTGATTTTAAATAGAATTACCTAAACCATCCTCAAGAATCGAGTCTTTCAAATGCAAAAACATTTTAGAACGAATTTTTTCGTTCAGGGTAAAAAGTTTAAAGCTATGTCAACTTTGAAATGAACAACATCATGCCTGTAATTCCCGAAGGAGGAGCTCGTGGTTAAATAATAACAGCCGCACGGGTCGATCTTTAGGTTGCCGTGCTTGCCTAGATTGGCCTGTGGATGGTTGACCACCCATTACATACCGAGTTTCCTCCGTGCCTCGGAAAGCACGTTAAGTCGTTGGTCCCGGGTGTCATTTGTAGATCTTTGACAGTCGTTAGGTAGTCAGTGGCCCAGAAAGTCTGACAACCAGTCTTACCAAGGGGTATCGTATTACCCAGTACTAACAGGCAGTCGCTCCATGTAAAATACTGGTATTCAGCTGCACCCGGTTAGACTAAAAGCAGACCCCAATATAGTTGGGAAAAGACTAGGCAGATGATGATGCCTATAATTCCCGAAGGGTTAGGCAAAACTGTACCTACACCCACTTTCGCCAGTTACGAGTATATTTAGGTCCCATACCCTCCATGTAGTAAGGGTGAGCTTTTACTACTAAAACCTCCTTTTATTTCCAGGGCGCTCGTCACATATTCTCGGGCGCGGTGGGCAAGAACATCGCCAACCCAATCGCCATGCTCCTGTGCTCCGCCAACCTGCTCGCACACGTCAACCTGCACCCCTACTCGAGGATGATCAAGAATGCCATCAACAAGTACGTATACCCCACTTATAAAACGGATAGTATGTTTGGTCGGGCGTTGAAATCAGAATATGTGATAATGGGGAAGAAAACTTAAATTAGTCCCATGTAGATGGCATCAAGTGCTTAAGGTGGTATCGTCAGGGTAGCCCGCCAATTTGAATTTTTTTTTTTTTTCACTTTTTCTTTAGTTTTTTTGCAAATTGCAGGTCAGTGTATATGTGTGGTGTGTGTGTGTGTGTGTGAGTGTGTGTGAATATGATTCGCGTGCGTAACGCGTACGTAGTTACAGAATTATTAAAATCATCAACACCAACCCTCCAAGTTCATTTAACCCCAACGAATAACTTTTTCATGAAATAGTTATTGAATAGGATTAAATGGCATTGATGACTTTAATGATTACAATTCTGTCGCTAGATACGTGTTTACTGACTCGAATCATATTTTCATAAACATACGACCTAACACTGACCTGCAAATTTCAAAAAAACTTAAGAAAATTAGAATTTCGCGGGTTTCCCTGGCGCCGCTTTCACATTAACGACCTTTACCTAAGTGGTTAACTTTGGTTCAGCAGCTCTGGAGATCCTTGCCGCAAGATAGCGCTAAGTATTTTTACCTTGTCGCCGATTGGTCGCTTTTCATACAAGATGACTTTGATAAGACAAACTCTCAGCGCGCTCTGTCGGGAAAGCTTCCAGCATACAACCTAATTATAAAATTTTGGGAGCAACGAGCTCAACATTATACGTCACAAGGTTCAAATTCAATTACAAAAATTTTAGTCCTTTTTTTAGGCAGAAGTGTTAAAATCATGTTCTACATATACGCCTTTCCTTTTCCAGGGTATTGACAGACGGCAAAGTGAGGACAAAGGACCTCGGCGGACAGTCCACAACCAAAGACTTCACCAACGCTCTCATCCACTGTCTCGTTCATTAACCAGAGACAATATAGAGTTAATGGGTGACTATTGTCTCCTTCATTGACAACCAGAGACAATATAGACTTAATCAGCCAGCACACGTCAAACGTGGTCGCTAAATAAAAGTAAAGTTAAGCACTACCTATTTATTTTTAATATTATATTCTCAATATTCTGTAGAAAAACGATCTGTGAAATTATGATATAAAAACTTCAGTATTCATTTTTTTTATTAAGTATTTATGTAGATACAATCAGTTGGGAAATGTAAATAAAACCATTACGTAATAACTATTTTGTTTTATTTGGTTGATTAGGGAGTGGCCACAATTTGAACGTGGAATCGGCTTGAGCCGATCACGTATCGCCACATTTATCGCATTTAGTTCGGCGCGCTGTCGAGTCGCGTCGTCCGAAAAAAAACAAGGTGAATTAGGTCTTCTTCGCTTTCATCGAGTGGGCTAATCGGGCCAGAAACGCGGGCGGGCTCTTTCTGGTCGGCTCAAACCGATTCCGCGTCTATAAGTGTGGTAACTCCCTTAGACGCTCGGTTTCAGTCCTTAATATTACAGGAAAAAATGCGTTGCGTAGTATTGACTAGAATCTATTTAAACAGGAATGTGACGAACTATTTCGGCCATGTTTTCAGTTTTATTTTATTTATTTTAAAAATAGCAAAATCTTCTAATAGCCGAGTGCAATATAGACAAAAATACTCAAAAGGTGGAACGAAGTTTATATTGTTCGGATTTTCATAGGACTTTTTTTATTGAGTTCCTAGAGGAGTTAACTTTTTTTAGCAAATTCATATTGTGGCGTAATAGTGTGACCTGCGTGCATAATGTTTAACAAGGTATTCTTAAATATTTTTCTAATTATTATACCTCATTAGATAGCTTATAAAATGAGGATTTGGACAATAATTTTCACATTGAGTTTCATAGAAACATTTCGAAAAAAATTGCCTTCATTAACATAAGACGATTTTCGATGCGAATTAGGTAATTTTAAGCCACTAAACTCATGAAAGTGGTTTTCTTGAACATTTTTACGTCCAGTTATCTTTGAAAAAGCATCAGTTACCAATTTCAGAAGAAATCTTATTTTAGAAATATTTGAAGAAAATAGCTAATTTTCAAAAAATATTTGAAAAATATGCATTACATCGACAAAGAAACAGACCAAATGGGCTTTAATGGATGCAGGTCACACTATTACGCCACAATATGAATTCGTCGAATTTGAAGTTATTCATTAAAAAAATATTCCAAAGAAAAAAAATTTAAAAAAAATCGCGAGCTGCGAAATTTTTTTTTGAACTTTCTTCTCCACTCTAGGAACTCCATAAAAAATCCGAGCACTATATACTTTGTCCCACCTTATTGTCTAATTGCACTCGACTATAAGACGTCACGTCTCGTCAAGCTGCCTGAGCCTGATAGTTACAGTCGAGATACGAGACTGGCCAGACTTTCTAGATTCGCGATTCGATTACTTATTTTTTGCTCGTTTTGTCTACTGGGCATAGTGACTGGATCCTTTCCGTTAAACTTATCTTCTGTTGAGGCGGGTAACTCCTTGTGTAACGAGCTCCGTGCGGCGGCGACCTTCTTTGATTTCTTATAAATAAAATTTGGTGACAGTATGTCAGTGTTGTATGTAAAGCCGCTGCAGTTGTTGTGCTTACCCTCGGTTTCTGAAATGCTTATCAGCAACTAGTCTATATTACTTAGGTCATCTCAATTAGTGGTATACCCCGCGTTCGTTGCACCTTAAAGAGCTGTAATAGGATCTTTTTGCGCATATTGGAACTAACGCCGTAATTTTTTTTTATCTATTCAATTTCTTGGAACGATGTACGAAATATATTTACCAAAAGATTCATTTAGCACTTTACAAGTTGTGATATTGCATAAGTCTTGTAACCAATTTGTCAAAAACATGTCGTGTAATTATTTTGTACACACTTTTGACATATTTTCTACAAATTTTCTTGTAGTAGGTGTAAACGATAAACGAAACGAGTATGCACAACATATAGAATTCTTGTTATATACCTTGATGCAAACTCGGGGTTATAGTCAGTAACTATTTCAGATTGATTAAGTCTTTCAGAAACCGAGTTTCACCAATCCCCATGCACAGCTCTCGGTTCAGCTAGCTTCTTAGTTCTTTCAGTAATTTTATATGTCAGAGCATTTCGCGACACCTGTTAAATACAAAATATAACAATTATTAATGAATACATTCGATCAATGCAAGTCTATTTCACTCTTCGCACAACACTTGAAAAAGGAAATAATGACTGTACTGTCATTATTTCCTGTTTCAAGTGATCAGGTGTGCTGGTGTCTGTACCTACACAGCTCATGATTCTTACTTATTATGAGAAGGTGGGAAAAGATGCAAATTAAAAAATCTCAAGTATCTAGGGGCTGCCTCTGCCCCCCTTTGGCGACGCCAAATCATTACAGCTAATATATAAAACTTAAGGTAAAAAGCGAATGTAGGTATATATTTGCCGCCCGCTGAGGTGAATCAGGTCATGATCAGGCCGGACCTGACGAAATTAGGATTTCGTGAGGTGCGTTATTTTGTCTTTTAATCTGACCTTTTCAGGATCCCTGTACCATTCTTCTTCGCACTCTCTCCTGTAGCATTTGAAGTCAGGTCGAACACTTATTTCATTGAGCCTTGATAGAAGAACCTCCAACGGCACTGGTTTACCTCTCTGCAAGTCATACAGGTTAATTAACGTGGTTACCCAGAGCCTAGTAGTAGAAAGTAAATAAATAAAAACTGAGCACCCTTATTATTGCACTAATCGATGGTGTTGCTACGGTATCAGGTATGATTATGTTTTAAGGGAGCTATAGTGGGTGTGACTTGCTTCTTTAGGCAGAGGTGTTCCTATAGTCCACCTACATTCCGCCAGATAATTTTAATTCCCATGTTATACGAGGCGAGCCTATTTCCATACACCAGGCGGCTTCTGAAACCAATTCGTTTCCAACTCTCCCGGTGTTTTGCCTTCTCTGGCCAATCCGTCAGAAACGAGTCCAAATCGCGCAAAGCGTTTCTTGGGCCTACCTCGGTGACGATGACCGTCTTCAGGCACCCAATGTGTGACGAATCTGTCCTAAACCATCCTGGAAATGTGACCCACCCGCTCCCATTTTAACCTCGCAGATTTATCGCCAACAGCGGCGATGCTTGTCTTGGAGCGTATAACAAAACAGAACTATGTATAACGTACTTTAATCGGCGGCGGCTCAAAAACTTTTTTAGGCTCAGCTATTGGCGAAATATATTCCATATGCTTCTTCCATTCGGAAGGTGACCAACTTTTATTCTTTTTAATATCTTTCTGAGTTTTCTTGAGGTCTATTGCGCAGCTAGCCAATTTAGAGTACATCGTAGCGTTGGACGCTTCAATCAATCGATCGAGTATTTGTAATCGTTCCGGACTTAACATTTTTCTGTACATCCGTTTTAAGGCAAGTAAACGACTGTAAAAGAAGCGTTTTTTTGTTTTTACTAGGCGTTAAATTAATAATTTTATGAAAAATATATTTAAAAGATAATTATAAAGGGTGTAAGACCTTTAACCGCCGAAAGGCACCTGTTTTCCCCATCACTGCGATCTTATTTTTGTATTGAATTTTGCCTGCATGACAACGTTCTAATTACGGAGATATTGGAGGTTAAAGTTCCAACTTTTTCACAAGTTTTTTTTTTTAATACGAGTTTTTATGTTATAAATTAAATACAATTTTAATTCCAGGAGAAGAATACCTGGAAAGGATATGGGGGAGGCCTTTGCCCAGCAGCGGGACATTCAAGGCTATTGAAAAAAAAATGTTATAACTTTACTTTAAATACCTCCACGACCCCGTACTAGAAAGTTTCCCAGAAATAATTTTGGGGTAGGTACAGTTACTTAGTTTAATGTACAAAATGCCTGGTTGACGGCTTCGTGACATGGTGTAAACGGACCCTCCGTTTACACGATGTATGTACTTCAATAGGCATATCATTGGTAATTTGACGTTACTGGATCAATAAACATTACAATTCTTAAAAATAAAACGAAGTCATGTGGCACTACCAACCCGCACAGAAGGTGAATTACAGCTCACTGAGCTCACTCCCTCTCACCTTGAGGGGAGTGTCTGGCTGTGTCCCTACTGTGGGAAGTAGTGCGTAGAGCGATTCTAGCCATATAATCTAGCTTGCGGTTAATGAACTTAACAAGAGTTTTACCTGATATAAGGCCAAGCGATGTCACTATTATGGAACTGCGCTCTTAGAGCTGATTTTCTGACCCCTGCTTTAGTATACTCGGGCATACCTTCTTCGCTGTCAAGATAATTCCTCTTAGGTACACTTAGCATCAGAATTCTTCTATGTAACTTGCTGGGTGGATGTAATGGCTGCTTACCCATTTTCACTGCGTTTCTGACTATTATCCGTAATAGGAGTTATACCGTAGTTGATATGGAATGGTTTGGTTTGGTTTGGATGTTACAACATCATTTATTTGATTTTACATAACTACAAAATCAAATAAATAATGTGTTGTGTGTACTTGTTGTTTTGAGGACTAGTGACAAGCGTGATAATCCCGTGATAACGTGTTCATAGATTTTATAGACATTTCGTATTTGGAACTCTTTAGTTTTTCGTACCTATAAATGAGGTTTTAGTTGAAATATTTTTACTATGATTTCTTGCTGCTTTCTCACTATTATTTGAGGGTCCACAGGGAACTGTGATGAAAGGTCAGTGAGCTTTAATGTTATACAAAATAATATTTAGTGTACATTCCGGTAAAGTTTTTAATGCCCACTAATGATGGCGAAATACAAAAAGTAATAAAATCACTCAGGGATACAAATACAACAGGTTACGATCAAATACCTACAAAAATAATAAAATACATAGGCCCTATTATTACTCCGGTACTCGTACATCTAATAGACTTATTATTATTCACAAGAGTGTTTCCTGAGAAATTGAAAATGGCAGCTGTTAAACCAAGATATAAAAATGGTAATAAAAAACTTTTTGATAAATACAGACCGATATTGCCTATTTCAGCGAAAATTTACGAAAAGGTCGCGACAAATACATTTTATCGATAAATTCCAAATTTTGAAACATGAACTGCATGTATTCCAAAAAAGTAAATCGACAACTTCAGCGGCATTTAACTTAATTAACCTAGTTAGTAAAATATTGACCAGAAATTCCCGACAACTGTTGTATTTTTTGACATGTTAAAAGCCTTTGACTTTGTATCCACGAGCTACTACTAAAAAGATGTGATAAATGCATGGTTAAAAAGTTACTTTACAAACAGATCGCAATTTGTAGAAATTACTGTGGATAAACCAAATCAAAACGGTGAACTGAAATTTAAATCCAAATTAGGTTACACTTGCACAGGCGTTCCACAGGGCATATTTTAGGCCCCCACTTTTTCTGATATATATCAATGACCTGCATAGCTATTCACAAATGCTTCGATTCGATTTCGTACGTACGTTACGTAATGCGAAAATAAGATAAACATACGACTTGTCGAATCGAAATCGAATCGAAGTGTTTGTTAACAGCTATGCTGGCAGAAGTAACTGATCATCCCTACATACTCCTTGCACACCATGTTTCCGTAATTATAATATTTATTATAATTAGGAAATAAATAGTACCGTAAGCAAAGTAATAACTTGGATGGAAAAGAATAACCTTAAACCTAATCTAGATAAAACCAAATATGTACAATTTCGTAACAAAAACTGGAATCAAATGGATTTAAACATCACTTATAAAAATAAACAAATACAACAATCGGATAATATGACTTATCTTGGAATAATTCTAGATGAGAGGTGTTCCTGGATTGGTCTATAGACTGATATGGGGAAAGACCCGTGGACCCCCCTATGTGAAAGCTACGGCCGTTGGGAGGCCTATGTCCAGCAGTGTCTACGTCTTTCGGCTGAAATGATGATGATGATGGCCTCGCTTTGTATAGTACTACAAACTGGTTTTGTATAGCTTGATTGGTCGTCGTTCGTACTAGTGATAATTTGCTTAGAAGTTCAAGGAAAAATATTATGGAATTATAAAACTAGTTGATTGAGGAAGTATGCAACTTGATTTGCATAAACTTAGTTATTTTAACTGTTGGTTGTGTCATCATTATGCTGCCATTATACATCTAACATCTATACATACAAATAAATAAAATTGAAGTGCCCATTTCTAATTTCAAAAATAGCCGCGTTTTACTGAATACTTAAGAAAGTATATGTTAGGATCTGTCTGTCTGTTTGTACCGGTTAATCTCCGAAACGGCTGGACCAATTTTGGTGGGACTTTTACTAGCAGATAGGTGATGTTATAAGGAGTAGCCTTTTATTTTAGAAAAAAAGGTTAGGGTTACGTACTAAAAAAAAAAACCTTGAAATTGTAACCAAATCCGATTCAAATAGGGAAGTAATATTTTTATAATAATTTGACTTTTTCTTGTTATTTTCAAGTATTTTATTTAATGTTTTTATCATTCCTTTATACCTTTACATCTTCTTTCTTTAAATCTTTTCATTCTAAAAAAATGCTTCATAGAAAAGGTGATTTTTTGAAAAACAAAAACAAGGTTTTTTCATAAATTAAAACATTTTTTTATTTAAAATGTCATACACTCAACAATCAAAAGTTTTGTAAACAATAACAGTATGAAGTTACATACCTACATGCTTATTATTTAACATAGGTACTGCAGGTTTTGATAAATAAAATAACGTTTATTTCGGACAGCAACGTCCATAGGTTAGTAAAAAAAAATTATAAACTATGTTAGTGACAACTTATTTAGACACGAGCTTGTTGTTCGAGATGCAGCTACGAACTATAGCCCCAAATATAGGGGAGTCGTAACTCCCTGCTATCGTCAGGATGGAGTTGAGGCTGGACTCTGCAGAGCGGTTACCATGACTCAAAAAAATGCTGGTAATGCCTAGTCTCTAGGTGCAATAAAATAAAAATTTGATGTACCTATAGTGAGAAGAAAGTTAGCTTCTTTTTATCATATATCAAATTACATGAACACTTGGAGACACACCGCGATTCCTTTGCCTTTCATTTAATTTATTTACATAAAATTCATACCACAATTCACGATTTCTCTTAACAAATACCAAATATACGTTTAGTATTATCGAGTTTAATACATGTAATACACTGTCTAAATAATATGTACTGGGTCTGGTATAGCTTAAAATAGAAGAAGAGAACATAAAGCCGTCGCTCAATATAAATATCAAAGTGGCGATGTACAAGCGACGCCATTTTTTCGTAGCCGTTTGTGTGCTCGCGTTCGAACTACAAAAAAGCGAACATAATATAACAATATAAAGTAAACTGTTCAATATCATAGGTAAAATAAATGAAAAAAATAATACTGAATCGCCATTTGATTTTAAATTAATCACGGCACTAATAACATAAGTATAAATAAAACTAGTGAACAAAGGCACAGCCCAAGCAAAGAGGGAACTTTTTAGATATCTCCTTTGGATATGCCCATTGAAAACTTTAACAATATCACCGTAAAACATGTGGCATATAACTATCAACCAGTAGAGCTTCACTGTTTTTATGTACAATAAAAGTAGAAATAAAATTGTTGCTGCAAACACCATATACATTGTATTCCCACTGTTGCGGTTCCTTGCTATATGAAAAGTGAACATAATTAGTAGATAAAGTAAGAAGTATGCTAAAATTGCGTTAAGAAACACAAAGTTTCTGTAATTCCGGAATTTCTTAAGCACGCACCACGATGTCACTCCGTATATCAACGTAGCCGTTGTCAGCGCAAATGAAATGTAGAATACAGTGTTATCATCACGGTAATCACTCACTGTAGAAGCATGCACTAGTGTGTCATTGTCAGGCATGATGGTAGACGTCACTTGTACAGTCTCCATTACGATTAATTCACTCTAAGATTACAAATAAGTATTTATGAACACCTTCACTTATAGCACTGCGATGTTCGTTGATTAGCGTTGTCCGAGAATCTTAAAACAATTTATATTTCCCCATTTAAAACAATAGATTTTATCTCAATATTAACACTTAAATACGTGTTGCTTCCAAGACTGTCGGTAGACCAATAGTTGTTATGTAATCAATCGCTTCAAAACGAACTATAGCTTCATAATATTGTAAAATTACAAGGGACCCCCTGCTTGGTACAGTTTTTACGACTTGTCAAAACATCGAGATTATTTTTTTAATTTTCAGAATAAATCGTCTAAATGATTTTAAAAACTGTATCAAAGTCCATTACGCAGTTAGTTTAGAAAAATAACTCTGTAACACCAACAGCCACGAACAGTTACAATAATTTATAAGTTGATTCCAAGGTTCATTTAAAAAAAAAACTAGTTTTTTTTAAATTGTTCAAAGTAGGTAGGTAGCTTAGTTAAATTAATTACGATGCTTCAAAAACTTGTTTATTTTTTAGGATCCTGTTTGCCAACAATGATTATATAAGACTAAAACTGGTCTTGATCTTGGTAATATTTTGACATTGATACCTAACATAATAATAGACGGTCAGAGGCCCATGGGCGGCATAAAAACTCTGACACCAGGTTAGGCACTAACCACACGATCAAGAAGATGAATAGAGTTTTTGGTTCTTGGAAATATCAACCCTTATCGTGTATTTTCGCCTAATGTATGAATTATGCCTCGTTGGTCTAATGGTCGCAAACCCGACTGCTGAGCATGAGGTCCTGGGTTCGATTCCTAGGTTGGGTAAAGTTTTATTGGGGTTTTCCATTGGGAATTTCTCAGTAGCAGCCACGGACTCTAGAGTTATGCCCAATTGATGGCAAAGGCAATAGGCTCGCCCGTATTACATGGGACTTAAACACAGCTGGTTAATTGTGGGTGTGCTATTAGGTACACCTCTGCCTAAGTCTTCTTGGATTACAGGCGTGATGTTATGATGTTATTGTTTTGGTTCAGAAACATGGCAAAAACTACCCCTTACTAGGATCCTCGTAAAATGCCAACCGGTCACGAAATACGAAGTTATATAGGGTGGTTATATTGTGATGGCCCAGAGGTTAAGGCCTCGCCTCTCATGCTTGAGGTTGTGGGTTCAAATCCGGGCAAGTACCAATGTGACTTTTTCAATTCATATGTACTTTCTAAGTTTATCTTGGATTCTTGGACATCACAGACATCGGTGAAGGAAAACATCGTGAGGAAACCTGGACTTATAATTAATATAAGTCTGAAATCGCCAACCCGTCTTGAGCAAGCGTGGTGGGTGATCAATGCTCGTGCCTTCTCTGTATGAGAACAGGCCTTTGCCCAGCAGTGGGACAGTAATAGGCTGGTATTATTATTATAGGGTGGAAGGGACACCGACGCGAAAACGTCCCCCCACATAGAAATTCTTCATGGGTTATTTTTTTTTTAATCAGCTGTTTCCTACATAAGAACAACACCTACACGGTCAAAATGTATGGAACAGCTGTTTTTTTTTATAACCTATGAATAATTTCTATGTTCGGGGGCTCTGAATGATGTACTGAATCTATACTAATATATAAAGGTGAAGAGTTTGTTTGTTTGGTTGAACGCGGTAAACTCGGGCACTACTGGTTCGAATTGAATAAATCTTTTAGTGTTGGATTGTCCATTTATCGAGGAAGGCTATAGGCTAAAAATCATCACGCTACAACTAATAGGAGCGGAGCAGCAATGAAAAATGTTGCAAAAACGGGGAAAATTGTATTTTTAATAATTTTACGCGGACGAAGGTCGCGGGAAACAGCTAGTATAAAATAAAATTAAATTAAATATTTGTTTATTTATGGCAACTAGGCCCAATTGTTTGGAACATTGTTCTTAGAACTATTATTAGTAACAAACACAGAAACAGAAACAAAAACAAAAAGAAAATTTTAGGTTTTAGGTATGGGGTCTTCTGACCAGCACCTCCACAGCGTGCGACAACCATGGTGCGTAACCGTATTACAGGGTGTAAACAGACCCTTCACGAAGCCGTCAACCAAGCATTATGTACATCAGACTAAGTCACCCTACGCAAAAATTATTGTTGGGAAACGACTTTTGTTTTGGGGTGAAAAATCACGTTTTACGGTAAAACTCAATGTAACGCACTCAAAACTTGGTGCTGATGGATGCTTTGAATAGTAAACGGGTCATGGAGGTAATTAAAGTAAAGTTAAAACCTTAAAAAGTAGTATTTAAAAAAAAACTTGGGAAAAAATTTGAACTTTGACCTCCAATATCTCCGCAACTAGGAGGTTCCCAGGTATGGTCCAGAACAAAAAAATGATCCCAATGACGGGGAGAACAAGTGCCTTTCGGCTTCGTTAAGGGTCTTTTTACACCCTGTATGTAGTAACCGTTTTCGCGTCGGTGTCCCGTGCACCCTGTACAGAAGTGCACAGCCCTCGCAGAGTAGAGGACATACAGGTAAGATACCATCACAGAATTTAAGTTATAACATTCTCATCATCTTCCTGCCCTTGTCCCTACTTGGGGTCGGCGCAACACGTTTTTTCTTCCATTCTCCTCTTTTTAAGTTGAATTTAAATTAAAGGTATATTAATAATTAAAACATAGTGCAGAAATCTCGATGTTTTAACATGTCGTCACATCAGTACATTGCACCCGTGCGAAACAAAATAAGATGTATCTACCTATGACGAAAAGAAAGGTAGCTTCTTCGTATTATCAAATTTCTTGAACAGTTTTCGAGTTCCGTACCCGAAGGGTAACCAACTGTCCGTCCGTCCGTCCATCTGTCCGTCTGTGTGTCAGCGGGTTGTATCTCATGATCCGTAATAAGTAGACAGTTGAAATTTTCACAGAATGTGTATTTCTGTTGCGGGTATAACAACAAATAATAAAAATGGATCAAAAATTAAAGGGGGCTCCCCTACTACGATGGTACGGAACCCTTCATGCCCGAGTCCGAATCGCACTTGGCCGGTTTTACATCCATTTTGATATCGAGATTCCTCTTCCTTTCATTTAATTTATTTACATAAAATTCATGCCACAGTTCTCGATTTCTCTTATCAACAACTAAATAAACGTTCAGTATTGTCGAGACGAAAAGACCTATTGCATTTTCTAGAAATGATGTTATTGCACTGGGATTTGTATACCATAAACCATTATATAAGAATATGTAGACCTCACTCAATACAAATATAAAAGTGGCGATATACAAGCGACGCCATTTGCTCGTAGCGTGCGCGCTGGCATTGGAATTAGAACTACTAAAAAGTGTACATACAGTTATAATGTAAAGTAAACCGTTTAATACCATTGGTAAAATAGATACATAAAATACTACACCACCGAGATCTGAGTTAGAGTTTATAACAGCATCAATAACAAAAATATAAACTAAGCTAGTGAATAAGGACGCAACCCAACCAAAGAGTCCACTTTTTAAAAATCTCCTCTGGCCATACCCATTGAACACTTTTACAAAGTCCACATAAAACATGTGACATATCACTATCAACCAATACAGCTTCACTGTTGATAAATACGTGGTTAGAAACATTGTTATCATGAAAAACTGCAGAAAATAGCGATCTAGGTCTATCAAAGGGTTATCAGCTACATAAGTGTAGAACGTAGTTTTGAGAAACAGAAAGAAACTGATTAAAATTGCGTTCAGAAACACATAGTTCTTGTAATTGCGAAACTTTTTAATCATGCACCACGATGTCACTCCGTATATCAGCGTAGCTATTGTCAGCGCGAAAATAATATAAAGTGTAATGAACAAGTATTTTCGTAATAGTTTCGCAGCGTCGTAACTCTCTGTAGGAGCTTGCACTAGTGTGTTGTTGTCAGCCATGGCGGACGTCACTTGCACAGTTGCCATTAATTCAGAAAAAGTATTTGTGAACACCTTCACTTAAAGCACTGCGATGTCTGTTGACTTGACGCTTGTTACCTCCCGAATCAATTTTATTTCATAAATAACACTTATAAGTATACGTGTTGCTTCCAAGACTGTCGGAGGACCAATAGTTATTAAGTTATTAAATAGCAACCGCTCCAAGACTATCGTCCGATTCATAGTTGAATATTACTATAGCGCCTTCAAAACTTGTTTACTTTTAGATTTCCATACCTCAAAAAGGAAAAAATATTATCGTTTAAATGTCGATTCAAATGAGAGTGCAACAATTTGTATACAAAATACGAAGAAACTTTTTCTTGTTAAAATAATTTGTTAAAATACTAACCCATAAGATGAAAGCGCCAGGGTAGCCCGCGAAATGAAATTTTTCTTATGTTTTTTTGCAATTTGCAGGTCATTGTCAGCTAGTTTAAGGTCGGGGAAAAGTTTCTTCGTATTTTGTATACAAATTGTTTCACTCTCATTTGAACCGATATGTAAACGGCTAGAACTAGATGTTCCCTTACTTCGGCTTTTAGCCGTAACATACATACTTAAAGAGTAAGATTAAATAAATGAAATAATTAATAATGTAAATTCATACGTAGCTAGTGGTAACAAGATACAGATTCCAATGTTTGGAGATCACCCAAAGGCATCAAAGGGGATATCCCTTCACGGCATTGAACATTGGAATCTGTATCTTGTTACCACTAGCTGCGTATGAATTTATGTTGGGTTGGTTTGGCGCAGCCCGCCTGAACGACTATAAAGGGTGTAAAACGACCCTTAACGAAGCCGAAAGGCACTTGTTCTCCCCGTCATTTTGATAAATTTTTTTTTCCTTCTAGTTACGGAGATATTGGAGGTCAAAGTTCCAATTTTTCTCAAAAGTTTTTTTTTAAAACCTCTTTTTAAGGTTTTAACTTTACTTTAACTAACTCCATGACCCATTTACTATTCAAAGCATCCATCAGCACTAAGTTTTGAGTGCGTAACATTGAGTTTTATCGTAAAACGTGATTTTTCACCCCAAAACAAAAAAAATCGTTTCCCAGCAATAATGTTTGCTTAAGAGTTACTTAGTTTGATGTACAGAATGCTTGGTTGACGGCTTCGTGAAGGGTCTGTTTACACCCTGTACATACTAAAAGAGTAAGACAAATATGGTCTTAGGACACTTGTAAGATCAAGTTTTGCTAGCTGAGCGGGGACGGCAGGGCAGAGCATTTTATCTTTACGAAACGTAAATTCATAAGTAGCGGTGTAAGTAGTAGTGGTAACAAAATACAGATTCCAATGTTTGGAGATCACCCAAAGGCATCAAAGGGGATTTCCCTTCGCGGCATTGAACATTGGAATATGTATCTTGTTACCACTAGCTACGTATGAATTTATGTTGGGTTGGGTTGGCGCAGCCGCCCTGAACGACTATAAAAAATACAGGTTCGTCGCATCTTAAAATAAAAAGCTGGTAGGTACTTAGGAGGATGTTTATCTTGGAGTAAATATCACTTTGTCTTTTGCATGGCTATGATTAACATTTTATACAATATCTTTATTATCTATTTCATATTTTGATTCACTAGACGATACTTCTTGGTTCCACAGTGTATGTTTACGGAGGTACTGCATGCCAGACAGTGTTTAATGTGACGTAGAGTTGTGGTGGTTCTCAGGTTTAACCTTCACGTAAGACTCTCGGAGCGGCTAGCTTCGCAGTTCTTTCCGATATTACATATTTGAGGGCACTTGGAGGCACCTGGCATATAAAAAGATGAAATAAGTTTAATAAGACTCACAGAATACTTCCAAAAAATCCAAGGCAACAATTAGATGCAGGGGCATGTAGTCAATTGAAATCCTTGTTTCCAATTGACATCATTTCCGCTTTACTTAATATTAGTTTTATTATTCAGGGGCTACACTAACGCTTAACGTCATTTGTTAACGCGTTATTGGATACTGAATATCGATTTTGAGAGAGGTGTGGAATTTATAAAATTTATGAAAATTCTTAGTGGCGGCTTCATTATAAAAAAAAACCTAATTTAAAAAAAAAAATGCTTATAGCTACAGTAGTTTAGGCTCTGCGTTGATAAATAGGTGGTCCTAACACGTTATTGAATGGCATTAAGCCTTAGTGTAGCCCTGTCTTTACAGTGCCCTAACACGTTCACTTTTTCGCACTCCCGAGCCACAAGATACAAGCGATGCTTAGTTTGTGGCTCACCGATTTGTATGACACAACTGTTTGTTTCTTTGATGATTAATAAACTTATGGCTACTACTGGGACTGGGAGCAGTAATTTTTGTTACCTACAAATAGGTGTGTTGCGAGGCAATGATCTTCTGCACAAGATAATTTTTTCGGTGCGTAACTAATTCAAAAGGTACGGTTCCATCACTCTAAACCCGTATACTTAACTGAATTAAAAGTAATAATATTTTTCTCTCCAATGTACCAATGAATAGTGTATTGCCTATATTATTATATAATTATCTCATTGTGGTGATGTTCCACAAACAATGGGGCACTTAATATCGTGTCCTGCGTGCCCTGTCGTTTGTTCACTACAGGAACTGATGGACGCAACCGATAGCGCCAAATTAGTAGCTCAGTTCTGGGCTGACACAATTTAGATTGCCATCGACACGCTAAGAAGAAGAATCAAATTTCATCTCATTGACTAGTCATTTCACTCAGTAGTAGTAATTCAAGCCGTACGAGCGAGAGAAATAGCGTTTTCACCTGCGCACTGATTCGAGACTGACTGGTAATTATACTACTTCCGATTCTTATTACAATTATAACTTTGAAAACTTGACAAGGATCTTGGAAGTCACAGTCGAAACTAAGCTTCATGTGTAGGCCAATATTGTTTTCCTAAATGAAAATTAACAATTACTTAACATATTTACCTTTACTGGATCCCTGTACCATTGGTCTTTGGACTGCCTGATGTAACACTTGAAGCCGGGCATGATAGAAATATCCAGGAGCCGCGGCATCAACTCCTCCAACGGTACGGATTTACCTCGCTGTAAGGGCATCAACAATACGTAATAAGCATATATTTCTTCGAGTAAAAATAGACGCATGTTCATATTTATGTACGTGGTAACAATTGTGTTGATTTTACATCATATGTTTAAGACACACCCCTATGCCTAGCACTGCCCGATCGTGGAATACAAGAACCCAGACCAGTCCGGTCCTCTGGACCCGTTAGTAGTAATGTGAATTTGCATCGTTCCGTGCGCCTGCACACCTCTAATAGGGAGTGGGCTGTTATCCATGACGCGGATAGATGTCACATGACTTCGAATATTTGGTTCTAGGGGATACTGGTTTCCTCACGATGTTTTCCTTCACCGTTTTTCGAGTGCCCGAGTGAGTGGTATGATTTAATGTCATACATAAATATGGTAGCTAAATAATAACAGCCGCTCGGGTCGATCTTTAAGTTAAGCCGTGCTTGGCTAGGTTGGTCTAGGGATGGGTGACCACCCATTACATACCGAGTTTCCTCCGTGCCTCGGAAAGCACGTAAAGACGTCATTTGTAGATCTTTGACAGTCGTTACAGGCAAAAATTCTGACAACCAGTCTTACCAACGGGTACCGTATTACCCAGTACTAACTGGGTTGTGGAGGTCAGATAGGCAGTCGCTCCATGTAAAATACTGGTATTCAGCTGCATCTGGTTAGAATGGAAGCCGACCCCAACATCATCATCATCATCTGCCTAGCCTTTTCCCAACTATGTTAGGGTCGGCTTCCAGTCTAACCGGATGCAGCTGAATACCAGTATTTTACATAGAGCGACTGCCTATCAGACCTCCACAACCCAGTTAGTACTGGGTAATACGATACCCCTTGGTAAGACTGGTTGTCAGACTTTTTGGGCCACTGACTACCTAACGACTGTCAAAGATCTACAAATGACACCCGGGACCAACGGCTTAACGTGCTTTCCGAGGCACGGAGGAAACTCGGTATGTAATGGGTGGTCACCCATCCTCAGACCAACCTAGGCAAGCACGGCTTAACCTAAAGATTGACCCGAGCGGCTGTTATTATTTAGCCACCCCAACATAGTTGGGAAAAGGCTAGGCAGAAATATGTATGTCGAATATAGGTTCAAATAAACTTTCCCATTTTTTTTATTCCAGCCTTTTCCAAAGTACTAAGTAGCTAGTAAAGGACCTATTACGATTCTACAATGAAACAATTATACTTATATTATAAAACAATAGCTTACTACTCTAGGACATGACTGTATAACGTGCGCAAACACATCCCCTCCACTGTCACTCAGCGTTCTTTTTACGTGACTGGACATATACCTACCTTAATTGGCGGCGGGTCAAATTTCTTCTTAGGAGCAGCAATATTCGAGATATAATCCATATGTTTCTTCCATTCGCTCTCAGACCAGCCCTTCTTCTTCTTCGGGTCTTTATTACCATCTTGTTTCTTCAGCCCTTGGACACAATTCGCCAGCTTCGAGTACATGGTCGCGTTAGCTAACTCGATCATTCGGTCAATGCGTTCCATACGCTCTGGACTGAATCTGTTTCTGTACTGCCTCTTAATCAGCATTAAGCGTCTACAAAGACATATTGTTTGGAAAATATATGTTTAGTACGAGAACTGCCAACGTTCATGAGATTAAAATGGTAAAGTGGGCTTGTAAGTTGCATGGGTCAGCTAGACAGGGTCGATGGCAGAACGCTTTGAAGGGCGTGAATTGGCGAGAAGAAGCACACCATCGAGAAATTTGGAAGCGATGAAGGAAGGCCTTTGCTCAGGAGTGGGGGCCATTTAGGCTAACAAAAAATCGTAAAATCCACTCTTATTGACTGACAAGCAACGCACAGCATAAACAGCTGGGCCTAGAAACATGACATCCCCTAAAGGGGTACAATAGGGGATGAAAATTTGTATGGAAGTTCTAGTTGCAAATGGTTAAATCGAAGGGGGCACATTGCTCGTAAAGAGATAATTAACTATGTCGATTTAACAATCTTCACACAAAAAACCTAATGAAAACGTGAGTGCATCAGTTTATAAATAAAATATTTGATTTCGCCCGCAGCTCTCGTTATGGTCGCAAATTATCCCACGGGGACGTCCTGCCTGTGAAACAAGTGGATAATCCAGCACATCCGAAAAACAATTCTGCATCAGCAGTTTCGAAGATTACCCCCTACAGCCAAACTTTATAATATAAACATAGATTATTGTATGCACCAACTTATCCTAATAATAAAATCGTATAGTTTAAGTTAGAGAGATACTTGCTTAACATATGGCCACGAGATATCGTTCACTCTATCAGAAAGTACTCCTCTTAAAGCGGACTTGCGGATTCCCCTTTCGTTGTACCCGGGCATCTCTTCCATAGATTCATGGAATGTCCTTCGTGGCACGCTTAGCAAGTTCAGTCTACGCCGTATTTTGAAAGGGTAGTTGCTGGTCGGGGGCTCGAACTTCATAGTTGGCACCATTTTACTAGCCGTCCGGAGAGTTACGTTTGTGTGAAATGTACGGTTTTGGGCTTACATTTTTTTCATGTTTATTGTTAAAAACTGGGGTAACTACGGTGAACTTTTCATTATTGTGAGTTTTATGATACGTAAAGGTAGTCTTGATTTTGTGCCCAGTTGACGTTGTGACAGTGGCCGCCTGTCTCGTGATGTTTGACGGACGTTTGAAATTCAGATTATTTTATTTTTATTTACATCTAGCACGTATGTGGCCTTCTTGTACGAGCTTCCTTTAAAATATTGTAGTGTGGTGACACCTAAGAGCGGTTGCAGACTAGTGTTTGTTTTGCACGCATGGGATTACACGCGCGCACACGAGCTTATTCCGGTGTGTTTGAGCGGGGTGAGTGTGCGCGCGGGTCTCTCGCGTGTCGCGCGCTTTTACGATATAACGGGGTGTCCTGCGTGAGCGACAAATACGACGCGACGCGACGCTGCGAACGCGACGAACGCGATCAACTCAACGGCATACCCTGCTTGCGGCCTATATGGCAGTCTGCGGCGATTCGCGACATAACGCGTACTTGTTTTGACGGCGACCAGACGCGACACCACGAACTACGAAATGGTTGATTCAGAAGCGTTGATCGCCGCAATGCGAGAGCATAGATTGTTGTGGGACAAAAAACACTTAACCATTTTAAAATCGTTTCTTTCATTATTTTAGAAACTTTCAAGCAAAATTGTACTGTACTTCTCCATGATTCGAGAAGTAATGACCAAATTCACGTAGGACATTTGTCGCGTGTAGCATCGCGTCGCATTGCATCGTGTGGTGTCGCGTCGCATCGGGTCGTATTCGTCGCTCAAGCAGGACACTGCGTTATAAACGCATTAACGTGATCTATATTCTAGCCAGTATCGAATAAGTTTGCTACCACTTAAGATTGGTCTTTATTTTCTGATGGATTGCTGCTGACAGAGATAAAATAACTGTGAATGGACTGTAGTTTAAATTTTCGCCTTTAAGACATCCCGTTGCTTTAAAAACTTACCCACAGTCGATATAAGAAAGGTTTCAAAATAAAATAAAACAACCAAGTTGTTCATGAAATCGTTTGTATTAGATTCATAACATAAAATAATGATCTCACATAACTTAACGCAATACTGATCTCATAACAAACATTTTAAACCAACGACAGCCTTGTTCCACATCTGTTTCACCTATAAACGAGTTGTGAAAGTCACCGAAATTATACGAACCGAGATCGCATTAACAGTAATACAAAGTCATACAAAAAGCAAAAATAAAATGAGAGTGGATGACATCGCTTGTAGTGTCTCATCCGCGAAAAAAGCTGATTTAAAAAAAAAGCAAACAAATACTATTTCTACCACACAGGGTTGCCAGATAGTTGAGATTTTTATTAATTTCTACCAATAACAAATTAAAAAAATGCTAAAATGTTTTTCAGTTTTTTTTATGTTAAAATCAAAGCAGGCAAATAAACTACCATACTAGTAATATTTTTTCTCTGGCAACACCACAAACGCATGCGAAATATTTAAGCACATAGTACCCCTAACCATAGCTGCCATTATTGCAGATAAAGAAAAAAAAATAAGAGATAATTATAAACTTTGTTCCAGTGACATACAATTTTATAGGTGAAATTCCATTCAATTATGTGACGATAGTAAGATTCCCACACATTATAGACTTACCGAAAAACGGTACGATAAATAAAAACTTAAATTCTATCTTCGATTTTAGTAAGCAATAATGTTCTCTAAATCTTTATGAAGAAATGTGCGGCGCCAAAACATATGAAGGCTCGCACAACAATAAATAATTAAATAAAATCACAAGTTATCCAAAAATGCATAATAATGCGTTCAGAAAAAATTTCAAAGAGGATGTAATAGCACCCGTAAAAAATAAATTGACATTCAAGATTATTAAAGTTTCAGAAAAATATTTTTATCATAGCAAAAACACGTATAACAAGATATTTTGTAAATACTTACGTTCCATTTTTTGTATATGGCAAGATATGTTCTGAAATTATTATCTCTGGTAACACTGTTTATTAAAATTTTATTTTAGGGAGTATTTTTAACACTATTTTAAGTATACGTAAATTCTTTTCATGAATAACATCAATTACATTCTTCTTACCAACCTCTTATTGAAATATTGCTTTTTATCGAGTTCATCCCAAAATAATTTTATAATCTATGGCGGGAGGCCCATACCTAACAGAATATTGAAAACAATAATATCTTTCTTACAAAAAAAAACTTAACATTTCATTAAATTATAACCTCTGATCAATTGAATCACTCAAAAGGCATTTAAAGCTGGCATTTCATTTGGTGTATTTGCACAAATATTCGTTTCATTTCAAAATGAACTTTATTTCATAAAAACAGGATATATATTGTATTACACCAGTATAACAAATTTATATAGTTACTAGAAATTGATCTTTATTCTAATAAAATAGGGTATATTTTTTATTACCCAAGTATCGCGAATATTTTGTCAAATTCCCCAAATGGTCCACCAGCTTAAACAAAAAAAAATCTTGTTATACGTATTAGTTGGCTACAGAAACTCCCGCGGGGTTGACGCTGCTGTCCTTCTCGACGTCAGCAACGTTGACGTCGACGACGTCTAGACCTTTGTTGGACTTCCCGAAAAGATCAGCGGTTGAGATGACTGCGGGCTGTGGCGAGTCTCCTCGAGGGGTGATGTCTTCTTCCAGCATTTTCTTGTGCTTTCGTCGGTTGTCAAAGCTGTAAGATGGGTTTTATTAGTAACCTTTCTTGGTGGTTCATTTTTAGTATTCTGAATTATTTGCGTGAGTTGACTAAATTGAAACATTTCACGTTATTTTGACCAGTTTGACAAAGTTGACAAAGTTGGTTGACAAAGTTTGACCAGTTTGACAAAGTTGTAAACGCACGGCCTTGTGAAAGTCGTGCTCATATACGTAATGTGGGAGCGGGACTTAAAATGTTTACGCGATATCTTATCCTCGGTTTCGCTAGCACAAGTGACAATGAATCTCTAAATTAAAGCACGCTGTAGTTTTATTTTCATCCCTTGACTTACCGCCGAAAGTTGAATATCCAATAACGTGCTTTGATTTAAGCATTCATGCAGGTGTCATCGTGGTGTCAGTGAAAATGGGCCTAAGATAATATCTATGTATTTGCTCAAACATGAGTTTACATACAATAATAAAAAAGTAGGATAACATAAAAAAATTGGTCAAGACATATTTGCTACATACCTTGTCTTGAATAATAAAATTGTGTTTTTAATAAATAATTTCATTTCATTGATTTAAAGTAAATTTAGCATAAAATAATAAATGTCATAAAAGTTCATCTGTAGTGACTCCAACTTAATAATTCAGAATACTTTGAGTAACATTGTTAAAGATTAGAAGTGAGAAGAATTAGATACAAGTTAGAAAATAAGAATAGGTTTTACTTATTTGTAAATGTTTTGGAGACATAACACCCAAAACGGGAAATCAATTTCTCGAATGATTTTTATTTACTAAATACAGGGTGTAAACGGACCAACCAAGCATTATGTACATCAAACTAAGTAACGTTACGCAAAAATTATTGCTAGGAAACGACTTTTTTTTTTGGGGTGAAAAATCATGTTTTACGGTAGAACTCAATGTAACGCACTCAAAACATTGTGATGATGGATGGACTGAATAGTACGGGGGTCGTGGAGGTGTTTAAAGTAAAAATCTTGCATTAAAAACACTTGTGAAAAAGTTGGAACTTTGACCCCCAATATCTTCGTGTGTATAGTATAATAGGTGTTTAAACATCTAATTTATCAGAAAGGTCCCAAATAACATTTACAAATAAGGTTTTGACGTGAAGTATTTACAATTTGCAATCATATTTCAGATATCATAAATAAATGCTGCTTAAAATCTTCTAGCTGAAAACAAGGAGTTAAAAAAAAAAATGTTGCAGCAACGACATCAAATTAAACAGCATTTATTTATAATTTTCTTTCGACGAATGCAGACACGTTTTTAGTAATGACGAGCACATATTTAGTATCAACATGCTCAATGAAATCATTCCTATTTCATGTAGGTTTAGATTTTTATCCGTGCAAGCTGAAAACTAACTCCAAACCAATGCTGAACTAGGTCAAAACCTAGAAACGGAATTTATTGGCTAAAAATGCTCTACTGAAACTGTTAGGAAAGTAAATAAATTGTATGACCCCTTGAACGTTTAATTATTTTATGATAATACATGAATATGAGTTCAAAATGTCTACCAAATGATATGAATACCGTTATGTTGATATTGAACAAAACCATACTCTGTAAAGCCTTGAAAAAATACTAACTACAAAAATGCGAAATCCACGTTTTTTAAAAAAAGCCTCGTCATTGTCTTTCCTCAGTTATTTTACTTCTAACTTTGAGCTTTATGCTTTTAGCAATAACATTGCTTTTAGCTCGTTGTTAGTCTGGCAAAATTATAGTGATTCTTAGGCGAGAATTACACAGAAACGGCGTAAGGCGTAAGGTGCGGCGCAGGCGTGGAATTTATAAGGAAACGAAAGAACGGCGTGCCTGCGCCGCGCCGCTTAGGTGTAATTTACGACACGTCGCCTACGTACATTTTGTATGAAAATGTTTTGAAGCGGCATCATGCCTGCGCCGCGCCTTCACCTTAAGCCGTTTCTGTGTAATTCACGTCTTATATCTGTATGGATAAGGCTACAAATAGATTGCTCATGTCAAAGGTAAAATAACTGAAAGCAGGCCTAAGACTACCAAGCGAAGCAATAACGTGTCCACAATGAACGTAAACTCGGAACCCAACACCTCAACCCGGTACAAGTACATGTTGACATACCTCCCATACTGTCACGACAAACCGTGAATGATGTTGATGTTTATTTTTATATGAAAAACAAAAAAAAAGTACCTCGTTTAATTTTTTGATAAAAAATTTCTTTACAAAAAGTCATTATTGCCAATTTTTAGATTTCTATTGCCAATTCAAAAATAGCCTTTCGGTGTTGCCATGGTAATAATGAATATTTTATTTAATAATGATAATTTTGGCTTATAACAAGATAATATAGCGAAAACATTACAACATAATTCCAAAAAAACATCATGAATGTTTTTTGTACCAAAATGACCCCAATGATGACCTATAATACCTAATGGTTTTTCGAATTTAAACATTATGGCCTCGGCAAAATATCACAAAAATATGTTTTCATTGTAAACTCGTATTTTCTAATTAGATTAGACTAAGAAATAGCAATGTCATAGATAAAGAAATAATCCACATACGTACCTATTACTCTTTATTTAATCTAGCTTTTATAAAAATGGCAACGAAAATGTGCTACGATTTTTTTTTAATTGTAACATAAAATCACGCCTGTAATCCCCGAAGGGTTAGACAGAGGTGTACCTAATAGTACACCCACATTTTGCCAGTTGTGTTTAAGTCCCATGTAATAGGGGGCGAGCCTATTGCCATCAACCGGGCACAAGTCCGGGCTCCGTAGCTGCTACTGAGAAATTCCTGATGGGAAAACCCAATAACAATTTGCCCGATCCAGGAATCGAACCCAGCCCTCATGCTCAGCAGTCGCGCGACCATTAGACCAACGAGGCAGTCGAAGCAAAAATAAATATTATTATTTATATTTGGACCATCAAAATGATCATTAAAAAAAACTGTGTTAATATATTATGTATATCGCTATCATTTGAACTTTGACTTACATATACTGTTGGAGGTCAATGTTCTTTTAAACCTAAAATGACTTTGCAATATTTTATTATTAGTTAGAACCATTGCTATATCTTACTAGACTAGGTATACACAATGCAAAATAAAACATTTAAAAAATGAACGACAATTTTATGGCAACCAATAATGACATCTAATGAAAAAGGGACCTACCACGAACTATAGAGTTTAAAATCCTATCATTCGCTATCAGAATTGAGGCGTATTATACGCCCGAAATAAATTTAAATTTTACAATAAATATTTTTTTAAATAAATTTTACATAATAATGATAATTTTTATACCTCTCCATTTTTTTTTTATTATTTCAAAATCAGTGGCGAAGAATTCAAACCATCTGCTTTCCGTTACGACAAAAGGATGGTGCTATTCGTGCCCTATAGCGCCATGTTTTTCTTGCACTGAAACAATGCAAGAAAATAGCTCTAGCACTTTACCATACGACCTCATTGCTATTATTTGCCTGGGGGCCTACCACCATCTTATATAGCAGTTATTTCAATCTTAGTTTAGTGTGGGAAAGAGACGGCTATATATTGCTGCCGTTAGCAAAACGGGCTAATCATCTGCCTAGCCTTTTCCCAACTATGTTGGGGTCGGCTTCCCGTCTAACTGGATGCAGCTGAATATCAGTATTTTACATGGAGCGACTGCCTGTCTGACCTCCACAACATGGGTACTACGATATCCCTTGGTACGACTGGTTGTCGACTTTCGGGCCACTGAAACGGCTGTCAAATATCTACAAATGACAGCCGGGACCAACTGCTCCTAAGCACGGAGGAAACTCGGTATGTAATGAGAGGTCATCCATTCACGGACCAGCTTAGGCATGCCAGCTTAAAGATTGACCCGAGCGGCTGTTATTATTTAGTCGAGTTCCCAAGCAGAATAATATTAAGAAGAAAAATAGACCAGGCCTTATCCAGATCAGATTCACTTTTTTTGTTGAAACTAACTTTTTTGTATTTTTTTGTTTAAAAAAAGGTGAATCTAATAAGTCCCATTACGTTTTTTCAGACAACTTATACTGTCGTATAACTACATAATGTAATTCGCACACAAGTAAAATTCAAGAAATACTGTCATAACAGGTGTTGGTACCGTCCCTGGCAACTAAGTTCATAGTAAGTCCCTTCTGCCGTAATGTAAAACAATACAAACGAACAAAAACAGTCAATGATTACTCACCAAGCCTTAACTTTCTGGTAGATGTAGATGCACGTCATCGGGACCGGAGTCATGATGGCGCATGATACTGGTACCACTGGAAAAATATTATATTACGAGGTGAAATAGGCTTTATTGTTAAGGGGGTAGTGATCAGGGTAGACAATTTTTTGGGATGATATCTAACACGGTGTGTAATGTTTAAAGAATGTGTTTAATACCGCTCAAAGAACTTTTGGTCGAGTTTCCAAGATTAATAATATTTTCAGAGGAATTATCGGATTGTAAACTGCCTTTAGCACTGCCCCACAAAGTATTTTCTAGTCAAGAAACTTTTATTATTAAGCGAAGAAACACTTCAACTGATAATCCTTCGTTAAACGCGTTCATATCCGCGCTATAATGACTATATTACAGCTTCGAAGCGTATTATACGCCCAGTTTAGCTTATATGCCTTTTTCTACCCGACTGCACGACGCAAGGAGGGTTATGTGTTTATCAGCCTATGTATGTATGTTTTTTCTATGATTGTACCCTTTCACATTTTCTATACGACCGTGTGTAAGGAGCACGTGTCGTATGCACGTGGCGTTCTGTGGTGTCTGCCTACCCCCATCGAAAAAGGATAGTTCATGTATCTTCTATTCTATATTACCTGTAGTAAGATCCGCCTCAGGCTGTCCCAGTGCGTATCTCAGCAAGAAGATGGCGATGCCAGTGTTCTGGATGCCCGTCTCGATGGAGATGGCGAGCGCGTCCGCATGCGGTTGGCGACACACCCACGCGAGGAAGTAACCGAAGCAGTACCCCAGCCAGGGGATGCCCATGCCGGCTACTACGATCTGGAAACGATGAAAAAAGGAGGTTAGTCAAAAAAAAAACTTTGACGCTTGACTTTTTATAGGGGGGTGGAGCTGCAGCTGTTTGGTATAAGTACTGGAAAAAATATACTAAAACACTGCCTATTTTTATTGTGTGATTCTTTAACTTATGGGTATACTAAGATTTATGTAAAAGAATTTAACTTCTCAGAACATTCACAGCATTTTTTTAAAGTAGTTGCTATATAGATACCAGATTACCAAATAGAAAACTCACTGTAATTTTTTTCAGAATTTGAGGAAAATTTACATCATGTTGAAAAAGGATACCATTAGACCTCAGCTTATTTTTTATCTTAAAGATTAGGGAGTAATAAAGAGCGAAAATCAGAACAAAGTGTTTTCTGACGCAAGTGGGAATTGCAATATACTATTGCCATTTTACATAAGCAATTTAATAAAAGAACAGCCACCAATTCAAACAAGTAACTACTAAATAAACAAAAACCCATTCAACTAACCTCCCAAGTAAACAACTCGAAGATATACAAGTTGGTAACGATAGCAAAAATAATTATAAACAGTAGTAAAGTCGTAGAGAAACCCTTGAGGATCCGGACCATGAATTTGGCTATCTTAGGGGTGAACTTCTGCATGGCCAGACCGATGCCCAAAGGAACTAGGAGTCCTATGACGAATGTTGCTATGCGGGTGTACGGGACCACTATTTGAGCGTTACGGAACACCACTTGACCGAGGGAGAACAGCCACATGGGCATGAAACCTGGAAGAAGGAAAGGAATTAATTAATAATTACACAACTTTAATTTTTTGATCGTCAGAGCATAAACCCACGCGCGTGCCCTTGTCGCAAAGCCACAATTTGTCACATATTTGTGTTGTTTGTTTCCGGGCACGCGGTTGCTTGTCATGTTTATGTGACTATGGCGGTCAAAAGTTTAGGTTACTCCTGTTATCCCCGAAGGGTTAGGCAGAGGTGTACCTAATAGTACACCCACATTTCGCCAGTTATGTTTTAGTCAGCCTATAGCCATCAACCGGGCACAAATCCAGATTCCGTGGCTGCTAGTGATAAATTCCTGATGGAAAAACTCAGTTACACTTTGCCTGACCCGGGAATCGAATCCAGGACTTCCAGCTCAGCAGTCGCGCTTGCGGGGACTCGACCAAGAGGCACTTGTAACGTCAAAACATCTGTTGAAGTTTATTTGAAAGGCCACTTTGTTAACTAGCAGAATGAGTTTTTCAAACAACCACTTCAATAGGCTCTAACTACCAAGGCGTCTGACCTTTTTTCTATGGAACCTAGCATTATCAGTCCATTGTCACTTTGTTTTTCTTGTAATATTGCGCAGCACGATAAAACTGGTATACAATATGAATTAGAGGACACTCGGACAAACAAAAAAAGTCCACGGCTATGCTGTTTTAAACAGAGACCGATTAAACGGGTTACAAAGGTTAACCGGTTAGACGCATGTTTCATTAACCATTATACGGGTGACCCCTTATAATATGTGGGTTAACCATTAACCTGAAAGACAAAGCACAGAGCGCGGGCTAACATTGTCACTGTCAGTTTCTTTCATATTCTTTACGTACAAAAATGAACTCTTTGAGAACCGGTTATTATAGGCTGATTAACCCGGTGATTGATTAATACGGGTTAACCTTTACTGTATGGTTCTTCACCTAACCCTAAAAATAACCCGATTAGAACCTCTATACGGACAACATTTTCTGTCCTTGGTTTTGAGGTTCACGTTGGTATGATATTCTGAGGATGAATTTCATCGTGTGTTGTAACTTAGCAGATAATAAAACTAAATGTCAAATTGGTGACTATGCCAGCTCCCATAGAATAAAGTTCGAAATCCTTGCTTGCATATTTTTGAGGTATTACATGCAAATGGCTTACAGATTTGTTTTTCCTAGCTTACTCTCTCCCATTCCTGGGCAAAAGCTTCAAATAAATCAAATTAATATTGCATCAAAATCACAGAATAACTAGCTAACTTACCGAAAGACGCGATCGTAGAAATCGAAGTCATAGCTAACGATAAATTAAGGTTTCCTCCGAGAATGAAGGTCCATATATTAGAAGCGCCACCGCCGGGCGCGACTCCCGTGAAGAACATGCCCAGGCGCATGGCGGGATTATCCGGGAATATCAGGAAACCTAGACCGAACGACATCTGGAAGAGAAAGTGGAGGTATTGAGGTTTATTTAAAATAAATAAATAATATGTATATTTCTACGGATTTAAAGAACAATTTAGAGTGTAAGAGGTTTTTATTAAGACGAGAGGACGTGTGGTCGTGTGATTGTCCGTATTTGTGAATGTATGTGTGTCTCCTTGGCACCCGACTTTTGATATTAGTAGGTACCTTAGGTTTTAAGTCGGTAAGAAGTCCGGCTTAACCTTCCAATCTCCTCGGTCCGGACAGAGTATATCCATGAGGATTCCCCAAAAAAAGAAGGATAGGATATCGTTGGGTTTGTTTTCGATTAATGACAATAGGATCGCCCTCTATTGCACGGATCTGAACTGGCATAAAGTACAAATAGATCCTATGCATGCTGCCAGAGCAAACACTCCTGAAATTATCTTTTGTAGAAAAAATCTTTAAAAAGAATATGACAATACTTACAAGTGGCATGAAAAGGAACTGTCCGACCATTCCTATTATAGGTCCTATACTGCCCTACTAAGCGCAAAAGCGGTATCTCAATGAAAGTGAGTTTCGAGATAATTGGAGATATGTAAATATCGTTTTTTTTTTACTTTATATATTGACTTTTTTGCTTATTAAATAGAATTTATAAATTATATTGGATCTATTTGTTACCACAATAGTTAAAATATCAAAAATGTATGTGGATATACCTTTTTCATGAGATACTGCTACACCGCTTAGTAATTATAAAATTAAAATTTGAGTTACCGCTTTTTCGTTACCTCTTCTCCTACATGTATGTATACAAAAAAATATGAATTTTCTATCGAATAAAATATGTATTTTTTTAAAGGAAAAAAACAATCAAAATAAATTTTTAAAGTCTTTTATTAATCAAATTTATAATGGCATAAAAAAATATTTGAAGAAAAAACGGATTCTATGAATAAAATCTAGTCAAAAGTAAGCAGTTCTCTCCAAAAGGACATTCTATTTTGAGGTATAATATTTTGAAAAGATTTCAAAATATTTTCTTTTTTGCTTTTAGAAATGCCTTCCGCTGCAATTTTCTTCTTCGGTGGTGGCAAAACTTTAGTTTTCATAATTTTATTTCCGATTATGCTCGCAGTGATAGGGTTTTTATTGAGTCCAGTTCTGTACGTCAAATCAAAACTGCCTCTATTGACACTTCTACTTCGACCATTTCATTAATATATGAACGCGGTGTAATTCGAGACAGTTTATACTGTGTCGTGTAATCTTCCCAGTCATAAAAATCTTGTAGAGTCATCTCTTTAGGTTTTACGTTTTTTCCTGCAGTACTAACTGCCTGAGAAAAATCAGAAAAATCATAAATTTTGTTTTTCATGCGTTTCATCGACAACTCCACCCTATGGTGGAAACTGTCGGCCGACATAAAGGTGTGGCTTGGTTCGAAATATTTTATCACAATCTTGTCGGCGTTGATGTCATTTGAATTCACAACGTAAATTAAGAAAGAAAAAAAAGTCCAATTTTTGTTCTGGGATGAACAATTGTCAACCCACAGTATGATCTTCTTTTTATCTCGATGAAAAATTAAAAAATGGTAGTATGCACTTATGATTTCGGCTTTGGAGCGTCCAAGCAACCCTTCATACCATAGTACAGGAAAAAACACTCAAACCTTTTCGGCCTTGACCAGTCGGCACGAAACTTTCGTTGTAAACCACTATCCTATGGGTAAAAATAGTAGTTTTGAACATATCTATCCTGGGCAGCATGATAACTTTTTGTAAGTCGGCAGAATATACAACAGTATCAGTTTCATAAATCACTGTAAAATGTATTAGAAATTCGATCGTATCAATCAACCCTTAAAGGCCAATTTGATTTGCCGCTGCAACCGTATCTCATACTAGCTGTTCCCCGCGACCTTCGTCCGCGTCAAGTTATTAAAAATACAATTTTACCCGTTTTTGCAACATTTTTCATTGCTGCTACGCTCCTATTGGTCGTAGCGTGATGATATATAGCCTATAGCCTTCCTCGATAAATGGACTACCCAACACTGAAAGAATCATTCAAATCGGACCAGTAGTTCCAGAGATTAGCGCGTTCAAACAAACAAACAAACAAACAAACAAACCCTGCAGCTTTATAATATTATATATTAGTATAGATAGTCAAAATGATTTGCGGATCAATTAAGCATTCTAATACTAAGCGTCATAGCGGTAAGTCAGTACTTCACGCGTTATTCATATTTGCCGCTTATCGGCCTAGAAAAGTTGCTGTTCTTCTTTAAGAGATTTGGCGGTATTCAAATATACGGCCGTTTGCCTACGTAATATTGATATACCTCTAATACCCTTAGTGATTTATGGTAAAACTGAGATAGGGAAATCTTTCTTAAGGTTTTTTTTGTATGTTCTAAACAAGATACCGCTAAAAGGCTTAGTTCATTAGATGCGTATTTTTTAAAGCTATCCGATGGCATAAAAATCAACTTTTCGGTTTTTTTTGAGATAGCGCTTTTGCGCTTAGTAGGGCAGTATAGGTCTCTTTAACACTTCTTTGACGGTCGGCCAGTGCATCGCGCAACCGAAGTTTATGAAAATCAGCGATACCTGGAAATCAATGAATTTAGGTTATTTTTTTTTATGATTGTGATGAAAACTGATATTAGTTATTTCTGGTCTTGTGACATTTTCTGTACTGCCTTATTAATATCATGCAACTAAAGAGACCTCTGCGCTGCCACCGACTAAGCCGAATTGGCGAAGTTTTGGGCCAATAAAACACACTGTCGTGCACGAAGAAGAAGAGATTACTATTAGTCTATGATAGACTAAACGGCGGTTTGAGATTAGTGTATTTTTGGCACGTATAGGCTCGTTTTTGGAAGCGCGTATACGCGCGCCTTTTTTTTCACGAGTGACTCGTACGGGCGAGAAGCGCTTATAAACTCGTATATGAGCCGCGAAAGACGCCTCCGCGCGCGAACTGCGTAATGTGGCGCGCGTGTACGCGCGTAAGCCAGTACGAGCTTATACGCGCTACAAAATACGCTAGTCTGGAACCGCTCTGCCGGTGCGGTTTGTGGTTGCGGTCGTTTTCAAGATTGTACTATTATGCTATTTTCAGTGCATATCAAATGCAGTCATATAAGTTATACCTAAATAAACATACGTATGGCACATTATTCATTATCGGATAGTAAAAGCTAATTAATAATGGCTAATAGGGTTTTAAATAAGTTTTATCAGCTTTAATATTTATGTCGTACGACATAATTATGATAAAGTCGCTTACATTGAATGCAGTTAGGTACAAAGATTAATCACTAATCAGACTATTTTTGAGTGTTTACCTACCGGATAAGTTACAGTAAACATAACCACAGTATAAATATATAATTCATTTTTAATTAAGTTATCCTGCATCTGTGATATTGCTAAAAATATAGAACGGACAACGCCTTATTTTATACACTAAACACATACAGTTTCCAAAAATAGCCATTTTCGAAAACTGTAAGTATGCAGAGTGTCAAGCTTTTTAAAATAATTGAATACTCACAAAAGTTGCGACAGAGGTGACAAATATAGTGTCTATGACTCTCTCTGGCCTGACGACTATGACTGGGAGCTCGCCGCCCACCGCGAATGGTTGTGTCCCGCGCAGCCCTCGCACGACCACGTTTGTTCTGCCTGTGGAGAAGAATAGTAAGGTGAGAAGAAGTAATGCTTTATACAGGGTGTCGAAAATCTGCTGTTCCAAACATATTGACCAGATATTCTTTGAAACCCCTCAAACTTAATAATTGATGACAGCCATCAAGCAAATGATAGCATAAGTGAAATGTTAAAATGTTTGTCAAATTGGTTGTGTATGTGAGTTTAAATGTTTTTAAACGCACCCACGACACAGGAGAAATTCGTAGTGTGGGGAAACGTGTTTTTTTTAAATGAAAAATAACAAAAAAAATTGCTACCGATAGGCGTTTAGTTCATTATACCGCCTAGAGCGTATAAAAGTACCATTAAATTAAACAATTTTAAGTTAAAAATACACGTGCAAAAACACGATATCAATGAAATAATGCATACTAATTGTGTACTTAATATGTGAAAGTTACTTGAATTATTTGCATATACACGTTGCTTCCTTTTATTTACCAGCTGTATGTTAATCTTATTGAAACAATTGGCTGTAATTTTTGAGCCTTGAAGTCTTTAAAAATATGAAGAAAATATCATAGATTATTAAATAAAATGTTTTTTTTTTTTCTCTGAGATGCTTTGCTCATGTATGTACATATTCATTTTTTATTCATATTTTATCGTACTGGCAAGTCATCGTGAGTTTTAAATAAAGAAATAAATTCCTGTTTACATAATAACTATCCGGAAATATTAAGGAAAAGGTCGATAATACTATGACGTGACTGATTTTTTGCTCCCAATAGAATCTACATTAGTTTTTTTCTGCTCAAACAAAAACTTATATCAACATCTAAAGTACACCTTGGTCTAAGCGCAAAAAACGAAAATTCCATCTTTTTTTGCGCTTAGACCAAGGTGTAGTTTTTAGAATTCATTCATAGCGTTGTTTGGTACAACAAAATAAGAAACAGAATCTTATAAAACCATTAAGATTGATTGCAATACAAGATTTTATCAACGACAACACTTATCATCGACTCGAAAAGAAGAAGTAGGTATATCTTGGTAGGATATAGAACATCTTGAAAGGGGTTTCAGGCGCAGGATACGTCCAATTGTTACTGAATAAAGCCTACACTAATTTAAGAAAAATAAAATAACCCTACACAAAAAATATTGCTGGGAACCGGCTTTTTTTTGGGGTGAAAAATCACCTTTTAATGTAACGCACTCAAAACATTGTGCTGATGGATGCATTGGAAAGTAAAGGGGTCATGGAGGTATTTAAAGTAACCTTAAAACTAGTATTGCACTGCTGGGACTAAGACCTTTTTTCTGTGAGGACTGGGCCGCAGGCCACCACGTAGGCCCAGTGCAGGTTGGAGCGTGCCACATGCCTTTTTTTTTTGTTCTACTGTATGCCGATTTCTTAGAAACGTGTTCTTTCACCGTTGTAAGAGCAGTGATGGTGAATTAATTCATGCTTTTGCTACTAATAGGTATTAAATAAAAAGGTTTCTTACCAAGGAACCTCCCGGAGACTCTCATCCTGCCCTCGAACCTATTGTTCTGCACATTAGTGTCGGTCAGCTCATGCGTTGAGTTCCAATCCGCTGCGGCCAAGTGACTGTTAGTTGTCGACAACGTGAACTGGTCGCCTGCTTGCATGTCAGTGCCTGGTGACAACGAAATAGTAGGGATTAAGATATGTAAGCAAGTAAACGAGGAGCACATGGCTAAATAAAAACAGCCGCTCGGATTAATCTTCAGATTAAGCCACGCTTGCCTAGGTTGGTCTGTGGATGGCTGACCACCCATTGCATACCGAATTTCCTCCGTGCCTCCAAAGCACGTTAAGCCGTTGGTTCCGACTGTCATTTGTAGATCTTTGACAGTCGTTACATGTAGTCAGTGGCCCGAAAGTCTGATAACTAGTCTTACCAAGGGGTATTGTATTACCCAGTCATCATATCGGTATTCAGCTCCATCCGGTTAGACTGGAAGCCGACCCCAGCATAGTTGGGAAAAGACTAGGCAGATGATGAAGACATGTAAGCAAGTACTTTTATCTAGCTTTTTCTATTAGCCGAAGGAGTAGGGCAGAGACATTTCACCGAAGTCTCGCCAGTTATTTTCAAGTTTGAGGTTCGAACCCAAAACATCACAGCAATCACACTTGCTTGGGGGTACTAAATTAGATGAAGAGCTTTGAATTATGTTTTATTATTATAATCAAGAGTATCTTATAAATATCGGCGACCTGGGGTGGATCGAATGATGCAAATTTCGCAATCGAAATTTGGTTTGCTGTAAGAAAACCCAATTCTGAGTTAAGCTCACCATTGTACATAAGCTATATTATTGCAATTTGTATGTATATTTTTTGTTGTTTTGTGTGCAATAAAGAATAAGAATGCATTCTCCCAGACGTACGCAAAATACGCGCTTTGATCGTGGAGTTGCAGACACCAGTTCGTTATACAATATAATCTTATAAATACGTTTAAACATTTAAACATCGAGAAAAGTGGAAGGAATGGGGGGAGGCCTTTGCCCAGGAGCGGGACAAGATAGGATGACAAAAAAAAATACGTTTCTTTTATGTAGTTACAAATAGTAGGTCTTATAAAAGTTACGCCAGCACATCAGTTACACTCACCTTCTGCCAGTTACGTTAAAGTCTCTGGTACAGTTGGCGAGAGGCGCGGGAGGGGGGTTAAATAAACTGTTACCCTAATTACATTTCTTTATTCTTGCCACTGCAGAATCGTCCTTGTATCGATTAATTTAGAGTGGTATTCACTACTAACCAGTTATAAACCGAGCGAAGGGCAATCGATACATGGTAACTGCATTGCACCATTAGTTTCATCAGATATGGCAGTGACGAAATGGTCTTGAGTACGACTAATCACTACGCACAGACGCCACAAGCTGATACAATCTGTCAAATTTCTTTAGCTAGTAGATTTTCAACTTTATCGCTAAAGCATTAGGTTCAAGGTCGATTGGGAAAATTTGACAGTTGCGGGTAGCTTGATATGCTGGTGTATGTACAGTATGTATGTACTGCCACAGGTACTGTTTACTTTTATGCATGGGATTTTAAAAAAGCTGCACTTTTCAAATGAATCTTTTCACAAATCAAATCGGTGCGGTGCTGGCAAAACCATTGCATTTGGCAATCGGATTAGCAGCATACAGTCGAAGAAAATTTGCTACTTCTTTGTTTCTCTTACCATAACCTCTTACATTATTGAAAATATTACCAGTAGTAAAACGTTCAACGGCATCACAGAACTGAAGGACGAATTTGCTGCCTATAGGCGGGATTGGTCCATATTTGCTCCGGATCGAGTTGAGTCGAAAAAGGAAAGGAAGACCCCGCAGTGGGACAACACGGATCTTACTACTATTATAACTGCCTGTTTGTGAGGATGTATGTATGTTTGTTACTCTTTCAAGCAAAAACTACTGAACGCATTTGGATGAAATTTGGTACAAATATAGTTTTTAACTTGGATTATTATTATTATCGTGTCCTGCGTGCCCTGTTGTTTGTTCACTACAGGAACTGATGGACGCTACCGAAAGCGCCAAACTAGTAGCTCAGTTCTGGGCCGACACAATTTAGATTGCCATCGACACGCTAAGAAGAAGAACCTGGATTAACCCATAAGATATTTTTATACGCGGTAGTAATATCCCGTGGGATAATTGCCGAACTCCACAAGGAAATCGCGGGCATAATCTAGTAAATAAATAATACCAACCTGTAACAGTAACATCGACGTACGTATACTCGTCCATGTTGACGGTCACGTTGTTGGGGTTGAAGCTCGCGATCAAGGTGGGCGCGGCCTGGCAGATCACCCATAGCGGACATAGCGCCAGGATGTACAGGATTATCAGGTGTAGCGGCCAGATGGGACACATTGTGGCCGATTTTTGTGCTCAGTTGGTTTCTGGAAGGAAGAGAGAATATTTTATTAGTAATAAATAATTAGTATTAATAATAATTATTAATTATTTTTGTGCCAAAAGACGGGCGTCGTCGCCGAGGGAGGCCTAGAAAACGCTGGCGTGACGACCTAGATGCGTATTTGACAGATTGGCCAGAAAAAACCGCACGGAGAGAAGAATGGAAGGCTATGGGGGAGGCCTTTGCCCAGCAGTGGGATAATAGTTTTAAAAAAAAAAAATGTTACAAATGTATTCTCCAGAGATAGAGACAGAAATGTAGTAGTTAAGTTAATTTTATTAAAGGTAGCTTCATAGCTGACAGTATACAGGGTGGAAAGGACACCGACGCAAAAACGGTGACCACATATTCAGTACATCATTCTGACCCCCCCCCACATTTTGATGTATAGGTACTTATTGCACTTTTGTAAGAAACAGCAGTTTTTATTTTAATTACCGGGGAGAGGGGGGGGGGGCGTCGGTGCCCCTTCCACCCTGTATACGCCAATAACGAAGAACACATAAAAATAAAATGGCTTAGAAGAGGACAATGCGCATTTTCTTAGTTATTGACTCCCTTTAAATAAGAAGCAATACTATTAACTGGCCACAGATACTCTGGGCAGCTACTGAAGTTCCTAATCAAAGTATAAAAATATGCTTTGCCTAACTCGAAGAATTAACCCAAGAGGATCCCCCAACCCCAGGATCACACGTTCACCAGTTGGCAGTTGTACTTGCGATTATTTAACGTATATTATTCGTATTTTTTTTGTCCCGTCCTTTTGAAATTATAAATATTTGTTATGCGTTGTACCTACCTATGTTTATTGTATTTTTTCTGTTATTTTGTATGATGCACGTCATGTCCCTGCGACAAATAAATATTTTTTCTTTTCTTTCTATCTATAGCCAAGTACCTTACTGGTAAATCGATTTGATCCTTTGTAGAAGACTACCATTTATGAATAAAGTCTTGATAAGGTTTGCTTAATCCGATAAAAAATGTGCAGTGCGTATATGATCCGATTATTATGTAATTTTTGCGATAAAAAAATCTTAATCAAAATGTACATGTATGGCAATTACTTACATCATTTCATTTAAATTTACCGATTTTCATCGACTTTTTAGAATTTGGATTTAAATAAAAGTACTGGTCTCTGGTGTCTTACCAAGGGGTATCGTATTACTAGTACTAACTGGGTTGTGGAGTTCAGATAGGCAGTCGCTCCATGTAAAATACTGGTATTCAGCTGCATCCGGTTAGACTGGAAGCCGACCCCAACATAGTTGAGAAAAGGCTAGGCAGATGATGATGATGTCCGGTGCCACATTTTTTGGCTTTGCGTGGCCTAGGGGACCTATGGATGACTGTTGGTCTGAAGGACCAGCCATTACAAAACCAATCATCCTGTTATTCAGTACTTATACCTATAAAATTAATAAATGCGATTGTTTTTATACAGTTTCCTGCGTACAAACGTGATTAATTACACTGTAATTAATCCATTTAGACTTTTCCTTGTAGATTTACCTAAGTACGGGTCTAATTAGATTTTATTTTTAAATCTGTTTTTTTAAACGCGTGAAATAATTCGTAGTTATTTGTTGTTAATTGGATTTTATTTTCATTTACGGGTAAATAGTTTTGAGTTATTACAAGATCAAAAATACAGGTTGTTTTTTATTAAACAAAGTAACTTGTACGCCATTGCATTATTTCATTTGGGGGATAGCGTATAAGTAGTTTTGAGTTTCGCACAGGACTTTTCACTTAAGTAAATAAGATCTAAAAAAAAAAAAAGTTGTCCATGGAAAAAAAAACATTTTCACAATTCCCATCCACTCACCACACAAGGTCGACCGCGACTTCCAAACCGTACGACAAGTCTCTTAACTTAATTAATTATTTAATTACTAAACATCTTCAGCGTGCACCATCTATCAACACACGGACACAACTGACGCAAAATCTCTCAAACCGATTTACTACTCTACGACTCGGCTTCGGCTTATCTCTTTACGACCAATTAACCCTTATCAACACGGATTCCCACAGGGTCGATTTTTGAATGATTTTTTTATCGTAAGGTAAAGTTTGATACAATGAAACGATCACAGTTTGCGTATCTCGTGGGCTATGTCACGTAGAGATAACATCGATAAGAGCGTATTTAGCATAATAATTAATTACTGAAGACTAAAGAAAAACGTGGATTGGATTAGATGTAGATTATATTTGTATTAAAACATGTGAATAATGCTTTGGACGTCATCACATAATATCACGCATGTAATCCCTGGCGGGTATGCAGAGGTGGGTCCCCTATGTTGTTTCGAACGCCGCTGTTGCGACACACGCTGTTGCGAATTATTTTTCCACTGCCTCACAGGTTCGAAAGCTCATGGACTCGAATGAAGTAGTCGAGAAAGACGCTGTTTCGAAAAACATTTTCACTGCCTCATACGCTCGAATGCTTGTGATTTCGATTTATTTACATATACAGCGTGTGTCGCAACAGCGGCGTTCGAAACAACAAAGGAGACCCTGCAGAGGTATACCTGTGGTAAACCCACATTTTGCTAGTTACATTTAAGACCCATGTAATAGGGGGCGAGCCTATTACCATCAACCACAAATTTAGACTACGGGCAGCTACAGAAAATGATAAAAAACCTTAAAAACACACTGCCCAACCTGGGAATCAAAGCCAATGCTCTCCAATGTTTACGACCACTAGACAAACGAGGCAGTCATTCACAGCCATATTTGACGTCATCAATCTTCGGCTTCGACATTCGTAATTCAAAATTACTTGGTCCTTGTGCCCAAGCCTGGATGCCCTTAGAACTTTTGATAAAGTTATTATATTATCAAATCGTATTTAAATATATGACAGGCCTATATGTCACAAATAAGACATACGACAGTGACATTATGTACAGGATTGAATGTGTCAAGGTGATTTATATTTACATTCTTTATTAGTGTCGGTACTGACTGCCTGAGCGCTCATAATTACAACAACACACTTAACTTAAAATAAGTAAGAACAGACACAGAATACGATACTTTTTCTTCCTCTTCGTATCGATGGTTAGTCTTATACATATATTATCATCATCATTCCCTTGCCCTTATTCCAATTTATTTCCGCGGTTCAACGTGTTTATTCTTCTTCCATACCTCTCTATCACTCGTCATCTCATCAGACACCTCCTTTCTTGCTGTATCATCCTTCACACAGTCCATCCATCGTTTTTAGTCTTATATATACAAAAGTGCAATACCAACACGGTCAAAATGTATGGTACAGCTGTTTTTTTTAAACCGGTGTAAAAGTTCTTTGGGGGCTTAGAATGATGCACAGAATACCTACGTGGTAATCGTTTTCGCGTCGGTGTCCCTTCCACCCTGAATATTATGTCAATATACATTCATAAGCTCCTAGTTTTTCCCATGGGGGTAGGAAGAAACTACAAAACGCCAGCTGCTACAGTCCTTACACACTCCTTTTGGTTCAAACTTTTAAAATGATTCCATAAAACAGGTAATGTGAAAACCTGTCTAAAAATATACAAAAACACCTGGTCCTTTTAGCCTCTGGAAAAAGCTACGTGATTTATTTTTAATAGATCTATATCATTATGATTCTGATCCCGATCAAAATAAAACAGTCCAAGCGTATCGAGACATGGCTGAAATTGTCCTTGAATCGGTACGTGGGCCTCCTCTGTAATTGGCCGGTAACACCATACCATTGTTATTATGGATTCAATAAGTATTCTGGCTAGTGGCTTGTACCTGTCGCCGGACTATAAACGTCATTGGCCAAATGTCAATGACGTTCCCATTTAGCTTCCAAGCCTCCCAATAACGCTGAAATAAGGTGGAGCAGGAAGAAAAACTAGAAGTCATGGGAAGATGCCTTCGTTCAGAAGTGGGATATTTAAGTAATCTCCAGCTTACTTAAATATCCCACTTCTGAGCGAGCCTAAACTCTGAACTCAAAAGTTCTACGTTAGAAACTTTGGAGTCCTTTATAATCTAAAAGAACCAAAGGCTTTGGCATATCCAATAAGTCTGCCTTTGTCCTTGATGTGTCTGGTAGCTAACTTCAGACTAGAGCACCGATCTTAAAGGTTGACAACAAATTAAGCAGAAACGAACAGTCATGCTAACATCACGCAACTTAATACTAAATATCACGATGACCGATTAGTTTCCGCACTAATGGAAGTCGATTATAAAAACAAATATAGTTATAATATAACTTATCAGACACAAGATCTCCACTGTTTTCTCAAGTATTACTGTAGTAGATACGTCTCGAATTACATCACACACTATCGGTAACATAACGGTTTGTTATTGTTTGAATTATGAATGATCTAGTTTCAACTATACTAGTAATCTCTTCGTTCATTTTTCTCACTGAACTGTAAAAATAAATAGGTACTTACGTGATCAAAAATAAACGGTGGAATATTTTGTAGAATGAGCTCAGGTTTTACAGTGGTCAGTTTTTCTGACGAATTAATTGAATATATTGAGTTTTTGCTTCAACAACAACCCAAGTTTAAACATTCATGAATTTATTCCGAGCCTAGCGGAAAACAACGGAAGCCATTTTGTATTTTATGAACACGCACATAAGAAATCTCATCTTTATTTCACGCAGGTTTTCAAAGTGGCCAACTTTTTTCCCAATATTTCTTTTTTTAACCTATAAGACTCCTGTATTGAATATTCAAGATTATGGAAAAGTGGCAAAGGAAGTGCTTTCAAATTCCAAACACCAACGGTTGGAAAAAAATCAAAATTATTGTTGTCAATGCGCGTGATTGTTTAGTTACTAGGACAGAAGCAAATTGGGGCTAGCTATTCTTAGCTGCAATTTCAATGTCAATGCGATTTGAAGTATACGTAACGTTGCAATGGCATGGCGACTAGAAGTCTGTCGAATGCGATTTGAGAAAAACACTGTGCGGAATTATTGAAAGATTCTTCTGATACCATGATTGTCAGAGTTTTTACACTGCTTTGATCTGGTATCAAGGATTTTCTGTAGACCAGCAAAACAGTAGCTTTGAGGAATGTTCATAGGGTTGTGGCAATTCTTCTTCCCAGCTAAAATACAGGAAGTGGCTAAGTGTGGGTCTTTTGGGGGACTTTCTTCTATGTTACTAGTACTACTATTGTTATTAGTGTATTTTTTTTGATCTCTTCTTTAGTCAAACTTGTCATGTTTTCTATTTTATGTTACATTTTATTTATATAATTTTACGATTATATAGCTGTATTCTCTTGAGAGAATGTTGTGTACGCCTACCTATAATTGGTACGTACCTACATAAGAACCCTAACCTGCATACTTTTATTGTTAAATGTAAAATGTATGTACTGTTGGCGTACCTATTTTAAATAAATAAATAAGTAACTTTGAAGTTCATCAAGATTCTCAACCTAATATGATTAAATGGCTTTAGAATTTGGTTCGTGTGCCAGAGTTCAAAAAACTCTTTCCACGACATGAGATCCAGAGTGTATAGACAGCAATCTAATTCATTCAATTTGAAATAAGTAACAGAATATTTCATCAGTATCGTAGGACCAAACACCGCAATTGCCGCACTAGTATCTATTTTCGTTCCTATTGTAACCGGAGTACTTTTGCAACATAGGTATAGGTATTATTACAAAGTAATCATTGTAGCACACGGGCCGCTTTCTACCGGCTCAAATATAAGGAAATTATATTTTTAAACACGCTCGATATTATGTAAACTATGTAGGTAAAACCTACCTGTGTAGCCTGTGTTAAGTATCGAAACTTATCGCATACAACCACGTTATTTTTACGCAACACCATTCATTACACTTCAGCTAATTGGCATTTTCTTTGTTCAGAATCCGCCAATCCCACCGCTGGGCTAGGACATAGACCTACTCTCTATGAGAGGGATTGGGTGTCTGTAATCCACCACACGGACCTCGGTTCTAGGACAAGCCGGTTTCCTCACAACAAATCTAGACTCCGTGGCAGGCTACAGAGAAATTCCTGATCGAAAAACCCTTTGCCAGACCCGGGAATCGAACTCAGGATCTCATGATCAGCAGTCACGTTTGCGACCACTAGACCAACAAGGCAGTCTACTTTCGCATTTATAATGTTAAATCAATAGCAAAGCAATGGATTACCCAATATCATCAAAACCCAGTTATTAATCAACGTTAGTTCAACGTTCTCAATTCTCAAGGCAAAATAGACGCGTCTATAAATTATAATTGGCTATTCGTGAATAAACACCTGAAATAAACGATATTAGTTTCATATCCGGTGGCCAGTGTGTACCTTCTTTTAAAATTGGAATAGCCTTCAGACTAGCTAAGGAAACAGCCATTTATTCTGATGGATGTTTTCCTTTATAATATACAAATAGTCTTTATGCCTTTGTCTATGGAAGGCAGGAGTAATTTGGTTAGTTCAATAGTGTTCAATCATCATTTGAATGTCTTGCTGTTACAGTCGCCAGCAAATTAAGTTACCACTAAGCTGTCAAAGTTCTCCAAATGATTTTAAACCATAAAAAACACAGTTAAGTTCAAAATCGCTCGTGGCTTAATAATAACAGCCGCTTGGGGCGATCTTTAGGTTAAGCCGTGCTTGCCTAGGTTGGTCTTTGGATCGGTGACCACCCATTACATACCGAGTTGCCTCCGTGCCTCGGAAAGCACGTTAAGCTGTTGGTCTCGGGTGTCATTTGTAGATCTTTGACAGTCGTTAGGTAGTCAGTGGCCCAAAAAGTCTGACAACCAGTCTTACCAAGGAGTATCGTATTACCCAGTACTAACTGGGTTGTGGAGGTCAGATAGGCAGTCGCTCCATGTAAAACACTGGTATTCAGCTGCATCCGGTTAGATTGGAAGCCGACCCCAATATAGTTGGGAAAAGGCTAGGCAGATGATGAAGTTCAAAATCGAATGTGAAAATTAGACAGTTTGTAGTAACTTGATGCGGTAACGACTGTACCATAGCAATTTCCATTCTTGATTATTGTGTTACTTGCTTTTCTAGGTATTTTATTTTCGTATCGGCTTTTATTTTGGTGTTAGCCTAGTTCAATAGTGTTCTATTATCATTTTAGGAAAGTCTTGTTTGTATAGCAATTTATATTCTTGACTAGCAGTTGCACGAGCAATTTATATCTTGACAAGCTGCAGCACGTGACCTTCGCCCGCGTGAATTGTAATAAAAATATTACTTCCCTATTTCAATCGGATTTTATTAACAATTTCAAGGGTTTTAATTTTTTTGCACGGAAGCCCAATTCTTTTTCTAAAATAAAAGTAGCCTAAGTTACTTCTTATAACATCAGTTGCAAGTAAAAGTCAAAACCGGTCCAGGCGTTTCGGAGATTATCCGGAACAGACAGACTGACAGACAGGCCGACAGACAAAAAATAAAAAAAGTTTTTTGTTATTATAAATATCCTAAATAAGTATCTTTCTTAAGTATTCAGTGAAAAGATGTTATTTTAAAATTACAAACACACTTCAATTTTATTTATTTGAATAGATTATTCTAAGTAGGTCTTTTAGTATTCGTTTATCTTTTTTTGTGCTTGTATTATAAGAGGGTATACCTTAAATGCCTTTATCAGTTTTCTCTATTTTCTCTTCTTGGTTTTAACTACAAAGTCACCGTGACCTACTTGTATCTAATTTTATTTTTTGACGTCTCCCGGTTTTCTAATACGCGGCAATTTACCTCTAATAATTTTTTTTATAATACTGAAAAATTACTCATAAAACAACCTTTGTAAATATGTATTTTCAAAACCTGTCCTTCGTAAAATCCTGAAAAATCTACTATGAAGTATGAGGCAGTTAGTTTTTGCGTGGCTTTCAAAACTTGATGGATTCAAGTCCTTGGTAGTTTGCCTCTCATAGCGAGCCCTGGATTTGAATATAATTGAAATACAGCGTTCGTAATTATCAAATAATTATCAATACTGATTCAAAACTTTTTTGACTCTAACCTCTTTTTTTTTGTTTTAACGCACTCGATTTCAATTGAAAAGGATCTTTCTTTCAATAGTCCTATAAAGTGAAACAGACAAAACACAAGTATACAAAAAACACTGTTTATTGATTAAACACGATGTCTGTGACCGTCTTTGTTTAAAGCGACACTTAACGCGTTTGGTTACGTACGGAAGCGGTACATCGTATTCGTATAAACGTGAAGTAACATTGAGAACGATTTTTATTATTATCAATGATAATTATCACTACAAAAGTACAAACCCCGTTCAAATCACAACTGTCATTCCTTGACAGTCGTAAGAAATGGTTATAACTCGGAAAATTGACGTTGTGTCATTTTGATAAACAATTAACTTGCCTGATTGTACTGTAGGTACATGATGAACAAACAACCGGGTGTCAGAACAATGGCCACTCAAACCGATTGTGAAGCACAATAAAATTGTGTAAATCGATAGAGGCAGCGAACGGTGACTTCCTAGTCTTCCTTGATTACTAAGTAGATATGGTTACCTAATGTTATACATCACATAACATTACACGTGTATTTCCTAGAAGGGTTAGGCACCAGTAGCGAAGGGATTGTAAGAGGTAAACCGGAGCACATATTTTTAATGTAATTATATTATTTGTCTATAGAAAACTAACTGCGCCAGTTTCTCGTAGATATGGTTACCTAATGTTATACATCACATAACATTACACATGTATTTCCTAGAAGGGTTAGGCACCAGTAGCGAAGGGTTTGTAAGAGCTAAACCGGAGTACATATTTTTAAAGTAATTATGTTGTTTGTCTATAGAAAACTAACTGTGCCTTTTTCAAAGGGAAGCCGGTAGGAATCAAGTTTTATGGAACCTTCGCCACTGTTGGCAGAGTTGTACTTAACTACACTCACATTGCGCCATTTATGATTAAGTCACATGTAGTATGGGTCGAACCGGACTTCATGGCTGCTACTGAGAAATTCCTGATGGGAAAAACCCAATATCACTTTACCCGACCAGGGAATTGCACCTAGGACCTCGTGCGCAGCAGTAGCGCTTGCGACCACTAGCCCAACGACGCAAACTTGTATTTACTGCTATATCAGCACAGTCCTTTCACAGTTACCTCTGACAGTTGCACTCAAACATTAATCTTATGGTCACAACAAATAAAGATCACTTTAATTTTGACAGGCTTGTCAGTGACAGCAAGCTACAATGAAGCTTATTGCTACTAGCTAAAGCTTATTGTAATTTTGACAGCGATGCAAGGGCGGAGGTAAAAGGACTGTAAATAAAAGTGAAAGTAATTACGTCTTTACGTAACTGTGACCGTTATCTTGTAATCAGCGTGTCAGATTATGAGGAGCACCTTTGTGGAAAGAATTCGTCAATTAAGTTAATGTGGTGTGGCGGTCTTGAGAAATAAGGCACCATTCGATATTTAGTACCTATTAGAGCTGGAATGTGCTAGAAACGCAATTTAAAAAAGCATTTCACTATTTAAAAACAATTTATGAACGAAGGGACACTACACACACTTTACACTTTGCATTTTATGAAAAATTTATGACAGCAATAGTTTTGATACTTGTAAATTCTATTCGAATTTAATATTCCAAATACTGACGTTTATGACACAACGATTGCTTGTTAATTTATACCTACATAATAAATCATATCGATTAAATACAAACAAAATACAAATCATCTACAAATAAAATCAAAGAACTTGTATTTATTTTTTATAAATATCGTATTTAAATTACATATTAAATGAATCGGTAATGATGTAACTGTAAAGAAACCAATAAATACAACTCGTATTTGAATTGCATAAATGTTTCATAAATTACTTAATAGAAGGTAAAAATAAACGTTTATAGTAGCATACTTATTTTATTACTGCATTTATGCTTTGACGACATAATTGGCAAGGTTGTCAGTCAAAATTGTAAAGCTACATAAATTATTTTGAATTTAAACTAAATAAATACCTATACATATTCGCAAACTATACGGTATCACATCTACACATAGCGACACATCAAGCTATACATTTTAAGTATAACGTGGTCTAGCTTTGTATAGATTTCCCGTACAATGAGAGATCCCCTCATACTGGTTTTGTATAGCTTGATTGGTCGTCGTGCGACGTGCGTACAAGGCTACACCCTATTTTTTTCATTTTGTGTCTGTTAGTTACTTGTTTTATTGATAACATGTAATTTGCGATATGATTTAAATAAAAAATCAATAGCAAAAAAAAATAATAACAACTCATCTCTCAACTGTTATCTATATTACTTAATTTTTGGGCAATTATTCGATACTGACATCGTAATTACGTACCGACATTGACCTCGTGAAGTCATTACTGACCCCAGACGATTGTGACGTTTTAATGCCGTTTCGATTTGATATTATTCAACTAAGATTATTGCAAAGCACATTGGGACACCGGACACGGTAAGTTACAGGGGATTTGCGAAATATAGACACCGCAGTTAATCATGAGAGATCCGGTTTGTCAATTTTTGCAAGAACATTAAAGCTGTCGCAAAATTGGGTTTTGGGCATTGCTTGTGTCAACAGAATCCTTCAAAAACGATGTAAAATGCTGCAAAGTGGAAAAATTAAGTAGTATTTTAGAAAGTGGAGTGTCCTTGCTAAAATCAAGCAAAAGGACCAAAAAGCTGCCCGCACCTAAATCGAACGCTGTTTGGATAAGTTGACTTAATCTTGTATTTCCTTAAATGGATTGTAGGAAAATAAGCGGAAACTTTCACTATTATGGCTATAATAGTGGATATTACTAACAGTATCGTAGTAGGTACAATGTTGTGGTTTTGTGGCACTGGTTACTGCTTGGGTGCTAAATTATTTATAGCATTAAGAGATCCTTGATTTATTAGCATTACATTGTGTTTTGTCATCGTTATAAAACACAATTTCCTAACTCTTTTGAATACTGCAAACGCACGCTGAGTAGGTAGTTAGGTACAACATAAAACCTATTATCTAAATAAATAAACAATAATTAAATGATATCGATATAGGATCAAGACCCGGAATGTCATCTTCGTCACACCATTAGCCAAGTTCAGTTCCAGGGAAATACCAAACAGATCTTCATGACCAAACGAATAAACAAATCCATTTTCCTTATAAAGGTCTTGAACTTCTGCTCAAAATAAATCTCGGGGAAATGTAATAAACATGCATTATAACTAATGATGTGAAAATTAATGTGATTAGTAAACCGATGGCCTTACACGGACAATACCTACTTGAATGTGATAACAATTTAATCTTTTTGAACTTGGCTCTTACGTCAGCAAGACCATTTTTGAAAATAATGATGGACCCTGCAATCTTACAATTTTGAATGATGATATTATATTAGCATTTAACTACCTAATTTGAAACACAAAACCAAATAAAATGGCTGTGGTTTTGGATTCAGAATCTATCAACAGGATATGGAGAAGAGGCTTACCAAGTGCAAAGAAGAACCGAAAAGAAAGAGATAGAAAAATACCTTGACAGCGGTAATATGCCCTTTATGTCCCAACTGCCCAGTACTCACTATTGGGAATGTTAATTTTAATACAAAAGAGCCTATTCTTAACAGAAGATTGCTATAATCTGAGTAAACAATAAACCAATACTTAATGATATCTCAGTAATTAAAGCATTAATCAGTGCTTTATCATCACGTGTAAATTGTAAAAGTCAAGGAAAGGCAATCCGTCCAGGCATTCATCGAATGGTGGGTCCATTTTAGCGACGTGTAAATCTTTGTTATCACCACACGTAACAGTAAGGAGAATGTAATCACCGATAAGCCGTAATACATAAGCACTGAAGCATCTCGTATTGATGTCAATTGAGTGTTGGATGTGATATTTGCTTTGCACTTGGTCAGAGAAAGCTTTGTGAGTTAAACCTATCATAGGGCGAGCAAATTTTCTGACTGCGTGGATGAGTTCTTCGTTGTCCGAAAATCTGCTAGTCTAGTAGGTAGTAAATAGTAATCTCTGATCTAAACTGTTGGTTGAGCCAAGGGCTGGCCTTGACCAGAGGCTAAGCGTTACCGTAAAACGCCGACAAAGCAGCCAGTCTTTTGGGTACATTAACGGCTCAAACGACCTTCTTATTTTAGTTGTTAATAGGTTTAGTTAAGTTCTTATAAAATACATAATACGTAATTGTATTTCTGTAGACAGCTTCTGTATATTGAGATGAAACAATGCAAGCCCTTTCGCATCATTTGATACATCCGGCAACCGTGCCTTTGCATGATGAGATTTAATCTTGTTAATGGCAATATCAAAGCTATAAAGCTGGACTGTAGGACTACTTCTTAGTGGCTTGGTAGTGGTATACACGTTCATCAATCATAATCCCCTTTTAAAGCTTTTAGGAACTGATAGTGTGTCAGTGTCTAGGAATAATTTTAAAGGTCTCCAAAGATCTTTCACCTATACATATAATAACACAATGTACTCCGAAATAATCTGTTTCTGAGATTTATTGTAAACAAGGTAAAAAATATACTTCTCGGAGCTGTTCGTCATCCATCAAAACAATCAACAATTTTCAATCACAACACAGACTTGTTATTTTCCTTAAACAGTTTAAAATTCACATGTCTTTCTGACCTGTGCTTTGAGTAATCTAAGCAGGTCGAAATCAGTGAATTCCTGACTGTCTTATGATTAGCAGGATCTAATTTAAAAGCTTACTTAGGAAGAGCTAAAGAAAAGTCGAAGTATATGTACTTCAGTTCTGATTTTTACTCCTAGGATCCGCGCATTAAAAAAACTAGCTGTCGGATCAATTAACGTGTGTCAGAGTCAAAACGATGTTAGCTATGACACAGTTCGTCTGTGGTCAGAGGGGAGAACCAGGATATTATGTATTGTGCGGGTGACAAACTAGCAATCAGTCACTGCTTATGCAACACCGTGCGATCTTTAAATAGATCCACTATTTTTGTACACAGTTACGATTACGAGCAGTACGTAGCAAGTTTTTAGTACCTTGGAAAAAGGTATAACTACGACTATTTGGAAAAAAACCCTACTATAATAATAACATACGTAAGTAATTACTAATATTATAAATGCGAATGTAGATCTGTCTGTCTGTCTGTCTTAAAGGCTAGCAACGGATGAACAAATTTGAATAAAATTTAGAATACGGATATACCATGGCCTGAATTAGGACTATATAGGACGTCTTATCCCGGTAGTCTATTCCCGTGGGATAATAAATGTGTTACAGAAGCTACAAAATGATGAAATATGAAAATCAGATAAATAAGAGCATTTTTTCATATGAAATTACGTATTACGCATGTGATTAGATTATTATCAATTTCATATCGAGTAAGTTGTATTTCAGCACTTATCTCATCTACGAAATGGTTTCAAGTAGCGCAGCAAGTTATAATGATAAATAAAATTGGAGAATCAATTCAAAACACATAACTGTTGAACTATCTACAGCTGTTCACATCATCATAACCTTTGTTTTCCCAACTATGTTGAGGTCGGCTTTCAGTCTAACTGGATGCAGTTGCATACCAGTACCTATTTTACGTGGAGCAGTCGCTCTATGTAAAATACTACCTAGCCTATCTGCCACCACAACCCAGTTCCTGGATGACTGGTAAGACTGGTAGTCAGATTTTCAGGTTTCTCACTATCCGAACAGCTGTTCACAACAATAAGGAATAAACAACGTAACAAAGGCGACAGTAGTCAGCCAATTGACGATCAAAGGTCACGCAAGTTCAATTGAAACTTAATTTTGTTTGTGGTGAAGTCATAATATGATACTGTGGTTTTCTTTAAGGTGGCAATCAGCTCGAAAGGATAAATTATTCATAACCATGAATCGTTCGTTACCTAGACAACAGCACTGTAATCAATGGATGCCACGCCGTGGAAGAGGAGAAGTTTTGGGGCTACAAAATCTGAAATACTCTCTTGCCAAAGACACGATATTTTAAAATAGTCAAACTAGAATCAAAGTTAAAGGAAGGACATAAAAATTTACAAAACGACGGCTTAAGGCACCAACGAATAGTTTCTAAGGCCATCTTAGCCTGAGTGCTCGCGTGAGTAATAAATTGCGCAAATAATCACGGATGGAACATTATTTGTAGAATAAATACGTGCTCACTACGTAGTTAACGATCACTCAAGTCATGTGTATTAGTTGATTCTTGAGGTAGTGCGTTGTAACATTTAATTTAACCCCAATAAATACAAAAGTAACTGACTTAGAGAATCTATAACCTTATCTAATAACCATAACACGTTTTGACGATTAGCGGCCTAGTAAGCTAAAATGATGTACTTATTTCTTTGTAACGTTTTTATTACGAACTAAATTACATAATAACGACTTCATACTCAGTTCTGCTAGAGACGATACTTTTTGTCATTTGTCTTCAAAGTTTTCTCAATCCTATATATAAAACCCTTGACTTATTGGTCTCCTACAAAAAATGCAAACTCTACAATTTCCATTCAAACTTTTTGCGGGACTATGGGAACAAAAAGCCTCTCACTCATCGTCACTGTCGTAAAATAACACATTCCATTGACCCTGACGACGTGACCTTAATCTACATCAGATACTGGGCAAGCACCTACTGCTTGAGGTGTTTGTAAATGTTAAGGTACTCGCTACCCAATGGAATAAGTAATTTCATTGATAAGAAATGTTTTAAATGAACTCGGCAAAATTGTTGATAATTATTTTGTGAGGAAAGTAGCTAAATAAAAACAATTATTGTAGACTAGTTTTAATTAATTGTTTTGCGTAATGAGATAACCAACAAACAGTATTAAAATATGCAATAATAAAGAGAAAACAAGTAAAACAAATTTTCGTATTAAAAAATAAACCATCGACAGTTCGACACACACATGTATTACTGCATAGCACCGTTACGATTAAATTCGAACCCAAATCGTGTGTTACGCTTCGGCCATGAAATGCCAACACGATCTCAAATTCCCAAGTATCAAGATCTCTTGCGCGTACTACACAACACATTTCTCAGGTAATGCTCCTTCTACGCACTAAGCAGCCTTTGGCCGTACTTGTCATAGAATAAAACATTCATCAAGTCATTACAACGATATGTTACTAGTAGAACTTCGTCAAGGGTAACTGGCCCATTAGTTTGGTCGCTATGAGTTGCAACTAGGGAATGCAAATCCGTTCTGTTTTAAAATCCGGATTTTTAAGAACGGATTTTGGGTCCAATCCGGATTATCCGGATTTTACGGATTTTTCATGAAAATAAACTAAAAAAGAGGAAATTCAAGGAAAGGCAGAGTGTTGAAGTTGCAAGTGTTAGTCTGAAAGCTGAAAGGAAGAGTGAGTATGATGCTCTCAAGAAAAAAGCCAAGAAAGCTGTGGGCGCTGTGGCCATAGCTAGAGCAAAGGCCCAAGACAAGCTTTATGACACTTTGGATAGTACAGCAGGCCAAAAACAACTATAGCGGCTTGCTAGAGCTAGAGAGAGAAAGCCGAGGGATATAATATGTCAAATTAAATGCGTAAAAGATGAAGCTGGAATGGTGGTGGTGACTGGAACGGTGTGCTGGACAATAAACCGGTGAGTGAGGGTTTAGTGAGAAAGATTAGTATGGATGAAGTGTGAATAGCAGTAAATGGAATGAAGAATGGTAAAGCTTTAGGACCTGACGGTATACCAGTTGATGTTTGGAAGTTATTACGGGTAGATGGATGGAAGTGGTTAGCTTTATTTTTCAATAAGGTGTTTGCTGGAAGAAGCCATACCTGACGAGTGGTGCAACAGTTCGCTGGTGCCCATCTTTAAAAATAAACGTGATGTGCTGGAGTGCAATAACTATAGAAGAATAAAGCTCCCTAGTGTATGCTGTTTGCCGACGACATTGTGTTGGTTGCCGAGAGTGGCCTAGAGGTCCAGAGCAGATTGGAGGTGTGGTGGGAAAGACTGGAGAAAGTTGGCCTGAAAGTCAGGACCAAAACAGAATATTTATTCTGTGATTTCGGCGGTCTCTCCGGTCCTGTGCCCATAACTCTTGCCGGAACGCCCATACCGATCTGTTCCGATTTTCGGTACCTTGGGTCGCTTGTCCATGGGGATCGCGAAGTAGACCGAGACGTTACGCACCGGATCAACTCAGGATAGCGGAGATGAGAATATTGAGGTGGATGTGTGGTGTGACAAGAATGGATAAGGTAAGGAACGAGTATATTAGAGGAAGTTTAAAAGTTGCGCCAGTTACAGAAAAATTGAAAGGGAATCGACTGTCTTGGTATGGACATATGATGAGGAGGGACGAATCGCATGTGACTAAAAGAGTGATGAATATAAAAGTTGATGGATGGAGAGGAAGAGGAAGACCAAAGAAACGATGGATGGATTGTGTGAGGAATGATATGAAAGATAAAGGAGTAAATGATAGCGTGACGGTTGACAGAGGAGAATGGAAGAAACAAACGTGTTGCGCCGACCCCAAGTAACATGGGACAAGGGCTGGAAGATGATTAGTTTATTAATATGCTGTTTCTTATATTTGTGTAAATGGGTTAAGACAAAAAATAGGAAAAACACTTCATATGATTTTTTTAAATTTTTGTTATTTGGAATTGTTCAAATTAAATACCATAATTTTGGTGTTATAGCCATAATATTCTTATTATTAAAATACTCATTCTGTGACGCACGTGCTGAGTAGCTTGAATAAAATAATTAATAAGTACCAATTAAAATAAACTCTGAAAAAGAAAAATAAAAAGACAAATAGAGTTCTTGTCAAATTATTAAACGTAACAAAAGTGACAAAACAATTTAACTTCCCTTTAATCAACACAAATTGAACAACTAAAAACACCTATGTTACTTTTGAGACACAAAATTTGACCTCAAAAATAATCAGCCATTTAAAATGCTGTCGTTTAACCTGCTGCGAATTCGGTTACACATAATTCCTACTGCGAAAAAAGTATGCTTTGATTCGACGCTTGTAGGGGAAATGCACTGAAGATTACAAGCATCTTCAGTGCAGCGGCCTCCAAGTATCGTCCTCGTGAACCACTATCCTCGAATTTCATCCAATCCGCCGACCCGTGTCCCGCACCTCGCGCTCCCCAGAGGCGACACATATATTCGCGCGATAATGTAGCCCCAGAATCACATTTTATTATTATTCAAATCCGGATTCAATTTTTGAATCCGGATTTGAAAGTCGAGTAAAAATGTGCGGATATCCGGATTTTTCGGATTACGGATAGTCCGGATTGCATTCCCTAGTTGCAACATATCGATTGACTATGATACTACTTAGTGAAACTACTAGTGTATTATGGAGCTGGTTCACGTTAATTAATAGTGAAGAAATTAAAAGAAGTTTTTAAAGAGCTGTTTTTATTTATTTATTTAACAATTTATGTATATACTACATACAGAAAAGAAGAAAGGAACAGAACAGGTTTTTCAAACTACTAATTGCTAGCAGTTACTGCCATACATTCACGGATATCATATCGTTGGGCCTAAGAGACAATCCTACAAAAGATCAGGGGACCTAAAACGGCTTTTCTATTGGTAGGTATGTGGTGTGCCATGTAAGACCCCCTGTACTGGCAAACACAAGACTGGAAGTGCACGATACAGGAGAAATTCCTAGTGTGGGGGAACGTTTAAAAAAAAAAACCTTATTTTTTGTCTTACGTGCCGCCAGTGTAGCTAAAATAGTTATTTTTATGATAAGATTTATAATCATAAGCATTTCCATATCTTCAATGCCAAACAACGGCAACGTAGAGACGTAGGACCCTAGTGATATTATAAATAACTATGAGAAAAAAAAAACATAAATTATTAAAAAACAAGTAAGTAGGTAAGTACCATTTTAAGGGAACAGCTTTAATGTCTATCCTTGGATTTTACATCATTCATTGTGTTGGACTATGAATGAATATTCTCACACTCACGATACAACAGTATCTAGATACGTATTGCACCTCGCGACCGATCTAGATAACGAACTAAACCTAAGCCTAACGACACTACGAAGGCGAACAATCAAGCTGTGCACAACCAGTGTACGCTGATCTCTCATTGTCCGGAAAGCTCATGTAAAACGAGGTCAGGTTATACTGAATATATATAGCTTGATATGTCGCCATGTGTACAACCAGGTTATTGGCCTGTCAATCTAAGTCACAGATAGTCTTTATTTACTGAAGAACTGCCAAGCAAGGAGATAACATTATTAACTTTATATCGAAAAAGAAAACAATTTTGTTTAAAAAATTTGATCATTTATCTACCAACGGGTATCGTATTACCCAGTACTAACTGGGTTTTGGAGGTCAGATAGGCAGTCGCTCCATGCAAAATACTGGTATTCAGTTGCAACCGGTTATGCTGGAAGCCAACCCCAACATAATTGGGAGAAGGCTAAGCAGATGATGATGACTGGCATACTTATAGGACTCTCGGAACCTAACCGCTTAGCCACAAGCTACTAACTTAAACGACACGCGTGCAGTTGCGACAGTGACTACAGAGAGAACAAATAAAAGAAGAAGTCGCTTAAAGCATGCCACGATTGACCGCGACTTCACGCGACTAGCGAAGTGACGCGCAACGCCTTCGCGTGGCTCTTGATCTTGACATAAGTCGTATAGCCAGGGGTCGTGAACGGGGCCTTATGCCCCGTTTAATCGCGGTCGCATCGCAAAATTCGCTTCTTGAAGAAATCCTGATAACTAGTTAGGAGAGGCTTCGTTTTGCAAACGAACGTCACAACGTATTTCCCAGATCGAAGGTGACGAGGAACAAAGTTATTTATTCCCAGTAACAAATAATTAATTTAGCATTTGAATCAATATTCCTTTTAAGTTGTAAAAATATTACGTCATTATCTGGCTGTAGTGTGCATAAATGTTCTGGGCGAACATTGTTTATTTATCCGCATTTGTGAAGAATTTTTGGAACCCGTTTGCTGTCTCGCCGTGTATCAAGTTTTCACCGTTACAACGGTTAAGTCGAAGATTTTATAATAACACATAAGACGTTTCTGCATAGGTAGATGTAAATTCCAAGAATTAAATCATCATCATCTGCCTAGCCTTTTCCCAACTATGTTGGGGTCGGCTTCCAGTCTAACTGGATGCAGACGTCCACAACCCAATATGAACTGGGTTGTGGACGTCAGATAGGCAGTCGCTCCATGTAGAATACTGGTATTCAGCTGCATCCAGTTAGACTGGAAGCCGACCCCAACATAGTTGGGAAAAGGCTAGGCAGATGATGATGATTTAATTCTTGGAATTTCATACTGGGTTGTGGAGATAGCCAAGCACGGCTTAACCTAAAGATCGACCCGAGCGGCTGTTATTATTTAGCCACGAGTTTTAATTTAATTTTGCTGTAAATCCTGTAATATTACTAGTATGTTCTCTAGGTCCGAGTCCCTACCTACATAGTACGCTTCAAAAGTAGTTAATAGGAAAACATACTCCTATTATTATAACTTCAGTAGCAGCTTATCATTTTCCGCTTGATTAAGATATGCAAAAATGGTTATAATCTTAATTAGTCTAATCTTTAGCTATGCTACTACTTGTTGTCTATGCCCGTAACAAATTGGCAAACTATAATCGTCACTGAAGTCCCGTAAGTCAAAAATAGCAACTTAGAAGGAGTGAAAAAAAACTGCATAATTATGCCTAATTATGCCAGTACCAGTATAAAAAAAACCATAGCCAACACCAACCACCTCTGATTTATCGGATTCATGTACGTATTGTATAATTATTACTAGCTTCGGTAAAGTAGAACATCGTGAGGAAACCAAACATGTCTGAGAAATATTCCTCGACGGCATGTAAAGCCAAGTCAGAGGCCCATAGTGGCATAAAAACTCTGACATCAGGTTAGGCAATAACCACACGATAAAGAAGAAGTACAAAACCATTTTTTAATTTGTGTTCACTTCAAATTAGACAAGACGTTGCTTGTTTCTGATTGGCTGATACAACGCATCTTCCGATTCTCTAGCAACGGCATCAAAATTCCAAAACCGCCAAAAATTGACTTACGTGGTGTTAGAACTCAACGACACGTAGGTACCTAACCAGTTATTTTATTTACCATACTGTATATTTCCCTATGGTCATGGTGTACGTGACTTTGAACAGGGCTCACTTATATGCATGTTGACAGAATCAGATACAGTATGATTCACAGCACATGGCCAACTTTCTTGGTAATGGTTGCCAAAAGACTTTTTGATATTTTTTCTCGGAGTCGGCCTACCAGTTGACAAAATATTACGCTTTCTACAAGGTTTTTTGTGGAAAGGCTAAATTCAAAATGTTTCTCGTTATCAAAAGTAGTTCTTCTAGCATTTTTGAAGTGAAATAAAAATAACTTTGGAAAACAAGACTGCATAAGATAGAGAGATTTGGAGGGAGAAAGAGGAGATTTTTGCCCAGCAGAGAGACTCAAGGTATTACTGTGAACGTATTTAGGGAAAGTTCAACTTTTGTTTTCCCGTCCCAGATTTTGTAGTGATAATAAACACCTAATATAGATTTAAAAAAAACAACCCACAAGCATTCTTTTTTATAACCATATCATGGAAATACATAAAAATAACTAGTTCACCATATTGGATTTAGAGTGACGTCACTTACCTAACCATGCATTGTCATTCAAACTAAACATGTATGCAAAATTTCAGCACAATCGGAAATCGGGAAGTGGGTCAAATTTAACTTCCAAGTTTTTTTTACATGGTAAGTCACAGGTGGAGATAATAAAAGCGTGTTTTAAAGATCACATCATCAATAAACTGAGCCAGAGTTGTGTGTGGAATCAGATAAGAAGTCGCTCCATGTAAAATACTGGTATTCAGCTGCATACGGTTACACGGAAGCTGACCCAAACAAAGTTGGGGGAAGGCTAATCCTTTCGGTGCCCAGCACCCAGCATATGGGTCCAATGCCCATATTATACTGGGTGCTGGGAAAGGGCTAGGCAGAGTTTGTTGATTGAAGCACTGCACACATCGGTACCGCCAGTCTGAATCTATCCCCAAGATACCAGCAGAATTTGCCCGTTTTGGAATAAAAGACCATGAAATTGCGGAACTAAGAAGAAGGACCATACGAGAAGCGTAATTATAGAACTTCTGTATAGTAACTAACTTATAAGACATGGCCGAGTGATTTTCAAACTAGTCTTTATTTACGTACACTGGAAACTGGTTTTACGAGTAACATAAATAACATGTTTGTTACATGTGCTCATTATTATTGCAGTAATGAGATCCTGGCATCCGTCTCAGAATGCATTATGCATCTACGGAATCAACAATTTATTGGACATCATAGTTTAGTTTTAGTACAATGATCCTTCGATGGAGGAATTCGGCATACTTCGGCCCTTTGCACCGCAGCAGTGAATAAAATGCTAAACCATATTTTAAACATCGTTCTGTGCCCTTACCATGAGTTTGTAAAAAACTGTCCTCGATATCGAAAACTATCGGATTTACTTCTCGTGTCGTAAAGCACTCGATGAATATGAAAGAGACAGGGCGATAGTATTTGATAACGAATAATACATTTCAAACTCATGGTAAGCCCACTGTCTTCGACATCTTCAAACGATTGGCAGAAACGGAACGGTATTTTAAATACATTAGTTAAACGCAATTAGTTATTTCCGGTGAAAGCGGGCCTAAAATTGTATTTTTAACATTTTTTTTAAATTATTGCTCAATGAAATAAGTTTGCAATCAATGAAATGGAATTCTAGTCTTCTGCAAAAATCAGCACTATGGTCTAAGATTATAATTTGGTATAAGAGTAGAGGAAGACCAAAGAAACGACTGGACTGTCTAAAGGATGATATGGCAAGAAAGGAGGTGTCTGATGAGATGACGAGTAATAGAGAAGTATGGAAGAAGAAGACATGCTGCGCCGATCGTAAATGAATTGAGATAAGGGCAGTATAATGATGATGGCCTAAGAATTTATTTCAGGTAATTTGTGAAGCTCGACACTCAAGTTCTACAAATTTAATTTTTGATCTTGAAGATACTGAATAATATCATACCTTTTTCAACGGTCCTACACACAGCCTTAGACCTTGTTTTATAGGTGTTGCAGTGCTCTGATTACACATGAAGACTATTATGTGGTGAAGTCAATAATACCGAGTTCAATTGGTGTCACAAGCAATCTTATCTTGTTAACATCAGATTACTTACATAACACTACAATGGAGGCTGCTAACGTGCAAACTGTTCTAGAATATACTATACTATCTGTTGCCCGACTTCGTCCGCAAAAAATTGTGATAGCTCGGCTTATATGCATGATATAAATATAATTTATAGCCTATAGCACCCACGAATAATGTAGCTTTCAGTATCGAAGGGTCAATTTTTGTAAGAGGTAAACCGGAGTACATATCTTTAATCTGATTATATTATTTGTCTATAGAATACTGACTTTGCCATTTTTCAAAGGGAAGCCGGTAGGAATCGTCTTGTATGGAACCTTCGCCACTGATCTTTAGATCATTGAAAAAAATTTTTGAATTGGATCATTAGTTCCGGAGATTACCCCCTACATACAAACTTACAAACAAATTTATCTCTTTATAATATTTGTATAGACTAGCTTTGCCCGCGAATTCGTCTGCGATCTGGGATGATAAGTAGGTCATATCCTCCTCTAGGTCCCAGCCTCCCAAATTACCTATTTATTTGCCATATTTCATTACTATCGGTCCGTGGGTTTAGGCGTAATAAGCAGACGGATAAATACTTTCGCATTTATAATAGTTTTTTTCCTGTATTCAACTAGTTTTTTTTTGTATCCTTAAACCAACAGGGACAGGTTGATTATACATAATATTCGTTTAACGTTTGTAAGGAAAACAGTATTTAGTTACTTTAACTAATTAAAAATATCCAGCCATTAATCACGATCGGACGTAGAAATAGAAAATTATTTTTCCTGCTTCACGGTTAGCAAAATCCTAACGAGTTTGTGTTCGTTTGTTCAGTCACGGCTGAACGGATTTTAAAGAAATTTGACATACTGGTAGATTGTGATCTGGTATCCCAGTAGGACGTTCCTTTGGGATAATTTCCGACCACCACGCGTTCTAAGCCGCGGGCAAAAATTAGTAGGTCAATAGAGATTTTGGCAATCAATTCCTGCTAATATTAATAACGTTTTCGAGGATATTTGGATGTCTGGATGTTTATTACTCTTTCACGCAAAAACTACTGAACGGATTTATGGATGAAAGGAGAATGCCCACGGCGCTATGGACAAATGTACTCAATTCAACATTGCTGTGTCTTCATCAAATCATCTTTAAAATACTCGATGGCATGTCTAAATACTACCTCAAAAGATTTAACACAAACCACAATGGCATTTCCGAGATATTTACAAAAATGAAATCACTATTTTGAGGTTATGTTCGACCAAAAATTAGTTGGAAAGAGCTATTTGAAACGGTCTGAATTGGTTTACGGGTGAGCTTTGTGCCTTTGAAGCACATTTGTGTAAAATCTGTAACGGTTTAGCTATGTCAGGGGGCCAGTTACTGGTGACCACCTGTGACTACCTCACCAAGTCTCACTGATTTAGATTTTGAGCATCATCGTGCTTTAAAATCTTATTCGCGCGTTTCATTAAATTGCAAAGCATGAAAGAAATCATTACTAAGATAGTTAATCGCTCAGTGTTATATCTATAATAAATCATAGATTGTGTAATTCATTACATATTTAAATAATCATAATTCTGTGCAACTCTAGTCTTAAATGGAACAACATACAATTAATATTGAGAGGTATCTCAGAATACACTTAACTGATCGAAATCAACCATCCTAGTTTATAATTTGTTTATTACCAACACATAAGTAGGAGGTTCCTACCTACATGAGTAATTATTTTAAAATTCGGTAATTCAACTGGTGAGGTGAGGAACAAACACACAGACGTGGATTGTACTTTTGTCCTCTAGGATTTGTTAATGGTATACAAACATAAAAGCGCAGTTCCTAAGTAAAAAAATCATACTACCTACGTTAAAAAGACAATGTTTATTCTTACCGGCCGGCGTTGGTGAGATCCAGACTCGTAAAATATTCATGATGTTATTGGAAATCTCCGACAACATGAGTATGCGTACAAGTGGAGTTAATCTCAAAGAGCCGTTGAGATATCGCACCACAGTCACACTCGCAATGATCACAACACAAAAAGTCCTTTCTTTAATAATAAACAATACCACTTGGCGTCCATGCCGCCATTGACAACCACTGGTATTAGAAATACCAGCAACTACATGTGATTTAGAACTCTGTTATTACTTTACAATAATAGATTGAACAATCAAAACAAAATCGTTATCATTTTATTTTATGTGGGTAGGTAGGCACTTTACCCGTAATAGAATAAATTGACATCCCTAGAATGACAGGTGATAGTAAAAAATGGCGTACTTTATAGTCTGAAACTTAAAAGTACTAATTATTATTCAAAAAACTATGCCATTATAAATTATCATTAAGTCTTATTTAAAAAATATATTTTTATTTTAGATATTTCATGCCGTTTAAGGTTTTGAGACACAAGTCATTTATCAAGAGTACTGTCCATGGGCAATCTCCTTTGGCACACAGATAGTTTATAACCTGGATTAACACATAGGATACTTTTTATCCCGATAGTATAAACCCGTGGGACAATTATCGAACTACACGCGGGCGAAGCCGCGGGCATAAGCTTGTAATATACGTATAATATTGTGATAGTCATGTGATTGTGATCAACTGATTATATCACGCAACATTCGTGAATATGTTTGTTTATTCATTATTTTCTTTAAAATATCTAACGTGTGAATTTTTATGTATTTAGTTCACGATAACGAGCCAAACAGTTAATATAAAAGTAGGCAACAGAAACTGTAGCATTTTATTATCCGCTGACAGAGTGCACCATAGTATAATTTAAATTATGTTAAAAAGTGTGTCACTTTTGACACATTGAGTAGATTTCCTAATAGCTCTGATGCCTATATTCTTTTTTTTACGATAAGCAAAACCTAAATACGACGGCACGGTTGGCGCAGTGGCTGAGCGATTGACTGCTACGTTGCGTGTCGCGGGTTCGATCCCCGCACGGATCAAATATTTGTATGGCCTACAGATAGTTGTTCCGGGTCTGGTCGTTTGTGTATGTGAGTTTAAATGTTTGTAAACGCACCCACGATACAGGAGAAATTCAAAGTGTGGGGCAACGTTTAAAAAAAAAACAAAACAAACAAAAGATTTTGTTTCGTTGGATTTTCAACACTCGACTCTACACTGAGAACTGAAATTCCAACAGAGCATTTTTCGAGGCTAGGTGTTAGAGAAAACATTGAACCAAGGACATTTAAGTAGAATTTCATAATAGGTAGGTTACCCTTTAATGATTTAAACGCGTACACACGGCGGCACATCGAGCTATACATATCCAGTATAACATGGCCTAGCTTTGTATAGATTTTCTGTACAATGAGAGATCCGCATCTGCTTTTGTATAGCTTGATTGGTCAGTAAGCTGAAACTGGTCAAGCTAGACGTTTTAGTTGGAATTCTAAGATAAAGTTAATAAGTATATTATTATTAAATCCTCAACTCTTTGGAAAGGTTAATGACCTGCCTGTCAGAAATATTGCAATGTCTATGCTGAGATAAATCACTGAGTTCAGAAAATTGATAAGTAGGTAGGTACTTAATTGTTTTTCAGAATTAATCAATATCACTGAAAGGTTGACTTAATGTAGTAAATATTATTTTATTTTTACTTTACGTGACAGTGATAAGGTAAAGTACCTATTATAATCTATGGGCCATATCATTGTTGGTAGGATGAAATAAAAAATAAAATAAATAAATAAATATTAAGAACTCTCTAATTGGGTCTTTCTTTGGGAGAACTGAGCATCGGAGAAAAGATAAGTTCCCTGTATCCCTTTTGGAACATTTCATAATCAGCCAATAATCTTCCCACAGTTGGGACATACTTAGGCCTCCTCTCTCTGAGGATCAAGTAGGCTGTAATGTAATCCACCACGCGGGCCCAGTAGGTTGGAGGCTTGGTGCATGTATTCGAATTTTTGGCTCTAGAAAATATGGGTTTTTTTTTAGATAGGTATTAAGATCAGATAGGTAGGTATGATAAATAATGCATCAGGATAATTATTATAATCTGTAGAGACCTTTGAACAGTCAAGAATTCCAAGTAAACTGACGTAGATGCTGACGATAGTGTCGCAACACTCACAACACTACCTCAGAATTATATTATGCTGATTCTAGATCAATCGTTGCATCACCTTAATAAAATCTGCATTCATTATAAAATTACAATAAAAACAGCATAATTATTATAGGTATTCTCTTTAGAAAACATTAACATATCATCACGCTAAATCCCCGAAGTGTTAGGCAGAGGAGTGATTATCTTTAGTGCACCCACATTTCGCAAGTAGTACGTTGTTATCTTTAGAAAGAACCTCAACATGCCTAGCCTTTTCCCAACTATATTGAGGTCGGCTCCCAGTCTAACCGGATGCAGCTGAATACCAGTATTTTACATGGAGCGACTGCCTATCTGACCTCCACAACCCAGTTAGTACTGGGTAATTTAATACGATACCCCTTGGTAAGACTGATTGTCAGACTTTTTGGGCCACTAACTACCTAACGACTGTCAAAGATTTACAAAACGAAACCCGGGACCAACGGCTTAACGTGCTTTCCAAGGCACGGAGGAAACTCGGTATGCAATGGGTGGTCACCCATCCACAGACCAACTTAGGCAAGCACAGCTTAACCCAAAGATCGACCCGAGCGGCTGTTATTATTGTATATGAAGAGGCACATATATTATGTTCAGCTTTAATGCTTGAAACAAGTTGCCATGTTACATTAATATTGAAATTACCAGCTTACATTGATAGCTTAAGGCTTAATTTTAATCTGTATTGCATAATTAGGTTAAGGTTTCAACTAATAAAACTCAATGTTATTACTTCTTGAGTAAGGATTTCTGCCTGAAAACCGGTGGTTGGTCAATAAGTAATAACAAGTCCGTCCATCAAGCTATACAAAATCAATTTATGCGGATCTCTCATTGTACGGGGAATCTATAAAAAGCGAGGCCATGTTATACTGGAAATGTGTAGCTTGATATGTCGCCATGTGTACTAACAATCGAAAATGGCCTAAATTTAATGAGAAAGAGCACTATCGCCCAATATTAAATGTCAGGTAGACAGGCAACCATAAAAAAATTGGTAACCAAGTTAACTACAATCTATCCTAGTCTAAGACTTTGAATGTTGCGGATCCGGCCCGAAGGACCAAGCCCTTAGGATACCCAGAAGTTCATACCAATATCAATGAACAAATACTGCAAGTATGTACTACCAAGTTCACTGATGGTCGACTAGTTTTCACACTTATACCCTGGGTAATAAGGCTGAAAAGTGGTCGACCGTCAGTGAGCGCGGTAGTACATGCAGGATACTTGCATGACGGTCCTATTAAATCAATAAAGCTACTCCCCAAATGCAAATAGCACGTGCAAACGTGCAACAGGGCCATAAGTCAGTATTTTGCAATTCTGATCAGATCAACAATAACACAGGGCACATAGTCATTAGGAGCCTTAACAATGGGTACTACCGACTGCTAATGATTATTATTATATGACCTTTACGATCACGGATCCACGCACGATCCGCTCACGGATTTGCGAAAGGTACTACCAATGAAACCGGCAAAACACATGACGGTGTAAAAAAAAAAACATTTGCGCGTCACATGAGTTTTTTTGCGGAATCTTGCCCAAGAGGACTGGGTAGTATGCTAATATTTCGGCAGTATGTTTTGGGAATTGATAGATTTCAAGAACGTCACAAGTGCCACTACAACACCAAGACTACTGCAACTAGAATAAGACGTGGGAATCGTGGGATCCACGAGCAGCACACCTCCCCTAGTGATGGTACTTTCATACAAGGCTAAAAGCTTGGCTCGCCTTTCTAACCTACTACTCTACATGATGTTAGGGTTTCTGAACAGTCTGATGGCCTTTGGGGCTTGCCTCTCCGTAAAAATGTCGGATAGGTATCCAAAATTCAGACACATTCTAAAAAGACATGTGACATCTACCAAAGTACCACTGGATCCGTATTGGACCCACAGCCTAATCTCTCTCATAGACAGAAGGCCGGTGTTCCACCAGGATATTATACGTATAGGCTGAATATTACGCAAATAGAAACAATAGGATGCATTCTATATCTTGCATGACCAGTCTTAATACAACAGGACATGGACATAACTATTAATCAACATGATTGTATCGAAAAATATTTGTTTATTAACATACACTCATTGTATCATCCATTGAATGGAGATTGTTTATTAAAGTTTGATACACAGGGTACACTTCAGATGGTAAAACTTCTACAGGATGTATTGGCACCGTGTTTATAATAAGACTAAATGTATAACTTATTATTCACATTAATCACATGGAAATTAGCAATACGGCGGACTTAAAAGTTAGTCAACTGTGCTAAAAAAAAACTACACAAATGCTGCTTTAAAACCTTAAAAAAATAAAGACACTACATCAAACACGTTGAGATAATTTCGTAATCCACAAGAGATACAAAACAAGATTACACATTACGAAATATCTGTGTACGACACAACACATGTATGTAAGCAGGTTCGCATACTCGCATAGTGATGCAACACCAAAATTTTAGTGAAAGTGACAATAAAATGTACCTTGTTATTTGAAAAAGGCGCGGGAAGACGCGACTGTAGGCACGCGCGCTTTTGCCGCGCAACTCGCGAGTACTGACTAGTGACGTACCAGACCGTGCGAATTCACGAGTTGATTTGAACGTCATTCCCCTCTCGATTGTGAGTTTGTTCAAGGGTAACCGGTCACCGGCATGAATTGTCTCGTAGATGTAGACGACGTACAATCTCAGTGAAGGAGCTTGATTAAGACCTCACTTAGCTTTGGGGCTGGTTTATTGAGTAGAATTTAATAGATGTTACAACATCCTTGAGTAACTAATTACAGATGGCTGAAGCAAGTCTCACCACCATCCCAGACTCTGTAGTGACTTCACTCACCATCCGCGCATATGATCTATGCGACGAGGAACATTTACCTGCTGAGTTAACACACGTTTTTCTTTTCTTTTTTTGTTCCGTCTCGTTGAATTTATTAATATTTGTTATGCGTTGTATGTTTATTGCATTTTTTTGTCATTTTATATGATGCACGTCATGTCCCTGCGACAAATAAATATTTTTTCTTTCTTTTCTATGTGCAGACGGATTTTTTTTTTCTTTGTGAATTGAATGTCGCAGTTCAACCTAGGAGGTTGTCGTCTGCTTAACCCGGCTATCCTGTGGGTGCCTTGAGTGTAAGGCATCCAGCCGGGGCAAAAAAAAAAACTTACAAACTAAGCGACTACACGCTAAGGGCATCCCCTGAGGAGTACGAGCCTCGGCTTAGGGCGTCGCTGGGAGAGGACAGCAAAGGGACAGGCTGGATCCGAGTGGATGTGCTGAGGGTCCTACAGAGAAACGGATATACAGGGAAGCCTGCACAACCTAAACAAAAAACTGATTGTAAGCAGCGGAAGTGCGAGGTTGAGAGACAGCCAGCATTTTTACCGTACGTGAGGGGAGTGGCAGATACGGTTGCCAACATCCTCTCAGAAAAGTGTCTCAGATGCTGCGTTCGCCGGAGAACAAGTTTCCGCTGGAAAAGCCCGGTGTTTATAAAGTAGACTGCAGTTGCGGCAAGTCGTATATCGGTCAGACGAAACCTACGGTAGCTTGTCGAATGTCAAAGCATATCACGGCGGTGAAGAACAACGGCACCCAAAAATCGGCCATAGCTCAGCATCTTTTGAAAACAGGATTGAACCACTGGATTGAGTTACATAACCCTCAGGTCATTTCGAAAGAACGCCACTATATTCCTAGACTGGTGAGAGAAGCTATTGAGATTACCAAAATGTCGAGAGCCTGGAATCCAGTGGTTCAACTTTGTAAAAAGTTCGCGAGCGGACACAGTGAGTTTCGTGTGTCGGGAACCGAGTTGCGAGTGACAGTGGTATGATTACTGAGTGCAGAAAACGAAAAAGAAAGAGGGTAGACCGACTTTTCTGCTCATAAATATCCACCTGCAATAACTTCAGTTTAAATCAGTTTATACGTGATCATGGTGCTGGCGACAGCGCCGAAATATCGGGAACTCAAAACAAACAGTAAACATGGTAATATCCCGTTTCTAGAATGTTAATGTTAGTGACCACTATAGTTTAAAAACTTATGCTGCAAAGGAGATTCCCAACAAAATGATTTCATACTTATTTCAAGTATTTACTATGGAATGTGAGTAGGAAAATATGTAAATACCTATACATTACATAGGTATAAATTCTTGGTAGGACATGTACGATGTTAAGGAAGTATGTAACTATTTGTAATACTGACAGTGCTAATAGTTCCTACGAAAGTTTCGGAGGTTTTCCTGGAACCTGGAAACTTTCATAGATTCGGATTACATTAAGCAGTCCCACATAAAAAAAACACTGTATAGGATACTTTAAATCTGGCCAGGTTTCTCTAGGATTTGAGTGAAAAACTGCAATTTATTTGCAGTTTCTCACTCAAATCAACACACGAGAAGAAGAATAAGATGACAAATGGATTAATTGATATCTATGAGTTAACTAGCTATGCTAAAGAGGTGGCGAGACGATCTGGACGCTTACCGCGAGGGCTGGTTCGAGGTGGCACAAGAAAAGAGCACATGGAAGGAATTGGGGGAGGCCTTTGCCCAGCAGTGGGACAGTACAGGCTACTAAAAAAAAAAAAAAAAAACTGGCTATGCCCCGTAATATCTGACAGGGGAGAATGGAAGAAGAAAATGTCTTGTTGCTTGGGTCAGGTGTGATAGTGTGATGTTAAATAGCCTATGACCTTCCTCAAGAATTTGTTTATCAAATACAAAAATATTTTTTTAAATTTGACCGGTTGTTCCAGAGTTCCAAACAAACAAACTCTTCAGCTTCAACATATTAGTATAGATTACCCACTAATGAATCAGTAGGTTATGAAAACATTCTGTTTATAACTACAATAAATACACACACACATTTGCTGTTTTGGTCTGAGATGCTTTCAGGTAACCTGTTCCAGATGACACTATACTTCCTATTTGTATTGTATAACGGGCTGGTTTCCGCAACTCCATGTGAAAGCGCGTATTTTGCGTGCGGATTACTTATATTACTTCCTATTATTTATTGTACAGCCTGGGGGTATGTAGTGGAGACATTTTTTATTTATTTATTTACCTTTATTTGGTACCCACCTACTATTTATCCAGTATAATAATTAGTCTAAATAATTATGTAATGTTGCCTAAGTTTAATGAATAACCCAGTATATTGTAGCAGGTGGCGTTCTATAGTTTCTGCCCATCCCCTTGGAAAAAGGCGTGAGTTTATGTATGTATGTCATTATGTTATAATCATTTCGAAAAAATGCTTTTTAAGCTGCAGTTGAAATGGAAACACAGTACAGTTAAAATTCAATTAAATAAACCAAATTAATGGGTTAAAATTTTAATGGAATTATTTATTTTACTTGGAATCTAAGTAACAATGTAACTACTCTAAAAAGTAGCAACCTGTTGATACTTCCATCCAGAACTTTTTTGTAGCTTAAAAAAAATATTTAAGACTTTTATTACACAACTTTTTTGTCAGAAAAAAAACTTGTTGCCTTTGCAAACCCCAAGTTTATTTTATTCAACTTGTATTTCTAAATCTGAGATACCTACCCATTTTTTGTACCCTCCATACAATCATGTTTGTATGCATGAGGCTATCTGTATCATACATTTTAATGAAGCAGAAATGTATGCATCCTTAACAGAAAACTGACAGAGTCAACTATTATGGGTACAGGATTTTTTAAATCCTATTTTATTTGCAGATTGTTCGAAACTTTTTACAAACTGTGGTTGATTGTTCCGTATTTTTAATAAATTCATACTTACTACCTACAAAACTGTGTGACTCAGTTTTTTTTAAGTTAAAGTATACAGTAGGCTTAGTTTTAACTTTATTTGTTCAATATTTTCAGATGAACATAATCACGTCCAATGTTATGTAAACGGAAGGCATGGTTAGCATTTAGCAGAAATGTAAGAAGATTGGGACGAATACGAAAGAAAGGTGATTTTAAAATTGTTTAAAATATACTACGAAATTCAGTTTCATCCTATACATTAACTTACACAGTAAAATAACGGTAGAACTTTGATTAATTAGTTGTGAAAGTTAAAGTTGTAAAAACTTACAGTTTTATGGAGTTTAGTCCAATTCTTCTTAAATGATGAATGTACTTTCACACATAAATTACAACAATTAATCAATAACTCATTTTAGTATCAGAAACCACACAGAAAACGCGGAAGTAACCAACATTCAACCAGCTGAGTTGAACACCTTTTTACCTTTGTGTTCCAGTTCCAATTCCAAACAAATGTCAGTAATTGCTACATATGTAAGCATGTCAAATTGACGTTTCAATGACATTGACAAATTCACGACAAAAAGAGATAGCACAGGAAGTTTGTATTGAACTCTGGAACGCACCGTGCTAGGGATTGAACAAAATAAAATGACTATTAATTTTTTTTTAGCAAATTTTCAGGCAGACAAATCAAGCTATATTTATTTTACGGTTTTTATATATTTTATGCTATATGACATAAATTGGTTTTGTATTTGGCACTGCCTCAAAAATTACTTTCTATATAAAATCAATCAACCCCTATTTTTATACCTTTAGGGGTGGAATTTGTTTTTCAAATTATAAATGGGAACAACTTCGAGGCATAATACAGTAACCAACAAAAAATGTTTTTTTTTTTAAATCGGACTTCTCAGTAGAAAATTATGAAAGACATACGTATCGAATTGAAAACCTCCATAAAACTTGGATCACGATAATATGACATTAAGAGGGCTATCACAAAATAAAAGAACTCAGTTTAGGTAAATTAGACGGCGTGCGGTTGCGGATGCGCACGTGTGCGTCTAGCGAAGTACGCTACGTACACATGCAAACAGCTATGCCTCGGATACCAGGAACAAACCAACATGAGCCTTTGTCACTTTGCTTTCGATAAAATTAAATTTGGTACTGTTATTATAGTTCATGAAATATTATTTGTACCGATTAATGTTATCACCTAAAACGACTTATATGAGTATGTATATTTAATATAGTTAAAAGTATATTTATTATAGTTGCCAGCCTCTCAGAAAGCGATCGCGCCGCTGCTTATAAAAATACTTTTTTAAATACGTACCTACATTTTTTTCAAGGTTCTTTATACGGAATTTCAGTATTATTCAGTCCTTGAATGCAATGTGATGTTGTTTCTACAGTTTGAATAATTCTATTTCTACAGTTTTTGCCGAAGGCCGAAGCTTCGGTGGGAGATTATTGAACCAATAAAGGAAAAATAATATAAACAAATAATAAAAAATAATAATAATTCTTAATACAAACTACTATATTTACGTATATGTTTATTTTCTATAATATATATTCGCATTAGAATATCATAAGAAAATACATTCAATACAATAATCTATATACATTACAATCAGATCATAACTAAATAAAAAAAAATGTTAACTTGTCTCAAGAAGGGTTAGTTGCGCTATATTCTTGGCGAATTGGTAATATTACGCGGCGCACAAAGTAGCAACAGCGAGCGATACGTCCACCCTCAGTAAACGCTTCGCGCGGACTAAAGCTCAGGACCGCCCGTTCCGAGATTTATATTGATTTTTATCATTGCATAAAACAATTGTTTAAAAATATTATTTTACTTTTAAATGGACTGATTATTTTTTTCAATCAAGGTAACATAGTAACCTTAGTTATTAAATACTTTTTGTTTGAATTTGGATTATAAATTCATAGATAAAAAATATAATTTCGGACGAAAAATTGACAGTATCTCTCTGTTTTTCGGAATTATTTTTGGTGTATTACTGTATGAAACATAATAAATTGAATTGAGCATTCCCAAGTACAACATTCAGTTGTACCATGGATATTTTTATATATTCTAATATTACTATACCTTCCATGTAACAAAGCATCAAAAGATGCCCAAAAGCAGAATTCTATGAAACATCCTTTGCAGAGACAAGGTTTTTACTCATTTATGTAAACATATTAAAATATTTATTTAGAACACTCCCAAGAGAAATAATCAAACTTTCTCGAGCATATTTTTTTTTTTAAGTTTGTGGCCATATCTAAACCGTAATCAAACATCAAAACTCGAGTCAAACGCTCAAATTCAAGAAAAATTGTGATAGCCCTCTTAAGTTTTGAATACAATACATGCTTAAGTGTATCAGTGTATTTAAAAAACTCAAACTTTTGAGATTAAATAACTGGGTACAAAATATATGGGTTTTACCCATATATGTACCCTACGCCATTCGTACTAGGTATGGTGACATACCAGAGCTTAGAAGTCAGAAGAAATCTTGCTCTTATTAAATATGTCATTCGCCTAATTCGTGGTTCCCTTTTCAATACGCCGTTATTACAATACATCTCCTTTAACATCCCACTACCTATCAGGCACACACTTCGCCCACGCCAACGTCCTCTTTTTTCAATTCCTCAAACCAGCACCACAACCCTTAAAACTAGTCCATTATTTCTAGCCCTTACCCATATCAATTACATTTTAATGTATGACGAATCTATGGATATTTTTGCAAGTACTGAACTGAGTCTCCTCAGCACTGCTTCTCGATACCTGGAGTCCATTGCCACTCCCAGTACTATCTCCTCGGGGTTATAAAGTATCACGGACGTAGCTATAGCTTTGACAAGGGGGGGGGGTCCCCAAAGTAAAAAAAAAAACAGAGCTCTAACGCCAATTAAATCTATAATTTACAAATTAAATATTGCCTGCGACTATAACATGCAAGTATAGTCGCGGGTAATCTATAATATTTAACTTAGGTTACTCTAAGTAGGTGCCTTTAAATAAAAACTTATATGTAATGTATGTCTTGCGATATAAATTTATTCAAAAGTAAGAAAGTTGAAACTTTAAAGTAATAAATTTAGTCTTTTACGTTTTATTGCTAACTGATTAATAATTTCTTCGGAATCAAGTTGCACCGCCAGATCTCGGTGTACGCTCATCAAACCAGCCAGTAAGTCTTTCATCGCCCATTTTATTTCTTAGGTAAGTTTTTAACCTCTTTAAGGTAGAGAAAGATCTTTCAGGGGTTGCAGTGGACACTGGGAGTGTAGCTAAAATAATGATATATCGTTTTCTACAATCGGCGCGGTGCATGTAATTTTTTTCTGTTGGGCAAGTAAGATGAATATAAATGGGGGGGGTCCGGACCCCCAAAACCCCCCCCTTATATACGTCCGTGTAAAGTATATAGTTTTATGATTATACTAGTTTTGTTCATTTTATTGTAATTTCATTGTGTTTACTCTAATTCTGTCTACTAAAAATGATTTGTTTGCTTTTATTCTTACATATACCATATTGTTTACTTAATATTATTACTATTTTTATTTTATTTTTAATTCTATTTTTTCTGTAATTTTACTTGGTTTTTATGATCAACCAATAACTTGTATGTGTGGTGTAAACTGTCAGTATAAGTTGGTTATAAATAAATAAATAAAAATAAAAAACTTTATTATTACATTTGTGTTAAATTATTAATGAATTGCCATAATCAATAAAAGTAGAGGAAGACCAAAGAAACCATGGAAGGGCTGTGTAAAGGATGATATGGCAAGAAAGGAAGTGTCTGATGAGATGACGAATAATAGAGAAATATGGAAGAAGAAGTCATGCTGAGCCAACCCCGAATGATTTGGGATAAGGGCAAGAGAATGATGATGATGCCTAAACAATAAATAATACTTAACTGTTAAAAAACAACTCTTTTATTTATTGAAGACAGTAATTACGCTTCATCATTATAGTCATTCACAGCCTGAATTCGCCTCGCCTCTCTTTTCTCTTTTAATTACACTTAGATCTGTCAAAATCTTGACGAAAACAACGAATTTTGATAGATAAAAGCGTTACTTTAGGATTGCTAAGTCTCATCTCGGTATATTTATATCTTACATAACCAAAGAAAAGGAGTCTAAAAGACTAGTAGTAAATATTTATAATAATGCTAGAGGGTGATCCCATTATGTAACTTTGTCAGTTTAAATATGTCCTGCGAGATTGTAAAATGGTTATATTAGGTGACATAAATTAGTTCTTGATTACCGTATGAAGAAACCGCATGAGTCTGTGAAAAAAAACAATATCTGGGTTTATCGACTAAACCCAGATAGCTTTTACAGATATCGATACTGATTTCCGGTTTTAATATCTAAAATAAATTCAGAAATTTATCGATTTTATTAATCGACTAAACCAGGATATTATTTTTAAAGCCTCTTGAAGGGATGGTTGAAAAATTGTAGTAAATTAATCAAGAAATAAAATATAATTCTGATGGCCATGGGATTCAATAATTACTACAAAATGATGGCACGTACTTTATTTACGGAAGTCAACACCAAATGTCAATGTCAGTCCATTCTTTAAGTTCTAGTGATGTAACTTGAGTCCCATTTTATCAATCAAGTTTATTGTCGCCATCTTTGGAGTTTCTTAGATTATCGTCACTCACTGACGTCCAGTATTTCCATTGGAAACAATTTAAGTAGTTTCGGGTCAATCAACTTAAGCTTTGGTCATGAGAAATCTAATCATGATTTAAACATTAAATTAAATTTTAATCTCCTTCAATTTTGATTTCTGTTTGATTTAAACCACACAGTCGAGTGTATCCATAGTCTTATTTCAATTGTTGTATCGTATTAGTGAAGTTATTTTCACCTAGTGGGGCCAAAATCAAAATTCATTAGGGTGAGTTTTTTTAACTCGAGTCCAAGATTCATAAACCATCAATCGAGAAAAAGCGATTGAAGTCACATCACTACTCCGTTCACGTTTTTGACCATTCATTTTGAAGACATATCAATACAACTTCCCAGTCTTGTCAAAACGAACGGAATTTCTAAAAAACCTTCCGACAAAAACAGCTGTTGATTAAGATTACAAAAGTATTTTTATCGTTTGCGGAGAAAAATATGGTTTTGTTACATTAACGTCGAGGATTGACTCATTGTCAGTTGTTGTTGAGAACTATTGTGGTTCGCTCGTCTGTTATTTAGTGTGAATTTTTGTATCTTTATTATAAACGCAGTTCACAAAAATGTCTGGTGAGAAGCCAGTGAATGGTGAAAAGTCAGTGTCTGGTGCACAGCCTTCAAGTATGGGTAGTTCTCAGGCTATACAGGCTGCTGAGGATGACAACACGAAATCGTGTTGGGTGTGTTTTGCTACGGAAGCTGACGACAGGCTGGCAGCATGGGTACAGCCTTGTAAGTGCATCGGGACCACTAAATGGGTAAGTGCATAGTTAGTAATTGTTCTAGATCGCCGCGATCATAAGCCGTGCTTCCGATTCGTGATATAAACATGTGAGGAAGTGAAAGTATGTGTTGTTTGCTCCAATTGTTTTGAGTAAACACTAATAGGCACTTATATTGTATTGTAATTTGATTTATAGTTGTGAAATGAAATTGAGTTGTGCAAGTTTCGTGTGGAAGTCTTGTTTATGTGTGCAATATCATCAGTTTAATTGTTTGTTTGCTTAACTACAACAATATTACGTTAAAAAACTCTTTTCCAATGTTGAATATTGGAATAAAAGTATCTAGATATCCTGCCCCTTACTTGACCCTTGTCAGAGGATGGTCAAAATAAGTTTATACAATTGGTTATAGATTCTAATTACTGATTATCCCTTTCGCTGCCCAGCATCCAGCATATGAGTCCAATGCCCATATTACGCTGGGTGCTGGGCAGTGAAAGGGTTATTGTGATAAAAATCATTATAAATGTGCATTCCTATTTGAATCATGATTGAGATATTCTATTGATTATTATGGAAAACTTACCATAAATAGAATTAGACTATTATGAATGGACTATGTGAAAAGATGGCTAGAAAGAGTAATTATTACTAAAATGACATCACAATGAAAAGTTATGCTGCGTCAACCTGAATAAATTAAAAGGTCAAGAGGACGATGACTTCACTGGTGTCTGTGAAACAATGATTTTTAATCATTAGTACAGGCACCAAAGATTCACTTTTGTCTGAAATGCTCATTCTTTTTAAATTGCTTTTGTGAAGCTTAAATTTATTATTATTTCCTTTAATTCTTTTCTTTCCATATTATTTATATTTTTAAATATTTTAATTAACAAAAATTATATAAAAAATATTTAAAAATATAAAAAATAGTAGCCCACCAGCACTGGGAACAGGGTCCGAGCTGCCGGTGGTCAGGGCTCTTATTATTATTTATTATTACTTTGATGACTAATATTAAGCCTAATGTGCCTAATCTTCAATTTTGTACAACCCATTCTATTACACCTTTCTTGTTGTGTCAAACTAATTTCTTTGTGAACACACTAAGAAGAAAGTTAACTTTATTGTTGCCACAAACAATACTTTTCTTTACATGATGATTAATATTGATGAGCCCGTCGTACATACCTTGTTGTGGCAGTCAATGTACTATGAAGGTTATCAGTTCAAGTTGAGATGCAAATAAATAATCCTTTATGCGAGATTACTTTTGTCCACTCAGATGAAAGATAAAATCATTTGACGAGTATTGACATTGTCCCTTAGAGGCAATGTCCTACATTAAACAAAAATTGTATGATCAAACAGAACTGTTGAATTGATGCAGACAACTTTGAAAACCAAATTGAAGGTCAATTTATTTATCCTCTGCAGCTACATTTATTTAACGTTTGAAATAAAAATGTAGTCACCATCAATTTTGTTAAATTGATGATTGATACTTGGTATGAGTATACATTTTCAAGTTTGAAATTATTTCGCAAATTAGAAAATTGTTGACAAAGACTCAACTACGCAGAGTCATTTAATTATTTCTTCACGTCATAGAAAGCAGGGATGACTGAGCTAACTTTCTTCTGTAGTACAGTAAAATCTATACTAATATTATAAAGAAGGAACTTTGTAATTTAAGATGTAGGGGGTAATCTTTGGAAGTACTGAACCAATTCTGAAAATTCTTTCTTGAATGGGAACCTTGACTACCCCTGAGTGTCATAGGCTATGTACAGGACGTTCTTGTTGACAAATTTGCAACGAAAATACAAGCAAAGCCACGGGCAAAAGATAGTCTGCCTAAAATAAACTCAGTATGCCGGAGTCTGCCATAATGAACTACGTGGGACCAGATCATATAGGTAAATATGTCTTCCAATTTTTGGAGGAATTTTAGCAGCCAGACTCCTCACAATATTTCTTTATGAAACTGAAGTTATTTATTTTTTAATTCATGTGTTGATACACCTTTCGGTAGCGGTTTTGTTGACACCAATTATTGAAAGACGGTATCATATTTTTATCTTTGCTAAATGATATTATCATCAAGATAATTAGGAAAATTATCGTTTTACTACCTTATCAGTTTGTTAAACACGCATTTGTTATTGTGTCTGAAAAGAGAATATAGGACACTTTTTATCATTAATGTTTGAAGAATTAGGGTCACTGAGGACAGTCTTAGGCACAGTCTGTGGCATAGTATAATTTTAGATTATCTAAGTTCAGTGGATTTACAGAAAAGATAAAGGTCTGTTTTATATTAAGCTCTAATTGTAATTCTTTTGTATTGTAAAGATTTCATCAAGGGTTTTCCATGTTCCGTAACAATTTGTGCTCAATCCCATAATTCTCTTAGCATTTAAATTTTTGTTAAAATTTAGGCATTTATTTAGATGTCGGTCCTTCACTATACTTCCATGGTAATTTCTGATTACCCTTGAAGCTTTATTTCCTTAGTGTAACCGTAACCATGTGTGGTGTTTTTTCCTTATCGGAACCCTTACAATGTCTTTTTGTAATGTTTGTATGCACGTGATTAATTAAATCTATGGGTTAAAGTTCTTTTACATTAAATTAATTAAGTACTTTACAAAAACAAAAATGTACTTTTGCAGTAATTCCGCGAAGTGATTATGTTGCGGCATTCTGTTTGCGTGTTTTGACTGTGTTATATTTTAATGGAATCAACATAGATTTTGCATTATGACCTACCCCTGTAGCACACCTATAGTTCGGTGCAATGCGGTGTAAACTGCAAATATAATTCTATGGCATCATGGATTTTTCCGATTTTCATTGCTGTGTTGAAATTATACAATACCGATTGGTTCCAGAATTGATAGGTATGTAAATTATTTGAGCGTTGTATTGCTCCGAATTAGTGGCAACACCGGGAACCCGTATGTACGTAAGTCAGCTGCAAAAACCTACCAAACATCCTTCTTTTTGACCTCAGCCGCAGTCTGGCAAAAATACCTTCTTTTAGAGCTCCTCCTTAGTCAAAAAAGAACGGCGAACGAACTACAAAGGTCATTAGTAGCAGGAGCACAACAATCTTTATCCATAGCCGTTTTGTTTGTTCCTCACAGGTGTTTGAACTTAAGTACTGCGTCTTTGTATCCTTATCGCCATTTATCGGCCACAATATCAAACGACTACAATGTAGTACAATTATTAGGGCCACATTTTACGGGTGTAATGTCCGGTATCAATTAGGCGACACCTAAATGAATGCACACTGTTGGATTTTAACAAGGATTTCCAACAATACAAAAGTAATAAGATGTTGCTTATTGGCCTAGCTCTATTCTATATTACTCTTCCGCTATTCTTTTCTGATTAATTTCGTTAAGAGATCCAAGACAGTAAAATTATCTCTCCAAGACTCGTCGATTTTCGGTCAGCTTTTCGTGTGGTTGCCACTGCTGATTCTGCAAAAAAAAAAGCATTAAGGTTTCGCTTAGTCTTAGTGAAAACGGGCATCACCTTGCAATTGGTCTCGTATTGGTATAGGAAGTAGGAGTCTCTATGTCCGTGCACTTGCCGATTCGTTTCCGAATAGTTATTAAAATTCATAGATATGCTTAATTTTCAAGGCAATCTTGTTTAGTATATTGTAATTATGTTTTTATATTTGGGGCCTTGGCACAAGATATTTTAGAGGTATAATAGTTGTTGAAGTATTTCCACGTTTGTCGAGTTTCTTTTTTTGTCGGTAAGTGTCAGAGCATATTGTTTTAGTTTAACTCATTTTGATGCTTCCATTCAATACTTTTCTATGCATTATTCAAATTAAGCAGTTGTTTACAATCTAGGTAAAGGCCAAACAAGAAAACTGGTTGAAGACTAACATTTTACCGTCGAATACATTAACATTGATCTTAGTAGAATGCATTTCTTAACTATCGTAATAAAATTGTAACCATATATGTATGTGTATACGTATAACCCTAGGGACCTGTCATCGTTGAACAAGTATCTTACGCAATATTTTCTTTTATTAAAATACTATTATTGGTAGAGCAGTACAAGGTAAAAAAATCACCCTCGAATCCCGAAATAGTCGTTATTTCCTTATAAACGTATCACATATTTGTGAGCAACACATTCGAAAGCCTTGGACAGATCGCAAATAAGACGGAAACGTGTCATTGACTTTGTTATTATTCGAGACTACCGGGACTGTTTCCTAAAGTGCGGAAAAAACACTTTAATCGTTTATACATCTATACAATTTTCATATTTAGTTAGCGTGAAAAATAACTGGGTCAGAGGACTACACCCTGCAACTAACGTTAAGTTCTGTTGTGATATATTTATTTATTTATTTATAACACCTTAAACTATCATTACAGGGTTAACCCTAATGCGACAGCTAAGAACTTAAACTAAACCTAAACCATACACTTAAAAAAAAAAAAAAAGATTAAACTAACAACATTATTAAAATATTACATTATTTAAAAACACAAAAACATAGTATAACATAAAGTCATAAACAAAGTACAAAAATAAAGTTAAAAAATAAAGTTAAAATTATATATTATTTCGTCTGTAACATAATATAAATAGTAATACCCTTGCGAATTCACTAAAACAACATGTAAACACATATTATGTTTAGCATGTCGATAATCTATTAAAAACTGTCCTAGATTTGTATGAACTGTGTATTTGCATTATTGATCTGTAATACTGTCAATTGATTAATAATTGCGACATGTCGCATCCATTACAATCGATACGGCGCGCGGCGGTGACAGAGGATCATTGTCAACTGCAGCCCTGACCTTTGTACTTAATCCATTGACCCTATGCTTGTTGGATTCAATAGATAGAGAATGATTAAATGTCGCTTGAATTGGAAAGGAGACTTGGCTCAAAACTGGTAGCCAGCAAGCAAGCTTTTTAACCTTTTGGTTAAATCCGCCTTATCCACATTTAACAGCATCCACAGTTGGATTATTGACACGATTCTTATTCCAACAAACTAGTCATGATTAACTGAGCCTTTGTGTTTTAACTTCTTTCGAGATAATCAGTATTTTTAATTTGAATTGTCAGCCAAGCGACTATCATTGATTACTAGTTACGTATGTGTATTGGTTGCATGTGTGACGTAGTTGTATTTGCTGGTTTAAACTATTAACCTTCACAGTTGTCCTCCGCCCTAGATGACACTGTCGGGAACTTACTACCTTTTTGAAAATTAGCTTGCGCGTTAGCCTGATATTCCTCGGCAGGGTCTTCATTCATTCAAGTCCGGACCATAATATGTCTTAATTTGGAGGCATTTTCCGGGTCGTTGCGTCGCTTAAGTAATTAGGCCTAATGCGTTGAGACGAGGCGTTTGGCAATTTAGCTAACACTACAGTTACCACCATTTCTGAAAGGCATCATTACTGAAAGGCCGTTATTACTAATTACTACCGTATGTACAGGTTGATAGAAGGCTTGATATGGGTCATTATAGTCTGTTTTATCTTTGTTACTGTTAGTTTTTGTGAGGGCCACAATTTTCATTATACCTATGGGTGGTTTAATGTAGGAAATAATTTGGACCCTACGTTGTCATCGTAAATGTTAAGGTCACATCCTGTGCCCTTAAACACAGTGCCTTTGATTTTGAATACTTATGCTTTGTCTGAACGTAAAGCAGTAACTGTCATTCTAGCATATACTCACAACTAGCATTCGGTCATCATTATTGTATTGTATTGTATAACGGGCTGGTTTCCGCAACTCCACGTCAAAGCGCGTATTTTGCGTGCGGAAAATACGGTCATTTTTTTTCATTCATTTTTCGGTCATCATTATTCCATACTTTACCCAGGCTTAGTAATTAGTAGTTATCACTTACAACGTACAACCTTGCGTGTAAATAACACGTACTGAATTTGTGCTTAGTATTAGTGAAACCCTCTGATAGCCGATCACCAACATTATCGATCATCACTGACTGAAAATCAAGCCCAGTAGTTCAGGCACTAATGACAAGGAACTCAACTGACTAAGCATAAATGTGATATCTAATCTGTATGCCAGGTGCGAGAAACTCATTATATTATTCATACAGTCTATCAGTTATAACAAAAATTATCTCTCTTGATTCAGGTGCATCAAAGCTGCCTTCAACGGTGGGTGGACGAAAAGCAAAGAGGGAATATAACTCGGAAAGTGCTGTGTCCTCAGTGTAAAGCAGAATATATCGTAGTGTTTCCTTCTATGGGAGCGTTCGTGGCTCTCTTGGATGCCATGGAAGAGATTACCCACAAGATCTGCCCCTTCATCGCTGGAGGAGTACTCCTGGGGTCTATATACTGGATCGCTATCACGTATGGAGCAGTGACCGTTATGCAGGTAAGATTTGATTAATTGGTTGTTCTTTTTTTATTTACTTTTGATGCTTTATGGGTGTCAATATATCGTGTTGAGCCGGACTCATTGTCTTGATTATTTTCTTATGTTTTCGGTGGGTCTTTCTCTAATTATTGTCGAGAGTGGGAGTTTTTGAGTTATTTGAATCCTAAGTTTACGCAAACTTCACAGTTCGTGGTCTGTTGTTAGAAAATTAATAAGATTTAGATTCTTACTTTTAGTTTTTTCAGTAACATCAAACTAACGCCGATATCCTTTATTACACTCATCGGTTGTTTTTATCTTCGCTGTAGATAACAGAGAGGGTTTGCCACATTAGTGCCCTTCAAATTCTGCTATCTCTCGTTATCTTTCTATGACCGTTCTAGTGTCCTTTAGTTAAATGATAAAAACAATCTACGCTTCCTGTTGCAAATAACGTTTTCCGAGTTCTATTTTCTGACTAGCCATTATTGATTTAGTTAAAACTAACACTCTCGTTTTATACTGGGCTTCGTGTAGTCAGTGCAAACCATTACCCGAGCAAACGCTGTTTTTCTTTGTAAAGATAGCCTTACTCGCTAGGGCATACCTGACAGGTTTACCTGTCCAGGTTTTCCAGGTAAGCTTGAGCAGCGTAGAGGACACACACGTACCGGTAAACCTGTACAAATTAGTTGAAATCTCCGCCGGTAGTCACGCTTGATAATGACGTAGTAGCGCTAATAGGTTTATTGAAGAAAAGGAAGATATAAGAGGTATCAAGTAATTCAGGGCACTGCATAGCAGATCCAGCAGATCAGTTTGCAGCATTCTGAAATTAAATTGTGAAACTGTTGAAGTTTCGCTTAATTTGACTTTGTGTAGTATTCAAGTGTAAGAGTAAAAATGAATCGTTGTGGCGCATTTACCTTCTGAAGTATTCGTATCCCATGTATTTCTTTCTACTCGTTAATGAATTCAGATTTTTTGACTTTGAACGAGTTCAGCCTTTTCAGTTAAGTCTATAACTTTCATTGTTTTCTAAACTGAAACATTAAATTTAATGTCATGACTTGAGAATTTTATTAGGCATACTGACTGACCACTTCGGTCAAATACTAAACAAGCTTCGATAGGATAGGCTTAGCTGTTAGTGTTGGTTACTTTTTTCCTCACGAGATTCTCGGTCGTATTGAGGCTTTCGAGGTCGATGAACACCATGTGAAAAATATTCTTTGTTTGGATAAAAATAAATACATCATAATTAGTTAATTACTCATTAATGTCAAGACGTCACGTCTGTAATACCTGAAGGGTTTGGTAGATATGTGCTCTTGTTTAAGACCCATGTAATAGGGGGCAAGCCTATTGCCATCAACCGGGCACAAATCCAGACTCCTGGCTGATACTGAGACATTCCCGAATACTGATTACTGCTGATTAGTCATTATGATTACTCATGGATAAGACACAAAATTTACAAAGAAATCAGTGTTCTTAAAATTTTCCCTTATTGTCTAAAAATTATATTTTATCGTAAATTATTGTGGTGATGTAATTTTTGTCTGGTAGGTATCGTTCGTAGCGATATGACCGGTGACCGCCATTGTATCCCGAATATTAATGGCTATGCAAATTCTAGTGCAAAATAAAGCAAGTTATATCCATCTACCTAAATTCAGCTTAGTTAAAAATAAATATACATATGAGTAGGTATACATAGCAATAAGAAGGTCATTTGAGGTAAAAATAAAATAATAATATTTCCTGATAGACTGACCTTCTCAAGTAAATTAAGTGCATTAAATTCCATTATGGAATTCATATTTCCTTGAAGACTCACATTAAAAGTAGTTTGGCAATCTCATACGGTTAACGAACTAAAAATATTTATTAAGTGTCTTAAAGGTAATTATAATCCAATATAATAAGAGCCTCGACGACCATCTTTCGAGGCTCTCCTTAGGCGGTTGGATCAAGGACCTGATTCAGAAGGCTGTACTCCTCGATACGGCTCGCATTGTGAGGAGGTTCTTGTCTCTGGAGCCCTAACCACCGGTAGCTTGCACCCTGCTCCCGACACCGGTTGACCACTATTTTTTTATATTTTTAAATGGTCTTTTTAGAAATATTTAAAAATGTGTATATAGAATGAATAAAGGAAATTATATTCCAATTAATCACAAGGTGTAGTAAACGAACCAATCGTTTATTACACCAGAAAAACATTAGTCGAAAGTCTGACAACCGGTCTTACCAAGGGGTATCGTAGTACCCAGTAAATGGGTTGTAGAAGTCAGATAGGCAGTCGCTCCATGTAAAATACTGGCATTCAGCCGCATCTGGTCAGACTGGAAGCCGATCCTAACATAGTTGGGAAAACGATATGCAGATGATCATGATAGTAAGAAAAAGATTAAAACCTCGATGTTTTTAAAAATAGAAAATATTTCGCTTTAGGTAAAGGTTATCGTCACGTTATCGTTTAATCACTTACTATAAAATTTTGTAATTCAATCTGGGACCATGGTACCCGAGTCCACTAACGGTCTGCCACATTTCATCCTTATGCTCTAAGTAATAAGGCTGAAAGTGGTCGACCATCAGTGAACACGGTACTACGTAGTTCATAATTTTTTTTCTATTAAATTGAGTTACCATGCTAGCCTCGTTTAAACACACTCTTAGCTTACATAACTGCTGTTAAGCAAATATTTTCTCATTAAAGATTTGAATGGGAAAACAAATACTTATCAGAATTATTTGGATTTTAAACGCCTACCGTGACTTAAAAAAAGTATAAGCATGTTTTGTGTGTGTGTGTGCCAATAGGCCTCATCGTTGACTTGTCGTAATTTATTGAAGAGTTATATTGTATGTCATGATAATCTATAAACGACGTTTCCTTGCCAAGTCAGACGCCACGGGCGGCATAAGAACTCTGCCACCAAGTTAGGCACTAACAACACGATAAAGAAGAAGAAACCTTTCGCAGTCGAGTTTTGGACGCAGTACTCTCAACACCTTGGTTTAGCGCCATAACGCCCAGGTCTCCCTTAAGCGAGCCAAGAGTTCCCAGCTACGTTAAGTTTTTCGATCCATTTAAATCGCAGTCCTCAATCACTTATCACGAACACTTCTGCTTCAATTTCTATCGTCCCTTTGATATACATTTCTGATCATTCCGCAGCCACTACACCTTGTCAACCTTGCAAGTTATCAGGTTTATGAGCTTTTAGATTGATAAAGCGTGTTTCTCCGCTCTGAACCATCATCTGCCAAGCCTTTTCCCAACTACATTGGTGTCTGAGTCCAGTCCAACCGGATGAGGCAAAATATCAGCATTTCACACGATGCGACTGCCTATCTAACCTCCATAAATCAGTTACTGGGGAACACAATAACCTTGAAAAGACTGCTTGTCAGGCTTTCGGGGTTCTGACTACCCGTAGCAACTGCAATAGCTTAACGTGCTTTCCGAGGCACGAAGGAGTGCGCTGGTAATTAGTGACCGATACTTAAACACGTGATTGTACTCATGATAACAAAAAACTTTCCCAAAGAAACATTTTTTTTATACTCACACTTTTATCTCAATAACACAACAGCCGTATGAAATTCGCACGCGCGCGCCTATGACCTATCAGCTGTTACGCGTTTAAAAAAAATCTTTGGGAAATTTGTTTGTTATCAAGAATACAATCACGAGTTTAAGTATCGGTGACTAATTACAACCATATATATCAAAGAAGTTTAGAAACGATCAATGGATCTGACTTACTTCAAATATTTGCCGTTTGATACCAGGAAACCAAGTAGTAACATTTCCGTTCAAAATCAACTTGAACTCTATTGACCTCGCCATAGAGGTGTGACCAGTAGGGTTCCCAACTTTTTGTACGACAAATGAAGTATATTAAGATCTGAGAAATATAATGAACAGTAGGTATATTACAAAAGAAAACAGTATTTAAATTTTTTGACGTTTTAAAAACATATTTTTTGGAGCTTCTTGCACAATTTAACAATTTATTATCATTTTTAAAATATTCATAAGCCTCTCCACAATTTACGTGTGGCTCCGGATACCAGCGGAGTGCGGACACAAAAACAGTATTTTGTATACTTTTTTTTTATAGAACAGTAAAAAGTATTAACAAGCGAAAAACAGTATAATACTGTTTTTAGCAGTATGGTTGGGAACCCTAGTGACCAGTGACCAGTGCAAAGTGTACTAAACCTTCTCTCATACATTTGTCACGATCTTCGACTTTGAGATCAATTAGCATGTCTACAACAGTTACAGATCGCGATTCTTTGACAAGGATGCCACAGACGGTTAACTAATTTACTGTATGTACCTAATTGATGGTTCGGTCGTGACATACATATGGTTTTGTGATGTATGTTTAGGGTATTCACGTGTTAAGATTATTTACACCTTTTTTGGGTACGCAAAAAATGAAAACATCATCGATGTATTATTTTTTCTGTCCGGTTTCATTCAAATTTAAATCACGTTTTGTCTGCCCCAATTTTGTAAACCTTCCTCATTGATTTCTAAGTTAATTTGTAATTAAACTGGTCTTTGCTCTTTGTTACATTTTCTTTATATATCTTAGTGTTACTTTGTTTTACTTAATTTAGTACTTTAATATAGATAAAACATCACTTTAATGGCTTAAGGTCTTACCGCAGGAATTTACTAAGCCACGAAACGCCTTGACGATCCTAGGCAGTTAACTCATAATGGCTTGTCTTTAAATATTTTTAAGACTTCACTGTTGTTACTGTGGAGTATTTTTAAAGAAGGCCGAATTTTCATTTTGTGACACAACCCGCTTAGGACAGTTTCCTAAAATTGTTTTCCAGTAGCTACAAAGGTTTATGTAACAACCCTTTCTACCCTATCTTAAAAATCCACCCTGTATATCAATGTACAGACGCCAACACATCTAGCTACCCGAAACTGTCAAATTTTCCCAATCAATCTTGACCCTAATGCTTTAGCGATGAAGTTAGCTAAATAATAACAGCCGTTCGGGTCGATCTTTAGGTTAAGCCGTGCTTGCCTAGGTTGGTCTGTGGATGGATGACCACCCATTACATACCGAGTTTCCTCCGTGCCTCGGCAAGCACGTTCAGCCTTGGTCCCGGCCGTCTGTCTGGAAGCCGACCCCGATAGTTGGGAAAAAGTTCAGGTACATCGCTAAAAGTTCATAGGTCCTAGAATTCAACATCATCATCCTCGTTAGCAGCCTTGTTGTTTGCTTCATTCTTCAGAAATTACTAGCAACGATCTTCGAACACTAAATTAATATTTCAACAAGCATGGCAAAGACCGTTGCCCAAGACATTACGCGAGGCAGGACGCAAATCGAACTCTATGTGACTGACGATATATCAACGGAAATTGTTTACTTGAACGCAAGTAGCGTTCAATAAACAATTTCCGTGTTATTATTGGATTTGAACAGTTACAGAGAGCCTTATCAACAATTTATCACTCTTATAGCACTCTGAGTGGAGGCGTTTCTTATGCAGTAAATAGATAAAAACAAATCAACCGATTAGTTTTTAAAGAACTAGATATACGCCAAAGTGGCAGTGGGCTGCTCTTGACTGTGGAAGGACAGAAGCCCGAGCCAGGTGAATTCTTTTTCTAAAAAATCGGCTAAATGCGAGTTGGACTCGCTCATGAAGGTATCCGTACCATAGTAGTAGGAGAGCCCCCTTTAAATTAAAATTTATTTTTTGTTGTTAAAGCGGCAACAGAAATACACATTCTGTGAAAATTTCAACGGTCTACCTATTACGGATCATGACATACAGCCCGCTGACGGGCGGTCAGCGGAGGCTTAGTAATAGGGTCCCATTGGTAACCCTTCGGTTACGGAACCCTAAAAAGCAGGGACTGGAACGGGCTGGAAGTCCAGCAGATAACTACGATCATTTTGAGTTGAGAAGCCCATAAGGTGTGGCGAAAATTAAAATATTCGTATCAACGGCTACAAAAAATTAAATAACTTGTCTATCTGATCCACTTCAAAGGAATGCCAATATAAACACACATACTACTATTGATAGTGATTCATTCAAGACCTGTTGACAGTGACCTAGTTGATATTCATTATAATAATCTAGCATTCGTAATATTAATATCTAGGCCATTCTACTCCTAGTCTATTCCTTTCGCATTTATTTTACTTCTAGTCTTTATTCCTGTGGCAAAAGTTTGTGCTTCACTCTCCCAAAAGTCACAACTCTTTCAAAATCACAGTGATCTTTATTTTGGTTGTAATATGGCTGCTTTTGGGTTAAATTACAAGGGGGAAACTGTAAACTCACCCTTCACGAAACCGCCAATCAAGCATTCTGTACATCAAACTTAGTTAGGAAACGACTTTTTTTTGGATTGACTAATCACGTTTTACGGTAAAACTCAATGTTACGCACTCAAAACATTGCGTTTTTGAGGTTATAACTTTAAATAGTAAGTAAGTAATTAAAGTAATAACCTTAAAAAACTAGTAATTAACAAAAAAAAAACTTGTGAAAAAGTTGGAACTTTGACCTCCAATATCTCCGTAACTAGAAGGTTCCCAGGTACAGTCAAGAACAAAAAAAACACGGGGAGAACAAGTGCCTTTCGGCTTCGTTAAGGGTCTATTTACACCCTTTATGTAAAACTTTCTGGATTTTCTCCTGAATCTGCACGAACACAATCAGCCATTCATGTATGCCTTGAATTTATTGCGTTTAACCAATCTCGTAACCACGAAGAACGTAAGAGCACAGCGCAATAGTATTCGCGATAAAAAACACGTTCCATTTCCTTATCAGTAACTAATAAAAATAACTGTAATTATATTGATTGAACTTTGTACTTTCGGAGGTAAACAGTGTAGAAACGTCACCGCAATGTGAGATGAAAGTAATTGAAACTGATAAATAACTTATTGATCTCTTTGAACTTGACCCTTAGGTACTATGCGTAGTAAGATAAAGTTACCTATATTTTCTTATTTACCTCAATAGTATCCGAACTTAAGAATCACCCCAATTGTAATGGACAGTAGCCTCGTTGGCCCTGTAGTCGCAATCGCGACTGCTGAGCATGAGGTTCTGGGTTCGATTCCCGTACACGATACACGATACACTATTAGGTACACGTACACCTCTGCTTAACCCTTCGAGGATTACAGGCGCGTTGTTATGTTGTAACTTAACAGGTTTCTATCACAATCCGAAGGTTTTTGATAGAAAGTCCTTATACATTGCTTCAAATGTTCGAAAATTACGTTTGCTCTTCTGCGTAAATAAAGTAATGAATGTTGTTGAAATGTCAAAATGTCATTGCTATCGTAACTGCTGTATACCCACATTACCCACTGACCTGCTTGATGAAATGTAATTCAAAATAGTGTAAATAACAACCGTTTGCGTCTCCTTGCGGTTGCGAGAAGGGCCATTAAGGGTCTTGAGTTCTTGAGGAGTGTATTGAAGAGGCTTCCGTGGTCAATTTGACGTCCGGTTAGCTTTCTCTCCCCTCATTTATCACCGTATACAGGATACCACCTATTATAGCCTTTTCGAAAATTTAAAAACTTCGATAAAATACTGGTATTCAACTGCATCGGGTTAGACTGGAAGACGACCCCAACATAGTTGGGAAAAGGCTATAGGATGATGACGAATGATGTTTTTAAACATTTGAAAAATATATTGAAAAATTTAAATGGAGGCGTTAGTTCCGATTTTATTCACACGTGAAGAGATACTTCTAAAATTTTAGCAGTGAAATATTGTAGTTAGAAAATAATACTTACAATGAAACTGTTTATTATAACATCGATCTGTCATGCTAACATTTTGTCGCAGTTCATCGCAATACGATAAATCAAACACATGGTTGCGTAAGGAGCAAGATGTCTGTTCTCTAACACTCTGACCTGACTTAAACCGTTACGTCACCACTTTCTCGGAACTAGCAGGTTTGTAACAGTTGGGCACTCCTTTGTTCAGCCCTGATAGGTCTGCCTGGTACCTGTCACATTCCGACGATGCTATCGCGTTTTTTACTGTCCAAAAATCGACCATATAAAGGGTGTAAAAAGACCCTTAACGAAGCCGAAAGGTACTTGTTCTTCCCGTCATAGCGATCATTTTTTTGTTCTAGACCATACCTGGGAACCTTCTACTTACGGATATATTAGGGGTCAAAGTTCCAACTTTTATACTTACAAGTTTTTTTTTAAATGCATGTTTTTAAAGTAAGATTTTTAAACACCTCCACGACCCCCGTACTATTAAATCCATCCATCAGCACAATGTTCTGAGTGCGTTACACTAACTAAGTCTTACCGTAAAACGTGATATTTCAGCCCAAAAAAAGTCGTTTCCCAGCAAATTTTTTGCGTAAAGTTACTTAGTTTGATGTACAGAATGCTTGGTTGACGGCTTCGTGAAGGGTCCGTTTACACCCTGTATTTCCAAACAATCAAGCATTATTGGAAATATAAGGTGCATCTTGTAAAAATTTTTTCAAAATCTGCAAACATTCAAATTCACCATTCTTTTTTTTTCATTCATTTTTTCTTTTTTTTATATTCCAGTTTCTTTAGAATTTTTAGTTCAGGCAGTTCCACTTTCTTCAGGAATACTATGTTCGCAATGGCGATTGTCCTTTTTCAAAAATTGTGCGAATGTCAAGACCACGTCAAGGATTAAGGTCTAATTATTTATTTCTCGTTAAAATTACAAAATACTCTTTATCCATTTATATTTTTGAAGAAATGTGGTTAACGTTTATTTGACCTTCAATGACGTCATCTCAAGAAGGTATATCGCGAAATACGCTTTTTGCAGTTCCAGACCGCACAATTTGAAATAAAATATACAGGTTAAATTTTTTGGACAATGGCCATTGTAATCACCGTATAATGTTCCGCAGGGACTCGGCACGCCTAGCATGACCACCAGACAAAATGACAGATTGTGAAAAGAAATCTGTCATTTTGTCGACACAATCTGTCATTTTGTCGATTCTTCCGTCAAAGAAGCCCGTTTCTACGGTGTTCATGCTACGGGTGCAGATCTCTATGATACAAAGAGTGGACCTTAATTCACTAGGCCAACGCAGTGCGGGTCTGTGGATGTAACGTCTGTCTTCGAAATTTTGTTTTTTTTTTGCCTTTGGGAGTGTCTATACTTGTCCTTGGTCATATGCATTATTGACTTCAATTAATTATTTTCCACGAAATAATATTTTATTTCCGTTCATTTAATAACTAAATTGACTGTTATTCTTCTTACAAATTGCAATAATTGACACACTACATCGAAGTAAATAACTTAATTAACAAGATTGTGTTGTGATAGAGGAGATAATAAACTCAAGTATATACCTTAGTATTTCTGTATATAATGTACTCTTATAGGTACAGCCTTGCTTTGTTGTTAATTGACTAATTGTACAATAGTTTGTAAATTATAGCACTTACATGGTATTTCATCATTTTGAGCGTTTACAGATTTATTTATTTATTTTATTTGACTCTTCAATAATGAGTACGCGTATAGACCGACAGCTTTAATGAGTACTCCGCCTTACCCCATCAAATGCACACTAAGCGTCCTAACAATATCCTACAGACTTTAAAATAACCATAATCTACGTAGGTATTACGATACTAATTGAACCAATACATGATCAACCTTCAGAATATTCCATTTAAATTGATATCTTCGCGAGGACTTATTAGAGCGGTCGGGCTATAATTCATATACCTATAGGAAAACATTTCAAACTTAAGTGCCCCATCACTTAAAGAAGAGCACTACATGGACTATATTATGCGCTTAACCTTTTGACCGTCAGAGCACAAACGCACGCCCTCCACGCGAAGCCACAATTTCACCTACCATTTTGTCACATATTTGTGTCGTTTGGCTTACAGTTCACGCGCTTGTTTGTCACGTGTGACTGGCGGTCAAAAGGCTAAACAGCGAGATAAACAACGAAAACAAAAAACAGAATGAAAACAACAGAAAAATTCTTAATGTTAAGTTAAGTAAGGCCAAGCAGAATCAAACTTAATTATTATGATAGGTATTTCTTGAAAAATACTTTTTTTTTTCCAAATACTTTATTTTTTTCTACATAACAAATGTTGTAAGTACGTTATATTTTTCCAAAAAATTTGGCATTTTCTCTTTTTTCTTATTTCTTTCTTTGCATCTAAGTATATAATATCCAAATTTTAAGAACTTGCTACCCAGCTTAGACTGCCTTTGGTCAATATAAGTTACTTACCTATTTTACACAAATTATTTTATGCTCATAAAAATCCTTTAGACTTAAACCTAAGTACGTAATGGACCTGCTGGCATATGTTATAAAATCACAGATTAATGACTCACTGACCTCGTCCTTGATTTTTAATCGACTTCAAAAAAGGAGGAGGTTCTCAATTCGTCGAAATCTTTTTTTATGTATGTTCACCGATTACTCGAAGACGCCTGAACCCATTTGGAAAATTCTTTTTTTTGTTTCATTTGTACTTCTCATTTAAATTTTATCGAAACCGGTAGAGCGGTTTTTAAAAATCAACAAAAATCTAAAAATTGCATACATCGATGAAATTTTCGTTTAGTCCGAAACCTCGCTGTCTCATTGGAGCAGTGCAGAAATATTTGTATAAGATATTACAACTACAAATGGAAAAATAAATTTTTTTTTTGCAAAATATGAAACCGACTTCAAAAACACAAAAAAGGAAAAATAACTTTAGCTTCAGAAGTCGCAGGCAATAAAAATCTAAATCAAACAAACAAAAGTCACCGACTTCTGAACGTAAAGTTATTTTTCTCTTTTTTTGTGTTTTGAAGTCGGTTTTATTTTTTCTTATTTCAATTACATTGATTTGTACAAGGTTACCAACTCGTTTTGGACCTTGTTTTCGTTTTTGTTTGACTGTCTAATGAACCCTAATGTGCAATTTAGGTAAATACCCAGGAGTTAGTTATTCCTAATTATTAAATATATTTATGATTTACCAAATCAGATTTTGCAAGAGAATAGTAGACGTTCTTTCTGCCTGTTTGTCCTTAAAACAGATTTTGTACCTTAATTAACTCTATGACCCGTTTACTATTCAAAGCATCCATGTTTTAGGTGCGATAATTATCGATACTTTTAAGTAATTACTGAACAGTATAATAGTTCGGTTATCTATACTTCTATACTAATATTATAAAGAGGAAACCTTTGTATTTTTGTATGTTTGTATTGAATAGGCTCAAAAACTACTGGACCGATTTCAAAATTTCTTTTACCATTACTTAGAGGGATTCTTCCGAATCCGTATAGGCTATATTTTATACCGGAAAATAGATAGGATTTTTCGTGGTAGTGAAAATTGTGGAGTAAGGCGTCGAAAAAACTGCCGTACGTTAACGATTCTCGCGAACGCTGCCTAAATGGTTAGAGATGTATGGTTGACTTCTATAGAAAAAAATTATTAGCCTATGTTTATTGATCATATTATCGTCAAATACTAATCCTTATCCAAATAAACTATTTATTGAGCAAGATTGTTTCAATAGCTATAAATTACTTTTTATTTTATTCCAATCGGACAATCCATTCAAAAGATATTTTTCAGAGAGCTTAAAAAATAAATGTCCACCCGTGCGAAGCCGGGGCGGGTCGCTAGTTTTCCATATACGTGTTTCATTTTACGCATCACACTAAAGGTTGGAAATAGAGAATTGTCGCATACTTTATTTTTATGCAAAAGTATAAAGTATATTTACCAAAAATAAAGTAGGATACGTTATTATAAAGTATAGTTGGTGTAAACGTAACGTAAATACGTCGATTTAAAAAAAACCTCGTTTCACATATTATAATATTAAAATTTATGGATGATACTGGTTGTGCTTGTTACAAAAAATGTTGCTAAAATGTTAATGATAGTTGAATTTTCGTTTAAAAAAATCGACGTATTTACGTTACGTTTACACCGTACGGATATTTTAAACATATTGTAGTTTTACTACGACTAATTGCATTTGAAACATACTTTGTGTTTGTAACTAGACGACATGCTAAAGCATGACGATCACCATTTGGCCATGTGTGACTAACTGGCTTATGAGACTCGTAACGGCAGATTAACCGTTAAATTCAATTGTTCCATTCGAAAAATTCAAAATTTAAGGAAGTTTTGTGGTAGAGCTCCATACGATGGCATACTTGCTTTGATGTTTGATCGAAATTTTCGGCTACGACAAGGCCAAACCAGGCCGCACCAAAACGGACACGAGTGAAGCGGAAAGAAGACATCCGAAAATCGACATTGGTTGAGATCCTCACCTCGTCCGTGGTCTCTCTTGGTTGATTCGTAGAATCTGGTACATCTCCCAGATCCGCGTCTGTGGTCTCTCTTGGTTGATTCGTAGTATCTGGTACATCTCCCCGATCCGCTCATCTCTGCTTTTCTAGACTCTGGGCTTGAGTAGTCTTGCAAAGATCGTTTCACCTCCTAGCTTGTAGGGCGGGCGTTCCACCATCATACCCCTCCTGCCAGCGGTTGTATGGCTAATATAGTAATATGGCCAGCCGATCGCCAGTTCACCTTTTTATCTTGATTTTGGAAGTAGCGAATATTTCTAGACCGAATAGGTAGGATACAACAGAACAACACGATTCTGCGTGTAATATGTAAAAATGATTATAGTTTTTGCTGCTGATACCATCATTATTAACAAACAGTTCGAAGCTTGAAGGTTATCATTAACAAGTAGGTGGACTTTGGAACCGACCAGAAAAAAACTTTTGAGACAATACTTGAATCGCCATTGAAATTATAGCTACTAACAACTTGGAGCTTGATTTTGAGGTCACAAATTCAAATTCACTAACCATTTACGCGTTTGAGATCCGCTGACTTCCAAGAGATCCACAACAATTACCACGAGGCTTTGATATGTCTCTCAAAAGCTGGGCATGACTTGGTGAAGGTTGCGGGAAACTGCTGGATGCGAAGCACAGGTCTATATCCAGTAGGGAGAGTCATTTGGCTGAAATGGTGTTGATTTGTCGAGGGTCCAATAGGTAAACACCACCTATCATGCGACTAGTATCCGACCTAACCATCGGTTTCGGCTTTGGCCATAAAAATCATCTTCGGGGCCAAATCTTTGCCTTCGGCCAAAATGCGCCGCATGCGCCTAAATTGAACTAACTGTTACGAATCCGCGAGAGCACGCGCAAGTGATAAGTGGCAAAGTTATTTTAATCATCCCGTTATGTTGTTGATATATGCAGCCGACCACCATACATTTTTTGTTAAAAAAAATCATTATACACCGTGACTATTTAGTCGTCTTACAACGGCAGCCCACTTCATGTATCCAATGACTATTAAGCATTCATGAAAAAAAATAGGTATTTATGAGATTTTAATAATTTAAAAATAAAAATATTATTCAATATTACGACGCATGACGTAGCTAAAAAACCCCGTTGTGAGCGATAATCTACTGGACTCGAGCGCTGGGTAGGAACATTCTCCCGTTTGACACGTAAACATCATTAACAGGATGTTTCATATTTTTTTCTAATGTTTATTTATTTTTCTTTGTACCTATTACGGTAGGTAAAAAAAAATCGCGGCTAGAACTATTTAATGTCGGGCACATTGAGTGGACCACCTTTGTAAGACGACTAAAAAGTCACGGTGTATTATTTACTTTTAGCCAATCACGAACTAAATTTCTAACGGCGATCCCTCACATGGAGCATTCGCCTGTAATGGAACAGTTCAGATTCACTTGTTCCTGAAGTATTGAATTTTTACATTACTGATGAATACTGCCAGTGAGGGACGGCTTTTTGGGTTATAAAACCTTCGATGGTCACATATTCGGCTTCGGCTGCGACCAGTAATCGACCTTCGGACGGAGAAGCGCACAATTCACCATAACTCAAACTCATAATCCATCTCTTCTTTTCCAGGTGGTCGGTCACAGGGAAGGCCTAGAGATGATGGAGTCAGCAGACCCCCTAGTCCTGCTGGTACTCCTGCCCACCATCCCAGTGACGCTCATCAGCGCCAAGATGTACAACTGGGAAGACTCAGTCCTGCTGTTCCTGAGGAAGTACTGCGCTAAGATACCGGCGCTGTCTTATATACTGCCGTTTGGCGAGTGAGTATAATTTTCTGTTACTTTAGGCATTGACCACACTTATCGACGCTGTATCGGCTTGAGCCGGGGCTAAAGAGCTTGCGGTGTAGACGAGGGCCTACACCGCGTAGAACAGGTAGAGCTAAATACGAAAAATCTGATGATCGAAGTGTAGTCACTCCCTTATGGGCTCCAACCTTCGAGCTCTTGGCTTAAGATTGTGGTTTCGATGGATTTGTTCCTGATAACACAACCAACTTCCTTACCTTCTTTCGTGTTTGAAGGGTATGGGCGCTGGTTTAATCACCAGCCCATATGTAAATACGAGTTATCTCTGGAATTCTTTGAGAGATGCGTTTGGTATTATAGAAGTCTGATAAGTCAACAATTGCATTTATTGTGATGATTTTTCGCTAGTCGACTGACCCACTGTTGTGTATGCGCGTACCGCGCCCCTTCCCGCGCACCGCCCCGCGCGCCTCCCGCGCGCTATGCGTTATTGTCATGTACCGACCTGTCAATAAATCAGTGCGTTGCTAACCAGCGATCGTTTCACTTGTCCGTAATATCATCGACCCATCTGCATACCTAACAGTGGCGACGAGTTTACCCACAATAATAATTAATAATTATCAAGATGTCTAGTGTACAATTTGGAATTTTACATTGTTTCGACCATAATACACAGACGTGGAAAACATATAAAGGTCGCATTGCCCAATATTTTGTGGCAAATGATATTAACGGTAATTCAGATCCTGCAGGCGAGAAAAGAAAAGCGATTCTCCTCAGCGCACTCACCGAGGGTACCTACAAGTTAGTAACAGATTTGGTACTGCCTAAAGATATTGCAGAAGTCCCCTATGAAGACATATTGTCACGACTGGACAATCATTTCACCCCCAAGAGTGTTGGGTTTGGCGAGCGTCATAACTTTTACGCGGCGACTCAACTAGCGGGGGAAAGTCACTCTCAGTGGGCGGCGAGACTACGTGGCCTTACAGCAAAGTGCAACTTTCTCAACGTGGAAGAGGCGCTCCGTGACAAGTTTATCATGGGGTTGCAGCCAGGACGAGAAAAGGAGAAGCTGTACACGAAGGACCTCACCGACCTCACGTTGGCCAAGGTCGTGGAGATGGCAGAGAACCTGAGCTGCGCGCGCGCTGCCGCTGCGGCCAGCGCAGCCGCGCCGACACAGACGTCCACGCCAGACCAGCAGCTTTTCAAGATAACGAACACGAACAGTGAGAAAAGTGGTAGTGTAGCGAAAGTGAAATGTGGGGTATGTGGTTATACGAATCACAAATCGGCCGACTGTAAATTCGCAAATTACGTTTGTAAAAAGTGTCACGTCAAAGGCCACTTGCGTAAAATGTGTAAGAAGGTGAATTACGTACAGGTGGATGACGGTGACAAGGGTGAGGATGACGATGACGGTAAGCTTTATTATATCCGGTCATTCAGGGGGGAACCCATGGTAGAAACAATTTTTTTAAATAATATTCCATTTCAATTCGAAGTAGACAGCGGATCCGCGGTAACTGTAGTATCCGAATATTTCCACAAAAGTTATCTTAAAGATGTGCCATTATCAAACAGTCATAAACAGCTGAGGACGTACAATGGGGGCAAAATAGTGTGTGTAGGAACAATGCGGTTACCTATACGCTATGCGGATCAAACGCACACTATTGTCGTGTACGTAGTTCGCGACGGAGGCCCCCCGCTTCTTGGCAGGGATTTTATAGCACAGTTTAATTTACATTTAATACCGGTTAATTACTGTATAGATTCAGATGTTTCCGTCAAAGATTTAGAATTGAAATATCCAAAATTATTTTCAGATAAATTAGGAACATTTAACAAATACAAAATTAAATTATTGTTAAAAGAAGGCGCTAAACCGGGTTTTTATAAGGCACGCCCAGTAGCTTTTGCGTTACGGGATAAGGTCGAAAAAGAAATCGATAGATTGGTCGATTTAGGTATTCTTGAACCTATAGAATATTCGGAATACGCTTCGCCGATAGTTCCAGTCTTAAAGCGGAATGGGACAGTGAGGTTATGTGCAGATTACTCCATAAGTATAAACAAACAGTTACTAGTAGAACAATATCCGCTACCCACAACTAGCGAATTATTTTCCAGAATCCATGGGGGTCAGCAGTTTAGCAAGCTCGACTTATCAATGGCATATAACCAATTTGTTCTAGATAACGAGTCTAAAAATCTAACGTGCATAAATACAAATCGCGGCCTATATAGATTTACGCGTTTAGTGTTTGGGTTAGCCAGCGCGCCGTCCATTTTCCAGCGCGCGATCGAGGGCTTGCTAGCCGGTTTAGATGGAGTGTTGTGCCTGCTTGATGATATTTTAGTAACAGGAAAGGATAGGCAGGAGCATTTAGAAAAATTGAACTCAGTTTTAATGCGCTTAGAGGACGCAGGGTTAACATTACAAAAAGAAAAATGTTGTTTTTTCCAGGACGAAATCAGTTATTTAGGTTATATTATTACTAAGGACGGTCTAAAAAAATCTCCGGAAAAAATTAAAGCAATGTTAGAAGCACCAGTTCCCTCAAATGTGAATCAGTTACAGTCGTTCTTGGGGCTAATTAACTACTACAGGAATTTCGTACCAAATGCGTCCACTATTCTCAGTCCCTTATATAACTTATTAAAAAAGGGGTCGCAGTCGGCCTGGACTGAGGAACACGATAAGGCATTTAGAACAATAAAAAACTTAATGACATCGGAACAAGTCCTTGCACATTTTGACCCGAACGCCCGAATAATTTTAACTGTAGACGCTTCCCCAAGTGGGTTGGGTGCAGTTCTCTCACAAGTAGGCTTAGACGGTGTCGAAAGACCGATTTCATTTGTGTCGCGTACCTTAAACTCAGCGGAAAAGCGATACGCACAAATACAAAAGGAAGCAACCGGCATTATTTACGGCGTGCGACGATTTCATCAATATTTGTATGGCAGATCTGAGCCGTTTATTTTACGAACGGATCACAAGCCCCTATTAGCTATTTTTGGGCGGGATAAGGGAATACCAGAGATGTCAGCAAATAGACTACAACGCTACGCGTTGTTCTTAAGTAGTTACAACTATAAAATAGAATATGTGCGCAGCACTGATAACAGTGCGGACTACTTTTCCCGCGCGAGCCTGCCGCGCGCGATGCATGCGTGTGCGTGCGTCGAGCAATGTAAGTGCTGCGATTGCGAAGTGGCATACGACCGGGCGACTTATGTTTGTTTTGTCGTGGATGGAAGCATGCCCGTGACGTTAGATAAGTTGCGCGAGGAAACAAAGGGTGACGTAGTTTTAAGGCAAGTGATAGATTTCATTTCGAACGGTTGGCCGCCGAAGGTAAACGACTTAAGGTTAAAACCGTTTCACTTGTGTAGAACACAATTATCTCTTGAGAATGGTTGCGTAATGAGAGGCCATAAGGTGGTCATACCCACAAGCCTATACCAAGTTATTCTTAAAGAATTACATTCTTCGCATTTAGGGATAGTTAAAACAAAGGCCGAAGCGCGATCAAGATTTTGGTTTCCGGGAATCGATCAAGCAGTAGAAACAATGATAGCTTCATGTGATGTGTGTATTCAGCTGCGCCCTTCACCACCACGAGCCCCGCTGGCTCATTGGGAGTTTCCACCATGTCCCTTCTACAGAATACACATAGATTTTCTTGGTCCAATTAAAGGTTGTGTTTATTTAATAGCGGTCGACGCGCATACTAAGTGGGTAGAAGTATATAATATGAATACGGCTACGTCTTCGACTGCAGTTATTGGGAAGCTATATGAATTTATGTCACGTTTCGGTGTTCCGAAAACAATAGTAAGTGATAATGGCACAGCTTTTTGTTCACGGGAATTTGAACAATTTTGCGCGACTAATGGAATTTCTCACATGACCTCACCGGTGTATCACCCGCCGAGCAACGGCCAAGCCGAAAGTTTAGTTAAAATAGTAAAAAAAGGAATTAAATCATGTCTTATGTCGAGCCATAGCACGAAAGAATCATCGGTAAAATTACTGAAATATCTTATGGATTATCGTAATTCGGTTCACACGGCTACTGGGTTATCCCCAGCTCAATTGGTTTTTGGGCACAAGTTAAGGTCGCGTTTAGATATGATTAACCCAAAGTCAGCGGCACCTTCGTCACCGTCTGTATCCGATCACGTAAAAAATCAACAGTGTACGCAAACTAAGCAACAAAGGAAAAATAAAACGATTTTTTTTGAATTAAACGACATAGTGTTATACAAAAAGCTTGTAAACAAAGCAAACTATACGTGGTGTAAGGGCATCATAATAAAAAGAATAGGCAAAGTTTTGTATCTGGTAAAAGATCACGTTGATTCAGAAAGTTACAAAAGACACATAAATCAGCTGATGCCTTATAAAGGAACACGTAACAATGAGCATAATGTACAGAATCCGTTATTGAACTTACCTGGGTCGTCTCCGCTGCCATCATCTTCATCACCGCCGCCGCAGTCGTCGCGTTCTTCAGCTACATCAGGAACGGCTGTACCCCAGCCCGAGCTCGACTTACCAAACCACCTTCCTGGCTGTTCAGTCGGAGGGAGGAGAGTAGAATCGAAAGAAGGATGTACCTCTTCGTCGCTGAGGGAGGACAAGTCTGACAATGACTCTCCCCAGGCTGATGAGCAAGAGCAGCAAACTGTCTTGAATGATGCGGAGGTTGAAACAACAGAGAGACTTTTAAACTCTGAAGATGAGTTGCAAGAAACAGAAACCGGCACCCAGGAGTCACAACACGATAGCTCAATAATTGTTACACCAAAGAGATCGTTACGAAAACGCCCCGTGATTTGTTATAAAAAGTATTTTTAATATTGTTAGTATACCTTTATAGCATAGCATTCATTGTAGTTTTTAAGTTCTTGTATTGTTTATTAGTTTTGTAATAAAGGGAGGAATGTTGTGTATGCGCGTACCGCGCCCCTTCCCGCGCACCGCCCCGCGCGCCTCCCGCGCGCTATGCGTTATTGTCATGTACCGACCTGTCAATAAATCAGTGCGTTGCTAACCAGCGATCGTTTCACTTGTCCGTAATATCATCGACCCATCTGCATACCTAACACCCACTTAAGAGTCTATTTAGACACAATAAGTAATAACCTCTCATTATTATTTCCAGCGTGGAAGGCGACAGAGGCGCCATAGTGTCCGGCAGCCACAACAACCACAATCAGAACAGCAGCTCACATCTCTCGCCCACAAGAATCTTCTGTTCAGCACTCCTACTCCCCACCATATCCACCATCATAGGCAAAATATTCTTCCGTTCCATACAAAATAACCTCCACAGAACTATACTAGGCGGCATCACATACATAACCATTAAAGGAGCGTTAAAAATTTACCACAGACAAATGCTGTACATAAGACATTCCAGCAGGAAAATTCTAGATTACACAGAGTCGAATTTGAAGCTGTATAGAAGTGCCGCTACCTCGACGACTACTGACGCCATTTCTAGTACGCGGGATGATTCAGAGCAGGTGGTTTAAAGTTTAGTCAGTAGATGTACATAATGTATAGTTGGATAAGTTCGTGATTTGCGGGGTGAAGAGGTCGTTTCAGTCCCGATTGTGCTGGTTTATATGTGCAGTGAATATTAGCGATGTTAGTGGAAACTGTGGAAGCTCTATAGAGACAAGTACACTCTCGTTTTGCCGCTCATTTATGTGTAAGCGGGGCTTACAACCCAGGATGCAAAAACACTGATCTGATATAAAAACGAAAAAAAAAAAACATTTTGTCCGTCAGTTAGATCACCAACAAGTTTTGGACACGTATTTTTTTTGTCACATAAAATGACGACGATACAGCGCATCAAAGTTCAACCCCCGGCTTGTGACGTCACGTGAGATTTCAACGCGCTGTATCGTGATCATTTTTCGTTTACATGACAAAAGAAAAAATACGTGTCCAATATTTTTTGATAATCTAACTGGTGGACTAAATAGATTTTTTCAAGCAAATACCTTATTGGTGATGGTCCACAAAAAATAGTGTATGACAAGGTGTATGAACGTAAACGAACCAGGAGTATGTAAGGACGTTCGTTTCTGCCTACCCTTATAGGAAAAAGGCGTGAGTTTATTCAAGTACTGGTTAGTTTTGAAGTTAACCCCGATTTCGTTAAAGCTAGTCGCGGAGACAGACAACAGATTTTTCTGATGACCTGTAGTGTGTTATGTGTATGTTAATAATATACTAATAGAGAATAATCTTGTTATTCATAAACGCTTATTTCATGTTATAGATAGTTTATTTCAATATGACGAGACTGTTTCTAAATATCAGGATTCTATGAGAAAAGTTGTAATAGTCGTATTTTTTTCATATTTATCAACGTTTTTCAAAACGTATCCTTCCTAAATGTTGCTATATTCCTACATAATTACATTTGTAAGCTTTTCAACTAAGAAGTATGGTGTTGTCTTGTGAAACAATCTAATGTATGTTAACAATAAATAAAGTATCTTTTAATATAGTAAATATTTACCTACGGAGTAAACACTCCATTCTGGCAGTTATTAGAAGTTTTCTTATATAAATTGAACTAACGCGAAATAAAACCGGGCTCTTCACCCACGCTAACGACAAACGTCAATATTTACACAGGAATGTTGAATATAAATACTACAAATAATTTAATTATTGTCAACATATCCGTTAAAATATAATATTAATGTTATCATCATATGCTCATGCGTCCATGACACAATCACTACTTGTTTCTAGTTCATTTTAAGGCAGTGCGTTCTTAAAGTTGAAAACGTCACAAATAGCTGTCAAATATTTTGATATTTTTATTATTAAATCAATGTTACTGTATTAAATTATGTTATATCGCACTACAGCTGGTTATTGTTTGCAATGAATCAGGTTTTGTTAGGTATAGTTTTAGGGTAAAAAGGCATTTGGAAGGCTTCCAATTGCTTTTTTAACACCCTTTTACTAAATATTCTTTGATGATTGTAATTCATAATCAATATCTTAGTACAACACAGTACGATATTTCATAATTTCGTTCGTAATAAATTAGTAAATTGATGAAAACGGAGCAATATTTGAGATTTATGCGACGTTACCAACTTTCAGAATGCACTCTCTGAAGACATTTGTCACATCGCTGGCTATAAGCAAAAACAACCCATTTTCCTTTCCGAAATTGAGTTGTTTGTTCCACAGAGTTCTCTCCGTAGTGTGAACAGTCGGCGAGAATCTTATTATATGTATCTCTTCTACTGACACGGGACTTACATTTTTTTACGTTTTTTGAGCGAGAAAATGGTCGATAGCTGTCGCTTTAACTTTTGCGATGAGACAAGTGCCTGAAACATCTTCCATGATATCGCTCACAGTTTCGCTTTAGAACAATGACTTGTGAAGTTTTAACGCTAGCTCCCAGACTATTGCTGTGCAAATATACATTAACGCTGAAGTGGCAAATCCTAATAAATTAATCAATCATTGCTAGTCTAACCAAGGGGTTTCGTATTACCCAGTAACTGGTTTGTGGAGGTCAGATAAGCAGTCGCCCCACGGAAAATGACGACCCATAATAGATGGGAGAAGCGTCCCAACTAAGTCAAACAAGTCGTCGGATTGGTCGGTTGAGGGAGCCACACTTATCGACGAGGAATCGGCAAAAGCTGGTCAGAAAAAGCTTCCTGTCCATGCAATAAAAGCGCTTAAAATAAACATCGCATCGGACTATTCTTTTTTATTGCAGAGAAGGCTCTTTTTGATCGGCTCAAGCGGATTCCGCGTCGGATGTTTGGTTACTCCCTAAGACAATTTAATGATTTTTATTATGATTTATCACCTCTGCATAAGATCTTTAGAAAGTACTTTTTACGCTTGCTGGGCCACGTTTTAAGAAATATAATATTGTTATAGCTTTATTAAATTCTTGTAAAATATTCAGTTGTCATCGACTCTGCGTTTAATAGCCATATATTTTGTTAATGTTAAGTTTTCAATGTACAGACTTGTGCCTACGACTAATGTAGTGGAATATAGTTCATTGCATATTGTCACATATTGATATGACTAGACGGTTCATATTGACGAAACTTAGTTTTATTTTTATTTTATTTTTTATATAATGACTTTTGTAATATACGTTCTGTTCGAGGATTGTTCAAAGAATGATTTAACTTCGACTCGCCGGTAACTTATGTACTGTACGCACGACGACCAATCAACCTATACAAAACCAGTTTTAGTGGATCTCTCATTGTACGGGAAATCTATACAAAAACGAGGCCATGTTACGCTGGAAAAGTATAGTTCGATGTGTGGCCGTGTATACAGTGTTACATGGATCTTTTAGCGCGCGATTGACGTTGAATGAGGAGCGCTTATGGTAAACATTTGTTAAATTGTTTTATTGAAAAGAAAGATGGCGGCGAGAGCACGCCTCAATCCTTGTCTATACCTATTGTCGGTATATTGTTTAAATGACATTTGTTATTCTACAAAAAAAAACATATTTCTCAGTGAAATGATTTCTTTAAACAATGCTTTACAGAAAAATAATGATTATCAAGCTGTACTTGAACTGTAGTTAGGTGAAAATTGATCTTAATCTTTTGGCATCGTCCATCAGCTATCCTAAAAGCGTGCCAAATTCTACCTTATGTCGATTTCAATAAGGACGTTATTTTAATGGCATTTTTGCTAAACATTTTAGCTTAAATTTCAGTACTTTTAAATGTAAATAATATATGTATGTTAAACTTAAAATATACTGGGTGGAAGGGACACCGACGCGAAAAAGGTTACCACGTATTCAGTACATCGTTCTAAGCCACACAGCTTTATTTATCGGTAATTTAAAAAAATCAGCTATTCCATACATTTTGACCGCGTAGGTATTGCACTTTTGTAGGAAACAGCTGTTTTTTTTAAAATAACCGATGAAAAATTTCTAAAGGGTGTAAAAAGACCCTTAACGAAGCCGAAAGGTACTTGTTCTCCCCGCCATTGCGATAATTTTTTTGTTGTAGACCATACCTGGGAACCTTCTAGTTTCGGAGATATTGGGGGTCAAAGTTCCAACTTTATCCACATTTTTTTTTTAAATACATGCTTCTAATGTAAGATTTTTACTTTAAACACCTTCACGACCCCCGTACTATTCATTCCATCCATCAGCACAATGTTTTGAGTGCGTTACATTGAGTTTTATCGTAAAACGTGATTTACGACCCCAAAAAAAAAATATCGTTTCCCAGCAATAATTTTTGCGTAAAGTTACTTAGTTTGATGTAAAGAATGCTTGGTTGACGGCTTCCTGAAGGGTCTGTTCACACCCTGTATATGGAGGGGGGGGGGTTCGGGTTCAGAATGATGTACTGAATACGTCGTAACCGTTTTCGCGTCGGTGTGCCTCCCACCCTGTATAATATGCTATGTGATAGGAAGTTTAAAATATTTAACAAAATTTTAAAGTAAATGCCGAATAGTAAAATGTTCTAATTATTAATAATAAAGGGATTTAAGAATGCAGTGCCTTTACGGAATTAAAATGGATGGTTTGTATCTATGTATATTATTACCCATATGTTTACTGAATATGTATTTGGAAAATTAATTGGTGAAACTTGACGGACATCGATGTCATAAACAGCCTTTAACGTTCCTATAGCTGGGAAACAGGCTTTTCTCTAATAAAGAGTACATCATCATCAGCATCACCAGTGAGGGTCGGTGGATGTCTTGACGGACATCGATGTCATAAACAGCCTTTAACGTTCCTATAGCTGGGAAACAGGCTTCTCTCTGTAATAAAGAGTACATCATTAAGATCACCAGTGACGGTTGGATGGCGAATGTCTTCTAGTTTTCTCACGATGTTCCTTTACCTTTTCGAGAGCAATGCTGAGGAAATAAATAACAATAATATTTTAGTTTAAATAAAAACTAAAAAACACGCTTTACAGTGACGTCATTTTATTTCTCGTATTCTTCGCAGCAAACCCTAACTAGTCCGCCATCTTTGGGAGTTGATATTGGATTTAGAATGACGTCACTTAGCTAACTATGCATTGTCATCCAAACTTAACATGTGTGCAAAATTTCATCTGAGGGGGCGTTCAAGTATTACGTACGCTTAGGGGAAGGGAGGTCTTGTAAAACGTTACTATGCGTTACAGGGGTGGGAGGGGGGATCCAAGAACGCGGTACAAAAAAACTACGGAATTAAAATCGCCCAAGTTGGCAACCCTTTTCGTTTATGCCTTACGGGAAATCCCTCGATTGTATTATACACGTAGCAGAAGCAGTAGCACGCAGCAGATTAAAGTTATAACAAAGGTATTTTAGCGACTTTCCGGTACTTTGCGCAACATAATTGTGACTATGGTCACTTTGGATGTTACGTAACGTTTTAGCAGGGGGAGGGGGAGTACAGAAAAACGTTACGGCGCGTTACATGGGGTGGAGGGAGGGAGGGTCAAAAATCTTGAAAAACTGCTTTACGTAATACTTGAACGCTTTTTTATTTTTTACATAGTAAATTACAGAAGCTAATAATAGCGTTTTAAAAAGTAAAGTGCCTGCCTGGGTAAGAACCCACGCCATCGACTCATTAGTCGGAGCCGATACCACTGAGCCAAGTCTGAGGTTTCACCGGTTAATTTCCACCATGTATGATATTGCTCATGTTTTAACGCCCGGTGCTTTTTAGCCCTTAGTAATGTACAAGCTTTTAGTTTATACCACTCGAATTGACTCGACTAAGTGGCATTAGTCGATTTCGACACAATCGATTTGATCAGTACTAAATATAATTTTTTGAAAATATGGTTGATTAATTTCTATGTTCTATCATTTCTTGCCAAAAATAATGCATATTTATCATTTGATTCGTTTAGTACACACAGCGGCACATGAAGCTGTACATTTCCAGTATAACTTGGCCTCGCTTTGTATAGATTTTCTATACAATGAAAGATCCGCACAAACTGGTTTTGTTAAGCTTGATAGGCCGTCGTGCGTACAATACCGTAAATAGTAATGTTTAATTACTTACGTACATATAATTTTAAATTGTATAATTTGTTTTATAAATATTTTAGTTTATATGTTTTCATAAACTATGTTCGACGTGTGACTACTTGAGCGTTAAAACTTGGTTTAGTAGGGCATTTCAACGAGTACAGGCTTGCTCGGCCTCGAATTTAGGATCATTATGTGCCTCTGAGGAGCTCGTGGCTAAATAATAACTGCCGCTCGGGTCGAACTTCAGATTAAGCCGCGCTTGCCTTGGTTGGTCCGTGGATGGGTGACCACCCAACATACCGAGTTTTCTCCGTGCCTTGGAAATCACGCTAAGCCGTTGGTCCCGGCTGACATTTGTAGAACTATAACAGTCATTATAGGTAGTCAGTGGCCCGAAAGTCTGACAACCAGTCTTACAAAGGGGTAACATATTACCCAATAGGTACTAACTGGGTTGTAGAGGCCAGACAGGCAGTCACTCCATGTAAAATACTGGTATTCAGCTGCTTCTGGTTAGACTGGAAGATGACCCCAAAGTTGGGAAAAGGCCAAGCAGACGATGATGTGCCTCTGAAACCACGTGCAGCTGCAGGAGTGTAGGTCCTAGCTGTCATTCGTAGATCCTTGCCAGTCTTTATGGAAGCTTCGAAAGTTTGACAAACTGTCGAGTTTTGTTTAGATCGGATTGACAGACTCTCCATTAGATATTAGTGGCCGACATCTAACTTTGATTACAAGAGAGCATTTATTTCAATAATTATAGTACAATAATTGTAGAACATTTTATACGAAACCCTTTTTGCATTTCATGCCTTACAACTACAGGTAGTTATTCCTTTAGTTCGTATAACTCTAAGAGCGGTTTTTTTATATGAGTGTATGAGTTCAAGAGCTTTGTCATAATTGTGGTGAAATATTGTCACTGTCGACTCTTGAACTTGGTTAAGCTGTGCTGATTGATTTTTAGTTTTAGTTTGGTGAAACGCCCTCAGGCGTTTAACTAACTGTAATTTCAAACCTTGTACACTATATTAGATGTTTGCATTACCTAGAATATGGATAACTTTGTTCCTTTACATGAGACTATCCGATCAGGCGAGAGACAGAGCGGGAGTGGTGTAGCACGCGGCAGCATCGATGATACTGCATCATCGCAGAACGCTCTGTTTCTCGCTCTAGCAAATGACGGCTTTGCGCGACAGAAAAGGATAGGAGCATATAAAAATCTGATGCCATGCTATAGATGAGGTTCAGTCCTAATTACCAAAGCACTCGCACTAATGTTATTATAAATAAAAAGAGCTAGATATCGCACTAGTGCGCGTAAATTGTTGCAGATAAATTCAGACAATTGTTGTAATTTAAGTACTTCAAGCGCAATAGCTATCTCTTTCTGTATCATACGTTCCGTATTATCTATCGCAGTCGTTACAACACAAATAAATTTGAACGCCGCTCAATATGAACGTAGCGTATCTTTCTTTATATCATCATTGACTCGCACAGAAAAAAACTAAAAATAAAAACTAATATGCTAGAAAACTTACGAAATATCTTACGGCCTACCTAATAGAACAGAGTATAGTAGGTTTTTTAACACGTAGAATGATTTTCCAAAACAGTCACGAGGTCCCTATTTGTCGGAAATCAATAAAACTAGCCAGTAGGAAATTGTGCAATACAGGAAGCAAAAACCTTTTTAAAAACGACAGTAGCAAATGGCTACTACATTTTTCCTTTTATCCAGATTGTTAGTAAACTATTCAGTTATCGCTCAAGTGCTCACATGTGTTAGTTTTGCTAGTCTTTTGTCAACCTAGCGCTCCTCATGCAGTTTTGTATAAACGACGCTTCTTTTAACTTATACCTAGCTATTATTTTGTCTACTGTACATTTTAAACAGATTATAAATATTATTTTTTATTGAGTCTCAGTTTGTTGTTTAATTTAATGGTGTAACCACAGGTGATCCCGATACAAACATTGTATCTAGGGTCTAGGTATTAGGTAAACCTTCATACTGTAATGCGCGTAAAGCGACAGGCAAACCAGTATGGACATATTACGGAATTTCTGCGGACACAAGATTCACTTGACTTATAAATCAGTACATCATCTGTCAAAGACTCCGGCGTCCGCAGCAAGTCCGCAAGCAGTTCGTATCAGTTCGAACGAAATTTAAGACGTAATCCTAAACAAGGTAAAATACTGAGCGAAATTTCAGTCTCCGAAGTTTTGCCAATTAATTTATTTTGACTTTATTTATTTTGTTTGACAGTTGAATTGAAATCGAATTTCCTACCGCCAATTCGTTGGTTGAGGGCCGGTTTCCACCAAAGCGGAAACGAGACCGACGAGACGTGCAAGATTCGGTTAGTTACAGGAGAGACGAAAGGCGCACTAGCTGTTTGGTTGATTCCCACAAGTCTCTTCTCTCCTCCACTCATCTCTGCTTTGATGGACACCGTAGACCTTAGGACCTGCGATGTCTTTTGACACGGAACCTAATATTGTGGTCTCTTTCATAAGCTGCCTATCTAGCGTATAATAATAAGTAGTTGCTATGTGCTCTACTTACCTACAACTTATAATCTAATTCAGTCATGTGTTTGATAAAGCGCTAAACAAATGAATGAATCAGCATTACGAAATTATCATAATTTTACAGTCAGATTTGATGTTTACGACAGGTTTGAGACCAACCCTTGGCCTTTCGGATTACAGTACTTAAGCTAAGTTACAAGGCTAGTTAAGCTAGTATTTCTAGCTGAAAACTAGCTAACTATTTGTCCTTGTTGACCTTCAAACTTCGTCCTATTACCCGACTCCGCGACAGCAAAGGCGGGGTTATGTTTTTACATAAGTAATTATTATATTTGATCGAGTACCTACTAGGCACTGCATATTCAAGTACTTGGAAGCCTCATATAAGTTAGTAGGTAACTTATCGTTTCAGATCCATCGTTTGATAAGCTACCAACAAACTTCTGTGTATTTTAATTAATACTTCCTTTGCATGACAATCAATTGAAGATCAAAAACTGATTAAAACTTAAGGAAACCGACTCCATCAAAAAACAATTATTTTAAGAACAAAAATCGACAATCTGCAAAAAAAAATTGCAATGGCCAACATATCTATAAGAAATCAAGTTAACAATATCCATTAGCAAGATAATGATAACAGAATTATCATATAAAAAGCGGTATCGATGATAATATATCATTCATATCTTATCGAAGATGAAATTATGGTAAATACTAAGGCCTTGTTTCAATGCGTTGCAGTGTTTCATAGTCCTCGTTTTATTTCGCGCGTGTTATCAATTTAAAAAGAGTGCATATCGAAGAAGGTTTTGTAGGAAACGGTGGTTTGTGAGCAAGGTAAGTAATGGGCAATCGCCTTTTGTGATTAGGTACTATTATCTTTTTCATGTCAGATTAAATTAAAACCCTAACTAGACCAATAGGTGACACTGGACATTGTTTTTTAGATCATCCGTGTCATAATCATGTAACCAAATTTTTTTGAATGAGCGTCAAAAATAAAACAATACAATTTTCAGCTGTGTTTTTTTCCAAATGATTGCCAATTCTTGGTAACGAGCACCTGATAAGGTTTCAATTGTAATACTTTCTTAATCGACATCGAAATGATAATTTTATTTAGTCTCAAGTAGTGATGGGATTCTACCCGGGTAAATTCCCAAAATGGGAAAATTCCCGGGAATATTCCCATTGAACCCACCCAATGGGTATTTATTCGGGTATATATATTTTCATGATCAAAGAACCAATTTTTATCAAAATACATCTTAAAACAGCGCCGCATTTTTCAAGAGAAATAAAGAAAGAAAATTTGAATTTCGCGCCAGCATTGAAGCTTTGTTTGAACGTACGCGCCGCCGGCGGTGCGTGCTGTTTTTTGATTGGTGCATTTCATCTACCTGGTAAAGGTACGTAAAGGTGGTCATGTTTAGTGTTCACTTAAGTATCGGATATTGCGGACGTGTCTTATGTGTTATACTACAACAATTCTGGTGTTTTGTGTTGAAACTTGTTTGCTGTGTTTATGAAAATTGAACTTGACAATTTTGGCAACGAATAACGGATTCTGAGTGAATTATTTAATTCTTGTTGTGAGTGAGACGATCGAATCGAATTTACGTAAGTACTTACATTTATTCCTTTAAAATATATTTTATTGATTTTATTTCTATCCCATATGATTCTCTTTTCCTCTGATAGAAAAGCCTGCACGTAGTATGTCAACGTGTAACAGAAATAACTAACTTTCTCAAACACTATAATATTAGTTTATTCAGTTTATACATTTCATTAGAAATCCCGGTAAAGGGTATTTTTTTGACGGAAATTGATAAAACATTGCTTAATTTACAGTAGATGAGTTTTTTGAATCGGGCATATATCTTTAAACTGATTTTAACCTATTTATTGTTACAGATATCATCATGCCGAAACAGAAAAAACAAAAAGTGTGGAGACATTACCACAGCTTACCCGACAAGTCAGTCAAATGCACATTTTGTTCAAAAATGTACCAAGTACCCAATGTAACCAAAATGGGTAAGCACTTGCTAAAGTGTCCTAAATGTCCGCTGGTTATAAGAAATGAGTTAACGGAAAGCTGTGAAGAAACATCGTTAATAGCATCAAATACAACGAACTCATCAATTACCGAAGGAGAAGTATTTGAAACCTCAACACCCAGTGACGCTACTCCGTTGCTCGAATTTACAGAAGAAAAAAAGCGACGACTTACAAAGTTGCTTTCAAAGGCAATTTATGTTACTGGCACGCCTCTCTCTATGGTGGAACATCCTCTGTGGAGAGAGTTTTTTGAGGAACTACAGCCACTGTTCGAACTGCCAACACGAAAAGCTGTGTCCACAACACATTTAGAAACGATTTATAATGAAATGGAACGAGAAATAACTGAAGAATTGAAGTCAACTAACAATTTACATCTTCAGTGCGATGGATGGAGCAACCGACGAAACGAGGGTATTATTAATTTTGTTATTGCAAAACCTGAACCTGTTTTTGTGAAAAGTTTAGCTACAAGTAGCCACCGTCACACTGCCGAATACCTAAATGAAGAAATTCAACAAGTAATGAGAACTTACGGAACGCATAAATTTGTGACATTAATAGGAGATAACGCAAGAAACCTACAAAAAGCTTTTGATTTAGTTAAACTGCAACATCCGAACGTAATCACACTTAATTGCGTAGCACACACATTGAATTTACTGTGTCATGACATAATGAAAGAAGATGCTATACAAGCCTTCATTTCAGTTGCCGTCGACGTAATCAAATCTATTAAAAAAAGTCAAATACTGAGCGCGTTATTCAAACAGATAATTGCAGAAAAAGGTTCTGGCGAGCAACTAAAATTGCCCAGCAAGACGCGTTGGGGCAGTTACTTTCATGCTGTGCGTAGTTTGCAAAATAGCAAAGCGGCTCTGCAATGCTTGGCAGTACATGAAGATGCAATAATGATCCCAGCTGATATTAAAGCAAATTTACTAGATGAAGAATTTTGGAAAATGGTCGACGAATCTACAGCTATTTTAGAGCCAATAACAGATTACATATTTAAACTAGAAGGAAACGAATCGTACATTAATGACGTGTACATGGCATTCAAAGATATTAAATCACGTCTGGTCTTTCTGCTACCTGGTTTGTCTTCTTTGGTTGACAATAATATCAGGGACAGGATTTTGAATGCAGTTGATAAACGCAGAGGGAACTGCATAAAACCTATTCATCTAGCAGCCTATATGTTAGATCCAAAATGTCAAGGCATCGAACTGAACGAGGATGAAGAAATCATTGCCATGGATTTCATTCATGAGAAAGGAAGGCAGTTAAATTTGGAAGTAATGACAGATTTAGCCAATTATAGAGCAAGAGAAGGCTTGTGGGCAAAATCTTTTGTTTGGACCAGCCTCCAGAACATGAAACCTTTAACTTGGTGGAAAGGAATTTGCAAAAACAAGGCTCTAAGCAAAATTGCAGCTTGTATTTTAACTGCTCCCTGTACTTCGGCTGCAACAGAACGAACCTTCAGCATTCATGGCAATATCCACAGCCTTAAACGGAATAGGTTAACAACAGAAAGAGCTGCAAAGCTTGCCTACATATCCTATAACTGGAATTTATTACATAATCAAAAAGACGAAGAAGTAGATGAAGAAGAAGAGGAACCCATTTCAAGCCCTTTTATGATTAGCCCATTAACCATATACAATAGTGAACCACAACCATCAACTTCTAGTAGAAATACAAGACAAATAGAGTTTTGCGATATAACAAAAACATTCTCCGATAATAGTGACTTAGACTGTGACTAAATTACTCTCGATAACATGTTACCATAGAAGAGTATTTAAACTTGATGTGCAACTATATTTTTTGTTACCCATATCCTTGTATTTAAAATTTTAAACAATCATTTTAATATTTACCTATTGTTGATTAAATGATTTTAGAGTTGATTTTTTTGTTTTTATTCTGTACTTACCAATTTAATAATCATAGAAATTAATTTACCCGCCATTTGGAAACTTTCCCGGGTAAATACCCATTTTGGGAATATTCCCAGGAATATTCCGGGTGGAATGATGGAAACTTTTCGCGTCGCCCATCACTAGTCTCAAGATAGGTAATTGTTATACCTAATTTATTGTAGGTAATATGGTTTGTGTCGCAGTTTATTATGTATTATATAGAGTGCAGGACTGATAGGTGTACGTACTTATTGATTGTGACGCGACAAGCCACCCAGATACATAGTGATCGTGAGTGCTTCAAGTTTCCGCTATATAAGTGTCTTTTCAAATCTATGTACTTTTCTAATTCCTGTTTCTTGTGCTTCCCTTCAACGTCCGTCTTGCCCCTTACCCTAATTTATTTGGGGTCAGCACAGCATATCTTCTTTGTCCTTATTTCTCTATTTGTCGTCATCTCAGTGTTGACCCCTTTCTATATTGTCTTTTACACAGTCCATCCATCTTCGTTTGGTATTTTCCTTCTCTTAAAGCCACATTCATACTCAAAACTTTGCACACGACATTTTCATTATTCTGTATATATGACAACCGATTTGCACACCACTTTTGAACGACCAGTCTGTTTCTCAACATTGCTAATGTTTTGCAATGACAGACTAAAGGATCAAATCTTCCTCTTCTAAACGAAGCAAGTCTTCTATTGAACTCGGACACCACACTTTGATTTTATTTCCATGAAAAGTGGATATTGATAATCTCGTAACACTACACTAATAATATTTTGTAACTTTCTGGCTGTACAAGTATTTGTTCCATATCTGCACCAAGATCAAACTCAGGGGAACTCCCATTCAAATACTTAGCTAATGCCTTGTTGGCATAATATTTTTACAGCCCAATAACGCAATTTGCTAATCCTTATCAAGCTATCTTAAGCTGAATAGACTAATTATGCATTAATTGCCCGCTGTTAATTCAATACAAATGATGACGTTATACTTCTGCTGTTATTCCAGCTTGTTTAAGGTCGGCGTCGTATCTTGTCTTCTTTACTTACAATTCTGTCAGCCGTCATCTCAGTAGTCACCCTTGTTCTAGTCATACCTTCCTTAACATCACACCTTGAATTCCCCGAAGGGTAAGCAGAGGTGCACCTAACAAGTACATCCACATTTCGCCAGTACCTAATGTTTAAGTCCCATGTAAGGGGCGAGCCTCTTGCCATAAACCAGGCACAAGTCCAGAGTCCGTAGCTTCTACTTAATAATGAAATTCCTGATGGAAAAACCCTATAAATCTTTGCCCGACGCGGGAATGGGACCCAGGACCTCATGCTCAGCAGTCGCGCTTGATCTTTCAAACAATTCACGCAGTTCTTTCACAGTTACCTATTTTACCTCTGATTTGGCAGCACTGTCAATATCACAGTGATTCTTGTGGCCATAAGGTCGGCAGCAACCTTTTGCAGCGAGAACCAAAGGGCCTGTGGTTGCTGCCACCGACGCGTCTGTCAAAATCAGTGATCTATCTTTTCTTTGCAATACAGTTGCTGTTGTCAAAGCCCCACTCCAAATTTTGACGTCCATCGTTCAAATTTTCAGGCTCACCAGAATTTAAGATGGCAGGGAAATTCTTCAAGTCGATCTTCCACACGACGGACAGGCGGAAGGCGCCTCACTACAGCGAGCATGCTGACAATGACGAGGACAGGAGCGAGTCTCCTCAGGCGACTGCTAAGAGGCAGCTGTCCATATCCCGCTCCGGGAGGATGAGACAGGCCAATAAGAAGCGGAATTCGCTTACTCTGGAGCTCTATGGAGAAGTGAGTGTTTTTTTACATTTCTAATTGTTACCTTTTGACCGCCAGAGCATAACCTCACGCGCGTGCCCTCCACGCCAAGATCCAATTTCACTTACCATTTTGTCGTATACAGGGTGTAAACAGACCCTTCACGAAGCCGTTAACCAAGCTTTCTGTACATCAAACTAAGTAACCCTACACAAAAATTATTGCTGGGAAACGACTTTTTTTGGGGTGAAAAATAACCCTTTACGGTAAAACTCAATGTAACGCATTCAAACATTGTGCTTATGGATGCATTGAATAGTAAACGGGTCATGGAGATATTTAAAGTAAAGTTATAACCTTAAAACTTTGACCCCCAATAACTCCGTAACTAGAAGGTTCCCAGGTATAGTCTAGAACAAAAAAAAAATCACAATAGAGGGGAGAACAAGTGCCTTTCGGATTCCTTAAGGGTCTATTTATACCCTTTATTGACTATGGCGATCAAAAGGTTTAAGGGACTTGCTAAGAAGCATTTAGTTCAATCTCTGCAAGGTATTTTCCAATGGTTAAGGAGGTCCAAGTCATTGCATCGTGATTTACTCTAACACTCGTATTTATCTATAAATAAGTCTAAGTGATTACTTCAGTAAAGAGCGTTTATACAGAAAGTGGGAAACGTCGCAAATAGCTGCCAAATATTTCGCTGTTTTGATTAATTTGCCAATATTACTTAGTACTTATAGAAATAAGAAATATGGCTAACTAGTGAACTAACATATTGATTATGAAAGGCAATAATTAATATCGTAACACCGAATATTTGGTTTTAGATGTAAAAAAAAGTATTTGGAAAGTTTCCAAATGCATTTTTTACACCTATATCTGCAATATATGCAAGTAGCGGGCATGCCATTGTAACATTCAACAATCAAAAATTGTTATGGCGCAATGATGTGCAAGCTAGTTGCATATATTGCACATGTTACTGGCCTGTGTATTACGGGCTTTAAGTTTATAGTGGGTATCTTTCCGTGATCATCAATGTATTACTTTCTAAATAAAAAGGTAGGCACACATTCAAGTACAGCCATTGTTTCCCCGTCTTATCTTAACGCCTGGTCCGCATCAGGTGCTCAAGAACTTGAGTGTTTTGACAATAAGCTCACAGACTACTTGTGTAGACTCAGCCTTATCTGGCCACTTCATTCAGTGATTACTAGGGTTTAGTTAATTGATATTACCCACTGCTGTAGGTATTAGATATCTATTTCTAATTATGTACGTGACATAATGCGATTTTTCCAACGTGGAAACGTTTTCGATATAAAAAATGACAAAGTAACTCTGTTTGTCTGTGAAAATTTGAATTTCGCGGGTTACCCTAGCGTTTCCACCTTAACTTTTCATGTTTGAACGGCTGAACAGATTTAGAAGAAATTTAGAGCACAGACGGGCCATGACATGGGGCCTTTATTATTTATTTAATTACAACGGTTGTGTTTACAACCAATTACAGTAACTATACAAAATAACAAAATAAAGCAACATTTGAAGTGACAACACTTTCATAAATTCCTTTCACAGAACTTCTGACATACCAATAAAATCTTCGTCCATCCATCAGCAAACAGATCGTCTGTTGGATTACAATCCAAGAGATCATTAAGCGCGGCCAGAGTGCGAGGTATTGGCGACTTTATACTTTTCTTTACTTTAGTTACTTTATCTCGGTACTAGTACGTTCACATGGGCTAACACCAAAGTGGGCGAAGCCACGGGCTTCAAATGAGCTATTCAGCATCCTGCTTTATTGCTCAGGGTACTCGTGCATAGGAAGTAAGTACTCAAGACAAGTCGACACAGTACACATAAGTGCTTGTAAGCACTTTACTTCGTGCAATCTATTTTATCACCACTGCTTTGAAAACAGAAAGGAAACCTCGTCGGAAAACCTAGAACCAAAAAGTCTAGAGTCACCCATAACTGTATTACAAGGTCTAAACGGACCTTTCACGAAGCCGTTAACCAAGCATTCTGTACATCAAACTAAGTAACCCTACATGAAAATTATTGCTGGGAAACGACTTTTTTTTTCACTCAATGTAATGCGCTCAAAACATTGTGCTTATGGATGCATTGAATAGTAAACTGGTCATGGAGGTATTTAAAGTAAAGTTGTAACCTTAAAAACTAGTATTAAAAAAAGAACTTGTGAAAAAGTTGGGACTTTGACCCCAAATAACTCCGTAATTATAGGGGTCCCCAGGTATGGTCCCGAACAAAAAAATGATCGCAATAGCGGGGAGAACAAGTGCCTTTCGGCTTCGTTAAGGGTATATTTGCACCCTTTATAGCCTGTTTCTTATAGTGAGGTCTGTGTACCAGCAGTTGGAACATTGAACACTGATTATGCATTAGGTACTCGTAGCCCTTTCGTAAATAGACAATCTTTCAGGACAAACAAGTGAGTTTTCTTGTACATTGCTTGAAGAAACAATATAACAGTTATTACATCAGGCCATGTAAATATTATCAGCGCTGTTTTAGGGCCCTGTTTTTTACTCAATAAAATAATAATTCTAAAGTTAAATTGATAAAAGAACGATAATGTATTTTTACAAAAGGAAACAATGCTTATCAATGCATTAATGATTTTGCTCTCCGTTTGATCTATGCGCGGTACCTACCGCAGTATAAAAATCTACATTGATTAAAATCAATGATAAAGATCGTTTACCAGTGGCAAAAAAACAAATAGATAATAATAATTATGTAACGCAATAAACGCGCAAACCCACCGCGGCGAAAATGTATGTGATTGTGTCCACTGCAAACCATGGACACGCTATGCATCAAATGACGTCATTAGTACATGCGTGGCTTGCTCGAATAAGGTGTTCACATAGCTCAACTTGCAACGCCATGGACGCTGTGAATGCGGTACACGCTATACATGAATATTACCTACGACGCTATAGTTGTAATAGTTGTGGGTGTGTAGCGTGTACTGCAGTGGAAACGCAGACCCACGTTGTTAAACAATTGAATCCACGCAGCTAAAATGCGCCGCGTGCCCGTGCACAGCGTGCACCGCGGTGGGTTTGCGCCTTAACAGACCTAGCGTCGTATGAATGTTTATGTAAACAAATGACACAATATTTTTAAATAGTAGGTAATGGCACGGAGCAAAAAATTGCTATTAATTAAACAACAAAGATAGCTTTTATAACATCTTATCTTTTTATCCCAATTTCTGGCCTGTGAACGGGTGCTGACCACCCGTTACATACCGAGTTTCCTCCGTGCCTCGGAAAGCACGTCCAGCCGTTGGTCCCGGCCTTCCTTTTTCGATCTTTGACAGTCATTAGAAAGAAAGAAAGAGAAAGAAAAACATGTATTTGTCGCAGAGACATGACGTGCTCTGCTTACAAACTGACAAAAAAATAAACAAAATGAACATTACTTCAGTAGTCATTATCATCGTATTCAAAAACCAGCCATAACTTCTTTGATATTTCTCTATTCATTGACTCCAAATACAAACTCAAAACCTTCGTGACGACCTGTGCCCGATACAAATATTCCTGGTGAAGAGATCAAAGGACTTTAAAATCATTTTGACCTTTTCTATTTCATGCTACTGTGCTCTATTATCGGTCATACTTTTCCTATCCCCAACCATCAAGGGTCCTAGTATAGCTCCTTGTGATACTCTACTTAGTGGTGATTGATTTGAACGATGTATGCCTGCAGAGCAACATAGTTTTGATATTTAACATTGGTTTAAGTAAATAAATGACCACTTTCCACCCTTGCCGAAAAAGATAAGAAATTAAAGTTTCCTTCTGTTTGTTAGCAATATCAAACGGCTATCGCAAATCTAAGTTCTAAGCATGATTTAATGTTAAACATTATACCGGTGCTTGAGAGTCCGTACCTAGTTGCGCAGCAGTTTATTGTGTGTTTCATGCGTATTTGTCTTGAAATTAGCTACGCTATTCTTATTTCAATTCTATTGTAATCTTTATCAATTTCGGAAATATTACTTCGGTCAATTACCTACTCAACAATCAGGTTGATTAAGGTCGAATAACAATGATGCACGTAGTCGTATACGTCGATCATTCTAGCAATATTATTATGCAACTACTTTCTAAACAAGTATTCTGAGTAGAGATTTAATACGTATCAGCTAGTATGATGTATCGATATAGGGTCGTAGCTTGTATTGTTGAACATTTGGCTTTCTGAAGATTGATTTGTTTAACGTTATCCCACTATCTGCTAACATCAAAACGAAAACCATTCAATAGATTGTTGCGACTTAAAATGCTCTAGGATTTCTTGCCCCATTCTTCGTGTTGTTTAGGAGTTGCGCCTCATGACGGTTCTGAGCGACAGAAAAAGATAGGAACATGGAAAAACTATTAACAAAATTTAATAATTTGTTTGTTTTCTAATTTCAGGCCATCCAGATAGATGCTGTAGAAAAGCAGCACCCCATGGAGTATCATGTCAACGCTCCAAGTCACACCGCACCAGCTGTGCTCGGCAGCAGAAAATCCAGATTTGGTTCAACTGACCATGAAGATGTACAACCTAAAAAAATGGATCTGTCCACAGAGTTTGATAACATCGACGTGCTACCTCTTCAGAAGAAGCTGAGTTCAGTAGAAATAGACATGACAAAGTCTCCCGAAGAAGAAATTGACCTCGCATTCGAGATTCTGGATAAATCATAGCGAAATTGTAGAAGAGTGACATGAGTGTTAAGTTTTTAAGTATTTTAAGGCTACTAATCATTAAGTGTTATTATGGCTAATTGAGTATTAGCCCTGTTTATGAATATAAACTATTATTCTAAGGATGTGGAAATAGCGCATGCTCGTTTGAACGGTCGGAAGGCTCAAGGAATGATCTCCGGGCGTGCGCCAGGTTTTTGACATTTGTGAAAGCTTCAAGTGAAGCTTCATTTTGAAATTAAGCAAATAAGGTGTGGACATATGATTGTTCAGACTTTGCGCCAGGACAAGTACCTATTCAGTACTCTAGTTAAATTTGTTTCTCTCTAGGGAGCGATTTAAATATTTACCTATTATTGTATAAGCATTTTGTGATTATTCATAAAAAAACTTAGTTTCATGTGTTATTAAATACTTGTAAAATGACATTATAATATACGTTAATTATGGATAATAGACGTTATTTGTAAGGAAAATTGATTGTCAATCAATTTATTCAAAATTGTATTACTCTGATTAGATTTGCGTGCATAATACGAAATATTACTTATTGCTTCAGATAATTTAATTGGATTATGTGTAAGGTATATGCCTATTTATTTATCACTTGCATTTAGCTTCAAAACTGTCTCAGTCCCCGATACCGTGTTATTTTCCAAATTAAAATACATTTAATCTTGTTGATAGCAATCTTGAAAGCCAAATCATTGATGGATTTCGCGATATGGCGTCAAATTGTGTAGTTTTAAAACGTTTTTAAATGTAAATTTTACCCAGTGAAGAATTTATCTAGCATATCTGAAGTAGGGCTAAACTGATATCTTCCAACCTATGTGTATCGTGGACGATGTTGTAGGTGCTGATATTGAATATAATGCCTAGGTCGTATATAGAACATATATTTCTACTTCATACATGTGTAATGGTATTGTTATAGTGAAGTGCCTACTTAATAGATAGTGTTGTTTTTGTTATCGAGAAGTATTTGCATGAAATTAAAGACTGATTGTTGAAACAGTTGCCCGCTTTCATTTTATCGTTATTGTTGTATGGCACGTAGTTTTTTATCAGTTACATTAGTGCCCTAATAATGTCCTTCATGAAAGGATATGATTATGAAGATATGCCGCGCAATGTCTGTTTTTTTGGGTCTAGAAAATACGGAAATGGTGGTGGTCAACCTTACTGTTTTTTCTGCTCTTTGCAATCTTTTATCAAGATTGTAGAGCAGTTTTCTCGCACGGATATATGCCATAGTGAAAACGGGGTATCACTGCCATTTTGTGTTCATACCCTTTATCGGTAACACGCAGGACAGTAGTCTGCCTATATTGAAGCTTTTAGGAATTTTAAGATTTCCCACTTCAGCACGCGTAGCATGACCACCGTAGATACGAGGTTTTGTCGACGGAAGAATCGACAAAATGACAGATCAACAAAAGAAAGCTGTCATTTTGTCGATTCTTCCGTCGACAAAACCCGTACGAGTGCTGGTTAACAAATAGGTACAAAGATAGAAAGAGCCTTGAGCCGTGAAAAAAAGTGTTTAGGTACACTGAGAAGAGTGGTTAAGTATATTGTGCGCCAGACAATACTCCCTAATCAAAAATTATTATCAACGAAACAGAATCGCAATTATTCTTTCGATTAGTATTATGTATTATTTATTCTGTGTTTGGAGCTGAAAGACGAATCTAAAGGTGCATCTACGCTTAACAAGCCGAGCACAACCCGAAAAGGAATTCTCTTGGCGAGAGTGCTCGTTCGAGGCTCCTAAGCCTACACTAAGCGAATTCGTGGTCCGCTCGTGCTTGGTTCGATAGTGATTTGATAAAAACGTTCCTAACTAAATGAGCGTGACTACTTAAAAATTCATTGAAAACTTCCTCAGATATGTCTGAAATCACATTGCGTGCACGCAGTATGCAAAAGTAGTGATCATCAAACATTAACCTTTTGAACGCTGGAGCATAAACGCACGCGCGTGCCTTCCGCGCCAAGCCACAATTTTTTGAGTTAATGCTTTCTTTGATGATCACTACTTTTGCATACTGCGTGCACGCAATGTGATGACACGATGTGATTTCAGACATATCTGAGCATGTTTTCAATGAACTTTTCCGTAGTCACGCTGATATAGTATAGGAACGTTTTTATCAAATCACTCTAATATCAAATACGAACCTTTATTGCGACTATAACGAATTTGTTATTGATTAAGATACGTGTTTAATATCAAACAAAATATTACGTCGCAGTTACTAATTTTGAATTACTGACATTGATATACAGAATGTAACTTAATAAACACAACACCTCTCGTGTGGTATCACAACAACTGAAAAACTTTTGTTCTGACTTTTGGAAATTCATAACTTTTTTTTTGTTTTACCATAAGTAAAATCATGTTGATCAGCTGATCGCGTCAGTTCCTATACCATGTAGTATTTTTTTGGGAATTTGAAGAACTGTTAGCACAAAATTTTAGTTTCATGGCCCGAGAGACCACACGGGAGGTCTCGCGTTTATTTTTTTTACACCTTGTATAAAAAACCTTTCTGAGGAGCTCGTGGCTAAATAATAACAGCCGCTCGGGTCGATCTTTAGGTTAAGCCGTGCTTGCCTAGGTTGGTCCGTGGATGGGTGACCACCCATTACATAACGAGTTTCCTCCGTGCCTCGGAAAGCACGTTAAGCCGTTGGTCCCGGCTGTCATTTGTAGATCTTTGACAGTCGTTAGGTAGTCAGTGGCCCAAAAAGTCTGACAACCAGTCTTACCAAGGGGTATCGTATTACCCAGTACTAACTGGGTTGTGGAGGTCCGATAGGCAGTCGCTCCATGTAAAATACTGGTATTCAGCTGCATCCGGTTAGACTGGAAGCCGACCCCAACAAAGTTGGGAAAAGGCTAGGCAGATGATGATAAAAAACCTTTCTGGGGGTCTAAAATGGCCGCTTTAGCAGAATCATAATAGGATAATAATATGACTCTCGTTAATATTCTTAAAATGGGAAATTTTAATGGAATTCTTGGAATGGATTCTTTTGCCGCCTGCCATTACTTCCCAGAATTTGATCCCTATTAGCGACACTATCGACGGGTTCGATTCCTAGCTAGGAATATTGATTTTCCAAAAATCTAATGATGCAGTTTTAGTTTTCATCAAAATCGGGCTTGAGACTCGTTTGAGTATTTTTTGCTATTCCTCATAGTTTCGGATTTGGCCATCCACGCCCACTTGAAAAATTCACCCTGTATATGTGCCTACACCAACCAGATTCTATTCCTAGCAATAATCTAACATTGTAAAGTACATTCATACAGCCCTATAAATAGAACCAGTAGCTCCATAGATAAAAACCTAATATTCAAACAACTAAATTGATAATTTGCATAAATATTGCAATAATAACACAAAGAAATGATGCTCTACACCTATTATCATTGTCGGATATAGATGATAATGACTTAATTACTGATAACGGGGTGTTATCAGTTATCTTCAACTATCGGTAACTGCCGCTGGGCTAGCTGATGGTTATCTTCAAGATAGTGTTTATATTATACCACTGTTTTGTTGAGGACTATTTTCAAGGGCACTGTTTAGTTAGTATAATAGTCGACTTAAAATGTTAATGTCTTCCTCGTGAATAGGGTAGCTGCACCATTAACCAATAATTCCAAAACACACACAACTTCTCTAAAAAAAACATTTTAGTAGGTACTTGATTTTCATTTTAATGATTTTTATTTGCTTTGAAATCAATAGTCGAATCATTGAGTTGGTAAATTAGTGACGTCGCGCGTCGCAGGTTTCTATTGCCATTCAAAATCTATTCACCGTGTATCTTTGCCACTCGTGCCGCCATTTTGTAAAAATGGCGCCCAAAAGCAGATTTTTGAGAATATCTCCTTTCCGACTCATTTTACGGTGGCAAAGTTGAAATTAAGAAAAAGCACACCACATCGAAATCTATAAAAGTACCTATTTTCGAAACTCCCGGAAAACTTTCCAGGTAAAACTACCAAATGAAATGCTTCTCTATTAGGTACTACGTAGTAATAGATAAGTATGGAAGGAGAAGACATGCTGCGCCACCCCAACTAAATTGGAATAAGGGCAGGGAAATGGTGACTACGAAATTATTGTACTATAATGAAAGCTAATTTGATTATTAAACAAGGCAATCATCGCCACGACGAAGAACAAGAGCAAAATTGATAAAATAGATTAAATGATGAAAATTGCCTGCCTGCCGCTAACTACGACGCGTAGTAGTTAGGGTAGTTGCCACTCGGCTACCCCTGCTCTATATCGTATCTATTGTCCTCGAAAAACGAATTAAATGTTTTGGAACAAGCATAGAAATGAGAAAATATATCTTTCTATCTATGTTATGTCAAGTAGAAGACAAGTATCTTTCTCTACGCAATCGCCACCGCTATCTCAATTATATCAAAGCCATTTGGAGCGGTGGCGAAGATGTAAAATCAAATTCAGCTTGAACATCGAAATAAAACAAAAATATTTAGTCCGTCAGTTAGATCAACAAAAAATGTTTTGTCACATAATCAAAAAATTGCGCTGATACAGCGCATCAAAGTTCATGAGACAGTAAAAAGTAACAGAAATTGTGACGTCACGCGAGATTTCAACGCGCTGTATCGTGCTCATTTTTCGTTTACATGACAAAAGAAAAATACGTGTCCAATATTTTTTGATTTCTGACGGACTAAATAGATTTTCCAGTCAAATACCCTTTTATAACATACGGTCTAAAATCACTTTACAACAAGAGCCTGACGTTCAATCGTTTTTGGGCCTGCTTTGGGCATAAATAAAAGACTTGAATTAGAAATATCTTACCATCTATATTTACAGTTACAATGTTACACAGATTCTCTCTCTAAAGCTTCATCTTCTTCTTTTTAGGCTTGATAGGCAGTGGGCCACCGATCTTGAACACGGTACTGAAAATAATAAAGATTAATTATTCGTTTATTTTAGAAATCAATCAAAATCAAAAATCATTTATTTCTTCAACATAAGTTTTACAAAAACAGAATTAGTGATTGGAGCCTCCCTTTAAGCAAGTAATGCCTGCATTGGGAGACTCCGTTCTTCCATATCAAGTATTTTTAGTTAAACATACAATATTTGTATGGGTGTGTGTGTGTGTGTCACTAAAAGCGTTTAACGTTGAACCAAGTTGAACATATTTAAATCAGCATTCAGTTTCTATCTTCTTCAAACGATTGAACTGAACTTTGTTTAAAAACGTCTTGCACTAAACGCATTCCGTTAAAAAAATATTACATATTTGATACTTACTGGCAAGTTGTGCATATAGGACTGAATTTGCAGAACACTGAAACAAAATAATTAAGTTAGTTTGACAAGGTCACAAACAGTCATCGGATAAATGCAGCATCGTCTAGATCTCCCAGAAAAAGTCTGCGCTTCGGTAATCATTGCCAATCTTTGGAAATAGGAACCCACGAGCGAGCTGTTTACCACCATAGAAGTACTTGCCTATTTTGTATTATCATTTTTAGAAAATTTAATTAGATTACTAACTTTTGCCCGCTAATATTAGCAATATTAGTATGGATTAACAACTCGATGCAACTCCAAAACAATTTCAAGAGACAGATGACGATCTGCGATCTATCCGGAGAATCTCAAAGAGGGGAAACTTCAAACAATAACGCAATGATAGGTGCAGTAATGCAAAGCGCGGCAAAACAAAACTGAGAAACTTTGCTTTAGTGGGGGTAACTCTGTCGCGCAAAGTTCAAACTAAATCGGAAACACGAAGATTACAGAAGTGCTTACTTTTTTTGGTAGACCTGTAAACAGCGTGTATCGGAAAGGTGTGGTTATATTTAAGACTGTAAAATTTATGGTACAGGTAATTATTTTTTCGCGGTTACGATGTTGGTCCAGTGCACAATTTTTTTCAGTTTGATGGTCTTTACCACACCCTTAAATATGACCATTGACATCTTCCTGATTCATGCTGCATTTCTAAGTGAAGTACGTCTAGGGGACCCCTAGTAAGTACTAGCGACTCACCGCTTAGACACACGGAGCACACATATCCGATGGTGAGCAGTTCTCTGTGGCAGAAGCAAGCAGCGCGGTAGTCCACGCGACCTCGGCCCGGAAGAACTAGCTTTGAGCGTTCCGAAGTGTCTGGGAGGAATACCCACTGGAAAATGAGGAAAATCAAATAAGTATATTTGGGTAAGATTAGTAGATATATATGGGTTCAAATCCGGGCAAGTACCAATGTGACTTTTTCAATTCATATCCTGGACTTATAATTAATATAAGTCTGAAATCGCCAACCCGTCTTGAGAAAGCGTGGTGATCAATGCTCGTGCCTTCTCTGTATGAGAAGAGGCCTTTGCCCAGCAGTGGGACAGTAACAGGCTGGTATTATTATTATATAGTAGATATAAAATAAAACCTTCAGTCGAATTGAGAATTTCCATCTTTTATCAGTCTGTTAAAATTAGAGTACTTCATCACTGAGCACACGTCTATCAGACGTATCACAGATACATTACCAGTAAGTACTGCAGCAGTCCTTCAAGCGTAGGCACCTTGAGATACAGTCCGCCAGTGATGTCGCAGCCCTGTTGCAGGAGACTGAGATGCTTGTCCAATGAGCACACGTCTATGAGAACTTGCTGTTTCTGTGGACGTAGAAATGAAACCATTAAGCACTAGGTACAATGCTTGAATTCCTCGTAGGGACCAATCACTTCACAGATTCATGATTTTCATTAGCGTTTGCAACAATCCTCATACAAGTAAAATATGATTTATATATATACATATAAAACTGCTTCAAATCATCATCTTTCTGCCCTTGTCCCATTCTATTTGGGGTCGGCGCAACACGTTTTCTTCTTCCATTCTCCCCAGTCAGACGTCACGGCACCATTTACTCCTTTCTCTTTCATATCATTCCTCACACAATCTATCCATCTTTTCTTTGGCCTTCCTCTCCCTCTCCATCCATTAACATTAATGTCCATCACTCTTTTAGTCATCCCTCCTCATTACATGACCATACAAAGACAAACGACTTTCTTTCAATTTTTCTGTAACAGGCGTAAGCGCGTAGTAAACTCATTACTTATATTATCCATTCTTGTCACTCCACACATCCATCTCAACTGTCTCATTTCCGATACATGCAATCGTTTAAAAAAAAATGCTTCAAATAAACACTCAAAAAACTCGAAATCAAAATCTAAGTAGGTAGGTATGTATGTTTTACTTTTTTAAGTTATTACGAGCCAAAAAATATAATTTTGACGAATAAAATTATCTATTCTTCTTTAGCAAAACAAAGAGATTATTTGAATATTGTCTGACAAAACATCTCTGTAAAAATAATGGTTGTGCTGGTATGGTCCATATTACATTACTACAAATTAGCTTTTCTCAATAGATTAAATGCGAATTGATGCTGATAGGCCCTACAGTTACCTGGGCAGTAAAGAAGACGTTCATGTAATTGATGTACTGTGCAGCTGTGTCGCTGCTTCCTGTCACGATCAGGATACGACTGGTCATGCGTAGCCCAGGAGGAGCTTCACGACGTATCTGAAATGGCATAACATTTGTTTAATTATTTTCAACTAGCTTTTGCCCGTGGCTGCGCTCGCGTTAATTTAGAATTTGACAATCAATTCGGGTTGTACTCTGCTTGTAATTCAATCATGATTCGAAAGACACGTGGCGCCATCTTTTATCATAAGAACGTTATTGTGTATGCAAAATTCCAGGATGATCAGTTCAGTGGTTTAGGCGTGAAAGGGTAATTAACAAACTTACTTTCGCATTTATAATCTTAAGTATGGATTATAACAAATACTTTTATCATCTATCTATCCTTTTCCCAACTATGGTGGGGTCGGCTTGCAGTCTAACCTGATGCAGCTGAATACCAGTATTTTAAATGGAGCGACTACCTGTCTGACCTCCACAACCCAGTAAGTAATGGGTAATATGATGCCCCTTGGTAAGCGTGGTTGTCCGATTTTCGGTATATTTAACTACTATCAAAGATCTACAATTTACAGCCAATACCAACGCCTTAACGGTTTCAGAGGCATGGAGGAAACTAGATATGTAATTAGTTAGTTACTTTAGGTTATTTTAATTTATTAATGTATATAGTATTTAGCTAATAAATAATTCAATTAATGTATAAAATCTCTCAAATAAAGTGTTTGAAGATACTTGTGTGAGAAAAAAAAAAAGCATCCGCATTGGTTTAAAATCTGGTAATGTCATTTTATATATCAAAATAGCTTGACCTCATTGGTCAGATTGAGACCTAGCTATAGTCGCGCCATCTACAATTAGCTTTAAACGGCCTTCCCCATTGCCTCACCTCTATTGTATGCGACACTATCTGATAGTGACACCAAAACTAATGAAACATATTCAAATTGGCCTTATATGAGAGTAATATTAGAGTATAGTTTGTTATTTTGAAGTCTTCTATTAGCCAAATTTAACCTTTTGACCGCCATACGTGACAAGCAAGCCCGTGCCCTGTACGCCAAACGACACAAATATATGACAAATGGTAGGTGAAATTGTGGCTTGGCGTGGAGGGCACGCGTGTGCGTTTATGCTCTGGCGAAAGATTAATTGTTAATTTTTACCTTGGCTATAAAGCAGAGTGCCATAGCAACTGCACCGGCTAGCAGAGACTCCCCTGGTTTATCTTCTTGTGGTTGACTCTTTACTAGGTTCACTAATCTGAAAATCAATAATAATTCAATATTTTTTAAGCTTTCACGGTTCATGGTGCTTGTAAACGCGTTGAAATATCGGGAGCTCAGAATAATTGATAATCACTGAAGATATCCCGTAAGTTGTGTTATTACAATTAACAATGTTTGTTTAATTCAACATGATTGCTAATTTACTCAAAAACCTATTATTATATTGAGATTTTCTTTAGTGCCTTGTTGAGCTAGTGGCCCGATTGCTGAACATGAGATCCAGAGTTCGATTCCCAGGTCTAGCAAAATGTTATTTAGTCTTTAAATCAGGATCATTCCTCAGTAGCAGCACATAGTCTGGATTTGAACTCAGTTGATGGCAATAGGCTCATTCCCTATTACATGGGACTTAAATAAATATAACTGGCAATATTTGGGTGTACTATTAGCAGAGATTGGATTAAATGCGACTGTAACCGACAAAATATGCATGCATATTTCAACTAAATAAGTACCAAAACATTTTATTTCTGTTTTAATTTACTGCATTTTCGACAGGATATTATCATTTTTCTACTAGAAAACTTTAATGATCAAGTAGTGTTCCAAATTATTAGATTGAGCCTGTAACATTTAAAGTTTTATTTATAACTTGAAAACCATAATTCTACATCCACTTAGCACATTTTTGCACTTAGATACAGTAAATATTATAGAAAAACATGCCCAAAATATGTACAATCAGCTGATTTAAGCTAAAATATGCATATGCATTGGCTACTTGTGGCCCTGGTCAGGATACATTTGCCTAATGCCTCAGGGATTACAGGCGTGATGTAATGTTATTTTTCTCACCTCATTTTGATAGTTTTCTCAACGAGTGTAAACAATTCATATTGGCCATCAATCTGTCTTACATCCAGTGGCTTTCCAGGAGAGGGGTACAGGTATTCACTGAAAGTAAACATTATAATTAAGTTTTAAAATGATTACATCATCATTTTCTTGCCCTTATTCCGATGCGGCAGACCTCGCAGGAGATGGCGGGACGAGCTGGACAAAACCTTGACCAGTGGTACACATTGGCCCTGGATCGAAGAACAGTAACAGTAATCAGCATTGCCGTCCAATGTGGCAAAGCTGCCAGCTTTCTGGGCACTATTCCAGTTGACAGTGATGTGGACAAATTTTGTGACACCCTTTAATGCTTTTCTTCTTTTCCATTTATATCTTTCCGTTATGACTGCAACTTTTAATTTATTGTGCTAATTACAGATTACAACAACTACTATTATGATTTTTTAATCCTTACCTCTTATGAAAATGGCATCCAATAACAGCCAGTTCATTCCTAGACTTCTGCATCAAGTGTGAGTTAGCAAACGAGATGACAGCATCAAGACAGTTGGTCAGCACCTTCGGATCCTCAGTTATATAGCGCTGGTTAGGGTTTGTATCCACTATTATTACTAGGAGACTGCTGTCGGCTGGGGCTGGAAAATTGTACAAAAGTTTTATATTTTGTTGCTAGTATTCTAGTGTTTCTGTGGAGTAGTTATAAATAGAAAGTTGAGTACGATTTAGTAGATAGAAAAAACTGATCTCAATTAAAATCATTGTACTATGATCACCATTTATCAAAAAGTAATATTAACAAAGGTGTAACTAGCTAATGTTTGTGGCCGAAAATCTATTAGTTACTTATGATTATATATTTTGACTGCTAGGCAAGTGCTTCGGGGACTAAATAAAACTGATAATTACGCTTATACAATCAGAATTTGTTGGTTTATTTTCAAAAATAAGGTTTTGGAGGTTATGTTTCACAATCATAAGACTTACTGTCGTCGTCTGCCATTTTATTAGGTAGGAGTTGGTAGAAATAACTTTTATATCTGTAATAGATCACTTTTTCTAGCTCTAGTTATAATTAAACTTCTTTTATATAATTCTATGACCGCGGTTTGCAAATTTTCCTGTTGTATCTTGTTTGACAACAACAATGACAGTATGAGTGACATTACGTTAATTTTGCCACTGTTGCCAGTTCAAGTTTTTTAATGATACCAAGTTATGATAGAGAAAACTTTTGGTAGAATATCAAAAAAAATATTGAAGTAAGTGAACAAGTAGCTAGCACTAAAATAGCCACTATTATTTCAGAATTAAAAACTAACTCACAGTTTTCCATGTGGTTTTCGGACATTTTACGATCTCGTTCATATCATTTTCTCAACTTTGTCGCTGCTAATGTGATCCAAAGAATTGGGCGGACTAACTAAATATACAATCAATAAATCTAAACCCAAGTAAAGTTTATTTATTTGGTAATGGATACCTATTATTTTTTATTATGATACCGAATAATTTTGAGCATATCTCGTCCGTTGAGCTTCATAAAAGCAGTGGTGTAGCGTGGGTTTTTGCCGCCCGGGGTCGAATGTGACATTTTAGACATTTTTTTAAATTATTTAAAAATGTTATTCTTTATGTTTATTTTTCAAAGTAATATATTTTTTATATGTATACAATTTCATTCTGACTTGTCAAGAAAAGAGATGTCTGATGAGATGACGAGTTATAAAGAGTTAGAGAGGTATGGAAGAGGAAGACATGCTGCGCATAATATCATTATCCCAATATCAATTGGGATAATGATAGCGCAGGAGGGCAAGAGAATGATTATGATGATCATATTTTGTTCGTATGTATGTAGGTATGTCATGTTTAATTGCCAATATAATATACCTAGTGTATAAGGTTTGCCGTTCCGGAAATTAACAAAAACAGCGAGCTTACAAATTTTTAGCACATCGGATAAATTACATTTTATTTTAACTATTCATACAGATAAATAAGTTTTTTATCGACTTATGCATAAAATCTTTCAATCAATCAATCAATCAATCAATCAATCAAATCATTTATTTGCAATGAATGTAGGTTAAATTAAAATACAGGTGGAGTAGAAAGGTGTGAGCCGTGTACATTCTGCCTGGAAATAGGCACGCAAAATTTAAAATAAAATAAAAAATTATCAAGAGTATCCAAAAAATAAAAATAGAAATTACAAATTAAGATGTCACAGTTAGAATTATTACAATTATAGAATTATACATTGATTAATATTGAAAAATGTCAAATTAAAATGTCACTTGAAAATAAAAATTAAATTAATGTAAATTAGGTTCTTAAGTTTAAAATAATAATTATTATGCACATTTAGACTTTAGACTTGAGAGCAAGTAGGATGCAAGAGCGACCGAAGCGAGCTCGAAAATGTTAGCTCCCCGCTTCGGATAGGTAACTTATTATTTTTTTCACGATTCAAACAAATTTAATTTAACATACTTTTTCTACGAATAAATTAAAGTTTTGGAACGATTAACAAAACTTATCGGTTCTTAACTACTGCTAAAATTTTCTATAGAAAGTTTTAGCATTCCAGATAGGTTCGATTTTCTTTTTACCATAAATACAGATGAAGGCGGGCGGCAGGGTAGAATAATATAGTGCTTGTATCTAGAAAATACGGGGCGGCTGACCAGGTAGGTACTAATTACATTTTTAAATATTTTTATCAAGAAAAATTATATAAAATTTGAAAATATAAAAATAGTAGCCCGGGAACAGTGTCCAAGATACCCGGCGGTCAGAGCTCCAGAGAGAGGAACCTCCTAACAATACGCGCCGTGCCCAGAAGTACTGCTTTCTGAATCAAGCCCTTGATCCAGCTGCCTAACGAGAGCCTCCTCAGGTAATGGTCGAGGCTCTTGGCAATTAAGCCATTGGCTGAAATTATTATTATTAATTATTAAACCTTTATTTCAGACTACTACAGAACTACGAAATTGCATTTAACAATTCATTCAACATCAACATGTTTTCAAACAACACAATCAATAATTAGCCTTCTACTGTCAACCATTAAAACGTCCACAGTGTTTCTCTTATTAATTTAAATAATTGTTTAGAAAGCACCTGTGGACAGATGTCAGTGGTCGTAAGATACATATTTGTCAAAGGCGCATTCCTCGCATACCTTGTGAGCGAGGCACATGCATCATAGTTTGGTACCGATCAGTTTGACTCGTGCGCGCTTGATAAGCATCGAGGGGCTAAAGAATTGGATGGGTTTTAAGTTGGTGTTAGAGTTTTATTTGAATTCAATGTTGAAGGAGGAGCTCGTGGCTAAATAATAACAGCCGCTCGGATCGATCTTTAGGTTAAGTCGAGCTTGCCTAGGTTGGTCTGTGGATGGTTAACCACCCATTACGTACCGAGTTTCCTCCGTGCCTCGGAAAGCACGTTAAGCCGTTGGTCCCGGCTGACATTTGTAGATCTATGACAGTCGTTACAGGTAGTCAGTGGCCCAAAAAGTCTTACAACCAGTCTTACCAAGGGGTACCTAGTACTAACTGGGTTGTGGAGGTCAGATAGGCAGTCTCTCCATGTAAAATACTGGTATTCAGCTGCATCCGGTTAGACTGGAATCCGACCTTAACATAGTTGGGAAAAGGCTAGGCAGATGATGATGTTGAAGATAGCCGTTCTCATACCCGTGCTTCATACCTCGATTTAGTTTGAGTACCATGGAGAAACCTACCTTCCTATTTAATAGGTAGTCAAATAGGTATCACTCTGGTCCTAGAAAGGTTTGATTTCCAGACTCCCAGAATAGCGTGAAAACATTCCTTCCCATACATAATTATGTTTATAGGCCCTAGCACGAGCGCACGGTGTAAACGTACCGTAAATACGTCTATTTTAAAATTAAAAATACTCGTATCTATGAATGATACCTACTGATTGTGTTTGTTGCAAACAATTTAACTAAAATGCTATAGATTATAAAATTATATTTTCGATTCCAAAATCACCGAATTTACTGTACCTATGTAGCTCGTGCTAGAGGGCCCCTGTAAGTTGTATGAAAAACCTCATGACTTTTATTCTGAAGACCTACCTATTGATGACGAACTCTCAAGCGTTACTTTGTAAGTAACAAATTAACAAGACAGTACGGAGAATTGCGATAACAGTGAGAGACAATTTCAGGTTTTTTCTTTGTTTACGGCATCTTAGGAATCCTCGTATGCTAGGAATAATTACACGGGCAGGTTGCTAGCCCATCGCATTCGAAAATTAGCATATCTTCCCTTAGTTGACTCTCACAAGTCCCACATTCCGTTTTTTGTCAACCTAGGAGATCAATACGGAAAGTTGTCGCAGAAAATTGCTGCATTTTTCATTAAAGTGGTCAATTTGCATTCAGTTAAGAAGTTTATTTCTATTTTTGCAATTTTTAAGGAGCAACGATATTATCTCTCGCGGGAAAAGTGGACACGGTATTTTTTAGTAAAAAAATATTAATGGGGTTGCAAAGTCGGCATTGCCAACTGTCCGCCAAAAACAAAAACAAAGTAATGTTGATACGTCGTCCACGTGAAGTTTTTAAAATATTGAGCTGTCAGTTTGTCACCCAAGGAGTAAAGTCAAAGAAATAATTAATTTTTTATCGAAATTCTAGCTCGTAAAGAAGCATTAAATTGCATCTAAAGCCATGCAATTTCTGGACTTCGTCCAAGTTCTAGGCAAGGTCGGAATGCGGACTGAAGTTGTAATAAATACACAGCTACAGGTAATCGACCGAACCACATAATTTGCTCCAATACACATAAACTAGCGCTAAATGTGCGACAGTTTATTACTCGCACGTCTATTACAAAACACAAAATGATAGCGAAACAAAAGGTTTCCAGTGAATAACAACCGAAACTGACGTCACAACAACACCATTACATTGATTTACACGAGTCCGTTTATCAACGAACGTAAGACGGGAGCTTATTATTACATCCGAATTGTATTTCATCGTAGCGAGATGACAAACCGGCGATACGGCGCCAAACTTATGTCATCTGTCAAAATACATGTTAACAGTACGAAGAACGGTAGATGAGTCGAGACGATAACACCACATGAATAATATTATACCAACGATGTGACAAGCTCTGCTACCTGTCATTTTACGACATTGTTTATATACGGCTAATGATATGCCTCATTTGAATGCCTTGGTGGTCTGGATAGAAAAAACTACCAGCTTTTTGTAACAACTGCCTTTAGAGACTTTATATAGAACCACATTTTAAACTGGAAATTCAGCAACATAACCAAGTATTTATTAATTTCCACGGTCTTTTGCACTCGAATATAATTAACAGTTCGAAAACTAATCAGTATATTAAGAGGGCAGGCGGTAATTGAATAAGATTTTACGAGAACATTGTTTACAAGACTTCGTGCCAGAGGGCAGCGACGCTACATTAGCGCGGGCTTTCGAAAATCGAAATGAGAATAAGAAAAAAAGGCGGGAACGAAATAATTATGCACGTTCCGTTTCGTAATGGGCGTCGCGCTACCGTTTCGCTTTAATAGCTCGCTTGTTCTGAGAATTTAATTACGCTCAGAGCGCGCCCAGATTAGCCGGGCGCGCGTTCCGTTTTGTTAATAACTCTAATAATGGATGACGCCCGCGCTCTTTGCTGCATTAATGTTATTTATTCCGATTATAGCGCTTTTATTAAACCGATTCATCACACACGCTTTTCTATGACGCCAGTCAAATAACAATGACACGAGATTCATGTCAAATGTAACATCAATTTGAGGATATACAAAATATCAATATTAATAATTCAATAACGAGCTCCCAAAAACAAATTGTCTAACCGATAAGACATTGGGTTTGACACAAACAAAATATAAAACGATTCAGCCTTAATAAGAACCGGAGTCCAGAGATGAACACAAAAGAAAAAGATAACCGCCTATTGTTTTTTATCATGTTGTCAATATCGCGCGGCCAAATTTTCAATATTGGAATGCCACGATTCGCCAATAAGAAGCGGGAAAGAATTGATTTATTGTCCAATTAGCGTCGGTCAGGTGTGCCAACTGCCAAGATAGCATCAGGCTGGCCAACCTAACTCGGCTGCAACTACTATTTCTTTTGGCGCGTTCCGTTTAAATGGCATATTGGAATCAAAAAAAGAACCTTTACACCATGCTGGCCGCGTTTTCTGAAAGTCGAATTTGAAATTCTGATCGTTCGCGGCGGACGTTTGCTTAAGTGGAAATCGATTTGAATTAATTGTAGGCCGGCTTTTTATAGTATGAGAACTTTAATTTGATAGTAGACATTTTTGGGTCATTAAATACTTTATCATTTTATCAATAATTTAATTTATAGACCATGATATCGATTTTAATGTCTCTCTTCATTTTGATGACAAAATCTAAATTGCCGTTAAAGTTAATCACATAATATTGAGATTGTTATAGTAGTAAACAATCACACACTAAATAATCACATTACAGTGTTAGTTTAATAGAAACTAAACAAGGGGTGACGGGATTTCATTTATCGACCGAATACAACGTGTTAATAGCTCCTCGATAACTTCGTATCGCATTACACGGGCCATTAAGATACAACCACAGTGGGTAAAGAATAACCGTTTATTATTTAACCTGCTACTCATCATCATCTGCCTAGCCTATTCGCAAGTATGTTGCGGTTTCCAATCTAACTGGATACAACTGAATTGGTATTCAGCTGTATCAGTATTTTACATGGAGCGATTGCCTATCTGACCTCAACAACCCAGTAACTGAGTAACTTTCGGGCTTCTGAATATTCGTAACAGCTGTCAAAGATGTACAAATGGCTACCGTGGAGGCTTATTGAACCTCCTACTAAAATAACTATTTAATTTGAATCCCAGAATAGTTTGTTGTAAACACGCTAATACGTATTAAAACGCCATAAAGTTGTTTAAGCTAGACTAAATGCTAGCTCATATCCGTCAGTTTAACTTTTAAGTTTAAACGGAGAACAATGGCGGCGCTGTAGTCGCTCAGACGCTACGTTACCGACGCCATATTTAAAACCCACTCGCTGTACAATTGCACTGTAAACGTTTACGAGATTGTCTGTTCAAACACTTCAAACCTGAACCCATAGCCATTAATGTTCATTTCAATCTTATTTACGACTAACGGAAAACTTAGACTGATAAATTATTTTAACAGTAACTAATATGTGCCACTTCTAACAATATCTATTTTAGATCTCATCGGCAATTCTATATATCTATCTCGCTCGCTTTCTTTATGCCAAACAAAGATAAACATAGACTTACTGAATCGAACCCTCAGATCTGTATCCGCTTTTCGCTATGTAATAAATCCTCAGTGCAATAATTTCGCTACCAAAGTTGCCTCAATAGAATATAGCCGGCGGTGAGGCGAATTGTTTGCGGGTAGTCGATACATTCCGGTAGCGTTTGACGCAACGCGGTCGGAGGCGTCATTTGCTATTGAGGACTCGGCCGGAGCGGACCGCTCGAGATATTGACGCTCAATCATATTATTGCAATGCGGAATAAATTTATCGGGGAAACGGAGTCGCTATGCCGTGAATTTCATATTATTTCGAGAAATTATTTGCTGGTGAGGTAAAGCCTTTAAAAAAATTCAATGCAGAAACATAGTCTAATATCTATTCACATTCATACTCGTTATTTTTTATAACAATAGAAGTATTCAATTGGTATAATTGAATTCTACTTCCTATTGTGCTCCCAAACATCGAGAAAAATGTAAACGAAATACAATTTTCCAGACTCCCATTACATTACACCATACGCTCTATTAAATAGTAAAGTCCCTACACGCTAGAAAAAGACAGTATATGCCACCCCCAAACACGTTCCCCGCAATAAATGTGCGGGAAAGAAAGAGACGTAGTAATAGCCGGAAATTAGCACTCGTCTATCTTTCATTTTACACCCCAAATTTTCTTATTCCAATTTCCTCTCGCTACGAGAGTCCCCATTTTACGAGCCTTAACTGAGTGACATAACGACACGCCGAAGTGTGCCGAAGTAGCTTCGGTACAGGGTTTAAATTTGGAATGCTACTTCGGCGACGGTTGTGGCTTTCTATATTTGAAAATGCTTTAGAACACTCTGTCATTTGAAATGAGTCATTTTCTGATAAGAATGCCCTATTGGCTGAGACGTGTGCGCTTCGGGCCGCGCGGCCGATAATGCCATTTCCGAACGTAGATAGCGAATAACTTGGGTGTCGGTTTTTGCACTGGAGTTTTAATAATAAAGCATAGGGGGAGAGAGGCCGAGATATGGAAATGAGCGTGTGGAGAAGAGGAAATTTGAATTTATACACCAGCTAGTTTTATTCATGAGGGTGCCTCCGTTTGGCAAGATTATACCGACCGAAATTTTGTATGAATATGATGTTTGTTGTGTTCTAGTTTAATTTTTTACTCACGTAATTTGAATGTTTAGTGTTCAATGTTAATGTTGTATGTTTATCATTTCAAACCTTAACCTGTGTTGAGTTATGAACTTAACTGTAGGTGATTAAAAATTTCAATCACGTATTTAATGGCCTTAACATAGGCTATTTTATAGAGCTAAGCTTCGAAGTGCTTCACTCCAAAGTGGTCACAAAAAGCTCAAAAGACCATTTTTTTTTATTGATGCACATAATTAAGAATCATTCACACATCAAATAACACACACTGCACTAGATCTACAAAAAAAACATCAAAAACTACCCAAAAAATTAAAAATTATAACCGATTACCCCGTGTCCGCACATCTTTGGCCGTCAGGTATCAATATTCTGTATAACTTTTTTTCACGCGTGAGAAGTATCACGAAGTCTACTCGTCTCACTTCTCGATTGGCGAGTGTAAGCGATTTCTTTCACGTCATTAGCTCCGGAGTGAAGGCTATGTCGCTAAAATGACTGCGGTCAACTTGATCGGTCATTATTTACAGTATTGTTGGTCGTGGGAATGAAATGCTTGAGACAGCGTTGCGATATTGTCTGTTAAGTTGAGTAGTGGTTATGAGTTAGTCATGGCACTGTTTAAATAAGTAATAAGGCGTTTTTGGTTGAATTATGGGTTTGTGGCGTGGTATGATTGGTATCTGTGAAGGAATTAGGGCAAATTTGTTTATTCAGTATGTTTTAAGGACCTAACTAACGCGCAAAGTTGTAAAAGAAAATATTTTTTTAAATTATAGATGTTTTATTTCTTTTTTTTTATCCAGGATTAATTCAATTTTATTAAAATAACATCATAACGCAACAAAGATATAAATTCCTAAAGAACGAAAAAAGATGAATTATAGGGCAATCAAATAAAATCAAACTAATCTCTGTTCAATCCGGTCCATTCATTCACAATATTTTTCACCGTTAATAGTCGTAAAACTTTTTCTCAAAAATTCTCCGAATTTTACGTTGCCCACAAAAAGTTTGAAGATCATAAATAATTTCACTTGTAACAATACAAATTTTTATAGTCCAAGAACGCTATTGCACAGGTGGAAAAAAACGTTCACAAAATAGGTTCATTCATAAAAGGTTCATTCACTCATGTAACGCAAAAAAGTGTCCAATAAGTGGACTACCTTTCAATCTGTATTGTAAGAAGTTAATCTATAACGTCTTCATTTTATTATCCCGTGGGATTTCTGAATGTGATGATGAATTTCTGTTTTTATAATGGAGTTCATATTTTGAACCATTTTTTTTAGTTCATTCATTCGGTCGTAGGAGGTGCCAACCGCACAATGTTGAATAAAGTGCGCTGTGCAGCAAATGTCAATAACATAATTACGATAACAAATACAAGACATAAATAATAATGTTATATTACTATAAGATACCCTAACATTACCATACCGTAATTGATAAATTCGGATTCAAATAACCTAAATGCGTATTTAGGCATTCATTTTGATGTTTTAGGAGTTGAATTTCAACACAACATCACGCCTGTAATCCTCGAAGGGTAAGGCAGAGGCGTACTTGATAGTACACCCACATTTCATTTCGGTATGTTTAAGTCCCATGTAATAGGGGGCGAGCCTATTGCCATCTAACGGGCACAAATCCCGACTCCGTGGCTGCTACTGAGAAAGTTCATGATGGAGAAATCCAATTGCCCGATTGGGGAATCGAACCCACGCTTAATGTGATATTGTAATTGTATTGTTGTTGTGTTGTTATGTTGTATTGTTGTTGTTGTTGTATTACGCTTATTGTGATTGCAAACAAAATGCCCTACTCATCTATCTTTATGAACGACTAGCTGTTGTCCGCGACGTTATTTTGCGTTATTTTGCACGGATCCCTAATCCATTTTCTAAAATAAAAGTAGCCTTAGTTACTCCTTATAACATCAGCAATCTACCAGTAAAAGTCCTGTTAAAACCGGTCCAGCGCGTTTAGGAGATTAGCCGGGACAAACAGAAAGACAGACAAAAATTAAAAAAATAATATTTTTCTTATAGGTGCCGTTTATATGTTACGGCTAAAAGCTGAAGTAAGGTGACACCTAGTTCTGGCCGGCTAAGTAAGGTTACGCCTGGTTCTAGCCGGCTATACCTAAGCGCGTCCGGTAACTATCCTTTTTATTGCTCACCGACACCGACCAAATGGATTAGGTTAGGTTAGGTTAGAACTGTGACCAAACGAGCATCCAAATTGGTTGCATTATAAAAAACTGTTACAGCCGCATCTAGGTATAGCCGGCTAGAACTAGGTGTAACCTTACTTTGGCTTTTAGCCGTAACATATACATTCATATGCATTCAGTAAGAAGCTGTTATTTTGAAATTACAAACAGGCACTTCAATTTTATTTATTTGTATAGATATATCAATGCTCTTCCATCCTGGGTATCGCTGATAGAATGTCAATTTATCTAGCCCTCTATACAGTTTATTTTCCTGGTAGGTTAATAATAAACCAGCTCAATGAGTACCTTGTAAGTAGTTTTGTTATAATAACAAATTATCCTTTAACGACTAGCGAACGTAATTACAAGTACCTATATAAGTAATTAAGTAATTATAAATGAGTGATGATCTAGATTATTTCTTTGTTTATGGTATATTATATAATATCACTGCCGACTGCAGCCGCGGAAAGTACGTATAGGCTTTGGTAGAGGCATAGATTGCGCCTGTTGCTTTTTTTAAAGGAGGTTCCATATTTGGCTGTTTTTTTTTGTATGTTCATCTATATTTTCGTCAATTATGGAGCGATTTGCGTGTTTTTTTTTTCAGTTGATAGAGGAAGCTCGCGCGGTGGTCCTGAAACATCTTTTTTGCATTTATCAAATGCAAGTTGAGGAAGGTTATAGTCTAACATCACACTACGCCCTATAGGAGCCTTGCAAAACAAGAAACGGCGCGGGCGGGTGAAACCTCGGGGCACAGCTAGTTAGTTAATGAAAAGTAATTAGGTGTAGGTGTGAGAGTGTTTGTAAGGCTTCTTTCTTAGCGGCTGCGGGACTGTTCGAAAGAGATACCGCAAAGGGCAAAGAAGGAACATGGATGGGTTTTTGTCAGGAAAAGTCTGACACTCCACCCAGAGCGGGAGGAGTTATTTGATGATTCTCTTCTTCGTCTTTTTTTTTAAGGATGGTAATCCTTAAAAAAAAAGACTTCTTTCATAGTCATCAGTGAGTCATCAAAGTTTCTTTTTGATGACTGACTGACGATGATAGGTTATCAAAAGAAATTATGATGACGTCAAGTTTGAAGCTAAGATAACAGAGTATTTATTTTACAGCTGAAAACAAAAATGTAAAAGGTAAAAGAAATTATGCTTTCAACTGGTTTGTAATTTAATTTAGTATAATAACATATAAAAGTTTACTATGATTAAACTGTGTTTACAACAAGATTCAATCTTTATTAGAAACGCCACTACTAACTGATTAACATACTTCTTAATCCTGCATAATCGTTTAATTATAACTTTAATATACAGCCAGTAAACGACTCCACTCGATAGCCATCTTAAAGTCTTTTGAACTAACAACAATTCTAGAAACGGTCTCGTAATAATAAGATACGTAGTAATTGCCTACACAGTAATACTTAGTTATCTCATATTCTGGTTATAACATCTAAACCAGTAGCTCCCTAATTAATCTGTGCTCGTAATGATCTTTATAAGCACCCACCATGTGTCGGCCCCGGAATATTTTTACCCAATTAACTTGTTACATTCTCGCTTCCGAAAATTTCTACCATAGTTGAGGAAAAAATCAAAGGAGCGTTCCCCGAAATTCGACCATTATCGACCACTACCTCCCAAATAGAGCGAGATCGAAACTCGAGATAAACCCCTTCACGTGGACTCAACTAATTGGTGCAATAAATTTGAGACAGCGCGACAACTCTGAAAACCCATTACTCCTCCATCTCGGACCTTATTAGGACCTATGGCTTCCGACCTGTCATAGACAAAACTTACGGACACACTTCGGATATCTGTCAAATTCGATGCCATCTCTCAAACGAATCTCATCTCTATTGACGCCAATTAAAGCACAAACGCGTCTAGAATCGCTCAGACGGAATCGAACGCAATAAAGAAACGTCATCTCGTTTAAATTCCATTTTCAAGTTTAAAAAACTCCCAGCAGGATCCACAGGATACTCGACCCTACTGCGACTATTTAAAAATAAAAATCTCTAATGAGGAGCGTTCGGAAACGTGACGTGCCGGTGACAAAATGTTGAAGGGATATCGATTTTCAGCATTGTAAATCGAATCGTAATAGTATTCGATAAAGCAGAATTTCGTTTATGGAATTTGGGTTGAATTCGTATCGTTAATATAGAGTCGTCGAGAGCGCGCACCCGTTTGTACCCGCGTCATGCGAACGGACGCTTTTTGTCGTTTTTAATTATATTTATTGTTCTCGTTATTTATTTATTGTTTTGTGTTTTGAACCGTTCTCGCTACCGTGCGTGCATTTTAACGATTTCGGCGGAGATAGCGGACGCATCCAAATTAGGCCGAATGTGGTTTCGGATGCAAATGTGCTTCTTTGCATACGCTCGCAGAAAAAACGTCCCCATCGATATTCAGAATGAACTCGAATGAAAACATCATTAATGTTATGCAAATGATCAAGAGTAGGAATTTTACTTTCAAAATAATTCAAGGGATATTGTTGTTCCTTAATAAGACTCGTTTAAGGTAATATTTATTGAAACAAAAAGCAGGACAGCTTTTATAATTTTTCCATTTTCTTTTTTGCCTTGTTGTTGTGGAAATGGGAACATATCGTTAAAAGAGATAAAACTGCGCCATTATTTATCGATAATTGTTTATAAAAGCCAAAGAAAAGTAACACTAAAGTGCATATTTGCAAACAAAGGCCCGTCAATTGTATCCAATAAAATCGATGAGATGCCGTGTCACTCCGACTCGCCCCACCCTCCCCACTCGCCCCGCGCCACACTCGCCACTGGGACAATGTGGAGAAATGTCAAGAAATTCCAATACTCACAGAAAACTGTGACATTCTTTTTTTGAATCGTTCCATTCTGATTGGCGCATTTAAAGTTCCTTTTCTTTCGACACTCGAAAATGTAGCACAATTATTTAAAATGTCACCGTTTAAAAGATCGAATTCGTCATTACAGGCAATAATTCAAAATTGGAATAGCTTTATAAGTAACTCTGTGGGCAGTCGTCGTCAAAACATGGGTTTTATTGCACTTTATTTTCTTAGAAAAAAAAATTGGTGTTCCATATTCGCAAATATTCGCAAGGTGGCTCAACCAGTCTTGATCTTTTGGCAAGGATTTACATAGAATAAATTATTAATATGTTTGTTTTTTTTTAACTATTTTGCCATAATCATTCCTATCGATTTTATACAGGGTGTAAAGGACAGCCTTCCACAAACTGACAGGATGCATTCAACTTCTTATTTTGAATCATATTCTACCGGAATTGTTCTCCGGAAAATATGATTTTTTCATTTTTTTTAGTTACTTTTCCTTTACTTCAATATAAAATTACATTCCCTGTACGCAGCACTCCATTTATGTAAATAATACGGCTAAAATCAAAAATCTAACAATGGATGTTGAACGAACGACGCGAGAAATCAGCTGTTCATTTCCTGCCTAGCTATAGAGTTCTTCGAACTAGTCGTCGCGCTTGCCGTTCGCTACGTGCGTTTTGCCACGGTAACGATACATTGCGTATGAGGAATTAAAAAGTCAAATTTATTGGATTCCCACACAACATTCCTGAAATAATTTCTTGTACCGATCATCTTAGTATGATATTATACTGAATTCACTCCATCAGTTTGTGGACGGCCGTCCCTTACACCCGTATTATGTCTAAAATTATTTAAAAAATATACTGCACTCACCGGATCGTAGAAATAGATTGACTGTAGCACACAATTCGAATAAGAAGTTTATTTCAGGCGCAAAGCTGAAAAAGTGAATTAAAGTGAGATACGAGTAGAATTTTTCAATGGTTTGCCTGACATCTTCATTGATGTTGGTCATGTTCATGAGGATTGAACCCAGGTCACGACGTTCAGATATCGCGCCTACGGTACCGACATAGACCTGCAGTAAATTAATATGTAGATAAACGCTTGCTAATGTATAAATAGATATGATTTCATCATGCTAACTGTTATGTCTATAGACTTAGTTCCTCACCTGCTGATAATAAAGATAATATTATGCACATAAGTACATAAATATTAAACAAAATGACCAGTATTGATTCTCATGAATTTATTAGTGAGCTTTTTTTGGTATGTGACTCGAACCATAACTCGAAATATAACACAACTTGACGCTGACATTCTTTAAGGGGTTAGGCAGGGGTTGTTTCTTCACCCTTGTTTACAGCTAGTTATGTTAAATACCAATGTAGGAGATCAATTTAGAGCACAAATACAGACCCCTAGCTGTTACAGAGGAGTTTCTAATGGAAAATTCCGTAACCTGACTATCAAACTCAGGACTTATTGACCTCTGGTTTAGTAACAGTTTCCTGATCCTGTAGAAAAACCTTTGTTGAGCAAATCAAATCAAATGTTTTTTTGCGCGAATATGGTAAGAACATGAGGTGATTTTTTTATAATAAGTCCTTGTACCTTATGCTAACAAAATATCTAATATAATAAAAAAATCACTAATATTGATAGCATTATATACCCTCACGTGATAACGTTTGACATAAAGTGTCCTGTCACTTTGGTATAGTGTAATTTTTTTGTTAATTAACGAAAACATTTGTAAACAATACAATGGTTTACATAACATAATATCAGGCAATAGACAGGTTTTGTATTTAGTAAGATAATTATGTAGGAGGCGGCTAGGCTGTAATAGATTTGGGCGGCCCACATCAGCCGCATGCACGATGACCGCTGGGTAAAAGTCTCCACACAATGGATGCCTACTGTTGGACGGCACCGCCGAGGCCGGCCCAGGAACATGTGGTGAGATGACCTGGATTCATGCACCGCGAGGACTGGTTCAAGGTAGCGCTGAACGAGAGCTCTTAGAAAGACATGGGGGAGACCTTTGCCTAGCAGTGGGACAGTATGGTCTAGATAAAAAACAAATACCTACTTACCGTCTCGGTCTTAGGTATGAATATGAATCACTTACCTACCACAATTTTCCGCTTGGTGCATAATCTGCATACGTAACTACGTCATAAGGCGATGTATTTTCCTTATTAAACTGCGCATTTTTTTCTTTGTTACCACATTTTATTTCGTCCTTGCTTTGGCTGTGAAAAGGGGGCTCTCAAAAATGTAAAAAAACTTATCTCTTCAAAATGACCATCCTTAGAATGGTCAGGTGGATGTAGAAGAATGACCATTCTAAAAATATAAATGGCCATTCTACAGAGATAAGTTGACATGGTACCAATAAAGCAATAGACAGGTTTTGTAAGATAATAATGTAGGAGGCTGCCGGGCTGTAATGGAATTGGGCGGGTCACGTCAGCCGCATGCACGATGACCGCTGGGCAAAAGTCTCCACACAATGGGTGCCTACTATTCGACGGAGCCGCCGAGGCTCGCCCAGGAACAGGTGGCGAGATGACCTGGATGCATGCACCGCGAGGGCTGGTTCAAGGTAGTGCTGAACAAGAGCTCATGGAAAGTCATGGGGGAGACCTCTGCCTAGCATTGGGACAGTATGGGCTAGATAAAAAATAAATACCTACTTACCGGCTCGGTCTTAGGTATGAATATGAATCACTTACATACCACAATTTTCCGCTTGGTGCATAATCTGCATACGTACCTACGACAAAGGCGATGTATTTTCCTTATTAAACTCGCATTTTTTTCTTTGTTACCACATTTTTTTTCGACCTTGCTTTGGGTTTGAAAAGGGGACTCTAAAAAATGTAAAAAAAACTCATCTCTGCAAAATATCTGTCTTCAGAATGGTCAAGTGGATGTAGAAGAATGACCATTCTAAAAATATAAATGGCCATTCTACAGAAATAAGTTGACATAGTACCAATAAACTCATAATATATATAAATAACTCTCCTGTCTTTAAGTGGAGATCAAGACCTGGCCACCCTAGATTGGGGCTTCCCAGATAGATGGAACAGCAGTAATGGGCCAGTGGTAACGGCTCCGACTTACTCTCTTGTCTTAGGTTTAAACCCAAGCAGGGACTTTAGTTTCTCACTGATGCTCTCAAAACGGTGACGAAAAACATCGTGAGGATACCGACATGTCTTAGAATAAAAAAAAAACCAATATTTGTGACATCCGTCAAATACCGGGCCGCGTGGTGGATTACAGTCCACTACCTCTCACAGCGAGGACTGTATCTTAGCTGTGAGAAAGTTAATTCTGGTTGCGGGTATTGAGTACCTTAAACAACCCAACAGTCTGTATGCAGCAGGGACTGGGTCTTCTTCGTGTCGATGATTCCCATAATTATTTAATTAAATTTCTTTCGAACAGAACTCACCCGCATCGGCGGCGTGGGTAGTGGCTTCGGACAGGTCCCTTCAAGCACAGGGACAGGACCCTGTCTTAAAAATGAGACTAACTCAATTCATGAAAACCTTTACTTGTCAATTCGCCATCGCTGAAATGCTGAAAACACTTTTCCTGTAAAACATCGTACTGGTTAATCCCATTGCGCAACATAGGTCATGATATTTAGATGTTATCTTATCATAGGTGAACTAATGATTACCTTTAATGGCAATATTTTCCTTATCATTTTCCTCAGTGAACAAGATAATTATAACCAACATATAAACATAAACAATCAGCCGATGTCGCAACTTCAAGGGCAAACAAATCATAAGGAAGCTATCTGGTTTAATCGTTAACCCTAGACTGCTGCTTAGTGTTATCTTTAGTTACTAACTTGTTTAGATTTATTTTTGCCCAATAATTTTGGACCATAAGGAGTGCCTGGTTTAGGGCTGCATCATAATAGTAATCATCGTAAGCATCTGGTGCCGACGCTAGACAGGGAACTCTATACCGGTTATTGGTACCATCTAAAAGGAAAAAAATGGCTCTAAATATTGAGTGTAAAAAGACCCTTAACAAAGCCGAAAGGCGCTTGTAAGAACAAGTGCCTTTCGGTTTTTTTAAGGGTCTTTTTACAACCGTCACTGCGATCATTTTTTTGTTCTAGAAATTTAGACCATATTCCTCCTGGAAGCCTCCTAGTCACGGAGATATTGGAGCTCAAGGTTACAACCTCTTTTTAATTTTATAACTTTACTTTAAAAACCTCCGTGACCCCTGTACTATTCAATGCACAAAGCACAAAGTTTTGAGTGCGCTACATGGAGTCCTACCGTAAAATGTGATTTTTCGCCGAAAAAAAAAAAAACCAGAAATGGCCTTTTTTCTTTGAGTTTTTGTTAACTTAATACATTCCTTACCTTTTTGATAACGTCTAATTTTTACAAATATTTTTCCTGCGGATTTACATAGATCGAACTTTTCTCCTCGAGGAAATATTATCGTGTTAATTTCTAAACAAATTATTGGAAAAATCTGTCGATTTTACAAATGCGGTCGTGGAAATACATTAGATACTTATTATTCGAACTAATAGACTGAAAAAAACCGCTACCGCAGAAAAATAAGAAAAGCCAACAAGGGTTAGCAACAAAATTATCCTGTTCTCAAGTAATAACAACAAACCGGTATGATCCGATAATGCAATACCTACATGCTTATTACTCATTCGATTTATCGTATATATATGGGGCGAAATCTCTCAAGCTTCATAACAAATCTTCACCTCCTTACAACAGTATCTCACTGAACTCAACGTCCAAGAAAAACAAAATGGCCGCCATCAAGACAACTGTGGTTCTTCTGCTCATCGCCTTCGCCATGATGATCTGCACCTTCGGCGTCGAAGCAGCGGAGCATGTAGGGCCTTGTGACCAGGTCTGCGATCGTATTGAGCCTGAGAGGGCTGAGTGCTGCAGGGCTCATGGCCACAGTGGCTACGAGAGTTGCAGTAGCGGGAAAATGTACTGTAACTGATCTGCACCATCTAACCAGCGAGTGGAGCTTACCGAATAATCCCTACGATATCAATTCGAAGAATAACACGAGGTAATCAAGACCATTTTTGTGCCTGCATAACATTTTGTAAAAAGTGTTCATAATCAGCTGAAGCTCCACCACGTTTACCTACATATTGTTAAAAATGTATTAATCCTTTTCAAATATATGTGTTTTTTCCCAATTTTTTGTGTTTTAATAATTCTACCGAATTATTCACCCTACTGAAATACTGTTAATATCTACAATGTTTTTGTCTTGTTCAATAACCTTAGCGAAACCTTACACAGCGGCGTAAAGAATTTTCGGGAACAATGTAAAATTTTTATACTGCAACTTTTATCCTTTAGGATGCCTAAGTCCTTATGTATTTACGGACATAGGCTTCTTCCAAATTGCGCCATAAGACCTTGTTCAATTAGCTAGAAAGTGGTGCCAGCAAACCACCATAACCCATCAGTATAAGCATTACTGCTGAGTATAAGGTTCTGGTGTCCAACCTGGGAACTGATTACCAGGTTGGACAAAGAGTTACTGGGTTGTTTCGCCAGGATTTTCCAGCAGTCTGGGTTTGTGTTCAGTTGACGGCAATAGGTTGGCAACTTTTACATGGAACTTAAACAAATATGGGTGGACACTCCAACCTTACCCTTCAGAAGGATAGGCGTGATGTTATGTTATTTCTACTAAAATATTTCAAACTAAAGCAACAAGTAGATATCACGATCAAAACCCATCGGTCGCCGTACACCCGAATGAGTTTAGTTTCGATCGTGAATGAATGAGTGAACGACAATGACTCTGCGGGTTGTTCGGGAGGCGTTCATAGAAGAACACTATTAATTTTGTCAATACATGCTTCTGTGCCCGCCACACTGTCTGGCAAAATTTTGGTACGATATTTTGAAGATAAATGGGTCTAGGTAAATTGTTTATTTGAAGTAAGTGTTTGACACTATGAAAGGTAAAATAGTAGATTTAGCGCAAAATATTTTGTTTATGATATTGGGTGGGTGTTAAAGTCAGGCAAACAAGGAGGAGCCCGTGGCTAAATAATAACAGCCGCTCGAATCAATCTTCAGATTAAGCCGCGCTTGCCTGGGTTGGTCTTTGGATGGGTGACCACCTATTACACCGAGTTTCCTCCGTGTCTCGGAAAGCACGTTAAGCCGTTGGTCCCGGCTGTCATTTGTAGAAATTTAACAGTCGTTACAGGTAATCAGTGGTCCGAAAGCCTGACAACCAGTCTTAGTAAAGGGTATCGTATTACCCAGTACTAACTGGATTGTGGAGGTCAGATAGGCAGTCGCTCGATCTAAAATACTGGTTTTCAACTGTATCCGGTTAGACTGGAAGCCGACCCCAACATAGTTGGGAAAAGGCTACGCAGATGATGATAAAGGCAAGCAACCCTCCTGAATTTAACCAGTCATCATCACTTATGAAAGTTGGGAATAGGTACCAGCAGAGGCATCTGAGTTGCGTATCCAATTGCCGTCACACAGAGACATAACTTAAGTTAATGGCTCATATAGCTGTTTTTTTTTTTTTGGATTGGATATCATCAAATAACCCCCACGCTCTGGGTGGAGTGGGAGGGAGTGTCATTCTTTTACTGACTAAAACCCATCTAAGTTCCTTCTTTGCCCTTTGTGTTCCAGGGCCGTGGTATCTCTTTCGAACAGTCCCGTAGCCCATATAGCTGTAATTACACTGACATTCATGCATGCGCGTCAAGCTGGAACAAAGTTTAGGAGATTGAGGAACAGGGTGTACATTCCTCATTACACTGACAAGACGGGTGTTGTGTCTGGTGGCCTATTGCTCAACGATTAGTGCCGGAGGGGAGACGAGAGGAGAGGAGCGGAGATGGGTTGTAAACCACCAATAGAGTTTTGTTATTTACACTTCTCGTCTCCGCTTAGCTTTAGTGGAAGCGGTTGAGCAGAGAGGAGAGGAGATGTCTCGTAGTTATTTTGGCTAGCGGAGACGAGAAGAGACTTGAGCGGCGTGCTGTGACTGCTGTGAGCGGTGTGCTGTGAGCGGCGAGCTGTGACTGCTGTGAGCGGTGTGCTGTGAGCGTCGTGCTGTGAGCGGCGTGCCACTTTGGGCATCTCTCCTCCTCTCCGCTTTGCACATCTCAACACCAGTAGCGAAGGGTCAATTTAATGTGATTATATTATTTGTCTATAGAATACTGACTGTGCCATTTTTCAAAGGGAAGCCGGTAGGAATCGAGTTGTATGGAACCTTCGCCACTGCTCCACACAGCTTCGGTGGATACACCCTACATTTTAAGCATCTCCTCTCCTCTCCTCTTCGCACATCTCCGCTCGTCTATGCTTTGTTGGAGTCCGGGCCTTATACAGTGTGTAAATAGACCCTTCACGAAGCCGTCAACCAAGCATTATGCATAAAACTAAGTAACTTTACGCAAAAATTATTGCTGGGAAACGTCTTTTTTATGGGGGTGAAAAATCACGTTTTACGGTAATATGGCAAACGGTTGAATAGTACGGGGATCGTGGAGGTGTTTAAAGTAAAAATCTTACATTAAAAACAAAAAAAAACTTGTGAAAAAGTCGGAACTTTGACCCCGAATATCTCCGTAACTAGAAGGTTTCCAGGTATGGTCTAGAACGGTTCCCTATCCATTTGCATAAAATTTTAAGACCTAATATGACTTGGCATACTTTTGTTTAACCTAATTATATTTTCGCATAACATTACTTACGCATAACAGCTTAAGCATAATTTTTTAAAGCATAATTTCTCTACTCCTAATAATGATTAAGCATAACATTTTAAAGCATACATTTATTTACGCATAATGATATTAAAACATAATTATTTTTACAGGCATAACAAGTACGCAAAATAATAACTCCTAAAATGTTAGAGACTAATACTTATTTTTAAAAAGCGGAACCATCTTATCGCAAAAAGTAAAAGTCAGAGTCGTCTTTTGGCATACATTTCGTATCGATAGTCATTAAACGGCAGAAAATCAATCAATCAAAACATTCATCATTATAAAACAGTTGATTGTGAACATTTTATGTGATTTTTATTTCCCTGTAAGAAGCATGCAAGCAATCATGCAGCATGCAAGCAAGCATGCAGCATGCAAGCAAGCATGCAGCATGCAAACAAGCATGCAGCATGCAACATGCAGCAGGCATGATTTCTGTCACAGCTCCGGCGCTGCGGGGCTCCGGCGGTCCCACGCGAGCTTTTCGTTGCAGATGTGTTTTACGCTCACCACCGCAGCTTCGGCTTGCTGGCCGGCTAAGCCGGCCAGCCTCAGCCGCGGCAGCGAGCGTTAAAACCACCTGCTCCTCAGCTCGCGGGCCCCCTCGCCCCTCCGCGCCTACGCGGGCTTAAATTACACTCTAGGGGTAGGGCAGACAAGACTACGTGGAGTCGGTTTTGCAGCGATTCCATTCTGCACTCACTTTTGTAGCACAACATATTGAATTTTAAAGACAATATTTTAATTTTAATTACGCTAATAGTTAGTATGCCTAGTAACATTTTGCGAATTCAATTTTTGCCAACACAAATTAGTCTACAAGATAATTATGCCAACAAAAACTGTATGCCAAAAAAAAATATGGCAAAGTATTATTATGCCAAAACAAATTAGTCTCCAAGATAATTATGCCAACATAAACTGTATGCCAAAAAAATATATGGCAAAGTATTATTATGGCAAAACAAAGTATGCCAAAATTGTTATGCCAAAGTATATTAGGAAAAAGAATATTATGCAAATAGAAGGGATCCCGTCTAGAACTCTAGAACAAAAAAAAATCGCAATGACGGGGAGAACAATTAAGTGGCTTTCGGCTTCGTTAAGAGTCATGTTACACCCTTTATTCGGGTTTTCCTCAATTTTGGTTCTTAATTTACCTCAAAGATGTCGCTAGCGTACTTTTTGTCAATTTGATTACGTTCACTACAAAAGTAACGCTGCATGTCTGCAGGAATAGATATGGTCGTAACTGGTAAGTAGTACCTACCTTATTATCTCCTCGGGTAAGCTCTTTCTTGAAGAGCTCTGTCTACTGTATGTACCATAACTTTAAATGGTATTCGAAGAGTCGACGGTGAAAAAAACTGCTGGATACTCTTTGGTTTGCAAATCTTTTTGATGTTTTTTTTTTTAAACAAGCTGGTACTTAACTATAACAATAGAAAACTCAAATTCAGATAATTATGTTTATTTGTGACACATAGGTAAAAGTAAGTACATGGTGTTATCAAAAAAAGTTAAGTCTCACTATGTACTGCCCTGCAAGGCGTAAAAATAATGTTTACACAATAAGTCGTTCAGGTTGTTTTTAAATAGCCATGAATCCTATACTGCAATTTTGCTCTCCAAAATAATAACTAAGAAATCTTTTGGCCTAAAACAGCTGTTAAAACATTTAGTCACTTTCCATATTGCTTTTACCATGACTCATCAGTCATCACCTTCAGCGGTATAATCTTTTCCCTTTGCTATCCATAAAAAGTTACAAGCAATGTCAACATTCGCCTTTTTCGTAGGCGCTACTTACAATAATTACATCCATAACGAGTTCTTCGTTATGGATGTAATGAAAAAAATCGTTGTACCTGTCTAATTAACCAGAACAAGAGAAAAGCATACCACTTCTTGTTCCTTTTACATACTTCGTCGGCAAAAATCAATCGTACAACTAAAATATGAAAATCAAAACAAGAAATACAATTCACACAATTAATAACCGAACTATTTAACAATGAGTCCCACAATAGATCATTAACAACTTCCTCTAGATTGTTTTTAATTGTCTATGGAGTCTTGAAGTTCCTCTGTGGCGTCTGCGACCAGAGAGTCGACGCAAAAAGTATTTGCTCAAAGATATAACGAGAATCATTAGCAGATTGTCTCTGGGGTATTTATATTAACATTCTTCATGAGAAAAAGTCGATGTGTTCCTGTGTATGTGATACGTTAGTTAGTTTTACTTATTATCGAGAATTATTGGACGTGAGAGGAGAGACAAGTGGCAATGGCGCTTGATGTAATGATCCTGGAACTTAGCTCTTCGGTTATATAAGTTGGTCGCGGGTTCGAACCCAGGCAGGCTCATTACTTTGTGTAATTTATTTATTTCATTATCATTGCTCTCAAAACTCAAACTCAAAGCATTTACTTAAATTAGACCATAACAGGTACTTTTGAATGTCAGAAAAACAAAGAATGCGAAGCTACAGTCCCAGACACAAGGCATAATAACTTGTGAAAGTACTGTAGTTAACAATTTCAAAGCGTAGATCTCTATGGAGAAGAATGGGCAAGAAACTCCATGGACACTCTCAATCAAAATATTTTTACAATACCTAAACGGTGAAGGAAAAAATTGTGAGGAAATCGGCATGTCCTAAAACCAAAAATTCGATGACATTGTGACATCTACCAATCCGCACTGGCTCCGCATGCTGGATTGTAGCCTATTTCCTCTCATAGAGAGGAGGCCGTACTTATGTCACATTGCAGGCTGATTATGTTAACTCATCATACCATCATCTCATGGCTTACTGTGTCTTTGTATAAGAACACCTGTCGAATAAACTATCAAAAAGAATAGGAGTAGCAGCCCAATGTGTCACTTTCGATCGATTTGACAATCAACAGTTTGTAATTGCACATAATTACTTAGTAGGCGACTTCATTGCAATCAATTTTATTTGACCATTGCAGTTGCAACGGTCAAAATTGATGAGGTTGAGTCAGGCTCATTTAAAAACACTAAAACATTTTATCACGTAAACAACAATTAAGTTTTTTCACAAATCGGCAAATAATTATAAGTTAACAGGTCCGTTTTGCCGTTATAAATGACATATACCTAATTCAGAAAAGTATAATAATTACGAAATTAATTTTATAATGACAGACTCAAACAAGATGGCCGCCAAACGATTAATAAAAATGTCTTTCGTCTGGCACGCCTAATTAAAAAAAACCGGCCAAGTAAGAGTCGGATTCGCGCACAAGAAGGGTCCCGTACCATTGTACACAATTTAACGATGTAAGTATATTTTTTGAAACTCCGCAAAAAATACTTTTCGTGTATGAAATATGAATAAACTTTATTTTCAATCAGTTTATTTAAAACTCACTTTATTTTATTTTTATTACTTGTAGCGGCAGTAGGATTGCGTCCTATATATGGGACTTAAACGTAATTGGCGAAATGTGGGTGTAAGTACTCTAAGTTACACTTCTGCTAAATCCTTCGGGGATTGTAGTAGAGGCCATGTAGTAAAGCAAACTCTGTGAAAATGTCATGTCTACCTATTACGGTTCAAAAGAGATAGCCCAGTGACAGACGGATGGACGAATAGACAGCAGAACCTTAGTAATAGAGTCCCGTTGGGACCGTTTGCATACGGGACCCTAAAAACGCCTGACGTCTCGGCACGCCTAATTAAAAACAATTCGCGAGGCATTTTAATGAAACAATAGAACCGCGAACATTTTTTCCTCCTATATAATTAATTTAATAATAAATAAGGAAATGGGACGTGGTTAGACTTAGTTAATGATAAAATGTCTCGAATTAATTTATGTGATAGTAGGTACTTAACCGGGGCGATTTTTTTTTTGTATATTTTTCTCTATGGAGCCTTAGAATTTAGAAAGCGTATGCGATACACATTCTTACGTGTAGCTATACTGAATTTTAATGTACATTCTATAGCAATTGTTTTGGAAGAGGGTGCTTCTACATCTTGTTATGGCCAGTTTGGTGGGATCTCTAGAGAGAAACTTTTTATTTTCTGTTACTTTAGTGAACAGGTTTGGGTGTTTTTTAACAATCATCCCTACTTCTAAAATGTATAAGCTAGTAAGAGTAAGTAAGCCCAACTTTTTGAATAGAGGTTTACATGAATCGAGAGGTCCAACGCCGTTAATGGCTCTGACACATTTCTTTTGGGTTATAAATACTTTTTTACGAAGGTAGAGTTACCCCATACAGAGGCTGACAAGACGGTTTTCTGTCATTATTGACCTTAACCAAGTTTTTATTTTAATGTGAAAAACGTTAAAGTACCCAAATGAATATTTAATTTTGTCATTATATTAATTTTGCCTAAAAATTCTTAGCTTCGGGTCAGAGAGCGGGGTGGGGCAAAACAGGCCCGAAACAGTCAAATTTTCCCAATCAACCTTGAAGCTTAAAGCATTAGCTCCAAGGTTGATTGGGAAAATCTATATACATATAATAAGACAGTAAAAAAACTGTGTCTGTACATTGAATATATTAAAAAAAAAAAAATTGAGGGGGATTTAGAAACAGTAATAGAGCACGAATCCAAAAAAAAAATTCTGTCTGTTTGTCTGTTTATCTGTTTGTCTGTTTGTCTGTTTGTCTGTTTGTTTGTACACGCTAATCTTCGGAACTACTAGACGGATTTGAAAGATTTTTTTTGTGTTGTATAGGTATTAAGTCTGGGCAACATATAGGCTATAATTTATCTTGGAAACTTGAACACCTGATGCAGAACCGCAATAGAATAGCTAAACTATAAGAGATACAAAAATGGTACCATAGCAAAAATTGTTCCACGTGATGAGTATTTTCTGCTGAGAGAATAAATTTGAAGATCTGGAACACCTGTTGTGGAACTCCAAGAGCCCAGCTACACCATAACACATATAGGAATGACGTCTTAGCAAAAATTGTTCAATCTGATGAGCACTCTCTGTTGACTTATAAAAATCGAAGATCTGGAACACCTGTTGTGGAACTCCAAGAGCCCAGCTACACCATAACACATATAGGAATGACGTCTTAGCAAACATTGTTCAATCTGATGAGCACTCTCTGTTGATTTATAAAAATCGAAGATCTGGAACACCTGTTGTGGAACTCCAAGAGCCCAGCTACACCATAACACATATAGGAATGACGTCTTAGCAAACATTGTTCAATCTGATGAGCACTCTCTGTTGATTTATAAAAATCGAAGATCTGGAACACCTGTTGTGGAACTCCAAGAGCCCAGCTACACCATAACACATATAGGAATGAAGTCTTAACAAAAATTGTTCAATCTTATGAGCACTCTCTGTTGACTTATAAAAATCAAAGATCTGGAACACCTGTTGTGGAACTCCAAGAGCCCAGCTACACCATAACACATATAGGAATGACATCTTAGCAAAAGTTGTTCGGTCTGATGGGCATTTCCTGTTAACTTATAAAAATCGAAGATCAGAAACATCTGATGTAGAAATCAAAGCTATCACTAATTTCACTGTATTATTATAAAATAACATAAGCTGGGAGTATCTCCACGCGGTGCAGGCGGTAACAGTTTAGGACTGATTTTCGATGACGACGGTATATCATTGAAAATTTGACTCTACTGGACAAAACTCCCATTTATTTTTTTATCTTTTCGAATAAATATGCCTTCGGGCTTATCTTATTTGAGTGTTTAATTTCTTTTTCCACTTATCTTCGTGACACGGTAGCCTACCCGGTAACGCAGGGGAGCAGTCACTTAGATTTTAATTGATCAGGTATCTTCACAATAAAACTATAACCATGCCTAGAAATAGGTCAAATCTTTCCCAATGTTCCAAAGGAGCTAAAAGATTGAGGATCATAAGATCCCAAGAATCTACCGAAGAACGTCAGGAGAGACTTGATGCTATTCGAGAACATCAGGCTGCAACTCGCTCCGTGGAAACCTCTTCCTCTCTTCTCTTCTCTTCCTCTTGGATAACGAAGCACGCCTGCGTTCTCAGCGTATTTACGCATCTACATCCAGGTCTCTAGAGAACTGTGAAGAATATGATGCGTGACTGACCGCTAATCGTGAACGTCATGCATTGTCTCGCGAATCGGAGACGTTCACGGATAGAGAATTACGCATGAGTTCCAAGCGTATCTACGCATCGACTTCTAGGTCTCTAGAGACAAGTGGGGAACGTGATGCGCGACTGACCGCTGATCGTGAACGTCACGCATTGTTTCGCGAGTCGGAGACGTTCACGGATAGAGAATTACGCTTGAGTTTCAAGCGTATCTACGCTTCGACTTCTGACTTACAAAAATGAAAGATATAGAACGTCTCGAATCGTCTCGCGCATCCCGTTGTTTTCCCGTCCCCGGGCTCTTAGAATTCGACATCAGACGTTTCAGATCTTCGATTTTGACGACCCCGTTGTCGCTGGCATAAGCAACAGGATCCGCGTACGAAGTCGCGGGCAGAAGCTAGTTTATAATAAAGTTGAAAATCTATTAAATAAATTTGACGGATTGGAGTAGCTTGATGTACTGGCGACTTTACTATGTATCATATCATATTATGGCGCATTAATATCTATCTGATAGAAATCAAACATCACTATATGTATATAATCTTACAGAGAATGACGCTCTATCTACTTATCTGATAGCTATTGAGTTCAAGAGGAACCCACATTTAACTAAAATTAAAAAAAACACACACCATACGACCTAGCATGTGTTTTAGCCGTATATCGTAGATCGTAGACTAACGTTCATCTGAAAGATTGACAGAACAAGAAGTCCATCAAAGTCAGCTATTTTTTGTCTAAACTAAGCTATTTCTATATATTTAATTTTCATTGCTCAGACTTTTAGTTTTTTTAATGAATTAATGTCTATTATAGTCAAGTATTTAAATTAAACTCTATGAAATAATGGTAACAGTCCTTAATTACTAAAGACTTAAAACTACCTACAAAATAACTACCACTTAAGCATTTACTCAAAGGTCATCCACAGACTATACAATAATTAACTTATTTACCAAAGCGTGTTGCCAGCCCAAAATAAATTTCCCAGCGATAGCATAGTTAATACAAATTATACTTAATTACGAAGATATTTATTCGTTTCAGAATTCGCCGTGTTTGGCCAACACGACAGAATTCACGAATTTTAATTTGGGCACACAGTGTTTATACGATACTTTTTGGTGATACCAGGGAAGTTGCGGGACAAATGCTTTTGTAGTCATTTTGAAAATATTCTAAAAATGCGTTCTGTCGACGTTTGTATTATTGGCCGTTTTTGTAATTTTAGTGGCCGTTTTTGTAATTTTTAATTAAACCACATGATGATGTTTCAAAACCCCAAAAAATAGTTTACCTAATTTAAAAAAATATGACCTTATCATTCAAGAACATCATTTAGTTTTAAACATTACACATAAAAAAAAAATCATTTCCCAACTACAAAATCGTATCACTTTTTTAATCCCGTAAAATGAGAGCTATATGAATCTGAATCTCATTAGTGACAGCTATTTCAACTTTATTTTAATAGTTTTATTATTTTATGGCCTTTTTAAGAGATATTAGAGTGGGTTTAAAATAAGCTTCATAGTATCGTTAATGGACCTCTTATCTACTTAAGCATCTAAACAAATTATATTAGTTAAATTGCGGTATAAATCTGATAGCGGAAGCTGTTAGCAATTTATTAAAATTAAATATCCATGTAGCTGTGTAGGTGTTTATTTGTTACTATTGATTAATCTGTCTTTTGGAGGCTTATCTTTCAATCGAGAAATAATTTGACAGGTGTGGCCTGTGCCGTTTATTCATCATCTGACTAGATTTTTCTTATTCTTTTTTCGAATTGACTTATTTTTTTCTGATCACACTAATGGTTACATTATTTATGTTTAGCGTGTTTCTAATAGTTCTTTGGAACTAATTAGGTACAGGTTTAACGTTATTAAGTATTAATCGTCATAATCAGGATATTTTTATTCGTAACATAATACTTATTCATATCAATTTTATTACAAAAAAATAATAAAAAATAAACAAACATAACATTAAAAATAACATTGTCAGATACGATTGAACGTGAGCGTCAAAAATCTTAACAAGAAATGTTTTAATAGTCTCTAAGCTATTCGTATCAAAATTCATTAAACGTACTCATTATCATTTATAGAGTACTTAACGAACTAACGACAACTTTAATAAACTAAGCATGTTTCAAATAGTATAAAATTTCACCCGCCCACAACATGAGGTCTCAGCTACCTATACACAGTTTTTTCCGGACCGACCGGTCCTCCAAGAACTTTGTCACAGTCAGCTTCGCCCAAAGATAACTCCAATGTCTGAATCAAACGAAGGAGGATGCTTCTTTTTGTTTATTTCGACATGGTTCTAACTGTTGTCGAGTGTCGATCTCAAAATCCGGTAGCTAAAAGTAATTTGTGAAATTACTTTCTTAGAATTGGAGTCAATTAAAGAGTGTATGTCGCCCGACCTGGCGATTTCAGACAAACTGGATCGCCGATTTGTTTTTTTTAAAGAATGTTTGTTTAAAAGGTGTAGGTATGAGCCAGGGTTCGGAGATAAGGATGGGACGAAGGTAGAAAGGGTATAATAAGAAGCAGTAGTTTGAATAAAGAACCTGTTGTTGATTAAGGGGAAAAGAGACAGGATTTTAGTTAAGCTAAGCCTATTAGCATTGTTTAAGGTTTATAAGGGTCAGTCGGAGTTTGTCTGGGTAACTTTTGGCGAAGTTTTAAGTTTTTTATTCAATATTATGGTGGCGGTACACTCGCCGAGACAGTCCAAGGCAGGGTGAATTTGAGAGTGTATAATAGTAGCTCTCCAAGGAACACTAAGGCTCGACAAGCACACACACAGCCACCTGACGACTGTACACTCTCATCAAGACACTTCGAGGGAGGTTTTTTTTTGTCAATGGCATCTCGCAGGTCAACCTAGGAGGTGGTCGCCTGCTTAACCGGACTATCTTGCGGGTGCCTCCAGCCAGGGCAAAAACTAAACGACAGTGCGCTAAGGGCAGCCCCTGTGGGGTACGAGCCTCGGCTTATGGCGTCGCTGGGGGAGGACAGCAAAAGGAACAGGCTGGATCTGAATGAACCCGAGTGTATCGAGTGAGCTCTCTTCTAGCTTCACTGTTCCTCGCTTGCTGTTCGTCTTTTGTCGGTTCTCTGGAGAGACCAAGAGGGAGCTATCTTGGTCGAGAGTCTACAGCCACCATTAAAGTTTTCATCGTTAACAGTTTAACTCGCACAGAGGATCTAGATAAGAGACGATCGCTTAAAAACCGTTTCGTATTTCTACAAAGCTTTTGAAATAATTAACATAAGCTTTTCGATAGCTTGTATCATTACAATACATTTTTTGACTTTTCCGGTATAGTTATTGGTACTGCTTAAGTTATTCATATTGACTAAATAATAGCAGCCGTTCTGGTCGATTTTCAGGCTAAGCCGCGTTTGCTTAGGTTGGTGTATGGGTGACCACCCATAACATACCGAGATTCCTCCGATGAAGCCAAAAAACCTTAGCTAATATTGGCTGGGTTTTTATTTTTTTATTTTTACAGTTTTAATCATAACATCGCGCCTATAATCCCCAAAAGGTTAGACAGAGGTACCTAATAAAATAAAGCCAATAATAAAATTTCACCAGTTAATTAGTTCGTTTTTTTTTAAGTTCCGCGTAAAAGGGGGCGAGCCTTAACCGAGAGCATAAGTCCAAACTCCATGGCTGCTACTGAGATTTTTTTAAATTAAAATGTTCATTATCTACATTTTTCTATTAATGTTGCTTGTTCATTTGTTCATGTATTATGCCATCAAATTGACACCTTTCAACGACCTACAAACTACAACAAAATAAGAGGTTCACAACCAATATTTATTTTTGCACGACACGACAAGTTTTAATTGAGAGACATTCATAAGATTAATCGTTTTTATGAAGAAAAACTTCATAAATAACAATTAAATTAAAACTAGTTCAAAAATAATGACATCATAATGTGTCATATTAGTTATTAAGAATTAATAATCCTTATAAAATCATCACTATCTTAAGCACGTATTGTCCTACCCAGAATTATACCCGTCCTTCTCTCGCACTTAAGGCTAGAAAAGGACAGCAAGTACAAAAGGTATGCGTAATTGTGGAGCTAAAGTTTAATTGTAGCATGATAATGATCTCTATTGGTTAAAAATGACGTTGAGTAAAAAGTGGCCGGTGTGTCGCTACCGGGAATCGAACCCGACTAATTAGCGAGAGGACGGGTGCACAGTTACTTCGCGACACTTGTATGTGTAATAGGAGGGTCGGCAGAAATGTTTCGTCAGTTTTTATGACTTTTTGTGGAAATTGATTTTGGTCTGGAATTGAGAGGTCGGAGGAAGGAGGTTTTCACAGCATTGTTGTTTATTTAAAAAGGGAATTAAATAATCAATAATCTTTATTACACAAGTAAGTAATAGGTTACAAAATTCTCGGAGTCGTTCTCTAGGTTAAGCCGTACTTGCCTAGGTTGGTCCGTGAACGGGTGACCACCCATTTCATACCGAGTTTCCTCTGTGCCTCGGAAAGCACGTTAAGCCGTTGGTCCCGGCTGTCATTTGTAGGTCTTTGACAGTCGTTAGTTAGTCAGTGGCCAAAAAAGTCTGACAACCAGTCTTGTGAAGGGGAATTGCATTAACCATATTAACTGGGTTGTGGAGGTTAGATAGGTAGTTGCTCCATAAAAAAAACTGATATTCAGCTGCATCCGGTTAGACAGGAAGCCGATCCCAACATAGTTGGGTAAAGGCTAGGCAGGTAATGATGCTTAATCCAGTTTATTTAGCCACGAGTTGTAACTGGATTAAGCAAACAGTCGGAATAATAAAATTAATTGCTTTTCCTTCCAACTTATTTGCAGCCAGTACTTCACCACTCGTAATAGGTGTTCGACATTCGCCCAGCGGGATGCTACGTGGAAAGCTGCCATGTGTCCATTAAACAACTATAACTATAGTAAAAGTCGGCGCAAGATCTGTCTTTTTGTCATCACCTCGCCATATTGGCGGCATTACTCATTTCGAAAGTTTAATATGGCTTTTAAGCTGTAAATGGCTATCGGACAAGCGTGAGACGGGTTGTCAACATTTTTATTTTTAATTTGTTTAATTACCTGTAAGTGGTTGATTTGAATTTGAATTTGGAATTGATATTATCTTTGTTCTGACTGGTTGGCTGTTGACGTTGATTAGATGAGTATCGTGCGTAAAAAGATATGTTTCAGTAGTTGGTGCAGTTTTTACAGTAGTAAGTTGTCTTCAAGATTATCAACCAGCGTGTTAGCAAGCTGCAAGCATGGTGGCTTTAGCCATTACAATACTGTTTAGGTGTAAGGACGCCTTTTATGTTAAGACTAGAGATTTAAGCTACGTTAAAAAAAGTTCTTAAGCTAAAATAAGAACTCTTTGAGAGAGATTTTTCTATGAAATCTTCTTCTTTATTGTGTGACCTGGTGTCAGAGTTTTTATGCCGCCCATGGGCCTCTTTCTTGGCTTTACATGCCGTCAAGAAATATCTCTCTCAGGCATGCTGGTTTCCTCACGATGTTTTCCTTCACCGAAGCAAGCGATAATATACATTACGCCCATGAATCCGAAAAATCAGAGGTGACTTGGGTTCGAACTTGAGACCTATGACTTGACAGTCCGATGGTCACACCGCTAGGCTATCACTGTTTTCTATCAAATAAATACATAGTATGTTTCGGGTTCTGCAAGTCAAATAGAATCTCCAAGCAGCATTTCTACATGATTTACTATAATATGGAATTGAATGCAGCAAACCATATAGCGGGTCGAAGTTCAGAATACTGTTTACATAAATACATGTACCGTTGCAGTTAGCAGTCGTTTTCTTCAACCGATTGATGTACCAACTTACAAGATTTAATGCTTCCTACAATGTTTTCCTCAATACGAAAATACAGTTTATTATTTATTATTAATGTTAACATTATTTACAAACTACAAATCTATAATAGTAATAAAAATATGTAAATACAGTTGCGTTATAAAATAAATGAAAAAGCCTTATTTATAATTCTTGCAAATTAAATTAAATTACGTTTTTATTCTTGCAAATAAAATAAAATTACGTACAATTAAGTTCCATAGTGTAGAGTGAACTGGTACATATGTATTTAATCATCAAGAACCATTCGTCAGGTGAAGGCCTCCTCCAAAGAAGTCCATCTCTCTCTATCTTGAGCTACTTGTAGCCAGTGAGGGCCAGCCTTTTTCGTAACGTCAACCGCCCACCACATGATGACCACGATGTTACTCTTCTGGGGCCCTACCATGTCATCTTAAAGGAGAAATTCCAGTGTGCGAAAGAGATGGCGCTAGACGACCTCTGTCTCTTTCCCACACTGGAATTACTCCTGCTTTGAGACGTCATGGTAACCCTCCAGGTCCATCTTTCGTCCTGAAGTCCCGCCACGAACCCTGCCCAGTTGCGTAACAAGTAGGCAATTCATACTGCCTCATTGGTCTGGTGGTCGCAAGCGCTACCACTGAGCATGAGGTCCTTGGTTCGATTCGAGGGTCGGGCAGTGTTATTGGGACTTTCAATCAGGAAATTCTCAGTAAGAGCCACGGAGTCTGGATCTGTGCACGTTTGATGATAAAAGCTCGCCTCGGCGAAATGTGGGTGTAGGTACTATAAGGAACACCTCTGCCTAACCTTTCGGGGTTTACAGGCGTGATGTTATATAATGATGTTATATAACTAGCTAAATGTGGGTGTATTAATTCTACACATGTCCTAAAGCCTTCGGGTAGATACAAGCGTGATGTTATCTTACGAAAATACAGTTAAGATGTTCTTCAAATGAATTCTTAACCATACGAATTAAATTCTCATGTACACATTGTCAGTACAAGAGTATTAATAACATCAATTTAAAAGAAAAATAATCCACGCCTCACAATAAATCGAATCGTGTACCAAAATCGCAACGCATAAGGAAACATATCGATCATCGAAAAAATCGATTACGAAGCGCGAATACGAAAAACAAATAAGCATAACTCATCGGACAGTGATCAGTATCGATTATTAAAATGGCGAGTGGAATCGATTAATCGGAGAGAAATAATAAAGTGAGCGGCCGACGGTTAATTGCTTTGCACGGACGCAAAGCATTGGGCCTGATAACTTACTCGGTACTGAGAATGTTTGAATCGATTTAGAACGATTACTCGATTAATTGGATGTCGTAATCAGAGTTCCGTAAATTGGTGTCCGTTCCGTGATTGTATGTGGTGGGGTTAGTTTCTCGATTGTAGAATGATTGATTTAATTCGATTTGGATCAGTTTACTATCGAAGCGAAAGAATGAAAACATTTCCTTTAGAGACGAAGACCAGAAATGAAAAGGAGGATGCCTAAAATTGGTGTAAAGTATGCGAAAAAGAAAATGAAAAGTTATACGTATAAGTTGAAAGTTTATTCTACTGTTGAAATATCACATAGTTTTCCGGGAAAACGGCGGTCATAATAACATTGCTTTATTTATTTTGCAAGGCATTAGTAGAACAATTCCTAACTGATGATAGCAAAAGTTTTTAAAAGTGACGTGCAGAGTGAAGAAACCCCAGGTAAGAGTAGAGGGGGGAATTGAGAAAGTTTGGAAAAGGTTTGATATTTTTACATTTTTTTTGTTTACATCATAATACTAACTTTTGCCTTATAAAATACATAAGGCAATATCACTGTGTATGTAAATTTTCTCTGAGAGCAGAGCTGTGTTATATGTATTTTATTGGACAGGGTCTTTTGACACGTTCAACTTGCCAGATACCCGACAACTAATGAAAGTAAGTCATGATGAGTTCCTGCTTATTCTAGTGCCGCCTTTTCCAGAAATGGCATTCATGTGAGTAACAAGCTGCGAGCACTAATCTTCAAATAAGTTGGTTGATGAATTGGCATACTCACCTCATCGGCATTTAGAGTTTTCAGCAAAATCAAAATGGTTTGTAGTCTAAGCGTCCACTACCCATAGTGGGTGTAAAAATACCCTTAACGAAGCCAAAAGGTACTTGTTCTCCCCGTTATTTCAATATTTTTTTGTTCTGGACCATACCTGCATCTTCTAGTTATGGAGATATTGGAGGTCAAAGTTCCAAATTTTTCACAAGTTTTTTTGAAGTACAAGTTTTTAATGTTACCTCTAACTTTACTTTAAATACCTCGATGACGCCTGCAGTGTTCAATGCATCCATCAGCACAATAATTTGATTGCGTTACATTGAGAACTACCGTAAAACGTGATTTGCCATCCCTACAAAAGGTCGTTTCCCAGCAATAATTGTTGCGTAGAGTTACTTAGTTTGATGTACATATGCTTGGTTAACGGCTCGTGAAGGGTTCGACCTGTTCAATCGATGGGGTGACTATGCCAGCTTCTAAAATAGTTTAAACACTTAGATGTCATTCCTCTAACAAAAACACAGTTCGCACCAAGCATTTAAAGCCAACATCAACAACGAATTCCTCAAAACAAGAACCGTATTAAAAGACCTAAACAAAAGTATAATAGTTTGAAGAATAAAATGGTAGATGTTTGCATGCGAGGCCGCGCACTTAGCTTTCAATTTAGCAAGCAAAATGAAGAGATCTGCCGACACTGGAAAGGCGTAAAACAATTTTCATGGGCCCTTAGCAGTAACTAACCGAGCGAGGTAGGGCTGCTACTTGTGTCTTGTTTTATGATACATAGAGATTATATTACTGGGTACTGAAGATGAAGATGAATATGGGTTGTCCCCTTTCAAATGGTGATTTGTGATGTCCAAGTTTTTGGTGGATAACTCGGTAAAAGATAGGTTAAATATGACTGGTGAAATGGGAGTGCTTAACCTTTCAGGGATTTCTGGTGTGATGTTAAAATATACCTATATAGGCAGTAGGTACCTACATACTTCATTTAATATACCAACATTTATAAACCAAAATATAGTTTTCGTGACAGAAATCGCGTCTTCTTATTGGTGAGTTTGGAAGGTTACAAAATAATTTATTAAACTGGCTAAATGTCAGCCAATACTCCTCGGCCTAGAATTTTCCCAACTATATTGGGGTCGCCTTCCAGTCTAACTGTCTAACCGCAGCTGAATACCAGTATTTTACATGGAGCGACTGCCTATCCGACCTCCACAACTCAGTTAGTACTGGGTAATACGGTACCCCTTGGTAACAAAAATACTCCTCCGTCTGTTAATTGACAATTTGATGTTTTATTTATTTAATTTTCAGTTAAAGTTTTGTTTAAATTGATTGATGCAATCCAGGTAATAATTAGCGGGCTTGTAACAGAAAGCAGTCTTCTGAACGATCTTTAGCTGAACTTTTCCACATCTCAACCCTTCTATACCAAATTCTAATATGGGCAGTCGGTGCCAGCCCTACAAGAGGTTCCAATTGGCTGTCTGGCTAAGTGCCGTTGCCTGTGGGCTAATTAAAACATCAGCCAGGCTCCGGCCATGTTGCTCCCGACAGATAATCTTTCATATTTTGTCTTAGCTGTCAAACGATGCCCCAGGCATTCGGCCTGTCTTTTCACCTTAATTTTAGCCTGGGGATGAGTAGCCTTTTAAGAATTAGTGTGTATGAGCTAATGATCGGGAAATATGAGTTGGATTTTTTTTCTGTATAGCTGCAAAATCGAAAGGGAAAACAATTAAAGTTTTCGTGAGAACTCTTGATTTTTTGATGATCATGGGGTTTTCTAAAGGGTGTAACAAGACCCTTAACGAAGCCGAAAGGCACTTGTTCTTCTCGTCATAGCGATATTTTTTTTGTTCTAGACCATACCTGGGAACCTTCTAGTTTCGAAGTTATTGGGGGTCAAAGTTCCAACTTTTTCATAAGATTTTTTTTAAATACATGTTTCTAATGCAAGATTTTTTCTTTAATCACCTCCACGACCCCCGTACTATTCAATCCATCCATCAGCACAATGTTTGGAGTGCGTTACATGGAGTTCCACCGTAAAACGTGATTTATCACCCCAAAAAAAAAGTCGTTTCAATCAATAGATATGAGGCCTATTTGAACCCGACTTACCTTAGCATAACAACACAGGATTAAATATCGAATGTATTCCATTATTGAAACACTTGCACCTTACAAAGACAAAATCCCATTCAACCTCAAGATATTCCTTTTTCGAAAGACAACAATTCTCGCAAAGGCAACATCACATACGGCCTAGATTATTTGATATCTCGATCCCCGCACTAGTTATAGTGTTGTACCTTTCCGAATGACAAATGAATCGATATCGCGAAGAAGGCGTGCGCTGATTAGTTATAGGTGGCACTTGGTCATTACGCTGCCGCGCCCACTCACAACTGAATTTAAATTAACCCAGGTCTTACTGCAAGTTCTAGATAGTTTTTTGTGAATGGGTATTTGTGAAAATTGGTTATACAAGGTGTAAACGGACCCTTCACGAAGCCGTCAAACAAGCATTCTGTACATCAAACTAAGTAACGATACGAATTATTACTATACGAATTATATACTATATACACTTAATGGTCTATGGCAGGGTAAATAAAGGCTACTCTCGAACTCGGCTAATTTTTGCAAAAATATTCTTCACTAGCTATCACCTACATCCGCGCTGTCAGCGTGAAATTATAATAAAAATCTAACTTCCCTATGTCTGATTTTGTTAAAAATTTCAAGGGTTTTAATATTTTTTGCACGGAAACCTAACTCTTTCTCTAAAATAAAAGTAGTTAAGTTACTCCTTAGAAAATTAGCTATCTGCCGGTGAAAGTCCCGTCAAAATCGGTCCAGCTGTTTCGGAGATTAGCCGGAACAAAAGGACAGACAGACAAAAATTAAAGAAAAAAAAATGTTATGTGAGTACCGTATTTAATTTTATAAGCTCTCAGTAAAAAGCTGTTATTTTGAAATTAAAAACAGATCCTTTAATTTTATTTATTTGTATAGTTTCGCCAAATCCATGGTAGGGGTCACAATTTATGAAATTAATCGAGTATTGCGAGGAATAAGAATGATTTAGGTTTTAATCTTACGATTGTGCCTCGGATTTGTTATTGGTTTATAAAAATAAATAATTGGTAGTCCGTGTTTATTATTGCCGAGAGAGAAATATTATGTTTTTAACTGTGCGAATATTAATACGAGGTGATTTTGATATGCGATCGGATTGAAATTGCTTGATTGAGAAGATACTTGGTGTTGAATATTAAGAGCCTGGCTTGTGGCTTTTGAAACACGAGTCTGAATAATTTAACCCCTGTGCTACCGTGGATTTTTTAAATTAAGAGGCTAGGCCATTTATAGACGAACTCATTACTGCTTTACCACTTTTGGCATACATTCCAGTAAGGGACCTCGTCCACAACCACGACTTGTCGGCGACAAGTCGTGGTCGACAAGTTGTCGCATGACCGGCCGCGCTATCTTGAAAGAAACTGGTCGGACACCCGGTCTTTCGATCAAACTTTCTTCCTGATCAAAGCTACTGCGGCCAAAAGTCGTCGCCGCTGCCGTTGAGTCCTTTCTTTCCTTTCTCTTGTGGTTAGTGCCTAACCTGGTGTCAGAGTATTTATGCCACCTACGGGCCTCTGACTTGGCTTTACAAGCCGTCGAGAGATGTCTAACAGGCATGCTGGTTTCCTCACGATGTTTTCCAAGGTCCGTTAAGCGATACTTCTGTATAAATGAAAATATGTAGGTAACTGGCACAAAAATAGGTCTTGTCGTTTTATGACATACATAATGACATCCATTTACATTCAACCCTAGGATAGGACCAATTACGAAGTCGGAAATATTATGTATACCAATGTACAGTCATCAGCACATCAAGTTACCACAAACTGTCAAATCTCATTCGATTTGGAACATAACTTTCAAAATTTTATGGTTTAAAATCATTTGAAGTTTGTGACCTATATACCTAACGACCTATGCAACAGCAGGATGTCTGTTGCTTCTGAATTATTTCCTAGTATAGTTTAACCGTAGCACCAAAAACGAACAACGATTCTTTGCTCCAACCAGCGACAAAAATAGACAGTTAACAATTTTTTTAACCCTTCCGCCGCCTAGATAAAAATCAACAGCTTTGGTGGCCAAACGAACGACTGGCCAGTAAGACAGAGCGCTGAAATATGCAAAGAATCTAAATTGGACCGAAAGGGTTACCCTGGAATGCCATCAATCAGATAATTAAAAGTAAATTATGTTTAATTCATGTTTTGGGCCAATTACTCGTGTTTGTAGGTTACCCATTGGCTGTACGCGGAGTTTCCGTTGCCTATTAATTATGACAAATTGGCTTTGCTTTTGAGCAGTGATTAGGCTGACGAAATGTAATTAGGATCAGGGTTTCGTGTTAGTTTCAATGAGATAAGTTTGATAAATGTGTGATTGGAGTTTGTTGATTTAGGTCGTTTATTTTCGTGAGAAATTATGTTGTTAGGTCGTTGAGCAATTAATTTGTAATCCTAATTACCTACTTTAATGTTATTTTCGTAGCGTGTTACGAAGTCCCGTCGTGGTTTCCTTTGTTCTAGGCCTACGGCGTAGCAACGTAGTACTCGTATTATCGTGTTTAAAACGTGTCATTTCATTTCATTCTTCTTCTTAGCGTGTCGATGGCAATCTAAATTGTGTCGGTCCAGAACTGAGCAACTAGTTTGGCGCTTTCGGTAGCGTCCATCAGTTGAACACTTTTGTGGAACGGTACCACATTTACACTCCAGGGCAGAGTCATTAATGAATCTCCACCTGAGCAGGTTTTCTTTGCTGACGCCAATCAATTTCATTTCATTTATTGGTGTGATTTTTGGTACATTTTACATGAGATCTTAATAATAAATAATTAGTGTACTCGACATAATGTTCGATTCCAATAAATTAACAATCATCATTCTCTTGCCCATATCTCAATTTATTTGGGGTCGGCGCAGCATGTCTTCTTGTTCCATACTTCTCTATTACTCGTCATCTCATCAGACACCTCCTTTCTTGTTATATATATAACATCACGCCTGTAATCCCCGATGGGTTAAGCAGAGGATTTTGTCAGATATGTTTAAGTCCCATGTAATAGGGGACGGGCCTATAGCCATCACCCAGACACAAATCCAAGCTCCGTGGCTACTACTGAGAAATCATCATCTTCATCATCATTATTCACAAATCAACTGTCGGAATTAGGACCTATCTATCTATCTATCAATTAGGATCTATCTTCGTTAATTAATACATTCATAACATTACGCAAGTTTTACCAGAAGGGTAGGGCAGAGGTGTACTTCGTTAATAACCCACATAATTACTGTCCCGTTAATGACAGCCTCTCAACTACCAAACGATTGTATAATTGCATACAATAACGCAACACACACCAATAAATATTTACTTAACTACGTACTATAATGTAAAAACCATTGATGAACGCGTAAAAAGAACTACAGACCGTTTTATAAGGAAGTACTACTTACGGAACTAAGGCTGTGCGCACAAGAGTAAAAATTATTTTATTTACGTTGAGCTAAACGTTGAACATAATAAGAAGGGAAAATAGTAACCGAGTTAAAAAATTAATAATAAATAAAAAATTCCATAGATAACTAAACTTATACTAAGTCCAAAATGGGGTCATTGCATGTTCAGTGACTATAGTCGGTGGTGATTGTTTTTTTTAAATATCGGCAGAGATATGCGTCTTTACGGCGTAAATATTTTTTAAGTATTTAAATTGTGTTTATGAATAGAATATCGTAGATAAACATGATTATTTAAAACAAATATTTACTTTTATGATCAAATTAACAATTATTTGTGTCCTAAATTCAAACATATTTGAATTTTCTATTTTTCATATCAGGCCGTTTAGCGGCATCATACTTTTACTTCTTCTTCAACCTGACGAAGCAAAGCGCGGAAAAAAAGCAAATTAAATCATAGTTTCATAATAATTCCTGACAAAAATACTTTCCATTCTAATATTTTATTTCTTCGAAAGTGTATTGAAAAACGTCGTTTAATATGCGTGGGGATTTGTTACTGCAGTTCCTGGACTACGGGTTGCCCACTTATATCAAAATGTACTATTTCTAAGGACTTTAGGCTTGCGCGGCGCCCTTTTTTACACAGAGCTATAATCTCTCCAAAGACAGACTTGGCTCAGGTCTGCACACAGCCTAAGTAGTTATCCTTATAAAACGAAAGAAATACCAAGTGGTGTCTATAAACAGCCAAGAAGTGATGTATTTACCAATTCATGTAATAAAACATCAGCCATTTTAAAAGATCTATGTGAGGCTTAAGTATCTATAAACAGGGAGGGAGTCCCTCATCTGGTATACAGGGTGGAAGGGACACCGACGCGAAAACGGTTACCACGTATTCAGTACATTATTCTGAGCCCCCCCCCGCGTAGAAATTTTTCATCGGTTATTTAAAAAAAAATCGGCTGTTTCCTACAAAAGTGCAATACCTACACGGTCAAAATGCATGGTGTAGCTGTTTTAAAAAAAAATAACCGATGAAAAATCTCAATGTTATTCTCAGAATGAAATCCAAGAATGTCTCCTGTATCGTGGGTGCGTTTAAAAACATACACAAACAGCCAGACCCGGAAAAATTATCTGTAGGCCATACCAATATTTGTACCGTGCGGGAATTAAACCCGCGACACGCAGCGCAGCACCCAATCGCTGAGCCACTGCGCCAATTGTGCCGTCTAAGCCATCCGTATTAGGCCTCCCCACAGCGTCGTCATCTCGTCGATCGGTCCTGTGCGTCTTACATTCTGTTTTCATGTACCCACCTAAAAAATATAAGGCGCGAATTACACAGAAAAGGCGTACGGTGAAGGCGCGGCGCAGGCACGATGCCGCTTCAAAACGTTTTCATACAATATGTACGTAGGCGACGTGTCGTGAATTACACTCAAGCGGCGCGGCGCAGGCACGCCGTTCTTTCTTTCCTTATAAATTCCACGCCTGCGCCGCACCTTACGCCTTACGCCGTTTCTGTGTAATTCGCGCCTAAGAGATCCAATCTAATTAATTGTCTTCCAATAAGACAATATTTTTCTTAAAACTTTCTTTCATCTATAAACGAAAGATCCTATCGAAGTAAAGAAATTAGCACCAAGGGTTGTACCACGACTCAACTTACGCTGGCCATGTTCCCCATAACTTAGTAGGACGGCCGTCATTACGAATAAACTGGCCAATTACAATAAATTACCAGCCCGCAGTAACGGCCATTTTTGTAAATATATTTATATACTTGTAATAAAACTGTTGTATGTTACGCCGAGGTAAGGTTTTTTTGTTAGTAGGTACTGGTACTCTCTGGTAGGGGTCTAAGTAGATGATAAGTACCTATTTAAATGTCTATGTGATAGGTAAAGTTGGTTTCGTTGTCTGTTCGTGTTTAGATCTTGAGGTATTACATGGGTACATACAAATTTTCCTATTGGGTTTGGCAGAAATTATAGAATGCCACCTGCTCTGTACGTATACTTTTTTGGTTTCGTCCACGTGCTGTCATTGAGGGCTTACTATAGCGGTATTGGTTGGGTTTTTCGATGTCACTAGAAACTAGAAAGGCATAGGAAAGGTTATAATTTGTTCATCTGAGTGAATTTGTAACAAATATCAAAGTAAGACGGCTAATTTATTGTGCCATTATAATCATGATAACTAATAAGTATATTTAATTATATGCTCGATCGGATCTCATTTCAACTTTTGCAATGGCAATTTGATATCAACCCAAAAGCTGCAGCCCAAATCAGAGTGATTTACTCATAATGGCGTTTTATAAAATCTTTATTTAATTCACCTTGTATTGTGAGATGACGTTCAAGAAGCATTGAACTGTTTGCAGTACTCAAAAACTTAAAAGAATAAATACTTTTTTTCTTGATGTCGTACATTTAATTGAGTATTTCGTAGAACCACGCCCAAACCCGAGGCATCAACTAGTTCAGAAATAAGTAATTAATGTCTCCAAGCGCGTTCACTAACCGACGCGGCATACGAATCTCTGCATTTAAAAGTATTATCATTCATTATGGCGCAGCAAGTTTTTAGCCAAAGACACCAATTAGTGAGTGGAACAGGAAGTTATGGCGTCCCTACCCCATAACAAGACATATAAGGACTCCTTGATAAACTTTATGGTCGATGTCTTCATAGACTTTCAATCGAGTAGAAAAGCGAGTAGTTTATGGTAAATTGTGATAGATTTGACGAGTATTTTATCTGTGTTGTTTATGGTTGAAAAAAATGTTTTTGTTTATGATCGCTGATAAAGGTTGGGCCGCATTATTTTTTTTGTAACGGCTTACTGCGAATAATAGCGGGCACGAGTTATAATTCTGTAATGATATTTATGATTGAACAGAGTTATAACTTTTATCTACTACAATGGACTTTTGATATTTCAGTAATTATGAATAGAAATGATAAGATCGATATTTATTACAGTACCCGTAAATATGTAGGTAAGTGCTCCATAATTTCTTTTCTTACTAAAAGAACGGCAATTTTATTCTCAGGTGCCTAAGTTTTTTTTTATAATTTATGACAGGAGTTATGAGTATGAATAAAACCTCATGGTTGTACTAATAACGAATTTATAATTTAATCAATAATTTACAAATATTCCATAGTCCACTACTATGTTTAGGTTTCTATTAAAGGCAATTATTAACATAGATTCAAATTAAACCAGATAAACTATTACTTTTACTGTTTTTTTGTACAGAATTTAAGTGACCGTTATATTGTTATGAGCAACGATTTTCTTACATTTTATATGTAGTATGAGTATTACGACTCCATATTGAGCCAGTGCCATATGGTTATTTTGGCGCATGTTTTTAAATGACTTTGATAGGAGGACACTGTTGGTAAAATTTTGAGAAATTGTAAGTGTAAAAATGTTATCGAAAATACAAGATGGATCATGTTCAACAATACTTTAACTTGCAACTGCTTGGCCTGTATGCTGTCAATATTTGAACGCTGCATCGCTGCTCCTAACAAATTCACTCTTCAAATTAAAAAAGTAATAAATAAGTATGATTTTTAATTAATATGACACAAAAGCGATTAAACTTAACTTTTTCAAGTACTTATTGTGATAAAACTATGGCTTAAACTAGTAGTTATATAGAGCTTTTATATTGGAAATGACATGTGAAGGTTTTCGCGCCAAAATAGACGCCATTGGAATAATTTTACTCAGTTAGGTAACGATTGGAACTTTTTGTACCACTTTATAACCTTATAGAAATAAACTAGGTAGCTAATATTAAAGTAAATAGATAGGTACATTTATTCTACAATATGCTGTTTTTAAGATTATGTCGTTTCCAATAAAAATGCTCTAAAAAGTCATGTTCACAAAATCTATGATCAGTGATTCGTTTTAAAAAATCTAATGCTTTAGAAATATACTTAAGTAATACATATGTACTCGATCTTACGTATACAATAATTTATTTAAATATTATTTACATTACTATTTGCACATCAGTAAGTTTATTTAAACATATTTAAGTACAGAAACCTTATAGCTTACATCCGTTTAGTTATAGGAAAATGACGGCTCAAATATTTTATTAAATGGCATGTGGAAGAATAAAATGGAAAAGCAAAGAGGTAGAATTAGAAGGAATACATAGTCCACCTAAAGGAAAAGTACGTACATGGACAGACCTATAAGGAATTTACTTTTAATATTTTAGAAGAAAAGCTTAGCCTTTACATTATTTGTAAACTTTTGAACGTCATTGTCACATATACGTGACAAGCAAGCGCCGTGTACGTCAACGAACACAAATATGTGACAAAAGGTAGGTGAAATTGTGGTTTGGTGTGGAGGGTACGCGCGTTTATACTCTGGCACACAAAAGGTTAAGACAGTTTGATGGCAAAAAAAGGAAGTCTTAATTGAATGACATGATTTCTTTCCCTAGGTAGGTGTAGTGTTATTTTTTTTTAATTTGTATAGTACAGAATCCTTCCTTATCATAGGTATCAGAATTTGGCGACATTGGCAAATAATTACAACTATATTAGACAGTGGTTTGAAGCTGATTTGGAGGTATTATAAACTAGGTAAGAATATTTATTTTTTATTAAAAATAATAGTTCAATGTGCTGGAATTACTTCATAACAGATTTAAAACATTCCGTAAATTACTAAGTACCTAAAGATTATTTATTCTTTAAGTATAAACGTAAACTTATTTACAATTTTCTATCCAGCACTATAAATTACCAATATTTTGAGAAATTGCACTTATAGAGAGTTTTTCATTTCGTGTATATGAGAAACCAAAAGGTTTGCTACAAGGAGTTCATACACAAAAAAGTTAATATGTATTTTAACAGTTTTAATACAGTTACAACAATATCATCGCTTAATATCTAAAACTTCAGAAATTATTCTCAATAATGTGTCCACACCCTAAGTTCGGGGAACTCACAAAACGAACAGAGTTTATTTTGAAATTAGAACACATTTCTCTTATAGGCATTGTCCTTCACTTTTTAAACTTTCGATTCTCGAACAGCAGTGTTTTTGGTCCCTATTCTCAATACTCTACTACGTGTAACGTCGCGACGGTTTAGAAATCTAGAAATATCTAGGCGTACTGTTTTTACCTTTATACTGTGCATTTACGCGAAAGTATAATCAGAGCATCTTGTAGGAAAAGCAACCATATTTTTCATCACTACATTAACATTCACGTTGAGTTATCAATTAGATAATCGCAGAGATGCAAATTATAACTTTGAATAAAAAGACCGATACAATTTGTAGATATCGAGCAAGAGCGCGAAGAAAGCGTTTCCATTACAATGGGCGATTCAAAATTCGCAGCAATAAACAAAACACTGCACTTATACCAGAATAGGGACCCTTTCAATTTAAATTTCGAACAAACCGTTTCAAGATGGCGGCTGATCGTTCGCTTCACGCGTTGCCGCGTGATCCATTCGTCAATGTGGCTGTAGAGAATTTAGTATATTCATGTTTATCGCGTGCTGATGGCTTGGAGGACCTCCGAGGAAGCTCAGCTGAGGTCTGGAGGCAGCTGCCATGGCTGCGAAGAGCGGAGGTGCCCCCCCTCCGCCGAATAACGCGAAGGAAGGCGGCAGGAGGGGCCGGGCGGATAGCCTTAGTTTTTCTATCTCAGCTTCTTGCAATCGTTTCGCTTTCGCGCGGCGATTTTGGAACCATATTTTTACCTGGAATAAAAGAGTTCTGTTAGGAGCCGGTTTGTTTTTATATCTAACTGAGAGATTTCTGGTTCAGCAGTTGGCTTATGTAATTTTGCTTGTTGTGACAACGAGCGTCATGAATGGTAATTTACAACACGGTTTTTGTGTCACAACCATGATGATAAATAAAAGACATGGGTAACTAGAAAAAATGGGGAATGCTTATTGAAGGATGGCCTATCTGTCGAGTACTCGTATAGTCGTGAATTAAAAAACCGTTTTATTTATATTATTTCACTTAGGTAAACCTACACGGGCAGCTTATGAAACCTCAGAAACTACATGCACAAATCGATTTGGTCGTCTCCTGTGAAGTAGAACGGGAAATCTATGGTTTGATCCTCCATTACGGGACATAAAGAAGTTTTTATTACTAAGGAATGGCAGTCATCAGTATAAATTTGACCCTCACCTGTGTCTCAGTAAGTCTAAGCGAAGAAGAGAACTCAGCCCTCTCCGCGATGCTCAGATATTGTTTGTCTCTGAACTTCTTCTCCAAAGCCAGGAGTTGCTGCGTGGTGAAGGGCGTCCGAGGCTTGCGGTTCGGCTTGTGCTTACGAAGCTGGCAGCGTACCACGGGAGGACCACTGGGGGCACCTGCTGGAAAAAAAAAGGAATCTGAAAACACTTCATAGGTTTAACAATCTACTTAAATCATCATCTGCCTAGCCTTTTCTCAACTATATTGGGACTATATTGGGGTCGGCTTCCAGTCTTAAGAATGCAGCTGAATACCAGTATTTTACATGGAGCGACTGCCTATCTGACCTCCACAACCGAGTTAGTACTGGGTAATACTGTACCCCTTGGTAAGACTAGTTGTCAGACTTACGGGCCACTGACTACTTGTAACAGCTATCAAACTACTTAAATAAAAATCTAAAATTAATTTACTGATAGAAAACGGAGCGGAGAGCCTAAAACCGCTGAAGTCTACAAGCGTGAAGTTTGGCCACAAGAGTGTCTTTTACCACTCTTGTGGCAAACTTCATGCTTGTAGACTTCAGCGGTTTCAGTGAATTAATTTTTTTATTGATTAGAGAGTACTAATGCTGTTAGTATAGTTGATTTTTGAAAATTCGGCAGCTAAAGGGCTCAAGTACGGGATAAAAGTTTGTTTCGAAGTTCGTCATTATGCCGGTGGAAATCTCATCGGCCACACGGCTTGTTAGGGTGTACAGGTATGTGGTTCTTGATAAAATTCACGCCGTACCAATATAAATAGTTCGCCCGGAAGATTGTTAGATAGTTTCAACAACTACCAGTGTTACTCGTAATTTTTTCTGCTTGGTCAATGGTTTAGTTGCCAAGATTTAATTGAAAATGCGAAAAAAGTCTGGAAAGGTCTTCAAATGGATAGATTGAAATGCGCTAGAAGTCCTTGTGCTTACGGGCGTAGAATCTAGAATGTTTAGAACTAGGTGAGAAGGTACACTAATAAAGAACAAAACAGTCTAAAATACAACTAACGACCGCTAATGAAGCAACCGTAAGTAACTTATTAACAAGTTAATATTACTACCATTAAAGGTAGGTGAGATATCGTTAGGTAAACTCCTTATAAACATAATATAGGGAGCAAAGAACCTATCGCTTCTCTTAAATCTGACTCATTCCAAGTACTTACTGATCATGGTGCAGACGATACTAAAGGTATAGTGAGAGATTTACGAGTAATTCACAATACTCGCTATATCACCTAGATCCTGAATGATGTCAGTGAGCATAAGTAAGTTAGCGTAGTCGAGTTAGCAGGTGATGGATACATCAATGAGGTGGTAAGATCACAATGATGTCTTTCCTCAGTAGTGCGGATTTACGTGGTCAATAATAAATAATAAATGGCATAATTAGCTGGTATCTTAACAAGCTTAAGATACCAGAAAACATCACCGGGAAAACGGACTATTGCTGCAAAAACCTTATATGTGTATTTTAATAAGTACTAAGCCGAAGTTGACGGCTGTAATTGACCTAAGGTGCCAGAAACACGAGATGCTGAACTGCAGTTTTCTTCTTCTTTTGTATCATTAGTACTTCTAATCAAGTGAGTACTTCTTATCAAGTGAGTTCTTCTTAGTTTTTCGTATCGATAGTACTTCTTATCAAGGTATTTGAGCACATTATGGGGCACGTTAATTTTAGTGTCTGTAGCGTTTTATAAATCCTCTAAAGTGCAGATGTAGGGACACTTTGGACACTCCAACAAGTAGACCATTGTTTGGTCGGAAGCACCGAATTCACACTAAGTCTGAAGACTCTTCAATCCATTTACCAATTGTGTTTACAGTGACCTACTTGGATGCGCATTTCGTCGAATGCTATAAGGGTGGTTGACACACCAATCAATTGACATATTTTTTATAAGCTGTCAAAACGCGATTCCTCCTTATATTTTGTATGATAATAGCACGCTGTGACGTCACTATTTAGTCAACTCAATAACTCAACTATTTATTGATTTCAAAGCAACTAAAAATCCAATTTTGAAATTAATTGAAATTTAATCGGGTTATCAGGTCTAAAATAAAGAGTTTTTTTAGAGAAGTTGTGCCTTGGAATTATTATTGAATGGTGTCAACTACCCTATTGCAGTAGACTGCAGTTTAGTATCGACACTACAAAAAGTACTGCAGCAACATAGTAAAAAAAGTACTACAACGCAATCTATAACACAAATGTAGAACTAACATCAAAATTCTAAATCGCGCAGTTAAAGTTATCCGCGATTTAAGACTATATGGAAAAACCCGACAGCAACTTTCAGGCAGTATCTCACCAGACACAACACCCGCCTCCTCGGAGTATCCTCCCTTTTCTGTGAGGGATGAAGAACTTTACACCCTGTTCCTCATACCTCCAGACACCCGTAAAATCCGTGGTACAATATTACTATAACAACCTTTACGCGACAGAGTTCCGCATCAACATCCGTTTCCTAGTCATCATTCGGTGTGAAATTCGACCGTTAGTTTAACTACGGTTAAACTACGCATCGACCGTGCAAAACGTCAGTTATGACTGACACAGTTATTCCGTCGGTTAAAATTACTACGGCCGTATTTGCACAGGAAGAGCTTTTGAAAGTTTAAGTGCGTGTGCGCTGGTTATTAGCGAAAATGATCGTTATTCAGTAACGTTGCTGTTTCGGTGGTAAAATGCGGTTGTTGTGTACGGATGTTTTTGCAGACCACCTTGGTGGCTGTGGGTTTTGAGAGTCCACGAATAGTATGGTTAACATGTGGGTGACGAGGCTGTGTTGTGAAACGAGTCTTTCGGTGACAATTGTCTAGCAAAAATGCTATTTCTACCAGCGCTGTGCTGTGGGCCCCCCATAGCACATCATCATGCTGAGTGGTAACTTGCTTGTCGCAGTCACAACGTGCAAGCTGTCAACTTTTTTGTTCCGGCCTGTTATATTTATAAATAATTGTTATGCGTTGTATGCTTAATGTTTTTGTAATTTTGTTTGCACGTCATGTCCCTGCGGCAATTTATTTTTATTTTTTATATTTCGTAACTTCAAGAGTTTGTTCAATGTTCTACACATCTTACTGCGAAAAATTGTTCCTCTGGGACTTCGTCGAGCTTGGTCGTGGTCGGCACTATTGATTCTGGCTTTCAAGAGTTACAGTGGTTTCGGAAGAGTGAGGCGGGCTTGTCCCAAAAAAAAGCAAAAATGGGTCTTCCAAAAAGAATACAACTTTGTGGCCGTTTGCGGACGTTATAGATTAACGTCACATACGAACAATGCATCATATCTTACGTCACGAAACATCCTACATTGCTCAAGTAGAGTTATCCGAAGATTAGGATATACAGAATAGTAGCTCACCAGTCACAACACCTGTCTTGTCTGAAGACCGTCTCTTTTGAACGGGCTTTTCAGAGTTTTCAACGGAATCTTCTGTTTCATAGATGCCAACAAAAATGACTCGACAAAAAAGAGTCAGTGTGATCAAAACTTTGTTATAATCTAGTAAACCTATCTATCCTACAACAATAGTGACTGTGGCGTGCTTACGTTTCTGGATATCCATACCTGGCCCTGCAGTCTCGACAAATATAACGGCAAAAATCGGACTGTAAGTGTAATAGATGTCAAATTTTTTAAATAGATTTTCAACTTCATGCTTTCGAAATAAAGTAGAAAATCTATTAAAGGAATTTGACAACGATAAGACTTAGCGACCGATTTTTGTTGCTGTCTAATGTCGAGACTGCCCCTGCAGTCTCGACATTAGACAATTAGCTGGAAATAAAACGTACTCCGCCAGATTATCCAATTGCTGTCTCAAACTAGACTAAAATGTAATCAAAATCACATAAATACTTCCGATAAAAACAATAACAAACATTAACATACATTTCCATCCATTATCGTTCTGTTATCACCATTCATTAAACCAGCAGCGGTGTCATTAGCTGGATAACATCACTTGCTGAATCGGTCCAATCGATTTGAATATTAAAACATCGATTCACTGGACTGTATAATCACACTATGGCCGGGCCTATTGTCTCACTTCCGGCCGCTAAAGAGCCTATTAACGGTGAAATCAATCGATTAATTCAAATTTTAATTAACTTTTGGTGGTGAATGTGGGATTTTGTGGAAGTGGTGTGGTTTTATTGTTGGTTTGTTATTGCTGGTGTCAATGGCTGGCGTACTGGACCTCGTGGCTAAATAACAACAGCCGCTCGGATCGATCTTTAGGTTACGCCGTGCTTGCTTAGGTTGGTCTATGGATGGGTGACCACACATTACATATCGAGTTTCCTCCGTGCCTCGGAAAGCACGTTAAGAAGTCCCGGCTGTCATTTGTAGATCTTTGACAGTCGTTACAGGTGCAGTCAGTGGCCCAAAAAGTCTGACAACCAGTCTTACCAAGGGGTATCGTATTACCTAGTACTAACTGGGTTATGGAGGTCAGATAGTCAGTCGCTCCATGTAAAATACTGGTATACAGCAGCATTTGGTTAGACTGAAAACCGACCCTAACATAGTTGGGGAAAGGCTAGGCAGATGAATGGCTGGTGTACTTTTTTGATAAAGGTTATGAGTTGTTTGCAGTTCTATTAATATAAAACAACGTTATCTATGAAGAAGTTTATTCCACATTGATATATGCAAATGTAATCCATCATCATCAATGTTAGGGTCGGCTTCCAGTCTATCTGGATGCAGCTGAGTAGGTACTAGTATTTTACATGAAGCGACTGCCTATGTGACCTCCACAACCCATTAACTTGGCAATACGATACTCCTTCTTGGTCAGACTTTCGGCTTTTGACTACTCGAGATCGTAACGACTGTCAAAGATCTAAAGGGTCAACAAGACAACAAGATCCTTAACGAAGCCGAAAGGTACTTGTTCTCCCCGTCATTGCGATTATTTTTTTCGAATATCCAATGCGGAATTGCGGACCTTTGTTATGACCTCCAATTACCTACACTATTTTAGATGTCCAATTATGTATGACTAGCTGTTCCCCGCGACCTTCGTCCGCGTAAAATTATTAAAAATACAATTTTCCCCGTTTTTGCAATATTTTTCATTGCTGCTCCGCTCCTATTGGTTGTAGCGTGATGTTATATAGCCTATAGCCTTCCTGGATAAATGGGCAATCCAACACTAAAAGATTTATTCAATTTGAACCAGTAGTTCCTGAGATTAGCGCGTTCAACCAAACAAACTCCTCAGCTTTATAATATTAGTATAGTATAGATGATGCAATTCACAAAAAAAAACAGTGACTACTGTAGAAACTGACGAAAATAATTAGTATGTATGCCAGTTGATTCGTAACTAGCATTTAAAAAACCTAATTTGATTACTTACCTAATCATTAAATTATATTGCATATAAATTAACCTTCCAGACTTCATTGTATTCTTCAATACGTAATAAAATCAATTCGCATGTTAATTTTTCGATTTCCTTTGGGGTGCATTTGAATGGCATCGCTTGAACTTATTATTAACATTGCACCTCTATTAACATACAAAATGCTGGATTTAAATATGTGATTATAATAATTTTGTAATTACAAAATTACGTTTGGAAGATTTGAGTTATTATAACTATTAACCAACACTACAACCAGATGGGTGGACGATCGGCCGAAGACCACGAGTACATCTAGATGAGACTTGCACTTCGATTATTTGGCATTCGATATGGCATAGTACACCCCAGGACCAGGCTTCAGAATGATGTACTGGATACGTGGTAACCGTTTCTGCATCGGTGTAAAATTAGTTGCTTGAATTATGACATGAGTCATCCGATTTCAATAATAATGTACTAATTATTTAAAAAAGTCTTCGGCAGATGAGGACATAAGAACATTAAGAAATTTTCCACTAAGTATATCATCATTATTTGCCTAGCCTTTTCCTAACTATGTTGGGACCGGCTTCCAGTCTAACCGGATGCAGCTGAATACCAGTATTTTACATGGAGCGACTGCCTATCTGACCTCCACAAACCAGTAAGTACTGGGTAATACGATACCCCTTGGTAAGACTGGTTGTCTGACTTTTTTCACCACTTATATGAACGGCTGAAATGATGCTTTAACTAGATATAAAAACGGAAGAGATTAAGATAGATTTATGACCCTAAAAACTTGACCGGGGTAAACCAGACACGGTAGAAATCTTACCTTTTATTGTTTAGTTTTTTGTTATTTAGGGAAGCCGATCGAGCAAATGGTTAAAGGATACATACTGGAGAAGAAAACAGATCCCAGAGTGGAGAAGGAAAGTATGAGTTAATTGGTGAGTGAATGAAAGACAATGATAATGTGTGTGCTTATCTACACTAACATTATAAAGAGGAAAGATTTGTATTTTTGTGTGTGTGTATGTTTGTAATGAATAAACTCAAAAACTACTGTGCCGATTTCAAAAAAATTTTCACCATTAGAAAGCTACAGTATCCCTGAGTAACATAGGCTATATTTATTACTAGAAAAACAAATGGGGGGGGGGGGAATTAAGGGAAAATAAATGTGCTCCCGTGCGAAGCCGGGACGGGCCGCTAGTATATTACATTTTTAGACAAACGAAACCAGTCTCTTACTAGACCAATCATCATCATAAACATCAACAACAAAATAGTAAAAAAAAACCTTTCTCTGACTCGACCTTCAACGACTCAATACGTACAGAAGGCAATAAGGCGAAGACTATCCCCTGAATGCCTATCCGCGGCGCTCCGGTGATAAAATACAACAATTTCAATAGCCCCCACCTGCGGACATATCAATGCTCGCTACCGAACGTTAATGAAGATATAATATCCATCTCTAAACGTATTTATTTTCCCGCGCGCGCCATTTTGTGCAGCGATGACAGACCATAGAGCATTTTGTGTAATGGCCGCCAATTAAGCGCGCCGTTTGGGCTACTTAATAGGATTTAGTTGTCAATGTCGCGATTTAATTGGATTGTTGTAATCTCTGTTTGTTATTGAATAAATTACTTTGTGTTCGCTCGTTTTTCTGCTGAATAAATGCTCTGGAAGCCGATAAGCGTATTACGTTTAACTAACTGTTCAGTAGTCGTTCGTTTTTCTCTTTGTTGTGTGTGTAACGTATAGTGGCAACTTTGTTGCTTGTAGATTTTTACTTTCCTATTCCTCACCTGTGTGTAAATTAATTAGCAGTCTATTAAATGTGTTCCGTTGTGCAGGTTTCTAATTAAAATGTGAGTTGAATAGTATTTATGTTTCTATTAATTTCAAATCCAAACTAGGAGGTGTTTGTTTCAACGTTTTCTTCGAGCAGAACAATAGGACAGTTTAAATGGACGGAACAATTAAATCTCCTCCACATCGAGTATCAGACTTATTAAAGCTACAATGTAATGTGATATTGACGGATAATATGACACGCAGAATTCATGGCACGTCAGCGTGTTACCCATCCATCAGTAATCACTTGAAAATTACCAACACGACCGACTAATTAGCAAGAAAATGCGATCTCTAGTCATTTTCCGGTAAATAAGCATTATTGATGCACCACTCGCCCGTTCAACAAGAATGTTTTTCTAGCAATTCTTGGAAAATCGAACAATTATGGGATTAAATACAGCATTTTATGGAGTGTTTTCCAAATAGAGCATATTTTTAAAAGGCTAAGGGCATTTTTAACGAGTTAAACACATAAATGGGGCGTTTGATGGGTAAAAAGTGGGATATTGACATTAATAAAGCATTCGATCGAATCGAAATTCAACTAGAATGGTATCGGTAAAAAGTTAGTTTATTTATTTATTAGGGCTCACTTAGTTTGTCTAGTTAGCCGATGTTTTTGCGAGTCTTCCAAGAAATCAAAAGAATATAATCCAATACAATGACGACTCTTCACGTGACCAGAGGGCGGGCCTATTTTTTGGCCAAAGAATCAGCATTGCCATCCAACGTGGCAATGCTGCCAGCCTTCTGGGTATTTTTCCTGTTGACAGCGATGTGCAAGAATTTTTTGACGCCCTGTAGCCGTTTTGATACTTGTACATATTTATTTACTATTATAGATTTGTAGTTTGTATATAATGTAAATATTCATATTAAATTATTTATGTTTAAAAAAAATCCAATACATACACATTCCACGGTCATCATCTGCCTGCTTTTAGGTATCCCAATTTATCTATATATATATATCGTTGTAGATATTTTATCATCATACGATAAGATACAGAGACAAACACGTAGCTTAAACTTAGGATTTAATCTGTCAAAAACGCACGCGTATTTTGGCGAGACTTTGACAGATGTCAAGTCATCCATTTAAATCCCTTTTAATATTCTTATTCTGAATAACGTTTTCATTGCTGCCAATACCAACATACTCCGCTCACGATCATAGCAAATTAAAAATAACTAATCGATTATTATAGCGCACTTATTAACTAGTATTATCACATTCTCCGCACTATAAAATGTCAGTAAAGATTAGATGCACACAAAACAGGATTCTGAACAGCAAAAAATTTCACGCTTTATCGAATACGTGCCACAGAGTACTGGTCAAACGTATTTTATTGTTCTTGATATATGCAGTACACCAATTATGTAACGAAAATTATGGCTGTTACGACTTGTCATAGTCTCCGATCATCATTAAAAAGGTTGGTGTAAAAACATAATGGATGTAAGTTGCATAATTTTGAATTGAATGAGTTCGGTTTAATTCTTGAAGCGTCGTCATTCACTAATTACCGTGCTCAAGATGTGAGCACAGGGCCGGATTGGGAGTGAATGAATGGCGGACAATTACTTCGCTGCTTCGTACAGTCGGTCTATGGGACAATTAATATGCCAGCACTTAGACCTATAAGGCTCGGTGTAACAATGTAGTGTCTATTAGTATGAATGATGCAGTTACGTCTAAGCTAAATTAGGATCTGCCATTTATAAACTAAATGGTAGGGAAAATTACAACAATAGTCTATAGTTGAAGGTTAAAGCGGCTGATAGCTCAGTAACTTTAGGAAAATTATATAAGGTAAGGTTGTCTGATGGATATTGATATTTAATAAATTGTTTTTCATAATCTGACTCGCCTTTTTCCAACTATGTCGGGGTCGACTTCCATTGGAACTGGATATAACTGAATAGGTACCAGTATTTTACATGGAACGAGTACCTATCTGACTTCCACAACCCAGTTACTGGTAAAAGCATTCGAAATATGATACCCCTGGGTAAGATTTTTTGGCTTCTGACTATCCGTAACGACTACCAAAGATTTAAAAATTACAGCCGGGACCAATGGCTCAATCTGCTTTCCGAGGCTCGTAGGGGTCTCAGTATGTAATGGATGGTCATCCATCCACGGAACGAGTCTCAAGTGAAGTGAGATCTTCAAATCGACCCGTGCGGTTGTTATTATTTAGACACGCGAAAAACCAATGCCAACATAAAAAAAACGAAAGGCAGATGGAAAACACCTTGAAGACAATCATTTCAAGTTCTCAGTCAAATATCTTCAAATCAAATAAACAAAAACAGAAAATCAGAAAAACACATTGAACATCTCAATCTCTCATTTAAAATATCACTCTAAATGCGACCCTGTCGTGCCATAAAACCAGCGGCAGTCGTTATAGGATGACGGAGTATGAAATTGTTTATTCAGAAAATATTAATTATAATTTATTATAAGGTTATTGTTTGTTAATCACTGGCTGCTGCTACAGAAGGGGGTGGCGCTTTTTACGATGCCTTCAACTTGAAGATAATTAAGACATAAAAACTATTCGCAGAATTGCAGTCAATATAATATGGGAGTTGAGTGTGTGGGAGAAAATTGTGCAGTTTCATTTTAGTGCCAAGTTGCGATTGCTTATAGTATAATTGTGCTCGCAAGACACTCACTCATATTTGTGATTGTTTCACTGAGTTCATTTCTTCACTAATTTCATTAGAGTATCTGAGGTTCTTAATAGGTATTTGGGCGGCATTTTGCACAATGCGGACGCCTGTTTGGAAACTGTAGTAGAAAATTGAGAATAGTCTACAAAGGGTTGAACCTCATCTGCCAACACGGAATCGCACTTTTCCACGATCCTGTCCTTTTCTCTCGCCCAAAATCGTCCTTTGCTAGAGCGAGAAACAAAGCGTGCTACCGCGTGCGATAGCATTGCCGCTCTGTTAACCCTAAGTCTAGTCTACAGGTTATTGTATTAGAATTGTCAAAAACTCGTAAACAGTGGTAATGGTATGCTGTTATTTGAATGAGTAGATTCATTTTAACATTTCGATTACTTTACACATTACATAAAGGACTATATTTTATGAGTAACGTCTACCTCTCATTCAAACTTTTAATAGGTAATACCTTAGTCGTTACTAACGTACTTGTTGCAATATTAATAAAGCTTTAAAATTAAACATCAAAGTACAAAAAGGAGGTAGATAACAATTATAAACAACGTCAGTCTGCTATTTTGATGACCTACCGGTGCTAATCGCGCCTCAATTAACTCTACCTACATGTCGGTAATTAAAAAAAAATCTGCTATTTCCTACAAAAGTGCAATACTTACACGGTCAAAATGTAAGAACAGCTGGTTTTTTTTTTAATAACCGATGAAATGTCTGTCTAATCTATTTCGTTGCCATTGTAATAGACACAAAAAAAAAACGATCTTCAATTCTTTGGCATTACTTTGGTTTTTTTGAGGTTGATTATTAAATTATTCATATTAAGCCAATAAATTATGTCAGTAAGAGTATTATTAATGTCAGATTGATAAGTATTTAAGTCCTTACATTTTACTATGGCAGTGCTATCGTCTGTAAACAAAAGCATTTGTTGTTGTGTCACTTTTGGCAAATCTGTATGTGAAAATGAAAAATAAAGGTAGCCTCTATGGATTCAAAATGATGTACTGAATACTGGCTAGAAAGTAGATGAATGCTGATATGACTAGTAATAGAGAAGTATGGATAAATGATGTTTATTTTGCAAATAGGTTTTTACAAACACTTTTCACGTAATTTTTTTTAACTAAATGAGGCCAGTGTTTCGTACCTGACTACTCTGAGAAGAAACAGCCGAAACAAACTCAGAGGTCATCTCTTTTAAGGTCCAGACATAATCTTGGTCAACTCACATGAGGACTATGCAGGTTAGTATCATCATCAATCCCGCTCTGGGCAGAAAGGAAGGGAGTGTCAGACTTTTACTGACTAAAACCCATCCATGTTCCTTCTTTGCCCTTTGTGTTCCAGGGCCGCGGTATCTCTTTCGAACAGTCCCGCAGCCAGATTAGTATCTGAGATGGTCTTCTGAAGAAAGAACCACACAGATTTGAGTGGAAGAAGAAGACATGCTGCGAAGACCCCAAATAAATAACGATAAGGACATGAGAATGATGCTGACGATGACTGTACTTACACGAATTTTATATACTTTTGATTGTCTCAGCAACTAATTACCTCGCTTAAAGATAATTGTATTTTTTTACTCTGACAGTAGTATGTTGGAACATTAAATACAATTAAATACCTCACATAAAGATACTTAATTATTTGTAAGGAAATGTCTAGGTAGTTCTTTTTTTGTGTTGGCCTTGTTTCGGTTCAGTTAATGTTTATTAAAGAGTGTTACATGACATACCAAGGAGTTAAATAGTTTTGTAATTATTATTTATATGAAAAATACGTGAAAATGTTTCGTTAAACTGTAAGCATACTGGATGGTGCAAGGCCAATATGATAAGTTAAACTCGTTTTATTTTTAATCTCGATTAAGAAAAGGTTTATTGATTATCTTATTTTGTGTTAAACCTGTATTCATGCTGGTTATATGATCGTGTAGTATTAGATTCACCACTACCTAACCCTTCCAGGATTTGAAGGTGTGATGGTATGTTTCATCCTGTTTTCTTCGAGAACAATATACACAAGAAGTTGGCAGATTCGTCTCAGAACTAAGTTGTTGTAGTTTTTCTTGTTTATCTCTCTTAATTTTATATATTTTGTTATATGTATTTATTCTTATATTGTTTTGTATTTTCTTGTCTTTTTCTCTGTTATTGCACCTACTGTATATTGTCTCTGCATCACCCTAAGGTAGACTGGTAGAAAATGCCTAAGGCATTAAGTCCGCCTTTGTACAGTTTTTTTTACTTGTGCATGTAGTTTTAATAAATAAATAATAAATATTCTTGAGCAAAACTAGCAAATCCTTGGTTAAAAATGGAAAGTTATATCTGACAGTCAAAAGCTAACACTCGACCACTAAATTCGTCGGAACAAAGCGTCGTCCATCTTGCGTTAATAGGTCAGAGACTCAAAGAGGTTGGTGGTTGGCTAAGCTCAAAAGCGCACACGTTTACAATTTCACAATTTGTCCACGCGCGCTTTTTGCGCTCTCCGGTAATTGGCGCTCACCTGCGCATGCGCCCTGGCCGCCGAAGCGCACCAAATATGGCGACCAGCCCGACGCGGACATTTCGCTTTTTAGGAGTATCTGACAAATGTGTAATTATTTATTTAATATTGTCGGCGTGTGGACGCATTTGGGCACAATTCACATACCGCATTAAACGTTTTTCGGTTGCCATTGCAGTTGAGTGTTAAGGACGGGTTAATGCAGCAACTAATAAATACGGTAATGATGCTCCCGATGCGGAAACATGGCGGACGTTTTTTTGTTGAAATTTATTAAGCTTTACTGTTCACTTTAATTGGTGAATTTCAATATCTCGCTATGGGGGGCAGGTCGGTGTTTTTTACATAAAAGTGCATGGAGGTCTGTTAAAAAAGCGGTTACCAGAACCGACTGAATAATTGTAGAGTATCTTCAATCGATTGATCCTTAAGAATAGACCAATCCATTTTTCCCTTACCTTTAGAAGAAGCAACTATAAGGTGTTAAATCTGTTGGACAGTAGCATTTATCTAGACACTGATAACATCATACTGCGGCACCTTCGATTCAACAAGGTATCCGGCTCGAAGGACCAATTTCTTGCAAAGTGGACGGATTCATGTGGACACATGGAACATGTTAGTGATGATTGTGGCATAAATAAAACCTTGTTTATGGTGATACATTGTTGAGACCTCAGAATACTTAAAGTAAAGACAACTTTCGAGTCCGATGTATAATTTAAAAACGGATTTATGTGTTGGTGAATTTAAATACGAATTAAAACTCTTTTCAATTTGCATTCCTTCAACTATTTCCACAACGTTTCCTACCATTTATAAGAACCTTTTGCAAAGAGGTCTCCTCTCAACATTTAACCACTGATAATAAAAGGCCTCTGGTCTTTGAGTTTTAAAGTTCTTGAGGTTATCAGGCACATTTAATTGGGTGTCAGTCATTACAGCAGACGTATGTACGTAACGGAGGTTCAGACTAACTGACCTTTTGCCATTTTCAGAACCGACGACTTGCATTTCTTCATGGTATTTTCACTTAGGGAGTGATAAGTTCAAATTATGTACTTGCATACTTAATAGCTTTGGAAACTCGAATGTCATACTGAAGGCGTTGTACCTATATACTACCTAATATAGGCATTGTTTGTTGTAACGTTTACTGCTCGTTTTCGCTAACACTAAGTGACATTTAAGTAAATGCTTGAATAAAAACGCGCTGTTGCTTTAGAAACTTTTAAAGCTGCGCAGCATGCTTTTATTCGGAGTATTCTTTTGGGTGTCATGGGCGTACGCACGATGGCCGATCAAGCTTCGCAAAACCAGTTTATGCGGATCTCTCAATGTTTAGGAAATCTATACAAATCGAGGCCAATTTACACTGGAAATGTACGGCTTCATGTGCCGCCTTGTGTTCATTTAGGATTATTTTGATTAAATTCTTATTTTTGGTGTTTATGATGTATATACGTACACCCACATTTCGCCAGTTATGTTTAAGTCCTTTGTAATAGGTTGCGGGTGACTACCCATTACTTATCGAGTTTCCTCCATGCCTCGGAAAGCACGTTAAGCCGTTGGTCCCGGCTGTCATTTGTAGATCTTTGACAGTCGTTACGAGTAGTCAGAAGGCAAAAGTCTGACATCCAGTCTTACCAACGAGTATCGTATAACCCAGTTACTGGGTTGTGGAGGTCAGATAAGCAGTCGCTTCATGTAAAATACAGATACTCAGCTGCATCCGGTTATACTGGAAGCCGACCCCGACAAAGTTTGGGAAAAGGGTAGGCAGATGATGATGGAAATGAAAGTTCTATGATGCCTTTGCCATAGTTGTTTGATGGGTAGCAGATTTTCACAATATGTTTAAATCAAATTGTTTCCTGTATTGTTTTGCCCAAAATGTCGTCTTTCTTTCAGTCATATTATTCTGTAAAAGAATTCCTTGAAGAAAAATAATCATTTAATATGATTGTAATATATATAGATATAAATTATAAGAATAGTATGTTATAATATAAAATGTATGAATAATGTTAATTAATATAATACAATGTAAACTGTAATATTAAGTATGTATATTTTTTAAACCATTTAAATTGCAATGCCTTAACAGGCAACTAAGTTCTAAGAACCTACCTATTGGTAACATCTTCAAAATACTGTACACTTAGTTCGCAATAAAGAATTTGAATTTGAATCATTCCAAAGGTTGTCTCAGAGAGATTGGGCATTAAATACAAGTTTTTAATATGTTTGTACTTTTTGTTCTATTTCTATTCTATTAAAACAATAATTATTGTACTGTAAGATCAGAAATCTCAAAAGAAGTTCAAGTTACGATTTCCTGATAACCAAACTAATATCTTATTTTCATCACTGAATTCCCTACTTGCTTTTCATTCAAGACCTGTCCCCATTTTCTTCGAATTCAACAATAAACAATCTGAAAGCTATTGTTCACAATATTTTCCATAAAAGGTACGGAGTTAATCATATTGATCTTGAACTGCTCCCGACCATCGGAAACCCTCTGACCGCTATTAAGGTAGTAGATGAAACCGATTGCCGTTTTTGGTCATAACACTTGACTTGATTTAATAAAATTGTAGAGCATCCTTGGCTTAATGATTTTTATTTTCTCTTAAGATGTTTTTATTACTTGATAGGTCTGCTTCGTTCGATTCCCAGGTAGGGCAAAGAGTTATTGGGTTTTTTCATCTAGAATTTTAGTATCATTCACCTAAGTAGCAGCCACGGTGATATTGGGTTTTCCTTCAGGAATTTCTCAGTAGCAGCCACAGAGTCTGTATATGTTCCCGGTTGATGGCAATAGGCTCGCGCCTTATTCACTATCTGCCTAGCCTTTTCCCAACTATGTAGGGGTTGACTTCCAGTCTAACCGGATGCAGCTGAATACCAGAATTTTACATGGAGCGACTGCTTTTCTGACGTCCACAAGCTAGTTAGTACTGGGTAATACGATACCTCTTGGTAAGACTGGTTCTCAGACTTTCGGACCACTGACTACGTGACATGTAACGACAGTCAAAGATCTATAAATGACACCCGGGACCAACGGCTTACCGTGCATTCCGAGGCACGGGGGGAACTCGGTATGTAATGATGGTCACCCATCCACGGACCAACCTCGGCAAGCACGGCCTATCCTTGAAGATCGACCCGAGCGGCTGTGATTATTTAGCCACAAGCTCCTCATTAACACCTAGAATCGCATAGAAATCGCTTATCCAAAACTGGACCAAATAGCATATCTCCGAAATACCTAATTGCTCTTAAACAGATATTCCCACGCGATATCGAAACGAAGCTAAACACAGTTCACACGAATCGAGCGTATTTTTCAACATTACCGTCAGATTCCAGCAGCTCTACTGGCATCTATAATTGCATAGCGTTGACTACATACCGATTTCTATCCACTCGCCTAATAGGCAACTTGACAGCAAGTTACACCTCATGAATTGGATCTAATAGGACCATATTTAGTAAATATTGATTACGGACTAGAAATTGATATCATTTACTTAATAGTGCAATTTAGTTATGTGTATGGATTACAGGAAGTCCACAGATTGCGTTAAAACGGTCATTTTCTACATTTCTTTGGAAATCTGTATGGGATTATAATTTGTTGTCTATTAAAATGATTATTTTTCTGAGTAATTACGTGTTTCAGTTTCTTTTGAACTGCACCGGCCATATTATTTTTATATTTTATAATATCTAGCAAATCGTTTAGTATTAGTTAAGTTATGGGCATAACTACATCATGTGATTTCATCGAAATTCTAAAATTCACTGCAAATGTGAACCTGTTTGCTTGGCTTTCAAATATTTTTTCTTACTTACTGCATATCAACTGAGGTGAAGATAACCGGACGTATTCGACAGCCTCATGAATATTGGCGAGAAGACGCACAACATTTATAGTGGAAGGAACGAGGGGACGCCTTTGACAAGAAGCGGAATAGTTCAGATTAAAAATATAAAATGATGAAACACCTAAGATGGTTCGTTCTTCTGTGAGAAAGACAAGGTGCGAGTGAGGAACGGTAGAAATTATGCTGGATTCTAAACGAGGTGTAAACGGACCCTTCACGAAGCCGTCAACCAAGCATTCTGTTCATCAAACTAAGTAAGTCTACGCAAAAATTATTGTTGGGAAACGACTTTTTGGGGTGAAAAACCACGTTTTACGGTAGGACTCAATGTAACGCACTCAACACATTGTGCTGATGGTTGCATTGATTAGTGTTGAGGTCGTGGAGGTATTAAAGTAAAGTTATTACTTTAAAAACTTGTATTTAAAAAATACTTCTTTTGAAAAGGATACAACTTTGACCCCCAAATATCTCTGTAACTAGAAGGTCTCCAGGTATGATCTATGGCAAAAAAAAATCGCAATGACAACGGGGAGAACAAGTGCCTTTCGGCTTCGTAAAGAGTACTTTTACACCCTTTATAACCATAACCTAAGTCCATAACATAAGTTTATCTACTCGAGAGTAGAAAGCAACCATTTCGTGTTTTATCAACGATGAATTTTCAACGATGGCTAGAAGGTTGATGGATGCGATTCCCGGAAAAAAGGACCAGCCGGTCCTTAGGTACGTATCTCTTACAAAACTTCCTCTTTTCATGAATGGACGACAACAAAAACTCAATACAAGTTCCTTCCACTAACGAGTGTGGACCAGGGACAAAACATTAAAGTATGTGTACTGTGTAGTGAGGTAGAATCGAAGATCATGTCACTACATGGCCACTGTTTTTTTTTGTTTTTGGAGTTGATATTCTGTTCGAGTGATAATAAGGTTCGAAATCTAGCTTTGTTTTCTATAGCTAATGCCTTTTTTTTCGGCGTATGGTGAAGTTGAGGCAAAAGAAGGTTTTAAATGAGTTAGAGTGTCATTTATAGACTGTTGGCATCCCCAAAATTTTCTTTAAATATTTTGTTTAGTGCACATACATGCAACATTGCATGTATGTTGTCAATTTTATCTGTCAATATACTTCTCTTCGATTTACTCTAAAAAGAAAAAAAAGTGTTTTATTCACCACGAGCCCTCTCCCTCAATTCACCAGGCCCACAGCTGCATACAAAATCATACAAGACCTCTGGCGCATTAATAGTTTTTTTTTTCTAAGACAATAATATTCTGCTTGTGCACTTTGACTTCCTACTGGACTCATTACCTACCAAAGTCTACTGAAGACCTAACCTAACCTAAGGTTTTTATTTATTTTATTTTTATTGTTCTAGTAATTCCTATGGAAGAGGAGCTGCAGCTGCTGGAGCTGGCGCTGTAGCAAGTTACAAACGATAACTAAATACTTTAGACAAAACACCATAACTTTGGTCTAAAGCAATAATAACTTACAAAACCTAACACCAACTTATGGAATATCGATATCGTTGGCTAATTTAATGAATACGTCATACACTCATGCCTTAGCTGTCATATCATAAAAATTCATTGACCGAAGTCTGCTCGTTATATTTGACGTTTCGAAATGATTTACAGTGATACAATCTAGCTATGATGAACATATGGTAGATGTTACTTGTAAGGAGTTTTGTTATGAATACCAAGAGGGGCAAAAGAATTGCCTGATTGGTAGTCCAAATTGCAGCTATTGGATCACAAGGCATAGGCTAATTCAATAAGCAAATCAATAACATTAATTTATTTTCAGACAACTTTGGCCCATAACGTACATATGATAAAATTCAAATTGTGTTAGTAAACAACTTCACTTGTACACTATGTTACTGTGCGTGCGACGGAATATACGTACACATAAATGACAACCGGGACCAAAGGCTTAACGTGCTCTCCGGGGCAAGGAGGAAATTCGGTATCATGTAATGGGTGGTCATCCATTCACGGACCAACGTAGGCAAGCGCGGTTTCACCTGAAGATCGACCCGAGCGGCTGTTATTATTTAGCCACGAGCTCCTCATGTAATCCATTGCTACAAAAGTTAAAAAAAATCGTCTGATCGACAGCATAAAAAGCGCTATGAATACTGTTCAGTTTTCAAAATCTTCTTTGTCGCGTGGTTAGTCCCTTGCCTGATGTCAGAGTTTTTAAGCTGTCCATGGGCCTCTGACTTGGCTTGACAAACCGTCGAGAAATATCTCTCAGGCATGCTGGTTTCCTCATGATGTTTTCCTTCACCGAAGCAATGATAATTGCACATGAATCCGAAAAATCAGGGTCAGAGATCACCAAAATTCATCAGAGTGTTTAAAATGAAAGGCATTGTGATTGGAAGCGTGCATTTAAACCGCAGATTTTCCCAGGATGTGTTTTTTTCAGAGCTAAACGAGATTAGCTAAATTTTAATAAAAACATACCTATACGTGCTTAGAGTTGAAGACATTCAAATATCTACGAGTGATAGACGGGACAAGACGAAGAAAATCGTAATCCAATACTTATTACCACTTGGTAACAAATCGTTCTGTCTAGTGTCACACGCCCGCTTGTCAGGTAGCATTCGTGTGTCAAAATCGAAACAGTTCGGGATCAATATTTTTGTATGAAAATATTCCCAATGTCCGCTCCATAAGTCTTTGAAATCTCTTCGGAGATTTGGAAGAAGCAACACTCAGTGTTTGACATTATGGTCGGCATTTCAATCGATCTACGCAAAAGAGAATTCATTTCTTAACAAAATAATCAGCTAGAAGTTACCACGTATATTGTAGGTACACGCTGTAACCCAGCGTGACTGTATCCAATTGTATGCGTACGATAAGCACTCTTGTGTTTGATTGGGCGCTCGCCAATCAAATACTCATTATCAGCAACGAGCAGTTTGTCACTAGGTACTGTGAGGCGGTGTCCTTGAACGATATCATAAACACACTACTTGTAAAACGAATCTGAAAATAATTAACTAATTCTTTGTGGTCGAAATTGCGACTGCTGAGCATTAGTTCCTGTGTTCGATTCCCAGGTCGGGCAAACTGCTATTGGGTTTTCCATTAGGAATTTCTCAGTAGCAGCCACGGAGACTGGATTTGTGCCCGGTTAATGGCAATAGTCTCGCCCCCTAGTACATGAGACTTAAACATAAATGGCGAAATGTGAATCTACTATTAGGTACACCTCTGCCTAACCCTTCGGGGATTACAGGCGTGATGTTATGTGACTATATCTTTGATTGTCGTTACGGGTAGTCAGAACCCCGGAACTCTAATAACTTGTCTTGCCATGGGGTACCGCGTTAGCCATGTTACTGGGTCGTAGAGGTCAGATAGGCAGCTAGTTCATGTAAAATACTAGTATTCCGCTGCATTCTGTTAGACTTGAAGCCGAGCCTAACATAGTTGGGATAAGGCTAGGCAGGTGATGTTTATAATCTATGTTCATGGAAGTTTTTGCAGAATTAAAGGATAGGTAAATGCTAAACTATAATGGCTACAGTCAGGAAGACCCACCGAGAAAATTATTAAAAACTTTTTTGGATTTCAAATGATTTAAATTGGCCATGACCTGCCACAGCATTTCTGCAGCTACACTATAGCCTGTTCTACTATAGTCACTATAGTCTGACAACCAGCCCACCAACCAAGGGGTATCGTATTACCCAGAACTAACTGGGTTGTGGGAGTCAGATAGGCGGTCGCTTCATGTAAAACACTGGTATTCAGCTGCTTCCGGTTAGACTGGAAGCCGACCCCAACATAGTTGGGAAAAGGCTAGGCAGATGATAGCTGTAGCCTGTTCTAGCTGATTTAGTCCCCCAGACAGATTGCTATATTGAGACTTAGTAGCTTTTGGTTTTTTACGTTTCAGAGACAGGAAAAAAACTGCCCAAAGTCGTTGTTGTTCTAGGTTTAAAATTATAAATCTCTGTGAAATTTCAACAGAGCTATTTGCTCGATTTAGTGTGTACTACCTAAACTCCGGTCATTCTGCTTCATATCGTTCGGAAATCAACTTAATTCGCATCGAAATCGTACGAAGAGAAATACATAAAACTCCATAGTTTCTACACTAAGTGCGTACCGCATCATACATCAAATGTAGCATGACTATAACGAAAGGCATGCATACGATAGCACTCTTCTGTTTCATTGGGCGACCAATCAAATAATTGTCGCTAATCTGACCGCTACGCTTCCAGCATTGGATTTATTTATCGATATTATATGAGTTGATTAAAGTCGACACACGTGTTAGTTTTACTTGGTATAATTTAATGTATTACCATGGGGTCCGAGTATTTACCTAGTATTTCGGGAAATCGCCACACGGTTGGTCGACTCTTCACGTGACCAGAGGGCGGGCCTATTTTTTGGCCAAAGAATCAGCATTGCCATCCAACGTGGCAATTGCTGCCAGCCTTCTGGGCACTTTTCCTGTTGATAGCGATGTGGACGAATTTATTGACGCCCTGTAACCGTTTTGATACTTGTACATATTTATTTTTTCTTACTATTATAGATTTGTAGTTTGTATTTAGTGTAAATATTCACTTGTTGTCATTAATCATACATTGTTAACCTATAAAAAAAAAGAATACTATTTCATTACCTATACAATTTTGTTGGGGCTGAGGTAGAACAAGAAAGTTGGTGATTTGGTTTATGGTTGAGGAGTATAGGGATGGGAAGTTATGATACTTGTGACGCATACTTTCCAATAAAAAACCCAATAATAAATGCGAGTTAGTCCAAAAAAGTGGGAACTTCAAAATCTCAGCCATATATGAAGCTATCCCAGAAAGATGTGACGCGGTGGATCTTACGAGAGGTCTGGTCTTAGGTGGCGAAAACCTACCTGGAAGAACTTGGAGGTATACATATAAAATAATGAAATATACTGAAATTGTGACATTTTTAAATAGATTGTGGCTAAATAATAATACTTAGCCTAAACCAAAGTATCAAACTCACACTTTATGCAAAAACTACAGATTTAATGGTTCTCGGAACGATTCGCGACGGTAAAAATTGTATTCTTATCAAGCATTAACGGTATAATTTCAAATAGCGAACGGCAATGAGAACCGCTGATTGGTTCAAATCATTTAATTGGCGTGCGGTCGTCACGGGTAAATGGCAGCACTATCGCTTGGGCTCGAATCGAAGTCGTCTGAAGTAATTTAATCGGATTATTTTGGGGTGTCCCATCACTAATGCGGGTTATATAAAGTATTAATTCGGTTATGTTCAATTTGGACTTACATAAATGATTGGTTACTGGGGTTGCCAAGGTAAAACAGATTATAGGTATATGCAACAGATCATAGTAAGCTAACTAAAGCAAAATGATTATGTAAATAGATGATGTGTAAATACAGCAATAAAGTGTAGGAGCTACATCGCCTTCACATCGTTCAATGACAATGGTGACGAGCCTATTGCCAACAACCAGGCATAAATCCAAACCCTGGGCCGCTACTGCACCATGCCCTACCACCAGCACCATGCTGAGATACGGGCCTTTTGGCCTCGTACAGGACCAATTTAGTTTAAGTATGTAATTTTTGTTTGGTTTTTTTTTGGGTTGTATTGTCCTATGCGAGTCTAATAAATACGTTTTCTTTTTGTTTTCTTTCTACTGAAAATATCCTGACTTTAAAGCGCAATTACACATTTTTGTTTTTTTTTATTGGTGATATTTGGACAGTTTCTAGCTTATTTGCGTTCCAGAATAAGCGCGGGACCTTTTGAGGTTGTTTTTTTTTTAATTTGGATATTAATTTCCGTTAGGTTGTTGGGCCCGGCTGTCAATCGTAGATCTTTGACAGTCGTTACTGGTAGTCAGTGGCCCGAAAATCTGAGAACCAGTCTTACTCTGCAAATACTCTACCCTACTCTACTCTCTACTCTCTTTATCTACTGTGCAAATATTTCGACACAAATGTATTTTTGTTATGAAATAAATAACTTGAACTTGAACTTGTACAAAGACGTATCCTATTACCCAGTATTAATTGGGTTGTGGAGGTCAATAGGCAGTCAATCCATGTTAAATACTGGTATTCAGCTGCATCTGTTTAGACTAAAAGCCAACCCAACATAGTTGGGAAAAGGCTAGGCAGATGATGACCTCTCTATAAAACCTTGGAATGATTTTTAAGTCCCGAAATAAAGCAAGAAAATATTACTTATTCCGCCCTGGTTATAACATACCCAGGCACAAACTTTACACGCTTTTGTAATGTTATGGGTAACAAGTATTACCAAAGTTTTCATATTACTTTTATTTAGGTACAAATCTGTAGAAGATTGACTTTAACATCAGAATCAAATTGAGTCAATCAATATAAAACGTTCCGTCACGTATGAGTTATACTAAATTATGATTTATTTTATGATATAGGTACATAATACAAATATAAAGATTATGCTTGTCAGAGGGACATACTGGAACTATATTTCCTCAAAATCTTTTCTGAGTACACTTATGGGCATGACGCTTTCCAAATTGTAGGATATAAGATGATAAATGTAAATTTTCAGCAGTTTCGCGCATTTTCAGGAAGTACAAGGTGTAAACGGACCCTTCACGAAGCCGTCAACCAAACATTCTGAACATTAAACTAAGTGACTCATCAGAATGAAAATGTGAGATTGTACTTTAACAATTTTTATTTGATTAAAATTTTATATTTATTATGTACACTACGAAATTTTATCATTTAATTCAATATTAAGTGAAAATCCTGGTATAAAAATTTGCGTTTGTTTTATTGTATTCAATTTTATTTCCTTCACGGTTAATATTTTATGGTTTACATGAGAATTTTATTTATTAAAGAATTTCATGATTTTTCATAGATTTCATCTGAGAAAATTAATTTCGTGACCATCGTTGATCGAATCCGTCCTACTCTGTGCAAAACGATGGATTGAGTTGATCGGATGGATTGTTATTGATTCGAAAGAAAGTCTTCTATTAATTCCGTAATTATGTAATATTAGTATAAATATTTAGGTACACTTTATTGCCAAAGTTTAAATTACGTCGATCGACAAAAAATCTGTTTGATAATTTCTAAAATGGAAAGTATCTTTGACAGTCGTTACAAGTAGTCAATGGCCCGAAAGTCTGACAACCAGTCTTAACAAGGGGTATCGTATTAGCCAGTACTAACTGGGTTGTGGAGGTCAGATAGTCACTCCATGTAGAATACTGGTATTCAGCTAAAGGCTAGGCAGATGATGATGAATTTCTAAAATAGAATTGACTGCATTTAGTAGTTACTCTATCGAATTTTCTTGAAATGCTCCAAGAATGAATGAGATGATGTAGTATTAAATGAAACTAATTTACATTTTAACGATGCATATCACTTAGTTAACTTATTAAATAAATAAACTACCTGTGCATTAACACACTTCCATTAATGTTGAGTAAAAATAATTAAAATGACTAATTGTTGCTCACCTTATGTGGGATCATACATTTTTCTTTCAAATCAATGTATGCACTATTTTCCGAGTTTTGTACTTAGATTCTTACACCCGTATCTATCTATGAAGAAGTCAAAGTGATTACTTGAGAAAAAATAATTATTTCAGGTACGTCTTGGTCTTTTGGAACGAAAACTTTTTTACTAAGTTTACCTATAGAAATTGGACGTCCATTAAAATATACTTTTCTAACTGGCCATTTACCTCCTTTTAAACCTTCATAAATAGTACACCCACATTTCACCAGTTATGTTTAAGTCCTATGTAATAGGGGGCGAGCCTATTGCACAAATCCAGACTCCGTGGCTGCTACTGAGAAATTCCTGATGATAAAATCCAAAAATACTGCCCAACCCGGTAATCGAACCCAGGTCCTCATGCTCATCAGTCGATCTTGCGACCACGAGACCAACAAGGCAGTGCATGGAAATTTGTTTTCAAAAATTAAATACAAAACACGCAGACGAACTCGCGGGTAACAGCTAGTATCATAAATCAAAACAAAATTTCGTCCCAAGATACAAAGGGTATCGTCAAATCATAATGATCTTGAGTCCTTTTTCATCAGTTTATTTTGAGGAGCCCAAATTCCTAGAATTTCTGTCAGTCCATAATTTTAGAGTGTATAACTAAGTAAGGCGTTGTTATTTTGTTAATTATTGTTTTGATAAACGAGTGGTTGTCAACGCCATCTAGCGGGTGTTAGTATTAATGATTGAGGAAGCTGGTGTAACCACGCAGTTTGGTCGTTTTTTTTCCCGGATTTCTTTAAGATTTGTCGGATGTTCGTCGGTGGAATTTTGTGTAATCAATTTAAAATTTTGGGGCACTATACTTACACCATGCATTTTTAGTAATTTATTTTTCATAAAACAGACTTTTGACGCTTTTCTGTGTCTCAGTTATACTTCTCGAAAGACTTGCAATCAAGAGAGGATTAGAGACAAATAATAATTTTTGGGATAACTTTTCAATTTCAAATAACTTATCAAGTTGAGCTAAAGATCGGTTTCAGACTATCGTATTTTTCTGCTCGTACTTGCGCTTATTTCAGCATTTTGCTCAAACCAATGGGTTCAGTCAATAGCAATATGTCTGTCTCTCTCGCAGCTCACGCTTATACGAGCTTATAAGCGTGTCAACGCTTGTACGAGTTGTGCGTGAGGCAAAAGGTGCGCGTACATGTACACTTCCAAAAATTATCCTATACGCGCCGAAAATACGCTAATTTGAAACCACCCTAAAAGTCTATTTTCCTCAATGTTCAAAATCGTTTGAACAGTAAAGAAAAGGCACAAGCGTCAAGACGTCCTAGTTTTAGAAAGAAACATGGCGTTCCTACATTCGTTTGACAAACGTTATCGATGCGCAAGAGCATGCGTGCGCTAACGATGAGTTGCGACGTGTGCAATACAAAAAACCCTAATTAATAGTGTATTTCGTAAAGTTATGAAGTTGGAAAAACTTGTTAAAATTAAGGTAACATATTTATTTTTTATTTATTTTTATTTTTTATTTATTTAGGTAGTAGTGGTAACATATTTTGTGCAAAGGTGATTCTTTGTAGTTTTGTCATCATAATTATTTGATTTGTTTTTTGTTATTTTTTTTTTATTTTTTTTTTATTATACAAAAAATCGATTTGAAAAATTTCTTTATTCAATGAATAACAAAAAAAAATACATGTATTTTTTTTGTTATTTATTGAAAAATGAATTTTTCAAATCGATTTTTTCAAATTCGATCTGTTTTGTTTTTATTATTCTACACCTACATATGTATCAGTGATGATGAGTAATAGAAGTATGGAAGAAGAACACATGCGGCGCTGACCGCAAATAAATTGGGGTAAGGGCAGGAGAATGTTGAAGATGATGACTAGGGAATCCAATCCCGCATCAAAACCGCGAGCCCGCGGCCTGCGGGATTAAGGTTATCAATCCCGCAGATTGAGATTTAAAAAATAATTCTTTTGTTTTGAGTAGGTATTTAAAAAAAAATGAAACAAAGAAGTTTTAATTTTTATTATCATTATTAATATTAAGTACAGTTAAGACTTACGATTATTCAAGTTTGCGGGATTGGATTCCCTAATGATGACCTTCATTTCTGCTACAGCGATATTTTGGCACTCTTTACCATGTTTTCATCTTTATATCATCTTTTACCATGGAGTCCACAACCACGAAACAGTATTTTCACAACTGTCGCTCCAAGTAGTGTCAAGCTAGCCGCATATGCTCTGAGACCCAATGACATGGATTATTAAGAAGTCCCTCTCACAGGGGAGGCCTGAACTTTACAGGCTGATTATAAGAGCCAAAACTATAGGTACTCACAGAATGTACGAAAAGCAGTAGTTGAAGTAATTTTCTACATCAATCATTATTAGGTCATTTGGGTCTACATTTAAATACCAGATTTTTTGGAACAATAAGGTTAGCTAGCCTTCCCAAGGTTGCCCAAACCAGCCGAGATCGATAGACAAAAATATATATAAAGTTAACCAAAACAAAAATAATAAATATTACACATACAGGGTGTAAATAGACCCTTCACGAAGCCATCAACCAAACATTCTGTACATCAAACTAAGTAACCCCACGCAAAATTATTGCTGGGTGACGACTTTTTTTTTTGGGGTGAAAAATCACGTTTTATGGTAAAACTCAATGTAACGCACTCAATACTTGGTGCTGATGGATGCTTTGAATAGTAAACGGGTCATGGAGGTAATTAAAGTAAAATAAAAAACTTAAAAAGAAGTATTTAAAAAAAATAAATTGAAATTTGACGTCCAATATCTCCGTAACTAGAAGGTTCCCAGGTATGGTCTAGAACAAATAAAATATCGCAATGACGGGGAGTACAAGTGCCTTTCGGCTTCGTTAAGGGTCTTTTTACACCCTTTATTTTATCTTTATTTTTACAAATAGACAAATTAGTAATGGCAGGATAAGGCAAAAAACGTCTGAATAATAATTTAAAAAACCTCAAACAAATGATCGTGAAAGATTTCAAATGATTTATGGATCATGAATATACATATATTACCTAGCAGTCTACATAACAACGGCTCATTACAATGGACTTTTAATTTGCTGGTTAGAATAATAACTACTGTATTAATTAGGTACAATGACTATTGCAAAATCTGGAGGAGCTCGTGGCTAAATGATAACAACCGCTCGAGGTCGATCTTTCGGTTAAGCCGTGCTTACCTAGGTTGGTCTGTGGATGGGTGACCACCCATTACATACCGAGTGTCCTCCGTGCCTCGGAAAACACGTTAAGCAGTTGGTCCCGGCTATCACCTTTGACAGTCGTTACAGGTAGGCAGTGGCCCGAAAGTCAGACAACCAGTCTAACCAAGGGATATCGTATTAGAACTAACTGGGTTGTGGTGGTAATAGGCAGTCGATCCATCTACACTAATATTATAAAGAGGAAAGATTTGTATTTTTGTGTGTGTGTGTATGTTTGTAATGAATAAACTCAAAAACTTCTGTGCCAATTTCAAAAATTTTTTCACCATTACAAAGTTACATTCACCCGGAGTAACATAGGCTATATTTATGACTAGAAAAACAAATGGGGGGGGGGGGGAATTTGGGGAAAATAAATGTGCACCCGTGCGAAGCCGGGACGGGCCGCTAGTTTAAAATAAAGATATTCAACAGCACCCGGTTAAACTGGAAGACCGACCCCAACACAGGTGGGAAAAGGCTAGGCAGATGCTGACGAGAAGACGGAGTTGGAAAACATGGAATGCTTTGCAGCAAGATTTTTGCAAAGCCAAAACATGGTAGAGGCAATATAGGTAGGTTAACCAGTAGTGAAGGGTCAATTTTTGTAAGAGTAAGCCGGAGTACGTATCTTTAATGTGATTTTATTATTTGTCTATAAAATACTGACTGTGCCATTTTTCAAAGGGAAGCCGGTAGGAATTGGGTTGTATGGGACCTTCGCTACTGGTACCTACATAAATCATATACCCGCTAAGGTTGTTAATTACGAATCTCAACTCAACTCAACTCAAAGCATTTATTTCAAATAGATCCGTGACAGGCACTTTTGCATAGTCAAAAATAAGCTACCTACAGTCCCGCCACAGGCATAATACCTAACTGTGAATGGACTGTAGTTGCCCATTCGAAAATAGTAGATCTTATGGAGAAGAATGGGCAAGAAACTCCAACTTTTCAAATCAAGTTATATATATTACATAGTCTTGGGTACAATATTATTGCTTCTATATGTGAGCACAATGTAGAGATAAGAAAATAAAACAAAACCACCAGAATTGTGTGTTTTGCAATGAAGGCATTTATTAACTTACCTATTTTATTTATTTATTTAAGTATTAGCAACGAATGATGCATCGTATAGATATTTCAGCTTTCTCATATTAATTTCTATTCTAAGTAAATATTTGTAGTGGTTTTCCTTACCACATAGGTAGGTACCTGTAATTTGTTACTCACAAATAGGTCGCTTGCGGCTTTATTTGTAACTATCTGTGTTTTTGTATAATCGTGTAAAATTGACTTACCTTATAAAAAAAACACATTAAATAGTCCGTTCTTTGCCATTTGGCAACGCCATTGACATTTGCAATGGCAAGAAAATACATTATAGAATTTAAAATAAGCCTATTGATATTAAAATGCGGAGGAGCTCGTGGTTAAATAATAACAGCCTTTTGGATCGATCTTTAGGTTAAACAGTACTTGGCTTGTGTTGGTCTGTGGATGGGTGACCACCCATTACATACCGAATCTCCACCGTGCCTCGGAAAGCACGTTAAGCCGTTGGTCCGGCTGTCATTTGTAGACCTTTGACAGTCGTTTCAGATAGTCAGTGGCCCAAAAAGTCTGACAACCAGTCTTACCAAGGAGTATCGTATTACCCAGTACTAACTGGGTTGTGGAGGTCAGAGAGGCAGTCGCTCCATGTAAAATACTGGTATTCAGCTGCATCCGATTAGACTGGAAGCCGACCCTAACATAGTTGGGAAAAGGCTAGGCACATGATGACAATTATATTAAAATATCATAATTATGATGCATTTGTATTTAAATTGAATTTAATTATTATACAACTCTCAACACGTTCATCGATCAATCATTCATTCTAATAACAATATTTACCATTCATTCATTATTTAAATAGTTAGTTACAAATGAATTCTATCATAATAACCATAAGTCAAGCTAATTGCTACAGTAACTTATCTTTGCATAGTTTAATAAATAAATGGGTTCGTTATTAATATTCTATGTATTTATAAATATGTTATTTGTTTACTCAATTTGTTTCCCATATTTTATTTAAAAAAACCTAGCTATTGCCCGCGACCTTCGTTAGTGTGAGATTATTATAAAAAATATTTCTTCTCTTTTTAATCGGATTTTATTAACAAATTCAAGCATTTTAATTGTTTTGCATGGAACCCTAATTATTTTTATAAAATAAAAGTAGCCTAAGTTAGACCTTATAACATCACCTACCTGCCAGTAAAAGTACCAATAAAATCGGTTGAGCCGTTTCGGAGATTAGCCGGAACAAACAGACAACAGACAGACCGACAGACAGACAAAAATTTAAAAAAATGTGTTTTTGTTACAAGTGCCGAATATATTTTCATATGCATTCAGTAAAAAGCTGTTAATTTTGATATTACAAACACACATTCAGTTTTATGTATTTGTATAGAGAATAGATAGGTTCCTGTATAAATTAAATTAAATTATTCAAAACTATATACATATTGAAAAGGAGAAAAGCATTAAAGGGCGTCAAAAAATTCGTCCACATCGCTGTCAACAGGAATAGTGCCCAGAAGGCTGGTAGTAGTTGCCACGTTGGCTGGCAATGCTGATTCTTTGACAAAAAATAGGCCAGTCCTCTGGTCACGGGAAGAGCCGACCAACACCTTGGCGATGTCGATGCGATATTTTTCAAATTATTTTAGGTTTCTTTATACATAGATAATTATTTAAAACTTTGTAGGTATGTACCTACATGCCTATTATATGCTTATATTTATTTGCTGAATGCTTTTTGGATGCGTCATTATTAGCAAGGTAATTTCGTACCACACTGTCCTAGTCCTGGGTTCGATTCCCTGGTGTTATTGGTTTTATCCATCAGGATTTTTTCTGTAACAGCCGCGGAGACTGGGTTTGTTCCCGCTTGATGGTAATAGGCTCCCCCTCTATTACAATAACTGGCGAAATTTTGCTAGAATATTAGGTACACCTCTGTCTAATCCTTCGGGGATTACAGACGTGATGCTATGTTATATTACTATTCATTGATTTATTCTGGGGAGTAGATGATTAAGAATTTACTTCAAAAATCTTCTGATTGTGAGAGAAAGTGTGTTACGCTATTATTAGTTTAAACTCCATTTTCTTGTCTAGCTAATAAATAAATAATAATAATGGCGAAAGTTTTTGAGAATGGATGTATGTATGGATGTTTGTTACTCTTTCACGCAAAAACTACGTGCGATCTATTACCGAACACCAGGCGGGCGAAGCCGCGGGCATAAACTAGAACAGATAATCAGCATGGACATAGCTTGTATGAACTGCCAAACCTGCTAACTTGACCTGCCTAGCCACCAGGTGACTAGACAGCCATCCCCACTACAACGCGGGAAATAAATCATTCTCACAAATTATGTGTTTGACTAATTTTATTATTGGCCTTTTATGTAAAAGTATTGGATTTAAATGCGTCTTACTTTATTACTATTATACATGCGATAGTTTGTGAGAATGGATGGATGGATATTTGTTAATCTTTCACGCCATATTACCTAAACGAATTTGGTTGAAATTTGGCACATAGGTAGTATATAACCTGGATTAACACATAAGATAGAAATGGACCTATTTATCCCGCAGTTCGATCCCGTGGGACAATAACTGAACTCCACGCGGATAAAGCCGCGGGCATAAGGTAGTATACAATAAAGTTACCTACTTTTCGTGTCTATCTGTGACCGCTTAGTTTTTTTAAACTCCGCTAAGGATTTTCATGCGGTTATCACAATTAGTTAGAGAATTTATTCCGATTGCTTTATGTGTTTAATTTAAAAGATATACGTAGGTTTTTAGTATAGAAATCTCGACATATTGTCATAACTCCAAAGTGCCAAATTACTGCATACTCGTCGCCATTATGGTGTTCACTAGAAACATTAGTTAGGGTTTAGAATAAAACCACCAAATTATCAGTAAGTAGATGAACTACTTTAAGGATACGTGCACTGCCCGGGATAAGTGAGGACTAACCGACACGGGACCTTAAAGTTCACGCTACGTTTATTCGTATATTAGATGGCACGCGAACGAGGCAAGGGCGGATCACTAATCTATATATATAAAAGGAGAACTGACTGACTGACATATCAACGTACAGCCGAAACTACTGGGGCTAGGAATGTGAAATTTTATACACGGCTTCCTATTATAATGTAGGGGAGCACTAAGAAGGGGTTTTTGGAAATTTAACCTTTAAGGGGGTGAAAAGGGGGAATTTTGTTTGTATGGAAAATTTTCCACGCGGACGAAGTCGCGGGCAAAATGCTAGTTTATACATAAAGTATTTTGTGACCGAGCTCTGCTAAAATAGAGAAAACGAATTTTCTCATTTATGAGACCTAGCTAAATCAATCTTTCGCCCGTAAATCCCTATATTGCAACTTACATCGACATCGTTAGAGCCGTTTTGGGGAACGTTATTGCAAATATTGAGTAAAACAAATACCCATTGCTCATTTAATAGTATAGGATAAATAATTAGTTCATGATAATACTACGGAATAATTAACAGATTAATATGTATTCCCGATGTCAATCACCCTTAATATTAATTATTTATTTATAGTTGTCGCCTTGCTTATAAAGCTATAACGTTAGGTAGCATATTAATGTTTTTCGAATAAGATTCCAACGGGATTTTTTGTTAGTTTTATTTTATTTTCTTTTTTTCGCACAATAACAAAGGTATATATGCATTCTGCACATCTTTGCGGATATACTTAAGTCACCAAAGTCAAGGGATTCTGAACAGATCCTTGCCGGTTATATTTATGTAAATCATTTACACACAGAAAAAAATCTGGCGTTGAAACCAGCTTTCGTCATGATGGTTCATATTCGTCAATTGAACACAAATTGCAGATATGTGAGGTGATTTTAGTTCTTCCTTTAAATTATGAAAGAATTTAGAAAGATGCTTTCATCCTGCATAAGGATTACTGATGTAGATGTACCCTAGTACCTTGTAGCGTTCCCTTAATAAAAAAAAACATAATTTCAGAAGACTTTCTGGCAACCTAACTGCTCTGTGTTTCCTTTTAAGTTCAGATTTGGTTAGTACAGTAGTGTTCGTAACTGACTCTGCAACAATAAGCTGTGTATAAGTTAAAGGAGCAATTTCTCTAGTTTACCCGTATCCCATTCTGCACCCACGTGTATGTTTTTAAAGATTATTCAAATCTTATTTTTTACAATGACTTGTTTTATCAGAAACAAAAGCTGACATCACACAATAGCACGCGAGTCACCACTATTTAGCGTGCTACCAGGTTTGCGCATTTTCCTGTTAGGAAAGCGGACGACGAAATCAACCCGGAAAATAGGTAATAAATTAAAATCCAATATTTTCCGTTGTACACCAAAAATAGTTCTCATTACCTCATTTGTAAGGCTTTTTGTTTTGCTGTCCGTTTAGAAATCTTTATCAAACAGTGCACTTACTGTTAGGGGATCCTCCTCTAAACATAGGGTTGGGTGCCATCCAGGGGAAGGCTCCAAACGGCCACGAGTGCGGCGGCGGACCCTGGTACAGCCGCGGTAGCAGCGGCTGTGGCACCACAACCCCGCCTCTGGTCTCCAACTCTTCGTCATGCCCGTTATCTCTCTCCTCCCGATCATCAACGTTGGAGTCAACGTCCTCGATGTCCACGTCACTTTCGTCGCTCTCCGGAGCCGCGTCAGTGCTCTCAGCATCATTGCTGTTAGTGTCAGCTACTGTGTCCTTCACCGGCGCGTCTTGCTTGCCTCCCAGCAGCGAGTCCACGCTAAACGATATCCTGCCTTTCCCGCCACTGTCGGCGGTCTCGGCACGCTCGCATTCGAGCGAAGTCTTCATTTCATCTGCTCGATGACATTTCAATTAAATTCGCGCGCTAAACCCGACGGCTTATCTCGCCATTTTTTTTTTTCAATTTATCCAGTCCAATAAGAATTTGTTTGTTTTTAAGAATACGTTTATTTAAATGCGCACTAGAGTGTCATTGAGTTCATCATGTGTCCCATTGTAATCGACAATTACTCATGTAAATAATTTGTACTTATTTGTAAATTCGTCCCATTGTTAACGAGTGATGTTTACAAAGTTCGCTAATTGATTTCGCGTCGCTGTATTATTTTGCAAGTAAATATCTGTCGAATCATTTAAAAGAGTTCATACGAGTATGCACATGGTCTTATTAATTACACTATCCACGTAAACGAGCGTTCCGATAGAATAGTCAAGTCAGTACATCACTATTGTGAAAACAGCCGAATTAGCACAGTTGGCAGCACTAGTAAAAAAAAAAAAGAAAATTAAAATTGGAATATGGAGCGTAGATTTGAAATGGGAACGTGTGTTCGCGGCGCGCGGCGCGGAAACTTGCGAATGTGTTCGGAAACGAGCGATATCTCCGTGTAATGATTCGCGTGGAAGCGCGGTGAAAATCGCGCCAGCATTGGGGCGCTTGGCGCGGCCGCGGACCGCCTCTCCCGCCCGACAGAGATGCAGCTACCGACCGAGGAATTTTAATAAGCGGCGCGGAGCGAACGAGACGACGATACAATCCGACATGTGTGTAAACGCGATATTGAGTAGGCGGGGTCCGTCGCGCTCAAATTAATAGTCTCTACGGAATACGCCTTATAGAATTATCTGGGCGTAGTCAAATTGGATCGTTATTATGAGTGTTTAAGGTTGAGTTTAGCATGTGACACACTACAATAAAGTGACGTAACGGAGCCGAGCGTGTTGGATTGCAGCGGCTATTGTGTTGAATGAAAAAGGAGTAAATAGACGGGCGCTGTAGGCGGCGTAGAGGGGACTTTACGATTTAATTATTCGCGAATGCAGAGGCATTTTGTAGCGAGCTAATGTCTCATTGTCTCATTAATATCTCGGGCGGGCCGGCCATGTTTGATTTGTTTATGACGAAGGAGGTGTGCAGACGTTGAGCTGAATGTTTTGTTCGGCGACAGTTGGGAGTTCCGAAGCGGAGATTCAAGCGCCACCGCCCGACACTACTAAATAAGTTGGCAGTAACATATCTTGTTTAATTTGTGGGGTTCACTCGAGTTCGAGTCGAGTCGAGTTTATGACGTTTTGTATTCGAGATAGGTTGTTGATGATATTTTTAGGGTTTTTAGACGTAATATGACTATTGGCGTTTAGATACGAGATTTTAGTCGATATTTAAATTGTCAACCTGTATAATGGTTTTGAGTTTAACTTTTTAATTTTCACATTTAAAAGCCTCGTTAAAAAGCAAGAAAAAAACACGATAAGAGACTAACAAAAAAGACATTTAACAAAATCAATTTAAACACCATCACAAAAAGAAATCCCGAATCAAATCATTAGCGCCATGTCACTTAACAGTTACTTAATCGTATTACACAGATATCTACAATCTCATTGTGCATCGTTGGAAAAGATTTCCTTTCCCCCTAACCACCAATCTAAACTCTATCCCAACGAAATAAGATTGAAAAAACCTTGTCACGTCAAATTGACGTTGTCAATTCGCAAATATTAACAAAAGACGATGTGTCTCCTAATTTTGTTGGGGAATATTATACTTTGCGTAGTCGCGATAGAGTCGATTTGTGTTTGTGTAATTAGTGGCGTACGTCCCCTATCCAATTAATGTAATTTAATAGCACAGAGAGATTAACGTTCACTTTAATTGAAAGAGTATAAAGGCGAGAACATTTTTAGGTTATGCTATGCCATTTTTGAGATGGACATAGACAGTTTTGGCATTTATTAAAAAAAACAATGCGTGTGTGCGCGGTACCTAGATATGTAAATTAATATCTACTTATTAACTTAATCTAATGGGTGTTAAAACACCTTTCACGAAGCCGAAAAGCGCTTGTTTTCCCCGCCATTGCGATATTTTTTTGTTCCAGACCATACCTGGGAACCTTCCAGTTTTTTTCAAATAGGTACAAGTTTTAAATGTTATATACCTCCATGATCCCTGTACTATTCAATGCATCCATCAGCACAACGTTGAAGTGCGTTACATTGTGTCTTACCGTAAAACGTAATTCATCACCCAAAAAAAAGTCTTTCCCAGCAATAATTTTTGCGTAGAGTTACGTAGTTTGATGTACAGAATGTCTGGGTTACGGCTTCGTGAAGGGTGCGTTTACACCTTGTATATCGTAGGTAAGTGGTCACAGTTTTAACAAAACATTGTACGAACGATACCGCAAAAATAATCACGTAAACACATGTTGTTAAACAGATAAAGATGTCGACTAAGAGAAGACAGCGAGAGGAATAAAGATTCATATACAACATGTTTTAAACAAACGTTTAGCCTGTAGAAACACTTTAGAAAACAAAAATGAATTTAATAAGGCAGTTTTAATATAAGCATTTACGTTTTTCGTAGCAAATAGGTAGGCAATTCTCGTCAACTATTATCACACTAAGTACAGTCAGGGAACTTGATAGTTAATCATAATTACACACTTAGACATGACATACGACTAATGACAGTTTCCATTAGAATTTACGGTCAATTTACGTTGTTGACCAATTTGCTTATACACTATACCTAAATAGCTAATCTACTCTGAAATTGGCTGTAAAGACAAAACAACGGTCTAGAGGACTATATTTATTGCAAATTCAATTCAATAATAATCCTAACCATCCCCTAACGTAACCTAAACATACTCTGGTATAACAGACGCATTTAATCCCAAGCTTAGCGCCATAAACGTCCAAAACATGATTATTTTTGAGCTATTTACGTTCTATAATGAGATATAAGACGATTGTGTACTCACTTGTAACCTAGCTACTCAACGGATCTACCGACATCAAACGATCGGACTGTCTGGGTGCTTGTTGTAGTAAGGGATGCTACGCACAGTTTTAGCAGCAGTGGTGGCCATTGGCTAAGTGGTAATGGCCACAACTTATGAGTTGTAGATTTTGTGTACATTTCATTTTGTTTAATTTGTGCTCACACCATATTTTATTATAAGTCTATACGTGAGGATTTGTAATTGGCTTTCTGGTGACTATGGTTTCGTTTTTTTTTTCGTTTTCAATCAAATCAAATCCTCCATGTACTAAAATAAATAAATTGTTAGTTCCAAAACGGGTGAAGACACTGACGTCATCCTGTAACACAGGTCTCACCTAGCTCAGGAGTCAGGGTTTTAAATGGAAATGTATAACCTTTTTTATGATAATAAAATATTTTGTTTCTTACGTGGATTTAAACCGCCAACCTTACAATTGCTCTCAAAGCAGGAAAAACTCGTGAAAAAGCGGTCTTGTTTTAGAACCAAACATTCAAAGTAGTAGTTGTGTCGAGCCGAATTGAACTTGATTCCAAAGGTATAGATGCCGAAGAAAGTTTGCTAGTCGGGACGAACGGAAAAAAAAGTAGGATATGAGTAGAGTCGCAAAAGTCCAAACTCAAGGTTTGCCAAAGGTCAATGGAACGTAGCGTATTGGGTATAAGCTCAGCGATAGAATTCGCAAAACCACAATACGCTCAAATACAGGAACCACTGATGTGGGACTGCTGGGTTGAAGTAGGATTGGGCAGGCCATGTCTGTAGAATGCATCAGGACGGCCAGAGACGTCACGAACTGGGTGTCAGAAGACGGGCACCGTCGCCGAGGGAGGCCTAAAAAACGCTGGCGTGACGACCTAGAGGCGTTGGCGCGAGATTGGCTGGAGAAAACCATACGGAGGAGGAAGGCTATGGGGGAGGTCTTTGTGCAGCAGTTGGACAATATAAGCTAAAGAAAAAAAAATTGTGGAAATTGCTTCAGATCGGTTTTACTGTTAACAAAATATTATATGTAAAATTCTCGTGTCACAATGTTAGTTACCATACTCCTCCGAAACGGCTTGACCAATTTTTATGAAATTTTATATGCATATTCAGTAGGTCTGAGAATCGGCTACTATCTATTTTTCATACCCCTAAGTGATGCAGACGAAGTTGCGCGGATCAGCTAGTAATGTACAAATTAAAACTTAAATATTTTAATATAAAAAAAAATATATATATATTAAAAAAAAATTGTATATAAATAATTTTTTTATGAACTACTGCTGAATCTAACGTGCCGACCCAACAAGTGTGCGACAGCCCTGAGATGTTACATACAGATAAGATGTTTGAAAGATAAAGTAGAAAAGGTAATAGGGTACATACATAATTGGTTACACAGTATTTTGTTTTGTTTATAGGACTTGATTTTAAATGATCAATCGATTTGTTTGCGTAGATAGGTAGATGTAGATTTTGTTTTACACGTGCAGCTGTGATTAGGAGACCAAATTATGCTGAAACAGCCAACGAAATTAAAATCGTCAATCGATTCTCAGAGTTAGAACTGGCCCCAAATGTCATGATTTCTTGAAATTGTCATTCAAAAGGGTATTTTTATTCTATCTGATTTCAATTTTGCGAATTGTATTGATGATTTTAATGATTGAACTGCGGGAAACACATGTAGGTAGTACGTTCACGCATTACGGTAGCGAAACATATTTTGCAACGTGCAACTCAATAAATTACTTGAAAAAACGTAAGATTTTTTAAGTTTTTATTGGAAACCCTGGTGCTTTCATCTTAAGCTCCATCTTTTTGTTCAGTAGCAGTCATTAGATGTCATGTAAGTAATACATTTTGAGGCAATTTGATAGGACAAGGACATTATTACAAGCTTTTATATATTTTTATTAACTTGCAAACTGAATTTTAAAACAGTTATTCCCAACCGATCGAGCTGAAATTTTGCATAAACGTTAGTTTAGATGACAATGCATGGTTAGCTAAATGACGTGATTCGAAATGCAAAATGGCGGACTCCCAAAGATGGCGGATTAGTTTTTTTTATAATCAGTGACATTAAGCAAACGAAAAAACCTGTTAAAAGTTATTACAGAATTACAAAATGCTTTGAAAGTAATTGCCACTTGAATAGGCATTCTGGATAGTAAGTAAAACGATTTTATAAATAAAACTGCAGTCACACATTATACAATAACGAAAACATACTTATTTTGTCAAATACTCTTGTATAAATAGACACAGCAGCATTGTCGAACCCCTCGGTTGGCTGCCATTAGGAGTCAATGGGATAGGGCGCTCCCTATCTCCGTTTATCAGGCAATTTGGGGCTATAGCTGAGATTCTTTATAACAGTCAAATTCAATTATAAGTTGGTGTTGTCCTGTGAATTGGTCAGAGGCGATTACAGCTATGTATAGGTACTATTTATAATTCTTCTTTGTGAGTTTGTTTCCTTCTTTTAATTTGAGTGATATTTAAGATTCTTAGTAGCTATATTGAATAATATCTAGATTTTCAATTATTTTTTAATAAGTAATTTATTTTCTCTGTAATAATTGTAAAAAGAAAACAAGTTTGTTAATGTTAATAAGTTATGGAAGAGTGGAGTCTCCTAACACAGGCTTTAGACGCCTAAAAGGAAACTCCAATCACTAGTTTGTAAGAAAAACTTGGCAAAAACAATAACTCATTTTCACTTTCATAAGTTTTTTTTTACGAAATTTATAATTTCGTTATGATTGTCGTTATTTAGTTATGATTTCGTTTGAATATTTTTTTTAAATTATTATTTTATTTCAACCAACTTTGAATCATACAACTAAACTACATGAAAAATTATTAACAAAAATGTGAGAATTAATAATATTAATATTAATATTATTAAGTCAACCAACTTGGAGGTTATTCAGGTGTTTTGTAAATACTTAGGTAATTGAATATTATGTGAGGTCTTCATGAGCTCATTTCAACAAATACCTAATCGAGTAACTATGTAGTGGTTCCCGACAACAATGTACTGTAATATAATCATCATTCTCTTGCGCTTGTCCCAATTCATTTGGGGTCGGCGCAGCATGTCTTCTTCTTCCATTCTTCTCAATAACTCGTCATCTCATTAGACACCTCCTATCTTGCCATATCATCCTTCATAGTCCATCCACCGTTTCTTTGGTCTTCCTCTACTCTTGTACCCATCCACATTCATACTCAAAACTTTCCTCACGACATTGTACTGAAATATTGGTACATTCAAAACTGTGAATTAAAACAATTATGAAGTCAATTTATCTGAGAGTAAAGACTACGTTATAAAATCACCCGAAATCGCAAATAAAATAACCCCCACAAAAAACCAAAAAAATACCTCCACTAGAATAATTTAAGACGTTCTTAATTAATGTTTCTATTACCATAAATAAGTCGAAAACGCAAACCTACGGGGTACGTAATAAAACTGTGATATTCAGCCAGTTTCCCGTACTCAAGGAGCCAGCTTAAGTTAAATTTACGCAGAAATAATACGCGAAAAGAAGCAATCTTTTTAAATAATGACTTTCATATTCCCGGGAGAAGAGGACAATTTAGAGATGAGGGATTCTGGGCGTTTTTTTTTTTATTAAAAAGTCGACGATGACAACGATAGTAAGTAGGGGACCGGCCATTACTCCGCGAAATGAGTTTTCAGTTTGCTGGCTTTTTCTGTGGTGATACAGGGGGCTGTTTTTTTCAGGTCGAGTTTTTATTCGAGAAATATGTTACTATTCATAAATATGCTTATTTATCATATTTGGGTCCATATTGGCTCACCTAAAGTTCTTTTCCCGAAATTGTTCTTCCTAACGATTTGTAATCCGAATGATCACTCTTCCTAAAATTTTTCATCCTAAAGTTTTCATTCATACTATTTGCAGTGCTACCGGCGATGTTCATAACACTCATGTTTCCGAAAATTGTAATTAATAATATCATTAATGTAAATATATTTAAACTCCTACTGTTTTTTATCATAACGCTTTTATCCCTAAACATAAGTACAGGTCAGAGTGTCGTCTTGGGGGCACTATGAAAAAAAAACTTAGAAAAATTTCGCAACCAATTTCGAAGTAGTTCTAACCTAACCTAACCTATGGATCCCTTCCACATCGTTTTTACGACAAACGGTTAGTCGGAGACAAAAAACACCAAGAAACTTTTATTCTTACATTTAAGTGTTATACGATAGAATCGAGAAAATAAACGGTTTGCAAAATAACACTTTTTTGGCTAAATTTTTCTAAGTCTAAACAAAGAAATCTAAACAAAAAATATATGACTTTGAATAATAGTGTAAAAGATGGTTATGTTGAGAAAATATAGGAAAACAAATAAAAGTATAACAGATGTTTATTGCTACTGACATTATGAAGTTGAATGCTTCGGAATTATAAAATTAGAGACAGAGTAGTTAGGAATTGTGATTGTTAGGATGAAAAATGTTAGGAAGAACATTTTCGGATTTCCAATTATCGGAGTTGAAAATTTAGGTGAACTTTGGCGCACCCATCATATTTGTGACACTATATTTACGAAGGCAAAGGTCGAGGTGTGTAGCAAGTATCTTCCTACTACGTAAAGGGGTTGAGCCTATAGGCATAAGATATATCTTTTGGCAATAGTTTTTAAATATCCAACTATACTAAAATGAAAGGTTCGACTTGCTAGGGGTCACCATTAGAAGTAATGATAAGAATAGAATAGAAACTTCAAAAGATGCGAAATTGACCCCTAAGTGTGGGAAAAGCAGGCACAAAATCGGCCCGAGTGTAGACGTCATGTACTATCATCAATTTTTTTCTGCAGACGACCGTAAGAACTAAGGACTATTCCTGCTTGTTGGCCGCTAAAAACACTTTAAAACATCGGCAGGTCAACGACTTGGAAGAGAGAAGAAGGTCGCAGTTAGATTTCAAACGTGATGAACTTAAAGTCAGACTATCTCTTCAGCTTTATATACCCTACAATATTATCATTGGTGTTCTGACATGTCCGCTTTGTGCTCGGAGTTTTTGGCCAAAGTTGGATATGCTAGCCTCTTGAGAGCACATGATAGAGCAGCACACCAAAGCTCTCGACAACCTCCCTAGAAAGACATCGGATGCAGTCGCTGTGGCAGAAATCGGCTAGATGGCACCATCATCAGAAGTAATAAATAAAATCATTAAAAAAGACGAAGAAAATCGTCTTACCTTTGCTACTGAATGATGAATACAGACTCCAACGGAATAGAAAAAAGGATCCAAATGAATTCGTCATTCGATTCTACATAAAGGGTGTAAAAAGACCCTTAACGAAGCTGGAAGGGAACTTGTTCTCCCCGTCAATGCGCTTATTTTTTTGTTCTAGACCATACCTGGGAACCTTCTAGTTACGGAGATATTGGGGGTCAAAGTTCCAACTTTTTCACAAGTTTTTTTTTAAATACATGTTTTTAATGCAAGATTTTTAAACACCTCCACGACCCTTGTACTATTCAATCCATCCATTAGCACAATGTTCTGAATGTGTTACATTGAGTCAAAAAAAAAGTTGTTTCCCAGCAAAAAAAATTGCGTAAAGTTACTTAATTTGATGTACAGAATGCTTGGTTGACGGCTTCGTGAAGGGTCCGTTTACACCATGTATATTATCCTTGCAGACTATTTAAAGATCGACAGGAAAATCATTCTCAAAGATGGTAACAGGTTTTTACAAAAAATTATTGTTTGATGTTCGCAATTCTTTGTTGACATTACTAAATATAAGTTTGTTTGCTGTGTTCGTGGGTCTTGTTAATTAAATTAAGGAGTTATTTGAGCTTGTTCGGTCATTAGCGAGTCTTTAGTGTTGCAATGTGTGGAAATTCGCAAAGTGAATGCTTGTTTTTGAGTGCACTGTGTTGCATACGGGTGTGGAATTGGTCAACTAGTGTGTACACAGGAGAAGGCCATCATCATCTTCGTACCCTTGTCCTTTACTTCTTGGGGTGGACACACCACGTTTCCTTTCTCTCCGCTGTCTGTTATTACGGGATCATATACATACTTCTTTTTCTTTCAGAAGGCTTCCTTTATGTTTTCAGTCCTAAGGTTTCTTTTAAATTATTCAAATCTCGTCGCAATCTTATCTTAGTGATAACAAAATAATGTTAAAATCATATTATTTTCCATTAAATTGATTATGAGGTTACAGTAGACTGGAGGCACTGTGCGTAAATTCTTTATCTCATCTTGTTTTGTAATACCATCGTCAGTTCAGATTTTAGCCACACGCCAAAAGATCCTGGTCCAACTATATGTATAATGGATGGCAATTTAACCGGATGCCGCTAAATTCCAGTATTTTACATGGAACCTCCACAACCCGGCCTATCTGACCTCTACAAAGTACGATACCCCTTGGTAAGACTGATTGTCAGATTTTCGGGCTTCTAAGATCTAAAAATGACAGCCGGGACTAACGGCTTGACGTGCGTCCAAGGTACGGAGGAAACTCGGTATGTCCTGAGTGGTCACCCATTCACGGACCGACCCCGGCAAGCACTGCTTAACCTTGAAGATCGAACCGTGCGGCTGTTATTATTTAGTTCCTGAAAATATCGGAAATTCCCTGACCTAAATTATCACGGTTTTTACCTTTGCACGTTTATTATTTAGTTTGGTGGTTACCGAATTATTATTTTGTAAATAATTTATATCGTTAAAATAATCGCCCGATTTTAATGACGAGTATTTTCCGACATTATTTGTTCCCCGAAACTGCTAAGGTAACAAATAAAAATACCGTTAAGGTAACACTATGAGAAAAATAAGTTGTTTTTGAACCTAATCAAGAGGAAACATTGTTTATTTTTTGGGAAATTACGTAAACTTAATTTATGTATTTATATTTTATCGATTTATAAAGCGGAACTTCCACTATTACTAGTCTTTGGTTAAATAAATAATTATTTCTGCATAACAATGAGGGGATATGTTTTAATCTACTCTTTGGCGCAACTAATTGTTAATTAGGTATATAGGGTGACTGGTGATTAGTGACCGATACTTAAACACGTGATTGTGCTCAGGCTAACAAACAACTTTCCCAAAGAAACATTTTTTTTCACTTTTATCATAATAAAACTTACGAAGCGGGCTTGCGAGACGTGCGGGTGCTCTGCCTACCCACTGCTGCACGGTACGATAGTAATGAGACAGAACGACGTCACGCGGCTAACAGCTGATAGGTCCAAGGCGCGCGTGGAGTTCATACGACTGTTGTGTTTTTGTGATAAAAGTGAATGAGTATTAAAAACTTTGGGAAAGTTGTTTGTTATCATGAGTACAATCACGTGTTTAAGTATCGGTGACTAATTACCAGTCATCTATACAGGGTGTAAACGGACCATTCACGACACCGTCAACCAAGCATTCTGTACATCAAACTAAGTAACTTAACGCAAATTTTTTGTTGAAATACGAAACGCTTTGAAAGCGATTGTAACTTATCGAATACATTTATTTAATATAATTCCTACTTACGATAAAAGACGCAACGCGTTCAAAAGCAACTTTGTCAGACAAAGTTGGCAAAAACAGTTACATGTCATATTTTGCTTAAAGGCGTCACTGATACATCGGATCTAATTTTTTCCATGACAATTGGTTAACAGTTTGTGCGTTGATGTTCCTTAGACCATGTATAGATAATATCGTCGAGTATGCATTATGCCAATGAGACGACGTTTAATAAAGTCGACACCAGTCAGTTGGGGTTAGTTTCCAGTCTAACCGGATGCAGTTGACTACCAGCATTATACATGGAGCGACTATCTAACCTATAGCCTATCTGACCTCCACACTGGTTAAACTCGACATCAGTATCTAATATAATAAAATGAGAAGTAATTTCCTGGTGCCACAACAGCCATAAAAAAGAAAAGAAAAAGAAAAAGCTTCGGTCCCATAGAAAAGCGGTAACGTAATAAAACGTGCGTCGCGTCCTACCGCTCACAGTGGGCCTTTTCTAACACTGCGTGGACAAAATTTTGTTTGGTTTGATTCAGATTATGCTTACAGGGTTTTCAGTTTGATGGTTTTCGAACAGATTTTTACATTGCGAAAGGCTATGAAAGGGCTGAAAAATCGAATAAACCTTTCATTGTAATTTTATGGCTGATTTAAGTAGTTGACCTTTATTATACTTGATATAAGGTTACGTCAGAACGTAACATAACTAAGGAAGGACTGCAGATCACAGCAGGGTCAACTACACGGGAACAATCTTATTTAAAAACGGTTCGTGGTGAAGAGGTTACAGATTTATAACTAAAACTAAGATATTTATATATTACAACTAGCGTCCCACCCCGGCTTCGCACGGCTGCAATATAAATATAAACCTTCCTCTTGAATCACTCTATCTATTAAAAAAAACCGCATCAAAATCCGTTGCGTAGTTTTAAAGATCTAAGCATACATAGGGACAGACAGACAGCGGCAAGCGACTTTGCTTTATACTATGTAGTGATATCAGCTTGTTTCAAAGAAGCGAAAAAGGATAAAGATTCTAAAATTCCTGGAATTCGTTATTTACAAACAAAACGTTTTTGCGGCTAAAAATTAATACTCACAACCAAAACTTCTTTAAAAATAATTTTGTCTACGATACTTTAAAAAGCCCCACAGTGCGTTGTCATCGTAAAAACATTCCACGGCTTAATATTCCACAATTGCCACTTCTGAAAGTGCACGGAAGCTGCGGCGTTGTACTTAACGATGCACGGATAACTGTGCTTTAAATATGGGATAGATTTAACTGGGATGCTAAAGGACACCTTAATTAGGATTAAGGAACTCTTAATTAGGTTAATAAGTAGCTAACTAATAAATGAGCTATATTGGATATATCGGAATATTCCACTATTGTGATTGTGTTTTAAATATGTAGATATGATTGGAAAAGGACATTTTAACTCTTAATTGGGTAATCATCATCTGCCTAGCCTTTTCCCAACTATGTTGGGGTCGGCTTCCAATCTAACCGGATGCAGCTGACTAACAGTATTTTACATGGAGCGACTGCCTATCTGACCTCCACAACCCAGTTAGTAACTTTTAATTGGGTAAATTACTAAATCTAGGCTATGTTGAATGGCCTAATGGTCTAGATAGTGACATTCTATTAGCGTACCTATGATGAAAAATCGAACTGCATGTTTCCCATCCTTACTGAATAAATTCTGAAAATACGAGGTACACGACCCTACACGAAGCTGTCAACCAAGCATTCTGTGCATCAAATTAAGTAACTCTAAAAATATTTAGATTAATCACGTTTTACGGTAGGACACTCAAAGCATTGTGCTGATGGAAGCATTGAATAGTACGGGGGCCGTGGAGGTATTTAAAGTAAAGTTATAATACTAAAAACTTGTAACTAAAAAAACGAGAAAAAGTTGGAACTTTAACCCCCAATATCTCTGTAACTAGAAGGCTCTCAGGTATGTTCCAGAACAAAAAAATGATCGCAATGACGGGGAGAACAAGTGCGTTTCGGCTTCGTCAAGGGTATTTTTACACGGATTAGAGGTATAAATCGTATCAAGTTCCATTCTGTGGCTCTCTCCGTAACTGGTTTTCATTTTCAGTTTAATAGCTCTTTTCCGCTGTGGCACTTTTTCATACTCGGAAATGTATGCAGAATGAAGAACAATCTAATCTTCAATCGGTATTATGAAGGATCCGACAAACCCTTTGTTAGCTAGTCAGTCCAATACTGCGAAAGCTGAATACCCTAAGAAATGACACCAGTATCCGTCTGTCTCTCTACTAATGGTTCTCCACAAAAACTCCATGAAGCTGTATTGTTGGTCTCGGAAGATAATTTCTATCATTGGAAGAAACGCTCGTTTGAGACAAGGATGATAACTCAGAAATTTCGATATTTCGATGTTGTTTGTAGTTGAATATAAAATTAACTAAAATACGTAAAATAAACCTTTCATCTTTTGATAAAAGGTTTCTGCAAAGGTTTATGCAAAAAAATATTGGAAATACAGTGAAAATATTTTTAGTGTAATTAAACAAAAACTCTTTCCTGTATTTCTTATTTTTCGAGTTATGTCATTGTTGTCGCAAATACGCGAAATTGTTGATGTAACACTGCTACATGAATCTTTTGGCCCTCGAATGACATTGTCACAAGAGGGCGCTGTTGGTGAAGATTTCTGTTTTATGTGATATTGTATGTAAAAGATCCTTGTATAACAATATTTTTGTTCGTAGAATCAAAACTGGAGGTACTACCGACTGACGGTCTGCCACATTTAACCCTTATGCCCTAAGTAATAAGGTTAAAACGTGGTGGACCGTCAGAGAACTTGGTAGTATCTAAACATTGAATTCTTTGAATGTCAAAAGTTCAATTGTTTAAAACTTCTGAAGTTTTGTCTAACCCAACTACCGAAAGAGACAAAACAAGTAAACATTAAAGTGTTATCTCTATAGTTAGAAGTTACCTTTTCATATCAATTTATGTTAATGTTTATTATTATATTTTAATGTCCTAAATTCAATGTAACTATTTTAAATTTCTAAAATTCGCACTCCCGAGCTACAAGATACAAGCGATGCTTAGTTTGTGGCTCACCGATTATATGACAAAACTGTTTTATTTTTAATGATTAATAAACGGATTTGTTTTTATTTTATTTTGATCCACAGTAATAAAAAAGCTAGCATAGCCGACGGGTTCACCCATATTGTGGGTCGGGGATTACCCCAAGATAAATTATTATCGTTACTAACGAATCATATATGTCCTTAACCTAACCCATCTCATGGTCTATCCTTGTGCCTAGTCTCATCCAAATCCGTTAAGCCGATAACGCGTAAAAAGGTACCAGACAAACAAAGTTACGTTTAGTTAGTTCAGTCGTATTAATGTTATGGTCGTAATTGTACACAATCAATATATTTGTCTAATTTGGAATTTCCATCGCCATTTATTTTGATTGTTGTTGCTAAAAATAATCGTTACGCAATAGCATTGCAAATATGAAGTGATTCTATTAAATATACATTATTGCTATTGCCAAGTTTATTATGATTAATGTGAACAATAAATCCGTAGGGCAGCGTACTCACTGAATTATTGTGGCATTTTTATGCCGTGGGGTATATTCGTACCCCAGAGTCGCAATATTCGTTTCTCTTTTAATTTATTGTATTCCTTCGTTTTGCTACTCACATTTTATGAACATTTTATGTGTGTTATTTAAATAATTCTGGTAATTTTCAGCCAACACTGAGAAATTTGGACTACATTGCAGTTTTATAGATTTTAATAAAACAAAAATCATCGGAGAGTCTAATAAAATGATAGAAAAAAAATCAAAATAGACCTCAGAATTGTCTATGTCTAACTTAACATTTTAAATTTTTCCATTACGAAAAAGGATCCCTCTATCTTAAGTAAATATTCTAATGCGCCATTGAAATGAGAATAAAACTAAAAGTGTTTTCCCAAAGCCTGAATTATGGCAACACTAAGAATAAGGTAATACGTATGTACCTTTAGCATTAAGGAGGTAGACAGGACCCAAAGACAAAAAAAAAATCTGCTACCACAGACTCTTTGTTATGGAACAGATAAAAATAAACCCTACCTTGTTAAGACGAGTCGTGTTTAAAGCCCGAAAACAAATAGCGCCCTAAAACAACCAAACATCAAGTCTCCACTTAACCACATCACTTAACCGAACCATTTTTAGAAGATACTTCCATTTAGTTAATTTTAAAGAGCCCTTTAAAACAAGGGAGGGTCTTTTAAATTTGGTCGCATTATACGCTCAACAAATATTGTCCAAACAAAGAACGTGTAACAATTTTTGAATAGGGAAGTGTAACAAGTTCGATTTTCAAATAGTCGGGGCGCCGGGTAAAGGAGATTATGGCGTTTTAAGCGCCATGTTTATTTTTACGAAAATGGAACGTGTTGTGTTTTCGCATTAGCACCTTTTACTGTATGTTTCGTTTTTCGTCGTGTGTGGTCCGGGCCTTATGATTGCAGAGTGAAGTGCTTTCGGATTGCCTCCACGGACGATTGAGTAATTTTTTGTGTGTTCATTTATAATTTTATGAATTAAGATGTTTTTATTTAAGTACCTAAATATTTCGGTAACTGCTAAATGATTGTAAATTATCAGATTGCGAAAAAACCCGCTTTCACTTCGCGGGTTTAATAATGACTTTATTTAAGTGCAGAAAAGATTTCATAACTAGTGAAAAAAAGTGTTGTTTCTCAAAAAAAAAAATATATGAGAAGATTAAAACACCGACAAAGATATTTTTTTTGAAATAAAAAAACAGCAATTCCATAAATATTTGTACAAAAGAGGACAAGATAATCCAGACAGTTTTTAAAATCGCATTGATCGAGTCAATTTTCAACGCGTGCTCCTGAGATGAGCGCAAAAAATATTTTTTTCACAACAAAAGACGTCTTTACACCTTTTGATATACGAATTCTCTTTTGAAAACGCGAAAAAAATGTCATTGATCCACCAACCTTACACTATTTCCTCAATTTCCTATTTCGCTCTTATTTCTACAGCATTAAGAGCGAACTTTCTGCAAATGTAAGACTTCCAAAAGCAAAAAGTTTTGGTAAAAACATTTTTATATGACATCTTCTTTCTCGAGAAGATGTCTAGATAACATTAGTGGCTTATAAACGGTTGTTCATTTCAATGGGGTCCGATAGACCCCATATAAAAGTCTTTAGAGGTCATGAATGGGTGACATTTTTCCATGAAGATGGTCTTTAGTTGATAAATACGCAACTAATCAAATTATTTATGGCATTAAATCGTTAATAAAATGTTGTGAACATCTGCACGGCGACGTTTCAACGCTTTTGTCAAAGATTTTTTTGAAAAAAGAATAAAGGGTTGGTGTTTTTGTGTGTGACGGTTTAATATCATAATGGTTTTGTTATTCAATGTTATCTGGTGTGATACGGGTACTTCGACACGGTTTGAATTTAGAAGATAGATAATAATATAGGTACTCATGTACCTTCTTCGACATGAGGGATGTGGACTCAGTGATCATTGTGCCGATAGTTGTATCAGCCCATGGCTTAATTGCCAAGAGCCTCGACCAATATCTGAGAGGGCTCTCGTTAGGCAGCTGGATCAAGGGCTTGATTCAGAAAGCAGTACTCCTGGACACGGCTCGTATTGTTAGGAGGTTCCTCTCTCTGGAGCCCTGACTGCCGGTAGCTTGGACCCTGTTCCCGATACCGGTGGGCTACAATGTTTTATATTTTAAATGTTTTTTATATTATTTTGTAAAGGAATATTTAAAAATGTAAATCTTATGTATAGAAATGAATAAAGGAAATAATAATAAGTACTCATAGCGTGACTTAAGACGAATTGTAGGTATGCAGTTAAGTGCGAAACGTAAGTACTTAATTGTTCACATCTCTTGTAATTAAATCGTCCATTGTAAGTAGTTGATGAAGGTAGCACTGTACTTTCCTAATTAAATTAACACCTGGGTCGTTTATTACGAAAAAAAACAACATGGCGGCCAGCTTGCCAGAATTCATGGAATGTAATTTTACTTTGTTCTCGAGCTCATTGTGTAGCCGTTTCCATTAATTAACCTTCTCAATTCGTTAATCTACTCGCATCTCGATTACCCTTAAACTTAACTTCTCGATACCAACATTATCGATTCGAATAATCGATTTGAAATATCACGCGAATTGCCAAATGCTCTATATTTGGCACATTGAACGATTGAACGAACATTAACGCGGTACCAACAGGGTAAACGGTCCCGTTTTCACCTCATTAAGCCCAAGTTAAGGACCCTATTATGTACTTTATGTATTCCTAAATTACCCATCACTTAATAGGGTAGCCAACAACGGGGGAGCTTACCCTTCGGCCGTTTTAAAATGACCTTCCTGCCCCTTCTTGTGGGGTAATTATTTATGTAAAGGGGGGTAAATAATGATCTTTTGGGGGGTCTAGATATAGTGGATAATTACTAGAGGTGGGGTGTTTTAAAGTGTTTGTATGATTACTGGCCTGTTCAAATTTAATGCCCGTTTCTCGTTAAGCGAGTTTATGTTGTACAAGTTTGGAAATTGGGTGATAAGTAGGTGTATCGATGTTATTCTTGTAACGTTATTTATGAGACTGTAAAACGCTGAAATGGAACTTAGTTATTTAATTTTATAGGTATTGAGATAATTATCTATTCTGAGATTCGGTAATTTTCCTGGAGATATTTTATTTAAGTTTTTAGTTTTAGGGGGTTCCTTTCACTTTAGTATTTGTGAACATTCATATAATGCTAAGCCAAAACCACACATTAATAATATGTTTTATATGCTTCAATAAAGGTTACATTTAATTCCTGTCATCAATCAGGAACATTTCATAACTCAATCACAATACAATATGAAAAATCGTATCTAATTTGTTTTAAAGGTACCTTTTCCATTCACCCATTCAATGAACGAATGAATGATAAATTCGTTGAAGACCACATTCTTAAGTCGCGAAATGACGTAGCTAAAAATAGAATAGCTAGGGTGTCCACGCTGTATGGGTCGATATTAGAGACCCCAGATGTCCAAACAACAAACGTTTGGGAGCCTGAGAGTGCTATTGTGTGAGATGACAAACGTACACCCATTGTTAAACTGTCCCATTATTAAGAGTACTTAATATACTACTGGTTAGGGTGACAATATGTGAAGTGTATATGACTTCATGCTTTGATTTAAAAATATTGGAATAAATGAAGATTAAAAACATACCTATGTGTTGAAAACTTAAAAGAAACATTAAAATAAAAGATATTAGAGAAATTGGCAAGTAAGTTAATATTAATAATATGGAGTTGGTATTTTGACCATACGAATTGGCAAAGTTTTAGGTAATAGGTACATTTTTCGGGATATTCAAACGTAAAACAGGATGAAAAATATGATTAATTGAATCACCTAAATTATTCATAACAATATTAGTGTACCTTCAACCTCGTTTTACATATTTCTAGTTGTTATATTCACAGTCAATATGTAACGATAGTCTTTTATAATTTTCATAATTGGTGTCGCATTACTTAAACACACAAATAAATAATATAAGCGGATTAATAATATTATTCGTGAATGTGCCAAGTTGGTTTAGTTACTAGATTATTTTACTGTATTTAATTACGATTTATTTTACAGTTATTTAAAAACTACCTAGATGAGTAAAAAAAAATATTTTAATAAAAAAATGAAGCAGCGACATCATTATTTACCCACCAATTCATAACTCTCAAAGTTTCAGTAAATTCAAAACGGGTTTATAATACTGTCGTTATGCTTGCTGTTGTGTATCTAATTCAAAAATCCTTGTCACCCTACATCAACCCGGCAGTGACGTACCATCAGCGTCATTCACAGTGGTATAATGACCGGCTGATAGCCGTTTAAAAACGAATTTGCTCACTTCTGGTACATTAAACAATCGTTCACCAACGCTATGGGAGATATGTTCCGATTTTGAATTAGCTGTGTTAGTTATATTTATTATCTGTGTGCTGGGGACGATTTGATTTGTATTATTATGTTAGTCATAGAATGCCTCGTTGGTCTAGTGGTGGCAAGCGCGACTGCTGAACATGAGGTCCTGGGTTCGATTCACGGGTTGGGCACAGTGCTATTGGGTTTATCCATCATGCATTTCTCAGTAGCATCCACGAAGTATGTGATATGTGCCCAGTTGATGGCAATAGGCTCGCCTCCTATTACATGGGACTTAAAACATAAGCGACGAAATGTGGGTGTACTATTCGGTATACCTCTACAAAACCCTTCGGGGATGACAGGCGCGATATGTTATTATGTTGGTGGCATACGATGGTGCTTGCTTTGACTGAATTTGTATCTCTGTAGTGAAAATAACCACATTGAATGACCTTATTCTGTATACTAAAACTACAGAACATGATATTTATAAGAAATGACATACCATACGCCTGAAGGTGGACATCGTCGACGAGGTCGACAGCGGCGAGGGTGGTGTGACGATCTGATAATGTTCGCGGGGCAAACGTGGCCAGAAATTGCACAGAACAGAGAGGTTTGGAGGGAGAAAGGGGAGGCCTTTGCCCAGCAGTGGGACAAAAAGCAGGCTATGCAAAAAAAAATCCTACACATCTGCCTAACCCTTCGGCAAAAGTCGGTATTTAATGTTTTCAAAGACGTCTTAGATAATTTATGTCAGAATAAATGTTATAGAAAAAATGGGATCCCATGTCGTAATGACATAAAGTTTGATACTCGTACCGACAACAATCAGTTGGCTATTGCAAGTAAAACTCGTAGAAGTAGATTAGGCACGATTTTCTTAGTGTTGTCCTTTCTATCGTTAGTTATTTGTCTTTTTCTATTGTGATATGAGCTGACTGACTCTCATCGCGTCGCAATATGTTCAGACGCCAGCACATCAAGCTACCCGAAACTGTCAAATTTTCCCAATCAAACTTGAACCTAATGCTTCAGCGATAAAGTCGAAAATCTATTAAATAAATTTGACAGATTGTAGTAGCTTGATGTGCTGGCGACTGTACTTGATAGATATGTAAAAAAAATAATTAGATATAAGTACTTTCAATTCAATCAACGTATGTGTGCAGGTGGGAAAACACAGAACTAAAATAAATGTACCAAGTTTGACATGTCGATGGAAATTTTCTTGACAAGCAGCGCCACCTTGAAATGCAAACTTAAAGTGGTCGTACTATAACTATTAATGGTTTTGTTAAAATTGATGAAATTAGTATTAATTAATAATTATCTGAATTATTTTCGGTTGTTCAACAAAACAGGAAACTACGTATTTAGCCACTTAGTCCAACATCCATTACGCAGTATTTTACAATAAAATCCAAAGTTTCGACTAGGAACGTTATCGAAACAGGATATTAGTTAGTTATTACGTACTTCGCGATAAAAAAATAATTGGTATGAATTAATTAGAGGAAAAAATTCAAATAATTACGTAAATAACTGTTGGAGTAATTAATAGTAATTATATTTGTTCCATTTTGTTTTAATATCTGTTTTTATTTATGTTGTCGCCATGTTGGTTTGACTAATGGTCTAATGGCGGGAGAAATAACGAATATTTAAATAATTTTCCTGCTTTTGATAATTATTATTACTGTGATAGAATGATTGATTATGGTTAATTAGATGTTTTTATTTTTAGCCTTGGTGTATGTACTCTGAAATAACTAACAGACTATATACTATATTATTGCAATATATCAGTAATAAATTCGCTTAATGCTCAGACAAAATCGCTCGTAATATTTCTAATATTTTTTAGAGGACACCTACATTAATGTTATAGGTCCTACTCACATGAAGAATGAAACGGTTTAACCCCATTCAATGGGCTGCTGGACTGTTCAAAAGAGATACCGCGGCCCTGGAACACATAGGGCAAAGAAGGAACATGGACGGGTTTTAGTCAGTACGAGTCTGACACTTCTTTCCACTCCGCCCAGAGCGGGAGGGGTCATTTGATGATGTCCCATCCGAAAAAAAAAAATCCCATCCAATAACTATTTCATGGAAAAGTCATTCAATGGGGTTAAATGAAGTTAGATAGTTGTATTGATGATTTTAATGATTATAATTCTGAAACTATATACGTGTTACTTGCACGAATAATATTTTCATCCACACACAACCTAGCACTGACCTGCAAATAGCAAAAAACGTAACAAAATTGAAATTTCGCGGGCTACCCTGACGTTAACGTTTACAAAAAGTAGTCAGAAGCCCGCATTGTCATCTGCCTTGCCTTTTCCCAATCAGTATTGGGGTCGGCTTGGCAACCAATCAAACCGAAAGCAGCTGAGAACCAGTATTTTCCATGGAGCGACTGCCTATCTGACCTCCACAACCCATTAACTGGGGAACACCAGACTCGTAAGTAAGAATTAGTCTCTCCGACAAATGGGCTTTGGACTATCCCGTAACGACTATCAAATCTACGAAAAGACGGCCGGGACCAACGGCTTAACGTGCTTTCCGAGGCACGGAGGGAAGCTCGGGCCGAAAGTCGGTTCGAAATGAATGGTCACCCATCCACCGACCGGCCGCGTCAGGCACAGCTTAACCTTAATCGGTCGTACTGTGCAGCTTCTCGTATACCAAGAGCCCCTCGAAAGGGTGGGTCGAATTTTAGAGGCATATTATGGTAAAGTATTTTTCTTTTACAATATTGTTTTAAATGAAATTTTATAGGTTGGTACCTACTTGGTACACTTTTATACGGTATGAGTAATTACGTGCTTTCGATTGGAGGACTTTTCAAACTTAAAAAAATACTTTTTATGTCGGTGACGTTGGTTTGTTGGATTCTCTTTTTGATTTAGTTATTTTGCTTTTTTTGTGTATTTTTTTGGAAGCCGGTTGTTTTTTTAAAAGTTTTTAAAAGTTCTACCGTCAGTAGCACTTTTAATTTTAACGTTTGCAGGTATCATACACAATTTTTTTTTGTAACCATTTTAATATATTCCTAGCCAAAGTATTATTATACAGGGTGTAAACGGGCCCTTCATGAAGCCGTCAACCAAGCGTTCTGTACATCAAACAAAGTAACTTTACGCAAAAATGTTTGCTGGGAAACGACTTTTTTTTTTGGGGTGAAAAATCACGTTTTACGGTAGGACTCAATGTAACGCACTCAGAACATTGTGATGATGGATGGAGTAAATAGTACGGGGGTCGTGGAGCTGTTTAAAGTAAAAATCTTACATTAAAAACATGTATTTAAAAAAAAACTTGTGAAAAAGTTGGAACTTTGACCCCCAATATCTCCGTAACTAGAAGGTTCCCAGGTGTGGTCTAGAACAAAAAAATATCGCAATGACGGGGAGAAAAAGTGCCATTCGGCTTCGTTAAGGGTCTTTTTACACCCTTTGTAATAATTTAATTTAATTTAAGTAATTCTCTATTGTATAGTATTTTTTCACTGTATTTGTATAATTTGTAATTGTATGGACTAATTTGGTCTGAAATAAACTGATTAATAATAAAAAAGTCCAGTTATCATATCACGGAGAAACCAATGTACAAACGTGAAAAAAAAAACTAAAAGTAAAAAAAGCGGACTAAATCAGTAACCGCATTAACAAAACATAATAAATTAGTTACACAGTAAAAAAGCTTTTCACTTAACTCTTTTAAGAACATCAAAAAGAGCTATTATTAAAAAGCCCTTTCTATCGGAAATAAAAGGGAAAGTTCCCAAAATAAATGTAATAAAGAAACCCTATAGTGTTGTATCGAGTCAAATGCGATGATCATTCGTTTAAACACATTATGTCGGGACTATTATAGGCCACTTTGGCACCCCTATACTATTGAGCGGTATAGGGTTGTCGATATTCGGAGGACATTATCGGTTTTGAACGTTGCTTGACGGAATCAACAAATAGGTACAGGTAAAATGCTGAATTTTACTTTTTACACTTTAGCGACAGAGGGCGCTGTTGCTAAACATTTTGCGAAATTGTCAAAATGGCGGCGCTAGTTACAATTTATTTATGCCAATCACACAGCAATTCAAAAAGTTTAGTTTTAGTTTATTTTGGTGTATTGTTTTTTTACAATTTTGAGTTATCAGAGTATTTGAATGAATTTAACGATTTTTTTTATTTCTGTAGTAGAAACAAGAGCCGGAAACAAATAACAGGTTTTCCAACCATTATTTTGCTATAAAATTGTGTTGCAATAAGTAGTATTTCAAATTGTGATGCGGTAGTATTATCAGTCTACAGCAGTCCACTGCTGGACATAAGCTTCCTCAAACGCCACTTATTTCGATTCTCGGCAACTCACATCCAATTGCTAACAGCCACCCTGCGGACATCGTCGCTCCACCGGGCCCGACAGCGTCCCACCCATCGCCATCGCTTGCCGATTCGCGGTCTGCAATCAAGAACATGTCTACCCCAACGGTCATCGGTTCTACGGCTATAGTTGCTGCCAGTTAAGATGGCAATAGCGGTCATTGCTCTTTCCATAATATCTCTTCGTACGAACCAAAACAAATGAACCATGTATCGTTTTTCATTAGAAAAGATGTTGAAGATCACGATAGATGACGATTCAAGACATGAACTGGCTTATTTGTGGATTTCAAAGTTAAGAACTTTAATAAATGTAGGTGGGTCAATGACCGCCATTGCCATCTTAACTGGCAGCAACTATAGCATGGCCGACCCATTGCCGCTTCAGCATACTTATTTGAGCGGACAGACTACTGCAGCGTTAATTAGTGTTAAACAGTGTATACTAATGTTAGTTTTCTTTGTGACAATAAACTATTTTATTATTTACATATTATAATTTTCAATACTTACAAAATACTTATTCATCTTAAGAAATAAAGTCAAATAAGACCCGTTTATCAATCCACAAAACCCTCATCTAATAGTTATTTCTGGCAACCCTATTTCCATAATGCCCGCAGTACACTGATTGTGTAATATTAAACTATCTCATAAATAACTAGGGTAGCGCGACAAATGCACACTCAATGATTCGACAATTAAATTGTGAATTTATTGAATAAATTGTTTTCTATGCATTTCGGTTCACTGTTTGTGTGTTAGGGTTGCTAGTTTTTAATATTGTTGGATTAAAACTGATTTTGATGATGATTTACACTTACTTACCAAGAGTCCAAGAATAAAATACTTCCATTTCGTAACAGTAACGTAAAACGTCTTTCTGATTGACATTTTTCTTTAGTAACTGAAGTATTACTATTGCTTAACATAACATCATGCCTCTAATCTTCGAAAAGCTAGGCAGAAGTTTTAGTGATGTTTAAGTCCCTTGTAACAGGGCGAGCCAGGGCACAATTCCGGACTTCGTGGCTGCTACTGAGGAATTCCTGATGGAAAACCCTATAACACTTTGCTAGGCCCGGGAATTGAACCCAGGATCTCTAGCTCAGCAGTGGCACTTGCGACAAAACGAGGCAGTCAAAAGCACTTCGTGTCAGTAAGTGACGTTGAAATCTGTCAAATATTTTGCTGATAATTAACATTTGACAATGACAGTCCTTTCATAGTTTTGTACCCCTGATTCTGCAGTACTGCCAAACTTAAATTGATCTTTATTTTCGTTGCCATAAGGTCTGTTTATTTTACTGCTACAGCTAAAATAACTGAAAGAACTGTGAAACGAATAGGTATCACGTGTTTACTTTTTAAACTTAAAAATTACAATACCCGCTTAACATTGCACTGTGCCAGTAACAAAATCGTTAGCTCTACTTAACTAGTACACCCAGCGACATATCAAGCTATACATTTCCAGTATAACATGGCCTCGCTTTGTATAGATTTCCCGTACAATGAGAGAGCCGTATAAACTGGTTTTGTATAGCTAGATTGGTGGCCGTGCGTACTACGCAAGGACCCTTATTACACCGTGAAATCCGATCCGTCATACTCGGTTTAGTGGCGAGCATATGTAAATATGTGTAACCCAGCATATTTTAATAAAGCACCCTCATGGCTCTCGGTTCGACTCCCCGTTTAGTTAGTTATTAAATACGATATTTTTCCATATCATTGTGCGGGGACAGCTTTTGGGGAGATTTGGATTGTGTTATGTGAGAGTGAAGAATTTTTGTTTTTAATTAAATTAAAATACAATATGGGCGATTTAGCCTGCCTGTCATATTACACAACTTTCCCAAATAAACCAAGGTGTAAACGGACTCTTCACGAAGTCGTCAACCAAGCATTCTGTACATCAAACTAAGTACTCAAAAATTATTGCTGAGAAACGACCTTTATTTTTGGGTCGAAAAATCACGTTTTACGATAGGATTCAATGTGACGTAGTCAAAAAATTGTGCTGATGCATTGAATAGTACGGAGGTCGTGGAGCGTGGAGGTGTTTAAAGTAATGTTAAAACATTACAAACTTGTATTTAAAAAAAAACTTCTGAAAAAGTTGGAACTTTGGCCTCCAATATCTCCGTAACTAGAAGGTTCCGGTAGGTAGGTATGGTCTAGAACAAAAAAATGTTCGCAATGATGGGGAGAACAAGTGCCTTTCGGTTTCGTTAAGGATACTTTTACACCCATTACAGTTAAGATTCTTGAAAAAAAAAAACATTCCCATACAACAGTAGACAGATTCTAAAGCTTTTTTTTTGCGATACGGGGATTCTTTGGAAAAGTTGTTTAGTATGACGAGTCGACTCAACTCCTTAAAGGATGCAGGTGACCAAATTGCCACCTTATACTTAACCTAGCCTTGTTTTCCCCGAAGGCAGAGATGTCCTTTTTAAATAATATATTTTCGAAATACCATATTTTTTTGTTATGTTGTTTCTATACAAAGACCTATAAATTCACCTGTTGTTTTTGGGTTCGAGCTACACTATTTTGTATTTTAGTGACTGAGATCCGGAATGGACTAGCGTGGTAGATTATGGCCCACTTTCTTTCACAGAGAAAGAAATGTCCCAATTGAGGGAATTTTATACGCTTATTTTTATTATGGTGTGCAATTTCTGAAAAGTTAAGATTTATTTTTACCATGTAATACTCTAACACGTGTTGCGACAGCGATAAAGTTATAATAAATGCCAAATCTTGTCCCTTTCCTGTTTTTTTCCTTTTCTCATGACGCACAAAAATTATTTCACAAGATTCGGTAAAATTATTTAAAGGTAACTATCAAAATTTTGATAAAAATAATTAACCACAGTTAGTAACTATGGAAACAGGATAATAGGATAATATCATTTTTCGGCACTAAATTGTGGTCAATTAAAATATTGACAAAATATTGAGGAAAACTATTTTAAAACAATCAGGTTATTTTAATTTGTGTTTAATTTTCTTGTTACCGTGGTAATTTATGTCACCTCGTTATCTAATATCTGTAAGCGGGCCGTAATAATTCTTACATACTAAAATATTTATTTTATTATGCATGTTTATTAGTTAAGTATTAGTTCTAACTTTTTGTGTTTTACGGGAAAACCACAAGTAAGCATAAAAAAAAATATTCCATGCGGAAATCGTGGTGAAAATATCCCATTATATTGTAGTTTAGGTAAAAGAATTGTCCATGAAGTTTCTTGCCTGTTCTTCTCCATAGGAAACGACCCTCCAAACCGTGCACCTATCCTTTGACGTTTCATAAAGTGCCCATGTAAGTTTTTTTGAAATAAAATATTTTGATTTTGACTCCTGCATAAAACCATCCCCTAAAGCGGATAACACCAAAAGCTTAACTAGGTTTAACGGAGTCAGGAGCACAATAAACACAGCTCCCTCGTTTAAATTCATTAATGCATTTGTCATAAAACTCATATCGTTATTACGTTATATGGAGGGTGGGACACAGTGATTTTTTCTTAATTTCCGTCGCCGATTTATTCCGGGACGAAATTTGATTTCGGATGATAAGTCTGTATGGTATAAATTGACGTGGGGTTCTGATTGCCTAATGTATTTTGGAAGCCAATGTTTTGTTAAAATGTTGTTGGTTAGGTTTCTTTTTTTACTAAATTATGTCTTTAGACACGTTAAAATCACATTAAGGCAAACCTAATTCTATCAACATAAGTTTCGTTTGCCCTTAAATGTAATAAAATAACTTTTTTCCTTTTCAATTTGAGCCCAACAGTTGCCTAAGTTCACTAATAGCTCCACTCTTAAATCTATTATCGCACAATCTACAAATCATTAATAACGGGTTATGAATGACCGCTTAAAATTCTATAGGACACCCAAACATCTGACGGTTGTAGAGAAATGCGTGCAACACATGCGCCCGCGGTCTTTTCAACGCTTCCAAAATCATTTATCATTCATTCTATCTCTGTCTATCATTAATCATTGGAATGAGACTTAAAGAGAGAGAAAATGAAGTGATGGTACGTCACAAGAGTAAATACGATACGGCTAATGATACAATTAATGATTAATTATATTTCGAATTTTACACTCTATGAATGGATAGTGAATAGCGAATCCTTTAACGAAGGTTCAATCAATAAAGTCGAAATTTGCTCGATTTTTGTGGCGTCGGCCCGTCTGATAGTCTGTAACTCTGTAATGACGGTATTCGGGTATTTTAAAAACGTTTAACGCGAATAATGACGTTGTAAAATTCATTGAAGTTTTAAGGGTTGAATGTAGTCTCTAGAGAGTGCTACCATTCACAATTTCACACCATTTTTGTGACAATTATAGTACATTTTACGTCTTATTTAGAACACATTTGTACAGCAAGAATTTCTTTGAAGTTATTTCAATGAAGTGAGTATGAAATAGTTTGAGTACTTTCAATGACTTGTATTGAAATGACATTTTGTTATATTACCGTACTGTTACTATTATCGTATACAAAATTAATGTATTTTCCCATAACTTTTACAGTGGAAGATTATAATAACGTTCTTAAAAATATAACAGGCAATAGTCGCATGAATGATAGCTAGATTTTATTCCCAGCAAAGAATAAAAAATCTTTAACAGTGATAACATTCTTAATAAATTAGGATTAGGAGACAACATTATAGGCTAGGCCTATAAGAAATAAGACGTAGGTGGTCTTAACAAAACCAGTACATCACGCCATCAGCCTTCAAAACATAAACTTGTAACATTTAATAAAATTCGTAAAATGCCATCTATCGGTATAAAAATCGAAATAAATCTACAAGAATCCCATTAAAAATTACCCAATATATTTAAAAAAGTCAGATGCATGAATGGCCGTACCAAGGTGAATGGTGCATCATTAAAATCAAATCCTATAACAAATGTACACTGAAGTTGCTTTGTTACGCATTTTACTGGTTTGATGTTATTTGTAATAAATTATAGAATAATTCGTAAGTACCAACAAATAAATCCTTAATAAGGTGTCGTTAAAGTTTATTATTTAGTAACTGACTCCACTTAGGGCTATTGTTGAACTTTTTTTTATTTTTGAACGCATCTGTTGTTGTGGTTTAGTATATGTGGGGATTTCAGACAAAAGATTTTTCTATAAAGGGACTTAATAACTGTACTTGTTGTAGATGTTTTTTTAAACAGATTGCTTGATAACAAAAAAAAAAAAAAGTGGTTTAAAAAATTCAACTATACAAACAAAAAGGTACCTATTACTTATTTTGTTTAATTTAATGCGACTGCGTAACATTATTTAAAGGTTCTATTTACTTAAATAAATTGTATTTTTTACCTTAGGTATGTTATAGTCTGTTAGGTATATATCTACGGGCCAAAGTTGCCTGAAAAAAAAGAAAGTTATTTTATGTTATTGTTATTAAGTATCGATGTGTTGATGGTTTCGTCACGTTGCACATTGCATAATCAATAATTTTGTAGCACGTGCTTGTATACCTCAAATTGTTTCCTGCCTCTTGCATATAAAAGAATTACGCAAAGTGAATTTTAACTAAAACTCATTTATTTTTCCTGTACGAAATAATGTCAGTTAGATAATTGTTAAATTATTTTCATCACAGAAAATAAAATATCAATGCCACACAGGATACATTTTTTCCATGGTTTTTAAGCTTGTTTAATTTATTGTTATTTCATGATTGAATTAGAGAAAATAATAAGTTGAAATAGTCTTTTGCATTTTTTTGTATAATTTTGTTTACCGTTTCTGACAACCTTACGTATACTGTACCCGGTGACAATATTTTATAGTTTATAGAGCATCAGGCATTGTGCTACCGTTGAGCCGAGCTAGTTTATTATTTGAAGCTCGGCAGAGCCAGTGGCCGTCAAACTTAGCTGGAATGACGACAATGATGGTTTGAGGACCGCTGGCTTCCGTCTGCGGTTTGTTGATAATTCTGGTGATGTCACAGTTGATGACAAAGTTTTGTTAATGAATGTAATACAAATTAGACATTACAATTTATTTTAGAGATTTCGTTTCAGCTTCATGCAATTATTCTCATTGCAGTTTTTGTGGCATAATCAACCTTCACAGTGAGAACTTAGAACTTCTTTTAATTTATTGCGAGAATTTTGTCTAAAAGATATTAAACAGAAGATGCCGAAGATTTTCTTAAAAAAAAAAACCGGTGTCGTGATCGCAGTGTCACAGCAAAAACTTAAATAAAACCGTAATTTGACCATTTTACACTACATTAAAATCGATTTACGAGCGCCAAAAATTTTTAACTTTCAAACAAAATTGTGGCAATAAATTAAAACACCCGATAAAAAATACGGTCTCCTCAAACTGAACCCTAATTATTGAAATGTGTTCCGTCGTTAATCACGCGTTTCTGTACCTTGACACCTTCCGCTAATTTATATCAAAAAGAAGACGAAAAAAACAAAAAATATCATAAACAAAACAAAATTATTAAAATAAACAAATGAGCCAAAGTATTAAAAAAAAAATTAAGATGAGAATCAGAATTAAACTTTTTGAAAATCGTATTCCATGCGTAAGACCCAAAACACTCATCTGTCACCACGTGCTAGTGTTTCAGCTAGTAAGAAGGCATGGAACTAGAAACTATACAGCTAATAAAATGAGAATAGGATAAAATAATTCATCCAAACTGTGAATCAAACATATTATCACATGACTAACAAATGAAAGCATGATGAAATAAGGAAAAACTTTCACAATGACAGTGCAAACCAGCATTTTTTATATTAATGTGCCACAATGCCTAATAGCCTGAACAATTGAATGAACTCCATCAAAAAACTTCGTCATACCTATACAGGGTAACAACTACAAACAATAGCATAATTATTCTAAAATAAATAACCTTAAAAACAAACCGCAATATGACAATTACAGTCGAGTACCTATTTCAAACCAAATGAAAAAAACCGTGAAACAATAATTAGTAGGTAGCCACCAAAACTAGGGAATAAACAAAAAATCCAAAGTTCGCCAGCCGCGAAAAAAGTTGGCGCCACGTGTCACAGGTCAGTGCCAACGCCCCTCGACCCACAGGAGTCAATGGAACCGCCTTAATGAACCATGGCTAGGCCACATCCTGCTAAACTTGATAAATAACATATTTCGGGAGTATGTGCCTTGCGGGATGCCTTTTGAAGTTGGAGTCTGATAAGCGTCCAGCGTCTAATTGTGGTCACTGGATTTGTGGGTCTAATTACGTACCGTGCTGGCCACGTCTACCGTGTGCCTAATGAGCTGGATCCCAAAATAGCCACTATGTGGAGCCCTGACACAGCCAGAAGGCGTTGCGATAGACCTTGCAGAAGATGATGGGACGAGGTGGATATAACCAACGACCGGTGGTCTACATAGGGCCTGGATCGGAACACCTGGAAGTCTTGGGGGCCCTTAATCAGAAGTAGAATGACGCAGATTAACAGTAACATTAGGCCTAAATCGCCGTTGTGGCTTTGACATTCATCATCATCTGCTTAGCCCAACACCCCTTATGTTGGGGTTGGCTTCCAGCCTTACTGGATGCAGCTGAATACCTGAATTTTACATGGAGCGACTACCTATCTGGCCTTCATAACCCAGTTAGTACTGGGAAATAGGATACCCCTCCGTAAGACTGATTATCAAACTTTCGGGCCACTGACTACCTGTAACGACTGTCAAAGATCTGCAATAAATTGACACCCGGAACCAACGGCTTAATGTGCTTTCGTGCTTTAAGATCGGCCCGAGCGGCTATTATAAACAAACCACGAGCTTGACTGTTGGGTTTGGCTTTGACATTCTAACAGCCATTGCGATGATGGGAATTGGAAAGGTCAAAAATGTATTGACTTAAATATCTGTCAAACCCGTTGTTGTAGAAATACGTAACAGTTTGAAACCGATTGGCAGATTTCTAGGCCCAATCAACAATTTAAATCTTATTGTTTACATGCGAATCGCTCTTCACCTTGATCACATTATTTTTATCTTCATCCAGATCCTCGAATGCTTCTTTGAGTAATATTCTAAAAATCAATGCCAACCAATGCCCGTCCTGCGTCCTGCCTGTCCTGTTGTCTACACATCACAGGAGCTGATGGACTGAAAGTGTCAAACTCGTTGCCAAATTCTGGGCTGAATCAATTTAAATTTTGCATCGACACGCTAAGAAGTAGTTATACCCTCTCTTTGACGGCAATTGGTTATATAACAACAGTTATCAACTGACGATAAGAGACTCCAGGTACTTTTCCCTATTTCCAAATAACACCAGTCCTTTCCTTGTCAGATATGCACAGATTAACAAAATTCGTCTTAAAATAACTTCTTTGGACTTCTTCTTTCAACTTGCATCATATGAGGAATCCAATCTCTTGGAATTTATATTCCTATGTAAGTAACATAACGTAACTTCACGCCTGTAATCCCCGAAGGGTTAGACACAGTGCCAGATTAAGCAAGCGCGGGGCCCGTAGCAACTACTAGGATTAGAGATAATATTATAAGTACCTATAGCGTTCTCTTCATCTCTGATGGCTCAGAACTAGAGCTATCAAAATTCTAGTCAATATGTCTTCAGAGTGTTGTGCTATTATTGGTATCTACATTTGGTAAGAAATTGGGATGCCTTTAATTCAAATTTTCGCACAAAAGATAAAACTTAAGGACATTCAGGAAAGCACACCTTCAGTTGAAGAAGAGACAGTCCAAGTTTAAAAAATACCTACTTTTTCTCTCCAATAAGGTTTTTTTTTTTAATGCTCATATGGTTTGCGTTTGGCCGCAATTCGCCTGATGTGACGCAATGACGCGACCTAGGCTGGACTACGCTTGCCTAGAAGAAACCGATTCACTCGAACTTTAAAGATATCTAGATTATAATGATCGGGAAACAGTGAAACCTGCAGTGAATTCCATAAATGTGGAGGCATAGCGCTTTGTTCGGATTTTGTAAGATTTTTATTTTTACGAAATTGTCGGAATTTTTAAAAATTAAAAACCATTCACATTGCCAGAACATGAGATCATCATGAAACCAAATGAAACTCGGTCAAGAAAAGCGTTAGCAACTACAACTGACCACAGTTACCTTATTTTATACACACATGAGTAATGAGCCCGACTGCTGGACGCCAAATCCAGCCTTTATCAGCTACGCTCACAATTACAATGGCGACCGCACTAACCGCAGTCAACATAATATTATTATCATGGGAATTTACGTGAAGTACCGTAAACAAATTATTTACCTAGGGCTGCTCACCTCACATCTAATTATAGTGCATCACGGGAATGTCGCTTTACCTAGGTCTTATAAAGAAAAGTTGGAGGTAAATATGGTTGCCTACCAGGGGCGAAGGTTTCATACAACTCTATTCCTACTGGCTTCCCTTTGAAAAATGGCACAGTCAGTATGCTATACTATACAAATAAAATAATCACATTAAATATAAAGGGTGTAAATAGTTCCTTAACGAAGCCGAAAGGCGCTTGTTCTGCCCGTCAATGCGTTCATTTTTTTGTTCTTCTAGACCATACCTACCTTCTAGTTACTGAGATATTGGGAGTCAAAGTTCCAACTTTTTCACAAGTTTTTTTTAAATACAATGTTTTTAAAGTAAGATTTTTACTTCAAACACCTCCACGACCCCCGTTCTATTCAATCCATCCATCAGCACAATGTTCTGAGTGTGTTACATTGAGTCCTACCGTAAAACGTGATTTTTCACCCCTAAAAAAATTTTCGTTTCCCAGTTTTTTTTTTTGCGTAAAGTTACTTAGTTTGATGTACAGAATGCTTGGTTGAAGGCTTCGTGAAGGGTCTGTTTACACCTTGTATGTACTCCGGCTTACCTCTTACAAAACTGACCCTTCGCTACTGTTGCCTACAGATGACTGTATTGCGGCAAAAGTATCTCTGCATTATTAAGACCTCTCGCTCTTTCTTTTCCAAATATTGTTTATCTTATTCAATTGTTGCGGTTGGTCCGTAGATGGGTAACCCCCTATTACATACCCAGTTTCCTCCGTGCCTCCGAAAGCACTTTAAGCCGTTGGTCCCGGCTGTCAGTTATAGATCTTTGACAGTCGTTACAGGTAGTCAGTGGTTCGAAAGTCTGACAACCAGTCTTACCAAGGGGTATCGTATTACCCAGTACTAACTGGGTTGTGGAGGTCAGATAGGCAGTCGCTCCATGTAAAATACTGGTATTCAGCTGCATCCGGTTAGACTGGAAGCCGACCCCAACATAATTGGAAAAAGGCTAGTCTGATGATGATTGCATTGTTAAGGTGTTACAAATTCAGCTCTTATAACAACCCCCAGGACACGGGCCTCTTCTCGCTCGGAGGTAATATGCCGTAATCCACCGCATGTACCTAGTGCGGGTTGGTAGATGGCCTAATATGTCTTCGAATGTTTGCTACAAAGCTCGTCTCTTTTTTTCTTTTTCTGAAACCAAAAATGATTCGAGCGGAAGCAAAGAATACAAGTAGTTAATTCATATAAAAGTCTATGATTATTCAGTTATTAAGGACTTGGTTATAATGATCATGTTGGCATGTGATTTATTTATTTATTGATAATTATAACACATACGTGTTATTGTCTCTTTTATTTTCATAATTTTAGTTACTGTAATTGGTTGTAAACACATCCGTTGTAATTAAATAAATAACTGGGTAGATACAAATATTAGTTATGATCGCACACACTCTAAAATATCGCCATAATTTAGCTATATTACCTACTAGCTGTTCCCCGCGACCTTCGTCCGCGTAAAACTATTAAAAATACAATTTTCTCCGTTTTTACAACATTTTTCATTGCTGCTCCGCTCCTATTGGTCGTAGCGTGATGTTATATAGCCTATAGCCTTCCTTGATAAATGGGCAATCCAACACTAAAAGATTTATTCAATTCGAACCAGTAGTTCCTGAAATTAGCGCGTTCAACCAAACAAACTCTTCAGCTTTATAATATTACTAGCTGTTCCCCGCGACCTTCGTCCGCGTCAAGTTATTCAAAATACAATTTTCCCCGTTTTTGCAACATTTTTCATTGCTGCTACGCTCCTATTGGTCGTAGCGTGATGATATATAGCCTATAGCCTTCCTCGATAAATGGACTACCCAACACTGAAAGAATCATTCAAATCGGACCAGTAGTTCCAGAGATTAGCGCGTTCAAACAAACAAACAAACAAACAAACAAACAAACAAACCCTGCAGCTTTATAATATTAGTATAGATAATGTGTTTGTTTTGGTCTGTTCCTTCGTCCACGTGAAATTATTAGAAAAATATTACTTTCCTGGGTTTAATTTTTTTGCGGAGCCCTAATCCTTTTTCTAAAATAAAAGTAGCCTAAGTTACTCCTTATAACATCGGCTTTCTGCCAGTGAAAGTCTCGTCAAAATCGTTCCAGCCATTTCGGCGATTAGCCGGAACAAACAGAACAAACATTAAAAAAAAAAGTTTTTTTGACATAAGTACCGTTTAAACTTTCAATAATTATGAATTCAGTAAAAAGCTGTTATTTTGAAATTACCAACAATCAATAATCTCTTTTATTATATCTACAGCGTGTATTTGAAAAGTGTGGTTTTGTTTTTCGCGAGTATCTTGTTAGTACCAAGGAAAAAGTTCTTCAGTTTGAATGTCAGTACCACACCCAAAAATATGTTCACACTTTTCAGATACAGGCTGTATATCTTGTTCCATCTAATCTGTTATATAATTTAGGCTTTTTTTTTCAGGCAACCCTACATCATCATAATATCCCTGTTTCGGTAATCGGTAGGTAAAACATTGTAATTGGGCGACAACATGCACACGGCAGCGATATACATGGGAATGTACGCCTTTATTAGTACATAGTTATAATAGTAATAAATACAAGGTATATAATAATCATTTATTCTCATTAAAAACCGTGTTTTACCAAACATAATGTGAATTTCCGTTTATTGTATTTTTAGTAATAACATCATTTGTTTTGTTTTATTATTTACAATTAATTTACTTTTAAAATAGGTAATGTTTGAAATAGTCAGGTATGGAATTACAGTTTTTAAGAGAAATTAGAAACGGGGCAGGGTAAACTATCACTACAATGTTATTAATAAATTATGTTGAGGAAAAAGTGCATTCGTTTGTGTGTACGATATTGAATCCAATTAGTTTCCGTTAATTAATGAGCTTGTTAACGATACTTATTCAGGAAATCCTCATCAGTGCATGTTTTGATAGTGTGCATTATTGTATACAGGGTAAATTTTTCAAGTGGGCTTTGATGGCCAAATTCAAAATTATGAAGACTAGTGAAAAATACTCAAAGGAGTTTCGGGTCTGATCTTGATGTTAACTAAAACGGCATCATTCAATTTAAAAAAAGATATTCCTGGTCAAGAATGATTTTGAAAAAAAACACTATTGATTACACCATTCGATAGCATTGCTAATATGATCAAACTCTGCGAAGTCATGATATAAGGCAAACAAAACAAATCACCCTGTAAAGTATGTGGTTTGGTTTTGTAGACGTATCTGATTTGGGGAAGCTTATGTCCAGCAGGGGACTGCCATATACTGTGTTGATTTGAAATTACATCAGAAATAAAAGTTAAAACAGATTAAAAGTAGTCACTGCAAAAAGAAGTTTTCCGACATTGATTCTAAACAGACAGAGGATCTAAGAAAGGCGTCATTTAATCGCACTTTCCCCTTTAAATTCAATTCCCAGTTCCGCATAATATTTCATCTTTGTACTCCTAACCGCCGCATTCCAACCACCAACAACCAATTACCGAAAGCAACCGAATATAACCAGGAGGTGGGCAATAACTCAAACTTGGTAACCGACGCGCAAATCCAATAACGAACCGTGGGCATCGCGTGCGCGCGCGCATGCTACCTGTAATCAATGCGCGGGCGACGATGGCGCGACGGGGAAGGCTTTAGTGACCTTTTTAGCTGGTCAAGAAATTTTGGTCAAAACTAGTGATTTTAATATAAAAAAGTAATTATAAAAACTAAAAAAAATGTAAATTATTTAAACATTGAACGGGGGTAAGGTACCGACAGGTAAAAAATAAAGTAATGTATTTTCTATGAGTTAACGATGAATGGACTGTGTGAAGGATGGTATGGCTAGAAAGGATGTGACTGCTGTGATGACGAGTTATAGAGAAGTATGGAAGAAGAAGACATGCTGCGCCGACCCCAAATAAATTGGGATAAGGGCAGGGAAATGATCATGATGATAATGTTTATTTTAATTACTTTATATTGAAATTGTGGATTTAATCTTTTACTCTGGACGCTCTTAATGTGCACGTCTTTCTACATCGTTCTCACTACAATTTCAACATAAATGATGTAACCAAAATTTTGTAACAATATTTTGATTTAAAAGAGTGTCCATGGAGTTTCTTGCCCATTCTTTTCCATAGAGATCTACGCTTTGGAATGTGCAACTACAGTACTCTCTCAAGTTATTATGCCTTATAACTGTGACTGTAGCTTCGCTTTTTTTTTGTTTTTCTGACATTCAAAAGTGCCTGAATGAGACCATTACAGGCACTCAAATCATTCAAACTCAAACTCGCTTTGCTTTGAGTTTGAGTTTGAATGATTTTCTATGAGTCATAGGGAAGTTAAAACCCAAAAATAGGATAATTTACCATTTTCCTGTGCTAGCATAAAAATAACGATTACACGAAACAATTTGAAATAAAAATATTTCAAGTTCAACTCCTGACTAATCTGGGTTAATCCGAAAAATATACGTGAGATAAAGAATAAAATAAACATAATTAAAAATAAAGTAACTTAGTAAACACGTGATTGGTTTTTACTGTTATTTTAAATATATAAATATCGTTCGATATAAGGATAACTGATAATAAGGTGTAACGTGTTCTAATATCATAACAATTATTATTTTAATTCTATAATTAATCTACACGTGAACAAAAGGAAATAATATTAGATTTTCATTGCAAAGATAAAATTATCAATCCAAAAATAAAGTAACCTAATGATAACATTGCTTTGTTAAAGTTTACTTGGTTTATTATTATTATATTGCTGGGTTAGGAATATAATATTAATAATAAACAGAGTATCTGACGACTGTAAAAGTATTTATTTCAAAACATATTAAAATAAGTTTTTTTTGATACACATATATCTAAAGGAAATAATTAAAAAAACATCCAAACCGCATTTTTTTGGCTTTATGAATCCTTCGGGTTATTTATTTAGCTTTATTTTATCCCTTACATTTAGTTTTTATCTAATATTTAATGTGTTGTGTACTTATTAATTTGTTAGTAATGTTAGTTTTTCTTGGCCGCCTTTTGCGGTGAGAGCCTCATCCAAAATGTCCGTGTTGGTTTGTGTTAACTTTAAGACAGTATTTATTTACTTAGACGACAGATATACAACAAATAAACACACTCAACCTAATATTTATAGAAAAAAATAAAAGAGTTCACCAGTAAAACTGATGTAACTTGATACTAGGCCACTCTTAGGTGGCCCCCCACCTTCCATCTTGCAACGCATGCCCTATCACCTGCGCACTTGCTGATCTGCCTTCTGCATCAGTGAGTGGGGTTTGCGTGACTGAGTTTTAGGCTAAACATAACATTTGAACTTTTTGCCATCGACAAGCTAAAAAATAAATAAATTATAATATTTATTACCTTCAATAATAGTACAAGAAACACTTATCTAATACTATGCAGCGTTACAACAAAGGAAAAGAGTGTTTTCGATGAGCTCTGGCACCCAATGTAAGATTTAACTTGTGTTTAGGGTGCCAGCGTCTATGGTTTGAATATGTAGCAGTAGTTGTAAGACGAGCACAGTATATCATCATTATGAAAAGCTAAGAAGAACAGGCCCTACGAAATAAAACGATTACAAAATCCAAAAAACCGACCTTTCCCGTAAAAGCCACAGCGACCCTATTAATCCTAAATCGACAGTATTGCCAGATAACAAATTGTCGTTGACACGTAAACTTTATATCGGTCGCGCCGTGAATAGGATCTCTTATTAATATTTGCAGTAGGGCTGTAGGGTCATTTTTCACCCATTCACAAGGCGATCGCGACAAAGGGTTAGCCGGTCGGCGACTCTGCCTCAATATTTAACGTGTTCAGCGATATTTATGAGTTATAGGGTTTGTGCTACTGTTAGCGGGGAGATGGTTACTTTCCGTGTGGTTACTGTTGAAATAACTTGACACTTGGTCGCGTCGCGAATGATACTATTGAAATACCTCGACACTTCGTCGCGTTGCGAATGATACTGTTGAAATACCCCGACACTTGGTTGTGTCGCGAATGATACTGTTGAAATACATCGACACTTGGTTGCGTCGCGAATGATACTGTTGAAATACCTCGACACCTCGTCGCGTTGCGAATGATACTGTTGAAATACCCCGACACTTGGTTGTGTCGCGAATGATACTGTTGAAATACCCCGACACTTGGTCGCGTCGCGAATGATACTGTTGAAATACCTCGACACTTCGTCGCGTTGCGAATGATACTGTTGAAATACCCCGACACTTGGTTGTGTCGCGAATGATACTGTTGAAATACCTCGACACTTGGTCGCATCGCGAATGATACTGTTGAAATACCTCGACACTTGGTCGCATCGCGAATGATATTGTTGAAATACCTCGACACTTAGTCGCGTCGCGAATGATACTGTTGGAATACCTCGACACTTGGTTGCGTCGCGAATGATACTGTTGAAATACCTCGACACTTGGTTGCGTCGCGAATGATACAGTTGAAATATATACCTCGATACTTGGTCGTGTCGCGAAAGACCATAGTGCATGATAGAGCAATAGTGTTAGAAAAGTCGTTCGTTGGTTTGTCGCATGGCTTAAATTGTCATTTGTTACTATGCAACAATCCACATGGTAAAAAACAAAACATTAACTTAAGTACTATCTTTCTTGAATTGTTGGTTTAAGTTTTTAAATATAGGTTTCTATTTGATGCAAAGCGCAAGCGAAGCACAAGAAAATTCAGACTTATGTTGACAGACATATCTATGTTAGGTTCTTACTGATTGTTCCCGACCTTCGCTTTTCCACTATTGGTATTATCCCATATTTTTCGGGTTACAAATATACCCCCACAAAGCACCACAATTAAATACATAAACGGCCCTATTTGCAGCCTCAAATTTACTCATGAAACGGTCTACTTCTACTTCAATTTCCTTGAAATAGTCTTATTCCACCAATACGTCTTAAACTGCCCCCAAAACGGGCACCCGAGTAACCAGCTCACCCCGCTTACGGCCGTGCCCTTATTCGCCCTCGCTGACACTCAGACCCCACTTCATAATATTTAATTTTCGCTCACAAAAGGGTTGCCGCGTTCCGCTAACGACCCAAATACTTTTTTTATTACATTTTTGGCAAAGGAAGCTAATCCTTGAGGCTCGTTAAGTGATTCCCGAGATTAATGGCCAGTTAATGAGACTGTTTGGCACCGTGACCGTTACCAATGCGATTTTAGTTGTTAATCATCAAAAAGTTAAAATTGTTGACTTTGGTCAGCTTGATTTTTGAAGTATTTTTGGGATCTTTTTAGGGTTTCGTACCCGAAGGGTAACCAACCGCTGTCCGTCCGTCTGTCCGTTAGCGGGCTGTATCTCATAATCCGTAATAGGTAGACAGTTGAAATTTTTACACAATGTGTATTTCTTTTATAAACAATCCTTTAATTTTTGATTCCTCCCTTCTATTACGATGGTACGGAACCCTTCATGCGCAAGTCCGGCTCGCACTTGTTTTAAGACAACGTTACCTACCAACGAAGAATTTCTTCTTGTATTTAGATTTCCTGTTTCGAACAACGAGAGAATCTACCTATTTACGATGTCCTCTGGTAGTAGTAGCCTCCATTTATTTTTAACCGACTATAAAAAGGAGGAAGTTATCAATTCGGATGTATATATTTTTTTTAATGTATGTTCGGACGTAACTCCGACATGTTTAGACGGATTTGCAAAATTCTTTTTTTGCTCGAAAGGGGTTTATTTCGAAATGGTCCCATTTAAGTTTCATATAGATCAGATGATGAGTTTCGGAGACATATAACGGAACTCTTCAAAAAATTACAGCAAATCAACCGCGATCGTTGCTACAGCATAAATATGCATTGTTTACGCAATCACACAACATAACATCACGCCTGTACACTCGAAAGGGTTACGCAGATGGGTACAGTACACCCACATTTCGACAGTTAGGTATGTTAAGTTCCATTTTATTGGGGATAAAACTACTACCATGAAATGTATTGTTAACAAAGTAAAATAATGCATTTTACTTTGTGTAGCAAATATTTGTGTAGGCTATTACAACTAAAAATGGAAAAATAAAAAAAACTTTTTTGCAAAAAATATTTGTGTTTTTGAAGTCGGTTTTAGTTTTTGGCAAAATAGATAAAGTGAATTATCTGAATGCAAATCAGCGATACGAGATACTCTTGTAACAAACTACTCTAACTGAATTACAACCGCCCCCTACAAATCTATAACGTTACTAAATACAATTATCACGGAAGAGACGAGATGTCAGCTCTCACCGTGTAGGTCTTCCCCACAAATTATTTATACAATAAACAACTTTATAAATAACATTTCAATAAGAAGCTAATCAACGCTTCGTTAGAGCAAACACGATTAATGAATCTTTTTAATTTTTACATTATTATTTGATCTCTTTGACCACAAAGACACCTGTGCAAGGATAAGCGCGTATTTTTAAACGTGGTTCCGCACGTGAAACTAGACTTATTGTAATTATTTTTATCCCTGATTGTCTATTTTATGGGTTATTTTTATATTTTTTGATAATGTTAATTAAATAAAACAATAGCACCTATGGAACGTTGTTACGGTAAACGATGGCTAAATAGACAACAGTTTATTGTGTTTATGTAAAAAATAAAAATGTTTGATTAGATTGAAAAAATCACGTTTGTTTTTCACGTGTTTGAACGCGGGGCGTTTATATAGATATCTATTGGTCAGCGGTTTTGTATGTAATTTTAAAAGGTCAACGAATTGTCGCACTACTTATAATTACTTTTTACAAAAAATTATTGCCAGGCATGCTCACAGCGTGTTCGTAATGAAGCCAACGTTGTAGTAAATGCAGTAATGAACTTTTTGATGATTTTCTGTTATCATAAAAAAATACATCAGAAGAGCAAAAAAATATTTTCTGAACCTAGTCAAATTATAAGGATAAAAGCAGCATTTGTATCAAAACTTTCGCATATTGTGACACTTCACGATATATCCCTTCACAAACAAATTAATACCTCACAAAGAACCTTCAACACTCACGGTACCCTAAACCATCCTGACTTGACAATGCTTAACTAACGATTATCGAGACCACACCGCATCGATTCGACTCGATTTATTGTGCGCCGCCGAGCGAGCTCAATCGATTGATTTACTCGAGTATAAACAAACTCTTTTACACTGTTTATGGTATGATCTTTGCCTCTATAGAAGTGTTGAGGAACAAATAATGTTCTAATGAGTTATTGTGCACCTGTGGATTAGGTGCATAGCATAATCAGCCTATACTTAATGTTCCCAGTGTTGGGACACACGGCCTCCTCTCTATGAGAGGGAATGGGCTATTATTCCACCACGCGGTCCCAGTGTGGGTTGGTAGATGTCACAGGTCTTTCGAATTTTTGGTTCTAGGACATGCCGGTTTCCTCATAATGTTTTCCTTCACCGTTTTGAGAGCAGTTGTGATGAAATAAATTACACAAAGTAATGCGCCTGCCTGGGATCGAATCCACGACTTACTGTTCGTAAGTTGGAGCCACCGCTGCTCTACCGCTCTCTACTCTAGGATTAGGTGCAGTTTTTTTTAAGTTTTAGTGTTTTGTAGGGGGTAGAGAAAACTGACAAGGGTTGAAAAAGTTTTGTGGCTAAATTAGGCCCTAAACTTGGTCAATGGATCTGGTCTGAAAAACAAAAAAAAACTGATATTGGTACAATTAGCCGAAGCAGAAACCATTTTTCGTTGTGTTACTTGAATTTATGGGGTACCTATTCCTCAAAGCGCAACTATTAGTTGCGCCCACAAATTCAAATTAAACATATTATATGTTTATTCCTCAAAGCGCAACCATGATGAAAAATATCGTTAATGAATCCATCATACCCATCTCTATTTTACATCAAGGTTGCGCTTTGAGGAATACCCCGATTTTATTATACAGTTATTTGAATTTATTTTACCGGATACTAATTGGGCATTATTACAATAACAATAGCGACATTTTAAATAGTAGGCAAAGAGGAAATTACAAAAAAAAAATTGTACATGTTTTTTTCCTGTACAAATCCCAGTTTTTTTATCGTTTAATGTTGTAAAAAACACATAGATTGCGTCGTAGCAGCGATAATTTACATAGTACCTCTATCAGTACTCATTACTACGCAAAAACCTATGTCTAATTACATGAAATTCTCTTAATTAAGTCTGAAGAAGTCTGTAGTGTAAAACCGCCTTACAAAGTAGAGACAATTTTACATACTCTCGTAATCGTCTTATTCGTTATCCATCGACTGCTAACCACGTAGTCATTTGTCAATAGCTCTAGGAAAACGAGCAATGGAATTGTAACAGTATTTTTCGGTCGCTTATGTTGTCGTAGTTTGTCATCAGGTGTAACGGGGTAGGTAATGATGGTGTTTGTGAGGATACTTGATAGATAGATCAGTGGGTTTAGTTTGGGAAAACCAATCAATATTTATTTATATTCAAGCGGAGTTCACGTAGTTGAATTTTGAGTCAAACATACTTGACATTTTATGTCATCGAAACGCCAAGAAGAAGAGGTCTTGCTCAGGTGTTGCTAAGTACAAGAGGTTTATGAAAGGGGGATTTGGACTCTAGTCCACTACGCTAGTCCAATGCGGGGGGGTATGCCGCAATGTCGAGGTAGATAGTAGATAGGTATCCGCGGTGAAGTTGGTGTGAAGATCTGCTCTTGTTTGCGAGGCCAACATGGCTAGATATCGCACAGGATAGAGACATTTGGAAGGAGAAAGAGGAGGCTTTTGTCCAGCAGTGGGACACTCAATTGGCTAACAAAAAAAAAGAGGAACTGATAGTTTATTTTAATCAGCCAGCACGTTTCTAGTGAGGAAGCTTTCTAGCCAAAATGACCAACCAATTTAAGCAACACAATGCTAAGGAGATTCTAGCCTGGCATGCACCGTTACAATCACCTCTATGGTTGCCAGTCACGACAAATACAGTAGTACTTCTGCCTTTTCTTATTCTGTGAAGAGTTTATAAGGCAGGGTACAGGCAGATGTGTGAGGCACTCGTTAGCGAACATGCGCCGTTCTGCCTACCTACATCTTAATTAAGGGAACGGAGTACGGTACCCGGCATGGCTGCGAGAAAGTACTGCCTTGCTTTTGTCGAAGATTATTTTATTCTGTTTTTCTTAAAATGTTGATATAAGTAGCGTTTCTGTAGATTGTTTTTTTTTCGCGTAGCAATTATTCCTAAAAATAATATGGGTTTATTTAGGAGCTTACCGATTTTTTTTCGTGGCCGTTAGAGGACAATGAAAACTTAATTAAAATAATAAGCGAAAGGAAATGAGAGCATTGCCTAATTTCGACATAACACACACTTTTAGGTAATTAGTCAGAAACCCAGGAAAACCCATTTGTAACAAACGAGTTAGTAATTAGCGTAAATTAAAATCCGTTATTATAAACAATATCCTTTTGTTACTGACGTCAATCGTTTATCAAACACTAATTTAAATTGTTATGTTCTAATTAAGCAAATTTAGAGAAGTACAGTTGTAAACAATAAACTAGGTTAATATATATTTATATTTTTTTTTGTTAGTTCCAATTGGCCAGCGAAACTAAGACATAATGTCTATAGAAACTTTAATAATCTGCTATTATCTAAACAAATCATTTTTTTTTGGTTCCTCTTGTTTAGATATCCAAACCCAACACGTCTGTGGAGTTTTTTTTTAATTTAACCACGTGTACGCTATAACTTAATGTCTCATCTCGTTAGAGTTATCGTTCTCTCCCTCTCACTCTCTTTTCTGTGATGAGGAAGGGAAAAAAGAAAGGAGTAAGGAAGTCACTCTTGGTTCGAAAAAAAGAAGAAGAGAAGAAAAAACCTTTTTTTGAGAGATTTTTTGGCAAAAAAAACTTGAATTCAGAAGATTTACCCACCCAATTAAGTAACACAAACTGATTTTTACCTTAGCATGCACTACATAACAAGCTTTTGACGTACATCACGTAGGTAGTCATGTTCATCTACGTGCTGTAGGTTTGTACGTCAATAACATAATGTATTATAATCAATTAGGTATTGGTACCCATTAAGTTGAAATAATTGTACAAATTATAATTATTCCAATAACAAGGAAAGTGTACATAATCACTACCTATAATTATGTGATATCAATATGGGACAAAGTTTAATTAACTTTATGAGCTGTTTGTTTGTATTTGGTGAATTTTTCTCTGTAATTAATAACTATTATTTGTATTTTTTCCTCCTTTTTGTGGTTCGGCCTTGAGTAGTTAGGTTTCATCGACATGCTCATGCGCAGTTAGGTATGTTTTGTGTCTCTCATTACTGCTTTCTGTTCTTCACTTATTGTTTGGTCATAAAGATCTATGAATATTAAGCATAAATTAAAATAATATGGATCAATTAACGAGAAAATTGGCATAGAACAGTAAGTTAGAGTACGACTTAAAATTACTGTTTACTGCCAATAAAAAAAATGCCAGATCATTTATCAATAATTTTTGCAAAAATTATTGTTGGACTGTCTAAAAAGTTTTATTTAAAACCTGTATCGGTAGGCATTGTAGGCATTTAAATTAGGCGGTAACCTATCGTTTGTTTAAAATAATTATTTTCCTTATTGTTTATTATTTTCTACTTTAACCTTTAAACTCACCTAATCTAATACCTCTCACTTACTCACTCACTTTACCTACACCGTACTGAAATTACAGTGTAATTTAATTTAATCATGATAAGATATAGATATTTAAGCATGATATATTTCACAGGTTTTTTTTTTTGATTGCCTACATTGTGTCCCACTGCTGGGCAAAGGCCTCCCCTTTCTCTCTCCAAGCCTCTCTTTCTTTCACAGGAATTTATTATTTTATTTATTTCATCGATCTTTTTTTGTCCAGACGCTCGTACTTTCTCGCATCCATACCAACTTATTAGGTCGAATATTGATGAGCAATTAAGGTTGGTGTTCAAAGCAATCTCGGAGACGGCGATAAGCACATTTGTTGTCCCTGACGCAACACTTATGCTAATCACCCGGCGTTGCTCGCCATCGCCTCTCTTACTAAACTCGGCAATCGGTGGTGGTCCTGTATCTGTCACAGTCAAAGGTGTAAATTAGTCAAAAGAAAAATTTACTGATTTACAATTTCGTAAAGATGTGACAAAACTACTTTTGACCGGTTATAATTGTTTTAACATTTCTGTGGTAACTTATGGGGTTGGTAAATTTTTTTTTCGTGATTATTTTAAGAACATTTTTAGCGTTCCATAAAAAAGACTTTTAATAGAGAAAACAGATTATTAACTCAATAAAGGTTTGACTGCATCCAGTCAAAATTACTTTTGACCGATTACCAATTTGACTGCAACATAGCCAATAGACAAAAAAAACAATTGGAGATATGGATAGTAATTGTGAATGCACGATTTGATAAGGATATAAATAGCTTTGCTTTGGAATATAGAAAGGATTTTGTTGCCAATTGTATTTTTTCAAGAACATTTTATCTAGTTTTCCAATAAAGGGTTTACATGCTTCATCCATTATGAATTTGCAAAATAAAATAGCTAGGTTTAGTAACTGTATCTATATTTTATTCTCCTAGAAAAATGCATATTTTCTGTTTGACTGCCTCGTTGGCCTAAGGGTTAAGCGCAACTGCTGAGCATGAGTTCAATTCCCGGGTCGAGGAAATGTTATGGGGTTTTTCCATCAAGAATTTCAGTTTTAAGTAGCAGCCTTGGACTCTTGATTTGTGCCCAGTTCATGGCAATAGGCTCGCCCCCTATTACATGGGACTTAAACAAAACTACACCTGAGCCTAACCTTTTGCGGATTACAAGGCGTGATGTTATGTTACGTTACTGTTTGGATCGGTAAAATAAAATTCCGAAGTTAATCTTGATTAATCAGTTCAACCAGTCTGGTATTTTGACGTTAAACAAAATCTTTCCTGTAAAGATAAAATATCAGACTTGAAATATGTCTTCAAAGTTCGTTAATTAACCTAAAAGTTCTAAGGGCCGATTCCACCAATGAAACTAAAGGCGATTGGCAGTCAGTGTTACTCAATGCTTTGGAATAATTATTGCCACTAACAGCGCCATTGAGATGTGCCGTTAGCGTACACTTTTATTGGGTGAAAAGGCCCGGATTCCACCAAAGTGGAGTAGAGTGGAGATGTACGAAGCGGAGAGAAGAGGGGGTGCGTAAGAGCTAGGGTGTATCCACCGAAGCTGTGCGGAGATGTGCAAAGCGGAGAGGAGTGGAGGTGTGCGCCGGGCACCGCACGCCGCTCACAGCACGCCGCACACAGCACACCGCTCACCGCACGCCGCTCACGTCTCTTCTCGTCTCCGGTGGCCTTAACTATTATGTTTCGTCCTTTTTCATAGTGGTCGTTTCCACTGACCAAATTTCTAAATCCGAAATTTTTTCTAAGTCCCAAAAAATGTTTATCAACAATTTTTTTTTTGTTTTCTTTGCTACTAATAGTGCCCCTAAGCGTATACTCCAACTCCTACAAATCCGCCCCTAAGAGGACCCACTGACCGACAACTCCTGTCCTCTCTGCTCAATCGTTTCCACTAAAGTTAAGCGGAGACGAGAAGTGTAAATAACGAAACTCTATTGGTGGTTTACAACACATCGCCTCTCCTCTCGTCTCCGCTTCGGTGGAGTCCGGCCCTAAAACGTGTATAATTTCGGAACAAAGGACTACTATCAAAACATTTATATTCCATTGATGAACCGTTAACTTTGCCTATAATAACGGCATAAGGCAGAACCTATCTCCTATCCATAGAATTGCGAACAATAATTTCTATTAGGCACAAACCATAACTCATAATTGCTACAACTGCCGCACAAACGGTTGACTGTTAGAAACGAACATATCCCATACAAAACACCTTTCTTTTACCTTTTGACTTACCTATCCCCTCGTAAAATTTATGAAGATTACCATCGACAATCACGCCTACTCTCAAGAAATCAATGGACACTCAAGCTTTGCTTCTACCAAAGATTTATTAGTCCCTATTCGAACATAATCTCAACTAATTCACCGTAGAAAAACGTCGGGTTTATAGCTTGCAGGACAATCGCTCCTTTGTCGCTCGCCTCAATATATTTTAAATGACTGGTCGAGACGGCGCGCGGCCTCTCGTGAAGCCGATTCCATTGTGACTGACGATGGACGTTCCTTTTTCGTAATCGAATGCGGGATATTTATTTTGAATTAAGAATAATTTCTTTTTTAGCTGCCGTCTGTGGACGTGTGCCGAGCATTAGCGGCCTTTGTTGACGCTGTATTAATGAACTTTGAATATCGAATGGGGTTCTTTTTTTCTTTTTTTGGTCCTTTTGAGCTGGACTACCGCGTCGTTTAAAGATTTTTTTCTGGATACGTCACCTGTTGAACGATTTAGAGTACATACGAGTACTTACTTGATGACGATTGAAACGTTTTTGGATAAATTAAACGGTAAATGAAGTAAGTAAGTTTTTAAACACTGCCAAACAAACTCTCAAATCATGACGAAAGGCTTCAGCAAACAATTAATATTTCCTTAACTTCACTCATGTTAAGTCAGTTTGCATTGTTTGACAGAAACAACATGGCGGCGAAAGCTTGCATTAACACTTTGCTAATTGAAAACTGTGTCCCAAGACCAAGATGGATGATTGTGGGTTTTGTTAAGCGTTTCGTTGTTGAAATGATAATATTGGTAGACTAACTTTAGCCCGCGGCTTCGTTCGCACTTTGGTCAAAAATTTTAAGAATATATAGTCTATGGCACTATTGGAACTGCTCTGTTGGTGGTGTGACTGCTGAGCGTGGGTCTTCGGTTCGATTCCCGGGTCGAGTAATGTGTTATTAGGTTTTTCCATTAGGAATTTCTCAGTAATAGCCCGGAGTTTGGAAGTTGGCGGTATGATACCCCCGTGCCTCGGCAAACCGTTGATCCGTTGGTATCGGCTATCAGATTTTTGTGAATCGTTTCAGGTGACCCGAAAGTCTGACAACCAGTCTTACCAACGGGTGCTTATTACCCAGTTGCTGGATTGTTGAGGTCAGATAGGCAGTCGTTCCACGTAAAGTACTGGTATTCAGCTGCTTCCGGCTAGATTTAAAGCCGACCCTAATATAATTGGGAAAAGGATAGGCAGATGAAGATCTTTTCTTTCGTACGCTTAGCGATGCCCATAGGTAAGTAACCATTAGGTAGTAGCCCCAGGTTATTAGCCCATTTTTCCTCACGATGTGACCGCAAAATTCCACGATAACCTAACAACAACATAATAACCTATTATACAATAATATGTATTTAACCGATGAACACCTCAAGGTCAAACTGATAATGTACACCATTGAATGAATGGCCTCTCGCAGACGTAATAATATATGCATTTATTTTTGCATTAATTGGCGTCATTTAAATCATGTAATTAGCAAGAAAATGACACCATTATAATGGAATTATGGAATAGATACTATTGTTTAGAAATATTAATTTATTAAGTGCGGTTTTTATCCCAAGAATTCTCAGAATTTGACTTAGTACGAAGAAACGTAAACGCGATAATTGTAGGGTAATACACGTTGGCGTAACATTTTAATTTGTAAATATTAATTCACGTCATCATCGCATTGGAATTTCAACTTTATCTGTACTGGAGTAGATTCTATAATTAGTTTTGATTTGTTCTGTGATTAATCACGCGTGGTCATTGATGATCAAATCTAAATACAGCGTGTATCGAAATGGTGTGATCATATTTATGGGTGTGATAGAGACCATCAAACTGAACAGCTTTCTCAATACAAAACTTCAACACCGACACAAATGTATGGTGTAGCTGATTTTTTTTTTCGATTACGAAGTTGGTCCCATGGACACAGTGGTTCAGTTTGATGATCTGTCTTTAAACATGACTACTTTTTTTTAACCGACTTCGAAAAAAGGAAAAAATTATGTATTCGGCTAGTATTTTTTTTTTCATGTAGGAATCTACACCAATTTCTACGTCATGAACGTGGCCCCATTTAAGAGATTCTTCTTCTTTTCATTTTTGGTAGAGGAAGCTTGCGCGGTAGTCCCATATTAATTTTTTTAACTTTGCTTCTGTACTTTATGACTATTATCCTCTATAATAGGTACGCATTTTTTCGTCTTAGTCTACCTGGATGCTGAGCTAATAACTTCTAATTACAATGTAAAATTGATACTTGACAAGGATTTGTAAAAGATACCACAACTAAAAAGGGTAGAATAAAAAGTTTTGCAAAAAAAAAAAACGACTTCCAAAAAAAAACCACTAAAAACTGTAAAATAACTTTATTTTCGGAAGTCGGTGGCAAAAAAGTCAATGAAACAAATAAAAATCATCACATTTTTGGAAGTCGTTTATTTTTTTGATACATTCTGTATATGTGTTAGTTTTTAACGAGTGTGTTATTGTTGTCAAGATGTATGAGTGTGTATGTGTGCAGGTGACGTCATCATAAAAAATAGAGGCCACGTTAAGTATGAGGAATGTTATCAAATTAACTTGAAGTGCGAAGTTATTCAATGAAATGTTTGTGCCTTTGCTCAATTAGTATGATTTCAATGAACTGTTGTGTGATCGGATCGGGATATGAGGAAAAGTTTTAACCCCTTAATAGGCATAACGATCCGGGAATCGCAAAATAATGCCAAATAGGCATAGGTATTATTGGTAGAAAATAAAATTCACTTTTTTAAGTTTTTTGAATATTTAATGAGTGATTGCTAAGTCTTTAAATAACCTTTGTACAACAATAGAATACCTATCCGGAACACTTAATTTAATTAATGAGCTGAAAACTATGGTGGGAAAAATATTCCCTTTGCTTTATAAAGGGTTAAAGTAGGAAAGCGACCTTTTGTTACTTGGCTCACTCTCTACCGCTTAAATGTTCAGTTTTCTATGAAGCTTATCTTTTCTGTTTCCCAATTAGGCGATTTCCTGTCGCATTTGCTTATAAGGTGGTAGGGTAGGATCTGCCAAATATCCAAAAGAGTAATTCTCCTAATTTTGTGATAAGAATTAGGGGAATTTCTATTATATAATTATATATTCTTATTTTTCTATTAACACCAATCTTGCTCACATTGGGTACAAGGTTTTCCCTGACTTTTCATTATCTCTTCTTCTGCCGAAAGGCTTCAACTGCATACATAAGCCTTCCCGGTCACTGGGTCGTTTTAGGGGCGGATTTCTAGGAGTTGGAGTATACGCTTAGGGGCACTATGAGCAGCAAAGAAAACAAAAAAAAAAACATTGAAAAAAAATTATTTGGGACTTAGAAAAAATTTCGGACTCAGTGAAAAAAGTCGTTGTAGCCCCGCTACGCGGGACTCCTATTTGTATCTGCAGGGTTTAAAGAACCTAACCTAACGTCGGGCTTTAAGTCGTAAGAAATTTTCGCTCGCTCTTGCATCTAACAATTTTGGCAAAAAAAACTATCTTTTTTCCTCAATGCCCCGTTACGTACACTCCAACCGAAAAAAATTCTAGGTCCTCGCTCCATAGCGCCCCTAAGGCTACATTCCAACCCGTCAATTACATCGATGAAGGAAAACTTCTTGAGGAAACCAGGTATTAATTTAAGTCTGACATCGCCAATCCGTCCTGAGCAAGTGTGGTTATCAATGCCCGTGCCTTCTCTATATCTGTATATCGGGACAGTTTTAAGCTAGTATTATTATTTTATTATAAACATTAGTTTTCGTTTCGTTCGTTACATTGTAACATTGTTCGTCTTTGTGTTGGTTCGTTGTGTCTTCTTGAGCTTCATTAATTAAATTCCTGTGACTTTCACCTGGACAAGAGTCATTCGCTTACCAAGCTTTTGGTATCTGATCACTACAATGACTTTCACTAGAATTGACACATTAACTTTTCGTTACCTGCCTCTGCCTAGCCTTTTCCTAACTATGTTAGCGCACATTTTTCCAACTATGTTGCAGTTGAATATCACTATTTTACATGGAGCGACTGCCTATCTGACCTCCACAACCGAGTTAGTACTGGGTAATACGATACACCTTGGTAAGACTGGTTGTCAGATTTTCGAGCCACTGACTACCTATAACGATTGTCAAAGATCTACAAATGACAGCCGAGCCAAAGGTTTAACGTGCTTTCCGAGGCACGGAGGTAACTCGTATGTAATCCACAGACCAACGTAGGCAAGCGTGGCTTAACCTAAAGATCGACCCGAGCGGCTGTTATTATTTTGCCAAGAGCTTCTATAATAAACTTTTCGTTACCTAAAATAGGTAAATCGAAAACAATGTTTTACTTTTCAATTTTCGTGATCGCTGATCGAATATCGCTTTATCTAGGTCCTTGACAACTTGCAGTTGCTCTTAATACTTTCAAACAGGTCTGCCGTCTGTCAGTCATCTGTCAAGTAACAACATCACACCTATTTTTCCCGAAGGTTTAGGCAGAGGTACACCCACATGAGCATGTCGAGGTTTAGGCTCAAAGGGCGTAACCGCCATTATGACCAAAATGAGATTTTAATGCAGTCAAACTTCGTTTTTCGTCTTCTTTCGAGAGGCATATTTAAAATTTCGATATTCGCAAAAAAAAGGTGAATACAGCCATCATTTTTGGATCGCTTAATATTGTTTTTTTTTTAAATTTTAGGGTGTAAGCATACAAAGTATTTTTTTTTAATTGTTAGATTTATGTTCTTTATATATTATTATTCTACGATGTTCTTTATCTCAAAATTCCAACAAGTTTTATCATTTATAAGCACAAAAAAGTTATGTCGGAAAACAGTTTTGTTTTTTTTTTTTTATGGCTCTCCTGAAAAATCGTGTTTTGGTGGATACGCCCTTTGAGCCTCAAGGTATCGATGTGTCATCAAGTATTATACAAGTACGTTATCGATCATTAAATAAATAGCCATTTAGCACATATGACGTAACATGTCATGTCGTGTTGAACCTTGCTTGTTTCTCAATCAATTATAAATAGTACCTGCTTATTGGACCACACCTTCGAATGTTTAGATTTACAACTAATTGTCTATGCTCTATCACGTATCTCTTGTAGAATGAATAATTATAGGTGGTTTGCTCAATTGTTTTGTGTTAAGGTCAAGAGACAAAAGATCAGATATTCTAAATACACTAATTAAAGTAGGTAAGTACATATTATTATCATGTTCCTGTTCTTAGCATAAGATTCAGGATAATAACAAAAATCTCTTAATAACCTCAGACCCTCAGTGGGGCCCGAGGCCTGAGGCTCTCGTTAGACAGCTGCATCAAGGGTTTGATTCAGAAAGGGGTACTCCTGGACACGGGTCGTATTGTTAGGAGGTTCCTTTCTCTGGAGCCCTGACCAAGCTTGGACCCTATTCCCCATACCAGTGGGCTCCTATATTTTTTATGAGTATATATAAAAGTAAGTAATAAACATGAATAAACTGAAAATAAATTTTGAATTAGATTTTGTTAACAATTTCAAGGGTTTTTTTGGACGAAACCCTAATCTTTTGTATAAAATAAAAGTAGCCTAAGATACACCTTATAAAATCATTCATCTGCTAGTAAAATTTCGTCAGAATCAGTCCCGCCGTTTCTGAGATTAACTGGAACAAACAGACAGACATAAAGACAAAAGCTTTTTTTTTACCAAGTACCGTATACACTTTCATATGCATTCCATAAAAAGCTGTTATTTTGAAATTACATACAGATATTTCAATTTTCTATCTATCTCATTTATTTTGAACTTATACACCTATCGTAAAAGGAACAGCCCTAACAAAACGGCGCAATTGCTTTACCTACGTGACATTTGTCACGGCTGCGGTCAAAAATCTTCAATGAAATTAATTGAGAAGCATACTTACAAGTATGACACATGTCGTATCATCCCGTATTTGGTATTATTATTAAGGAGTTATTAATGAATAACAATTTTGTTTATCTTCCCACTTTGTGTAACAGCTTCCCAGAATCGTTCATCGTTGTTATTTAAGAACTTATAAACAACAATTTACTTAATTAAATTAAATTGCAAACAGTTTCATTCACAACAAGAGCACACCAACTAACCCTAAAATGACTTATCCCGAGTTTGTACTATGGTTAATACTGGTTGTTTTAATTTTTTTTTTGTTATAATTTTTATGTTCGGTATTGGGTAGAGTTTTTTATTTATTTATTTAACAATTTATGTACACACCAAATACAGAAAAGAAATTTAGTAGTTACTACTACTAGCTGCTACTAGCAGCTGTAGCTAGTTGCTACTAGTTACTATTAAGTTTTCATGTAATAATTATTCTCCTGTGGAAGTTCCAATAAAACATTTTCTTTCTTTCTTGCCTTATCTCGGCACATACGGCCCCTTTATTGTATCGTTGTTTTACATACTCACTTTTTGAAAAAGCTTTTATAATAAATTGCAATAAAAAGCCACCCCTAAGTAGGTATCCCGTGCACAAAATATACCGACTTTAACTAAAATACATTTTTTATTCCGGGTGCAAGTAACGATAGTTAGAGAAAGTTGTGTTAAGAGGATAAAAGGATATTTTTATTTTTGTTAATTACAAGAGTAGAAGAAGACCAAAGAAACGATAGTTGAGCTGAGTGAAGGATGATATGGCTAGAAAGGAGGTGACTGCTGGGATGACAATTAATAGAGAAGTATGGAAGAAGAAGACATGCTGCGCCGACCACAAATAAATTGGGAAAAGGGCAGGAGAATGATAACGATTCTATTAACTACAATATTTTCTTAACCAACCATCCCTAATTACTATCACTTAAAACTTTAATCCCAGCTTAACTTAACCTTATACGGTGAAGTCGTGAAGAGAAGTAAGAAAACACAATTACTTGATACTGTCCCGGCACACCGCGCAGATTAACAGGTAAACTTGTGAACCGATCGATAAGTCGCATCTTGGGGAACATTAAACCCATTAAGGATTTCTCTTGAACGTGAGCATTCAAGGGTTAGGACCTCGGGTTATTCTGTAATGAAGTTAAGACATTAAGTTGAAGTTAGTTTTGCATGTAAATCTATCTATCTGTCTTATCTTACTTACTAATATTATAAATGCGAAAGTTTGTGAAGATGGATGGATGTTTGTTAGTCTTTCACGCAAAAACTTCTGAACGGATTTGGATGAAATTTAACACACAGATAGTTTATAACCTGGATTCTTTTTGTCCCGGTAATTTGATCCTGTGGGACAATTATCGAAATTCATGTGGGCGAAGCCGCGAGCATTAGCTAGTGCTTACATAATTTAATTAAATTTACTGTAGATCTTTCTTTAGGAATTGGAATAAAAATTTGAGTCTTCAAAATTGTAAAGTTACAAATAAAATAGTTATTTTGATTAAGATAAAAAACAAATTAACAAGGCAAGTTAAAATAAAAGCTTATAAAATATGGCCTTATTTATGTATGGCGCAAATAAACTTATTTGTTAGATGAAACTACAATATTTTCAAGTAAGTGAGAAGTTTCCCTAATATTCGGATTTTTTTTCAGGTTACAACTGAAAAGCGTATGTGGACGTTGTGGACGTGTGACTGCGGTGCCTCAGAGCAAACTATGGCTCACCTCCTATCATGCACTATGTGTGGTTCCACGTGCACTTTGAGGGACCTGTCCGAGGCCACCACCAACGCCGTCGAGGTGGCAGAGTTTTGGATAAAACAAATTTAATTAAAGGGGAAATCATCGACACGACGAAGAAGAAGATGTGGACGTTTGTGGAATTTGTATACACGTAAGTATTGTTAGAAAACATCATCAACATCTAGTCCTAGCCTTGCCTCAACTATGTTGGGATCGGCTTCCAGTCCGGATGCAGCTTAATACTATTATTTTACATGGAGCGAATGCCTATCTGACCTGCACAACTTTAAGTACTGAGTAATACGATAGCCATAGGTAAGACTGGCTGTCAGACTTTTGGGCCACTGACCACCTGTAACGACTGTCAAAGATCTACAAGTGACAGCCGGGACCAACGGCTTAACGTGCTTTTCGAGGCGCGGAGGAAACTCGGTATGGCAGTCCATATCCCAGTTAATGGGTAACACGATATCCCTAGGTTAGACTGGCTGTCAGACTTTTATTGTTACCACAATTTTTATATTGTTAAAAAAAACCTCTGAGAAAAACTTTGCAGAATAAATCTTGACAATCTATAGAACAATCTGTGTGCGCTGGGTGCTGGCGCGCGCTTCATCTAATTTGTAATTACCGCCGCCAGAGGGCGCTTATTAAGTTATTACGTCGCGACAATGCGCCGACATCGCTTGGGACAACTTTAAGTGTTTTTTCAGAAAGTTCTTTGTTGTTTGAAGTGTTAAATGGACTGGTAACTTGGATAATGGACATTACATTGTTTTTGTTGTTGATACAAAGCAGTGCATGCGTTTGTACAACGTATACGTTGCGCTCACAAGACTTTAACGCTGTGTCTACAAGACTTTTGTTTCGATGCAAGCACGACTAAGCCGCGATAACACAGCGTCTATACGGCGCGCGTCAACGGCATGAATATTGCTAGAGACGGCCCGAAGGCATGAGTAAAATAATTGCAGTCTACACTGTCTTTTGAAGCTATGGACTGCTTCATCATCATTTCAGCCGAATGACGTCAAAGGCCTCGACCATTATGGATTGCTTAATCAACCCATAATCTTCCCACTTATGGGGCGCAGGCCGCCTCTCTAAGAGAGGGAGGTGGGCCAAAGACTGACATGCTGTCCCAGCACGGGTTGGTGGGAGTGGGAGTCACATACAGGGTTGAAGGAACATCGACGCACAAATGATTAACACGTATTCAGTAGGTACATCATCAAAACAACAGTTGGTTGGAGATGGTTTTCTATCGTTATTTTTAAAACTTTCCTACACAAAAACATAACATAACATCACGCATCACGCGACTGTTATCCCTGAAGGCAACAGTATACCCATATTTCACCAGTTATGCTTAAGTCCCTTGGAGGATCCCTTGGGGGCGAGCCTATTACCATCAAACGGGCACAAATCTAGACTCCGTGGCTGCTGTTGACAAATTTCTAACGGAAAAACCCGATAACAATTTGCCCGACCCGAGAATCAAACCCAAGACTTCATACTCAGCAGTCCTACTATAAAACAATACTAGAATAATCTTTCTCTTTAAATTAGCAGTTCGTGAGCTCTTAGCATCTAAGATAAATAAAATCCTTAGAAGTAAACTAATTAAAAGGTCTATCTAATTAGTAATTACGGGCGTAGAGCACTTATTAAGTTATCAACGACGCGGCAGCATGTGGGTGTATGTGCGACTAAACACGCTAAGTGCCTTGAAGTATTTTATAGAAATGGTTAAGTTAGAAAAGGATTTTTGTTTGAGATAAAATAAAACGGTTAAAAATTTACTTGGTTTTGCTTGAGAAGAAAGATCGCTTCGAGGTCAAGTGGCTAAGTAAACAATATTTGTATATGTTACGGCTAAAAGCCGAAGTAAGGTTACACCTTGTTCTAGCCGGCTAATTAAGGTTACACCTAGTTCTAGCCGGCTAGTTAAGGTTATACCTAATTCTATCTGGCTAAGCTAAGTAAGATTACACCTAGTAGTTTTAGCCGGCTATACCTAGGTGCGGCCGGTAACAGTGTATAAGCTGGTAGTTGTTATAATGCAACCAATTTGGATTTGAAGCTGTAATCTTACTTCGGCTTTTAACCGTAACATATACATTTATAACCTAAAGTAACTAACTTAACAATAAACTAAAAAATGTCGTTAAAAAACTCCTCCACAACGCTGTCAACTAGTAATGTCCCCAAGAGACTGGCGGCGTTGCCACGTTGTATGGCAACGCTAAGCTCTGGCCAAGGTAAAAGCCAGCCCTTGGATCACGGGAAGTGTCAACTAAGCGTTTTGAAATTTCCTTGAAAAGGCTGCGAGCAGTCGGACCCCACGGTAAGTTAAGCAACGTTTGCCGAGGTAGGTCCGTGGATTAGGGATCGATAACTTGTTGACACTCCTAGTGTGTCTTTGAAAGCACGTTAAGCTTACGTTAACGGATACCAAAGAGTATCGTAATACCCAGTTATCAGATTGTGGAGGTCCAATAGGCAGTTGTTTTTTGTAAAATACTGGCATATTCAGCTGCATCCGGATAGACTGAAAACCGACTCCAACATTGTTGGGAAAAGGCTTCACAGAGAGATTTAAAATTGGTGTAAGTAATTTGAAATGTCTCTTTATCAACTATAACCATTGCCTAGATCGTACATGTATACACACATACATGCAGCATCTTTTTAAGTATAGGCAGTGATAGCCTAGTCGTGTGACCGTCGGACTGCCAAGTCATAGGTCTCAAGTTCGAATCCAAGACCTCTGATTTTTCGGATTCGTGTGCGTTTTGTATAATTATGACTTGCTTCATTGAAGGAAAATATCGTAAGGAAACCATTATGCCTGAGAGATATTTCTAGACGGCATGTAAATCCAAGTCAGAGGCCCATGGGCGTCATAAAAAATCTGACACCGGGTTAGGCACTAACCACACTTAATTTACGACCCCTAAAAGGAGAGAGCTAACCTTTTATTAAAACTCACTTTCTAGAAAGTGTCATAAACTACCAGGGATCTAGCAACGACTGGAGTGCTAAACTTGCTTCTATATGAAGATCTCTCCAAGATAATAACCCACCAGTATGCAGTAAGTTAAAGTGGAGGTATACTCAACAGTAAGTGAATGTAGATTGAATATATTAGACGGATAGAAAGTATGATTTGCGATATATGTTGGAAACGGGAATTTCATTTTCATTATAGAGCTACGTTAAGAAACGAGGAAGGCCTAAGATACCATGGATGGACTGTGTGAAGGATGATATGGCATGAAAGGAGGTGTCTGATGAGATGACGAGTAATAGAGAAGTATGGAAGATGAAGACATGCTGCGCCGACCCCAAATGCCAATCCATTTGGGGCAAGTCTAAGGGCAGAATGATGTGGTTTAGTGTGCTCAAATTGGGTGCTGACGTTGAATTTAGTTCCATATAATTTGGCTGTTTTGCCAAACAGGTTTACCTTATATCTTTATACATTAGCCTGGATTTCGCTCCTCCAAATTTAAGACTAGTTGTCAGACTTTCGGGCCACTGATTACCTGTAATTACTGTCAAAGATCTACAAATAACTTTCTACGGTACGGAAGAAATTTGGTATGTAATTTATGACATAATACCATCCACGGATCGACCTTAACAAGAGCTGCGTAATCTTGAAAATCGACCCGTGGGGCTGTTATTATTTAGCTGTTTCGTAAAATAATGAGCTAATAAAGAGTGCAGACAAAGGTCAGATTAGTAGACACCATTGTCTCTCAGATAAACTTAACAAGGTCTACGTTCATCGGCGTATATCTCAGATTTCACCTTAAAGTTAAACCTATCATAGCACATTGCGACAAAACCTAACAATTATCGTGCACATATTCGAACTTGCAACTCAGGGAAGCGATTCGATCTCCCTACATTCGAATCTCAATACGATCAAAATACATTATTGTTACCTTCACCCCAAAGCCAACCCTAACCTGTCCTCCACAAACTCCAAATTCCCTCGCATGTTCCCAGACAGGGTCTACGTAACCCCCGTTTTAAATCCAGCTCTATCTTTGGTTCAGTAAAGTTTAATTCACCTTAAGTGAAGGTAGACAGTGGTTTGGTTAGGCACAGTCGTGACTAGTCGCTTGACGCTCCCTAATGAAGTCGTAAGAGCTGGCTGCTCGCACACATCGAGTCCGCTGGTTGTTTAGTATGGCATACGTTAGCCGTTTAGCGTGGAATATTTTGAGCAATTGCTTTTTTGAATTGTAAAGTGGAGGTTATGGGTGGTTTTATTATTAAGTAAGGTTCAAGGAGAAAGACTGTTTGTAAGTGCCTCTTTGTTAGGCTTTACAAGTCCGCTCATGATATAGAAGGCTCATTAAATAATAGATAATTATGTGGTCCTTTGAATGATAAAGTGAGGAACAATGGAATCGTATGTCAGAATGAGGTATGTACTTCACATAAACTTAATTCTAAATCTGAACAGTCTTCGAGGATTTTACTAAACTGGGACCTGAGACAAAACATCATCTTGAAAAAAACACATCTGATACTATTTCGGAGTATTCCTTGAAACGCACCATTCATGTGCGCTAAGGAAATCAATTAAAAATATTATAATTTCATTCCTCGAAACGCACCAACGATGAAACATAGAGAAGAAGAGCATGAAGGATTGGTAATAAATGATGTCGATAGACGTTTTAAAATTCAACTGTCCTAACTGTTTATTTATTAAAACTACCAAGAAACCAGAAATGAATTGGAACCACGACTTACTACTTACTACTTAGCTCACCCACTATTTCTACGCAATATTTTGCATCCATTTGTTGATTTGTTCTTCTGCTGAATTTATCGTCGTCAACTTGTTGTAAAGCTATTTGACTCACCCTTTTACAATAAATTCCAATTAACACAAAAGCCGTCTCCACACCCCCGTAACCACATCGCCTGGTCTCTCTGGGTGGCTCTTATTATAACTCATTAGCTCTCCAGGACACCCCGCACATAACTACACAAATTATCTCTTTTGACTCAGCACTCTACCAGTTTAGGTAGACCTTCGACTTCTTTATGGCGGTCTAGATTCTGATCAAGATTCACACAGCGCCTTAAAAGTATAGGTCTAAACGTGTTGGTACTAATTGGTGGAGGATCTTTTAGTTTAGAGGTTATATTAATGTCATCGATTTGTAATGTCAGTTTGGAGGTTATAATGCAAGAAAGACTTAAAAGGTTTTATCATTTGTTCTAGAAGTCTATTGTTAGGATATTATTCAATGAGTAACGAACGGGTATTCGGGTACACGGTGTTATAGTGCTTCATTGTTATTTCGACGTGTGGTCTTAATCAGAACAAGCGCCACCATCTTGTTTTTAAACACAATTTCCACAGACAATTTCATAAATTATCTATGTTTATCACCTGGCAATGTCATTCAATTGTCACAAGATCCATATTGCATTTTTTTTGACATATCGTCGGCCACAGTGCAAAACCTTGTAAAAGCACGCCCTTTTTAACAGGAGAAGCTAAAAAGTGTTTCAAATTTCAACCAACAAGTATATCGAAGGCCTTAGATTCGTCTATTTTACCGCTCGTGCGTGTTGACTAGCTATCTCAATGTTTTGCCGCTTCTTCTTCTTTACGTGTCGAGAAACTCAAATTGTGTTATACCAGTATATAGCCACCTGCACAGATCTAAAATTTGCTACATTTGCTCTAACAGCTATAATGTTTTTACTTAATTTATCGATTCTGATGAAAAGATGTACTTCGCCAAACAATACAGATACAAGATCCTGCTCTGACGCCGACGATATGTTATGTCTTAGTTGTCGACTATCACTAAGTATACTTCGACCCTCGCCTTCTATAAGGTAGTTTATAATCTGATGAAGATTCACACAGCGCCTGTAAAGTTTAGGCCTAAACGGTGTTAGTACTAATTGATGGAGGATCTTTTAGTCATGACTGGTTGTAGATTGTAATGTCATTGTTTAGCTTATAAGGTTTGATATCGTTCATATCGTTGTGTTTAGATGGCATTCAATTAGTAAAGATCTGGTACAGTATGAAGTTCAAAATGTTGTTTAAAGAGGAGTAGAGATTTATAGACATCATCATCATCATCCGCAGCCCAACTTCACCCACTGCTGAGTATAGGCCTCTTTTTGCTTGTGCCAAGCTCCATAGAAATTTATAGGTTATAGATTTATAGACACATAGAAAGATTCGTTTTATTTTATTTTCATTGCAGCACAAAAGGCTTCTCCTTCGGTTTTCCACTCCTCTTGATCTTGTGCTACGGTATCGAGCTGGTCTCTTTTTATTCCGTTTTGTCATGAACTGCAAAAAAAGCCCATTCAATGCGTTCATCTTAAAGACCTCTATCATCCTCTTTTATCTATCTCTATCTGTTTATATTTTATGTTCATAGGACAGTCGATCCAAATGTGGTCAAATGAGGAATATGTAGTGAGGAGTAGAGAGAGTAGAGGAAGATCAAAGAAGCGATGGATGGACTGTGTGAAAGATGATATGGCTAGAAAGGAGGTGATTGCTGAGATAACGAATAATAGAGAAGTATGGAAGAAGAAGACTGGCTGCGCCGACCCCATATATATAATCAATAAATTCGGATAAGGGTAATGATGAGGACAGTCCATCCAAAGGTTGTCAGGAAGATATCGCCATCAACGATAAGACCGCCATTGTAATCAAAGAGTTACCAATATTGTAAAACAGTTGTGTTTCAATTTTGTCGTACAATAAAGTATAAGCTGTTCTATTTCATCAGCTGTCTCAACTTCCGTCTTAGCCTTTTTCATCTATCCAATTATTTAAATACTATTAAGCACGTATAGATACAGCTTACTTCCTCTCGTGCTAACCAATCAAAACAAACATTAATTGTTTCAACATGAACTCTTCCCAGCACAACCTCTTCATTTCCCATACAACGTTCTCACAGCATTTGGCGTTCGTTTACACGATTTGCTAATGTAATTTACCTCAAGTTTACACTTGTCTAGTAGCACTGGCCTGTAGTACCCACGGTACTAGCTGCTGCCGTGTTTGGTTGGCTTGGGAAGTGTGCTCACAGGTCGGTTTTCCAGCGATTTATAGATACCGTTGTCTGTTTTACGAACTCGATTTCTATAAAGTTTATATTTTCTTTTTCTTCTTCTTTATTTCTTTCTTTCTGATGGTTTCTTAGTGGTGGTCTAGTTTTTACGAAATAAGACTTTAAAAGTATTTGTGCAATCTTTTTTCATATCAATTTAAACCAATTTAGAGTATTTTTTTTTTGATAGCGTACTTTGTGTTCCACTGCTGGGCAAAGGCCGCCCCTTTCCCCCTCCAAACCTCCCTTTTCTGTGCAATTTGAGTACGTTTTTTTTTCTCCTATAAGTCTATCAATAATTTGGACAATCAATTCATTCCATTTCTGATAATAGCTGCTTATTTTGTGTAAAATTTTGATGAAAAGCCAAAATACAGTCAACCGAAATATTTTTACATTTACATTCAACACTAATGAATTAAAAATCAATATATTCCAATAACAACCAGTACCCCAACTTGGTCCAACAAATTATCACGATTGTAATGGTCAATGATCATTCAAGATATAAACCGTTAGACCCTTGCAGTATACACTCCACCTTAGGTGCCAATAGGAAGCTCTCTATTACGTCGGCATAGGATGTATGCCCAGCATGGAACTGTGCAACATTAGCGGCCTCTACTAGTTTCTTCCGCTGCAAGTTTCCCTATAGCTTTCCCACATTATTACGTGAAAATGTGTGCTTTGCCAAAGGAATTCGTGTCCGTTATTTATTATTATTTGTTAACATTTTCTGAAAAATATTAAAAACTAGCTCTTGCCCGCGGCTTCGCTCGCGTTAATTAAAGAAGAGAAAGAAGAAAATATATTTATTTGGCACATGCTACAAGTCTTGTGCACACAATATAAAACAAAAATAATACAAGACAAAAAAATAACTTAAAACTAAACAAAAATTTTAACACTGTGTGCCTCACGGCTGCGTCAATTAGGCCCAGTTCAGCAAAATGTCGGGCAACTAGTACCTGACGCCGGTTTTCAACTAAATTAAGAATTTGACAATCAATTCGGGCTGTACTCTGCTTGTAATAATATAATTCAATCATGATTCGAAAGACAGTGGCGCCATCTATTATCATTAAGAATTTTTGTTGTTTTCCTCGGGAACATTACTTTTTTTCGGGATAAAAGGTGCCCTATGTCCCTTTCTGTACACCTGACAACGTATATGCAAAATCTCAGGATGATCGGTTTTGCGGTTTAGGCGTGAAATTGTAACAAACAAACTTACTTTCGCATTTGTAATATTAGTTAGGATTAAAATTAGGATTCTTTACATCATCATCTTCCTATACCAATAGCAATATTGTTTTACAAACTCTTACCCGGGACCTTCATCCGCCTGAAATTATTATAAACATCCCTATTATATCCTTCCCTATTTAAATTGGATTTTTCGTTTTAATTTTTTTCACGAAACCTAATCTTTTTTCCAAAATAAAAGTAGCCTACTAACTTTAAAGTACTTACTTCTTATAACATCAGCTATCTGGCAGTCAAATTCCCGTCAAAATCGGTGCATCCGTTTCGCAGATTAGCTGGAACAGACAGACAGACAAGTGGAAATCCCCACTGGGAATGATTTCTTTCACCGTAGTTATCACCAGACCAAAGTTAGTCAGCCTTCTTCTAAAGACAGAATTAAGCTACAAGATATACGAATCGTAAACAAGACTATCAAGTCATTTGCTAATCAATGAACAACCATTATGCTAACATCTGTTTAGCACTATCTCTCTTTCATTTCTTTCTCACACCAATTTTCAAAAAACATAATAAACAACGGAAAATCAAGAAAGACAGCTCAGAAGCCATTATGCTGATGCATCAGGTGCATGCTCTAATTTCCTTAATCGACGCTAATGGTCGCAGTAAGGGGGCTCAGGTCCTGCACGATGCAAGTAGCCACTAGCCACTTATGATATTTAGCACTTGGCGGTGGGAAATATTGTCTTCACATCGATTTTATAGACAAAGGGACGAATAATAAGAGGTTCTGTTAGACTAATTAGTACTTAGAGCTGTTGGAGATATGATTCAATATCAATTTGAAGAGGTAAGTAGAAGTTTATCTGGTCATGTTCGCGGGGCAAGCCAGAAATTGCACAAAACAGAGAGGTTTGGAGGGAGCAAGGGGAGGTCTTTGCCCAACAGTGGGACACAAAATAGGCTATGAAAAAAAAGTAAAAGACGACGAGGTCCCAGAAGGGTGCAAGATAAAAATGGTGTAAGGTTAGTGCAGCCACATTTCGCTGTTCAGTTATGCTAAGTCCAATTTTATACTGTTGCTGGTCACCTACCTCCGACACTACAAAAAAATCTCCAGTCTCTTACTTAGAAATTCCTGATGCAAAAGCCCAACCACTTTGCCCGTCCGAAGAGTCGAACAAAAGACGTCATTGCTGCAGCACACCTGTTCGGTACAATATTTGCAACCATACAGGTCAGCACTTATGCCTTCGTGCATTTCCAAAAATGCATGTATCGCAAGTATTACCAAGTTAGTGCGTGTTCGGACACCAATCGCGTAACTCAACCAAACCATATCAAACCATCTTAATGCTAATTTTGCTAAGATTTACCATTTAACAACCAGTCTCAATATAAACTTTAAACCATATAATTTCGTATAATTTAACCAGTGGTCATAAACTAACAACCAAACCATAACCAATCAACCAAATATCAACCAACTCAGGATTTAGAGCTAAACCAAGCGAGCGCTAAATTCTACAAAACCGCTTGCAACAAGTAGACTAACAAGACAGTCTAATAATAAAGTATAAGTATTTGTAAATGTTTTTTATATAATTTTTATTGATAAAAATATTGAAAAATGTAATTAGTACCTAAGTAAGAAATATGAATAATCGGAAGTACCTATAAGTATTATTATTTTTTATATTTTAAAATGTTTTTTGATATTGTTTTTTCAAGTAAAGGAAATAATAAGTATTAATTGAATAAATCTTGCTATAGGTATCTACTTCGCTCACCACAAAAGGTACCACCAACTGTGGTTTCAGCGTCACACGTATGTTTTTTTTAACTTTTGCGCTAAACAAACAAAAATGTAAGCCCACAAGAGTGACATCATGTAGATGTCGTTCTTTGACTTAAAATGTGAATGAAATTAGTAATAAGGGAAAAGTACATACACATTGTTAATAGTATTTTGAATAGGATTACTAATGAAGGAAAAGTGCCTACTTAGTTGGCAATCGTATTTAGCCTAACTCATATAGTAGTGTGTGTCTGTAACCGTAATGATGTCATCATGTTATTTTTAATGACATTTCCATTCAAATAAAATAGTCATCAAATAAACACCCTTTATTTTGTTTCTTACGGCGCGGCGGGTGGTTTCACAGACGTGTATTCTTCAAAGATGGCTTTAACAATCTCCAAACTAAAAGAAACTTTGTTTTACAAAATTATGACTTTCAATTACCACTGGTTAATATCATTTTTATTGATCTCTGTGACCGAACTTCAATCCGATTTTTATTGATCTTAATACAAAAACTAGCATGTTAAATTATTATTCGTTAAATTTTCAAAATGTTATTCTTAATTTCACCGGGCAACCCCGCTCGATGCTTTCGATCAATATTGATTTCGTTTGATTAAAAGATATAATTCAAAACTACCGGTCCTTAACCTACAATTGTGTGACTTTCTCGTTGACTAGTGGTCGCAAGTGCTGAGCTTGAAGTCCTGAATTCGATCCTCAGGTCGGGTTATTCTTATTCTTATTCTTTATTGCACACAAAACAACAAAAAAATATACATACAAATTGCAATATTGTGTTTTGGATTTGCAAATCTCAGTAAGTGGAGTCTGGATTATTTTGTGCGCGGTTGATGATTAGGGTCGCCTGTTACTAACCTAACCTAACCCACACAAACCACAGAAAACCGGCATGCTGTTTTCATCATCTGCCTAGCCTTTTCCCAACTATATTGGGGTCGGCTTCCAGTCTAACCGGATACAGCTGAATACCAGTATTTTGAAGCGACTGCCTATCTGACCTCCACCCAGTTAGTATTGGGTAATACTAGTTGCCCTTGGTAAGACTAGTTGTCATACTTTTTGTGCCACTGATTACCTAACGACTGTCAAAGATCTACAAATGACGCCCGGGATCAACGGCTTAACGTGCTTTCCGAGGCACGGAGGAAACTCGGTATGTAATGGGTGGTCACCCATCCACAGACCAACCTAGGCAAGCACGGCGTAACCTAAAGATCGACTCGAGCGGCTGTTATTATTTAGCCACGAGCTCCCTTGTTCTATGTTTAATTTAAACTTTTTCCCTCACGTGTTCACGACGTATAAAACACAGTATCAACACGATGCTCGGTTATATCTAGTAGATAGTTCATTTTCCACCTCATTGCAGGTTGTTAGACAACATAAAATTCGACACGCGAGCATTGATGAGCAATTTGCGTTGAGGTACCGTGTCATGTGTGGGGTAAGGGTGGTGACACAATGGAGTGTGTGGGGAATATTGTTGTAAATAAACGGTGTAAAAAGACCCTTAACGAAGCCAAAAGGCACTTGTTCTCCCTATCATTGCGATGTTTTTTTTTGTTCTAGACCATACCTGGAAACCTTCTAGTTACAGAGATATTGGAGGTCAAAGTTCCCATTTTTTCACACGTTTTTTTTAAATACCACTTTTAAAGGCTTTCATTTTACTTTAATTAACTCGATGGCTCGTTTACTATTCAAATCATCCATCAGCACTAAGTTTTGAGAGCGTTACATTGAGTTTTACCGTAAAACGTGATTTTTCACCCCAAAAAAAAGTCGTTTCCCAGCAATAATTTTTGCGTAAAGTTACTTAGTTTGATGTACAGAATGCTTGGTTGACGGCTTCGTGAAGGGTCCGTTTACACCTTGTATAATTTATAGTAGAAGACCTTTGAGTGTGACATTTGTGATGATGAATATCTAAACCTATTGATAAGTCTTAAGATATTTATAGCAGAGGTTCAGTAAGATTAGACGGCTCATCTATACAAATAAATAAAATTGAAGTGTCTGTTTGTAGTTTCAAAATAACGGCTTTTTGATGAATGCATATGAAAGTATATACGGTACCTACGAGTGTAAATCTTAGTTGCGAAGATCATTACCACGATGGACGTTACTGCGAAAGTTCTTTACTGAGATGATTGCATTTTCGATAACACGACTATTGCGACGTGCGATGTCAGGTAGGAGGGTGGCTGATACTGGTGATAGTGGAAATTACCTATAGAAATTATCTATCCGGCCGGATAGTTGATTTCAGTTAATGCTGCGGTCACTTGCGCAGAATTAATTCAAATTAAACACACCATAACATGTAACTGACAAAGGGCCGAATATTCGGCTGGCGAATATCCGGCCATCCGGCCTCCAAACTGACCGAATATCTGGTATTCGGTCAGTATGTCTACTATACATTTCTTCAAATAAAATATTGCACCTTTAATTATAAATAAATTGTGTGTTTTCTTATTTTGTATCCGGCCGGATAGTGGGTTATTACGGATAGTTAACGAACCGAATATGCGTTTCATCTCTAATTTCCACACATTGAAACTGTGGGTTGACCATCACAATCACAATCACTCACGATACAGGAGTAATTTCTAGTTTTTTTTAAGCGAAAAAAAACATAGTTTTAATCTTACAGTTTAATACAATCAAGACATACTGTATCCCAGTGCTACACAGAATAGCTAAAAGCTAAGTTATAACTTTATACGTAAGTAAGTATTTCACATTTCAGTATAAAACCACATGAAGACATGACCTCAAAAGTAACAATAATTATGGACAAATTAAATTATTATTTCTAAGTATTTTTAAAGGCAAAAGAAACGTTCTTTGTCAATTAACAAAAGGATGCGTAAGAGACGGATTGATAACACCTAGGTAACTACATTTTAACGCGAAAAATTTTAATCAAAATGCGACCGAAATACCGCACAAAAATAGTGACTAGTATAAGGAAAACTTGGCTTATAATAGCAAATTATGAGCTAAAAGTGAAGTCATTTTATGAATAAAACAGCAAACAGTTTAATATTTTTACTACAAGAAGGTTTCTTGCGGTTAGAATTGAATAATTGTTTAAGAATTTTCTTAGTTTTAATTAAGATATTGGTTTTGTCATACATCGTATGATGAAATGGACCAATCAAGTCTAATTTAGATGTTGCGGGAATTACAAGTAATTTTTTTTCTGAAAATAACGCGCACGATGCTGTCATACAATAGCTGGCCGTTTGGCCACTAGGACTTGGGGACTTCTTGGAGTTAGATTAACAGGATCTGGCCTTAAACACAATAACATTGTAAAACCAATATACTTATTTTGAAGAATAACCACGGAGTTTCTTACCGGTTCTTCTCCATATGAAACGACCAACCCGAACCGTGCTCCTATCTTTTGATGTTTTAAAAAGTGCCCGTTTTGTTTATAAGTGCCTAAGTGCCCATAACACTTCTCGACGGCATGTAAACGGTGTACCTATATTAATTTTGTAATGTGTATTTATTGTAACCTCTTAATTAATTCATAATGTATGTTTTTTTTTATGATTATATATTATTATTTTTATTTTCGCATGTATGCATATGGACTGGTTCTAAAATAAATGAATTTAATTAATTAAAGGCAAGTCAGAAGTCTCTGTTGAGGGAAAAAGAAACACTATTTAATTTTAACAATCCTGAGCTAACAAGAAAAAATCTAAAAATATCTTCCCCTCAGTGTACCCCGAACCTAACCCATGTATACCTAATGGGTGATTGTATTAAGTGATCAATCGCGTCGCTCGTAGGTTCCTTATGGCGTTATAATTATATGGCACGCCATCGATCCAGTGTTTACGGCATCGTGAGTATAGCCTGGAACGTTTGCCGACATGTTTCACCGTTAGGTACGAGGAATTATGTTTATTTAGCGGTTGCTTTGTGGTTCTATCGGGTTTTATGAACACGGGGATCGACAATTTCATTGGGAATTGACCGACCGTCAAAGTAGATACTGAATCCAAGATGTAACACAAAGTAGCCACCCTGATACCATCGGCAGAGACAGAGACCACAGTAGAAACATCAACTGGCTAGTCATTCCAACTATATTCGGGTAGGTTTCCAGTCTAACCGGATGCAGCTGAATGCCAGTATTTTACTTGGAACGACTGCTTACCTGACCTCCACAACCCAGTTAATCCACAACTCCGTATTCTTTGGCAAGGCTGGTTCTTAGACTTTAGGGCTTCTTCTTCTTCTTAGCGTGTCAATGACATTTTAAATTGAGTCAACCCAAATTTTGGCGACTAGTGTAGTACTTTCAGTCGCGTCCATCAGCCCCTGTGATGTGCAAGCGCCAGGACAGGCAAGCCACGATATCAAGTGTCCCATCGTTTATGGGGTAACACCACATTTACACTCCAGGGCAGAGTCATCTATGAATGTCCACTTGAACAGGTTTTTCTTGCTTCGGCCAAACTGTGTCCGGGGTCTATTCAAAGACTTCCAGGTCAGCCATGGCAACTCGTGTCCAGGTGGGAGATTTTCAGCAAGTGGCATAAATCTTCTGACTCCACGTAACGACTGTCAGAGATATAATGGCAGCCAAGACCAAACTTCGTGCTTTTCAAGATACGGATATGACTCGGTACGTTATGGATGGTTACCCATCCTCGGATCGACCTCGACATGCGTAAACCTTGAAGTCCACCCAGTGGGACTGATATTACTTAGACGCTAGCCACTACGAGGCTACAATAGAATCTATGACAAAAATTTTGCACGTATTAATAGAAATCGCAAAAATAAATAGATAGGTATTTCCTCATGTAGTGGTCCACAACGTTTGTCTTTAGCTAAAAAAAAGTAATTACTAACGGCATTTATGAAAATAGGCGCCATTATAAAAATACGCATCATTCTCTTGTCTCGTCTTTCTAAGAATATCCGAACAACTTAAAATACAATAATAACATCAAGTACATGCATTAAAAGTGTTTATTTTAATAATAATGGTTCGACACGGCTATTAATATTGTCTAATTGATCGCATAGTTCACTCATTAGGCGAAAATACTACATTGAGTGACTACTGAAACTGTGGACTATGGACTTTTTACTCCACTTTGAGCCTGTACTAATTTGTATCTAATAAATTAACTATAAATTTCATCATCATCATTTCAGCCGATAGACGTCCACTGTTGGATATAGGCCTCCCCCAAGGGGAGGGGGGGTTTCCATAATCGCCACGCTTGGCAGGTGGGTTGGCGTGGCGATCGCAGTACTATAAATTTATTGAAAAGTAATTTGTAGTCTACAGTGGACAATTTAAAACAGTTGATAGTGTATAAATTCTACATTATTTACAAACTACAAGTAGATCTAAAATAATAATAATATATGTAATGTATCTTGACTTGGCTCGCGAGGTTGTCGACATGTGGGATGTGAGCTCAACGATCATTGTGCCGATAGTCGTTTCAACCAATGGCTTAATTGCCAAGAGCCTCGACCAATGCCTAAGAAGGCTCTCGTTGGGCAGCTGGATCAAGGGCCTGATGCAGAAAGCGGTACTCCTGGACACGGCGCGTATTGTTAGGAGGTTCCTCTCTCTGGCGCCCTGACTGCCGCGGCGCCGGTAGCTTGGACCCTGTACCCGATACCGGTGGGCTACTATTTTTTATATTTTTTAATGTTTTTTGTATAATTTTTGTTGATAAAAATATTTAAGAATGTAATTAGTAAGTAAGAAAAATGAATAAACGGAATAAATATGTAACAAGTATCAAAACGGGAAAAAAATAACATTTCGTCAAAAAGTTTCTCTACATCGCTGTCAATAGGAAAAGTGCCCAGAAGTCTGGCACTTAATAATTGAATGGCAATGAATGGTCTATGGTTTAACCATACAAAATTATAAGTACAAAAGAGCCTCTGTCAGTCTGTTTTGTTACACGATTAAACTGCTGAACCGATATCCATGAGATTTTGTCTAAATACAGCTTTAGCTATAAGAAAAGAAGATGGCATACCCTAGGGCCAGAAGTGGTTATCGCATTCAATACATTAAGATTTCTACAATGATTTTCAGCAGGATTATACATAATGTTTGTTTTTCGATAGCTTATGTCATTTCAATACATTTTTGACTTTTATTTATTCGTTATCAAATGTCACTTCGTCCCGGTTCTCTGGTGAAGTTACAGGTGGAAGTTTTTTTTCCAGTTTTCATGGAAAAGTTTGAAATACTTGTGGATAAAGTCACGGGAAAATAGCTAGTAGTTAGTAAGGTAAATTAACATCTTTAGTTGAGTGAATTATTTAAATACAGTAATAATTAAACTGATCGTTTGTTAGTTTAGCATACTCTAATTGAATGTTATATTTATTCTTATAACTTATGAATATTTATGATAGATTATTAAAATGGAATTATTGATTAAAACGTTTATTAAATAATTCATACTGGATTGCTTTATGACGTGACTTTGCTCTAATTGATTGACATTTAAAATAATAGATGTAATAATGTTTTATGTACGAATAAAATTTATTCATTTAGAGTTGTAAGACACTGTCCCTTGTGTGATAGAATTGTGTGTTTATTTTTAGGTGTTTAATTCTTTTAAAGGAAATAAATTGTTTGAGAAACCTTCTCAAACTCCGGTCCAAACCATGTATGCTGCTGAGTCGTCCATTTTGCCAAGGAAAGGTTATAATATTTCTGCGGGACTGTTCGAAAGAGATACCGCGGCCTTGGAACACAAAGGGCAAAGAGGGAACATGGATGGGCTTTAGTCAGTGCTAGTCTGACACTCATTCCACTCCGCCCAGAGAGGGTCATTTGATGATGTCCCATCCGAAAAAAAAAAAAAGTTTATAATATGTACTTGGCGTTGATGTCAACATCTATTCATTTGAGTAGCTAATAAAACGACGTGAGTGCTTGGCACAGACTAAAAATATATATTTTGTTTCATATCAACTATACAGCCAACTGACACTAATTAACATGACTAAAGTAGAGGGCGCTAGTGATACAAATTAAGTATTATTTTGATACAATTACAACACACTCCCATAACAAAATAAGGTACATAATTCTTTCTTTAAAGAAAACAAAAAACTAATGGAGCAAGACACCATACTTTACAATTCTGTGATGCCAAATTGCTCTAAAAATCTATAATGCTTTTGACAACTCAAGCCTTTTGTCAATATATCAGCAGGCATATCATTTGTATTCAAATAGTTTATTATCACAAACTTATTTTCAACAGCACTTCTGATAAAATGAAATTTTACATCTATATGCTTGCTTCTCTTATGCAATACAGAATTCTTAGTAAGTTTTTGTGCACTCTGGTTATCATTGTATATCAATACTGGTAAATTATTCCTACAATTTAATTCTAACAACATATTTCTTAAGTAAATAGCTTCTTTGCTAGCCTCACAAATAGCTACATATTCAGCCTCAGTGCTAGACAAAGCTATTGCAGACTGTTTCTTACATTCATATGAAACTACACTACCTGATATTTTAAACATATAACCAGTATATGATTTTCTATCTGTGATATCTGATGCCCAATCAGCATCTGCATATCCAGTCAAATCTAAATTATCTTTTACATATTTTAAACCAAAATGTTTGGTTCTTTTTAAATACTTTAAAATATGTTTTACATGTTTCCAATGAGTCTTACTAAAATTATTATTGAAATGACTAAGGTAATTAACTGCATAACATATATCTGGACGGGTAAGTATAGACAAATATAGCAAACTTCCTATCAACTGTTGATATGGATATTCAGTTGAACATATATCTTCCTTTGCAAGCTTTAGATTTACCTCAATAGGTGTGCTAACTGGGTTACAATCATTCATGTGAAATTTATTCAACAACTGATCCACAAATTTTTCCTGGTCTAAACTAATTACATTATTTTCTTTTGTAACCCGCATACCTAAACATTGTCTTATTTCTCCTAAATCTTTAATTTTAAATTTTGACTTTAATTCTGTTTTAAGACATTCTGTTTCATCTTTACAGTTTGAAAATATGAAAAAATCGTCTACAAACAAAGCTATAAACGTTTTATACAAATCATTTTGCTTAACAAATAAACAAGGCTCATACATTGACTTTTTGTATCCAAATCCTTGCAAACAGTCATCCACTCGCTTATACCATTGCCTAGCTGACTGTTTCAAGCCGTAGATGTCTCTCTTTAGCTTTAAAACTTTATTATCTCTATCAGGACACACAAAATTATTGGGTAAGCTCATGTATACAGTTTCATGTAAGTATCCATTTAAAAATGCTGTGGTTACATCTAGGTGAGTCATATCTAGATTATACTTAACACTTAAAGCAAATAAAAGTCTTAGAGTTGAATAGCGGAGCACTGGTGAAAATGTCTCTTTATAATCTATACCCGCTTTTTGTGTAAAACCTTTCGCAACTAAACGCGCACGATATCTCACTTTTTCACAATGATCTATTTTCTTTTTGAACACCCACTTACACTTTACCACTGTAGCTTGAGCTGGTCTTTCCACCACTTCCCATGCTTCATTTTCTTCGAATAATTTTAGTTCTTCCTTCATAGCTTTACACCATTCATGTGATTCTGTCCCATTTAAAGCCTCTTCATATGTTATCTGGTCTCCAAATAAATCACCATTTGGATCAACACACTTATTGCTGTAGCCATATCTATCTGGCTTCTTTCTAAGTCTAACCTGTATTTCTGGTTGAACTGACTCAACAATATCCTTCATTTCCCTCACAGGTATACTATCATAAAACTCATCTGAAGAGCTTTGGGTACTGTCTCTCTCTCTCTTGGTCCAAGTCTGAGCAATCAGAGTCAGCGTGATGATCTGTGTGGCCTGATGATGACTCTTGTTGATCAGTTATTACTGCTTGCATCATTTCTGGGTCATCCTTGGGCTCCATAATGGTAACATCCCTACTTGTAATCACTTTCTTTGTTACTGGATTATATAGTCGGTAACCCTTCACATTGTCAGTGTACCCAACTAGGTAAAGTTTTTCTGCCTTCTTATCCCATTTGCATCGTTTTTCTTTTGGGATATGACTCATCACAACACTACCAAAAATCCTTATATGGCTCACATTTGGCTTTCTTCCTGTCCAAAGTTCATACGGAGTCTTCTTGTCTAATCCTGAAGCGATAGTTATATTTTTTAAATAGACAGCTGTGTGAACTGCTTCTGCCCAGAACTTTTTCTCAAACTTAGCGTCAAAGAGTAGACACCTGGCTCTTTCTACTATTGTGCGATTAAATCTTTCGCACATACCGTTTTGTTCCGGGCTATAGGGATTTGTTCTCTGGTGTATTATTCCACATTGTTTTAGAAAACTTTTCATTTCATTTGAACAAAATTCTGTGCCATTATCTGTTCTAAATGCTTTAATACTGGTACTCATTTGCTTTTCCACCACGAGTTTAAACTCCTTAAAGCAATTAATAACTTCACTTTTGTTCTTTAGAAAATAAACAAATGACATTCTGCTATAATCATCCACAAGTAGCAAAAAATATCTGGACATACCAATTGATGCATTTTCCATCGGGCCGCATACGTCAGCATGGACTAAATCCAGGACTTTTTCACTTCTGTGACTGCTATGTGGAAAAGGCAACCTGGTTTGTTTGCCTTCACAGCATACTGTACAATTAAGTTTGCTGACCTTAGCTTTGTCGATGTACTTCAAGCCTTCTACTGCCCCATTCCTCATGGTATCCAAATCCTTGCTATTTATATGACCAAGTCTTCTGTGCCAAATTACATCAGTAGTCGCTGCAGCAGCTAACAGAACATCTGACTTTATGACTAATTTGTACACTCCATTCACCAACTCTCCTACACCAATCAGCACATCCTGCCGATTTCTAATGTAACAATATTCATCTTTGAAATTCACTTTGTTACCATTACTCATCAGCTGGCTGACGGACAATAAGTTCGTCGTAAGGTTAGGAACACATAGCACATCTTTGACAACAATATCGTGATATACATTGTCAACAACAGTCGTAATATGTGTATCTCCTGAACACAATACAGGCATAGTTGTTTTGTTTGCAACTATAATCTCCTTTGTTTTCAAGTTTTGTGACTTGTTTATTATTTTATCCTGGCTGATCATTATGTGATTGCTGGCTCCAGAATCAATGTACCATTCGGTTCTGCCGAAACTGCCATTTAGAAATACTGCACTAAACGCATTTACTGTTTTTTCTTTCGTTTGTGGACACTGATTTTTAAAATGGCCGATCTTCTTACATTTGTAACACTTAATGACTTTGACAGGTTGAGTCGACGTTTCACCAGTCTTGCCATGTTTTATTGGCTTTTTTTGTTTCCCGCCTTTCGTCAAAAATGCACTCTCTGGTTCATTGATGCCAACATTATCACTCATATCCATAAGCTTCGTTTTAATGACGTCAGCGGTTATGACGATTCCCGAATGTTCTATGGCCAACAACATGGGCGAAAATTTGTCGGGTAGACCCGCCAACAATAATGAACCGACCCACTCATCGTTAATTTCAAAGCCAGTTCCTCTCAATTTATATGCTGTATCGATAATCTGAGTTACGTATGCCGTCATCGATTCACAGCTTTCCAGACGGATTGATATCAAATTCCGCAACAAACTAATCCTGCGCGTAAATCCTGAGTCATCGAAAAGCGATTTAAGTTTCTTCCACATTCCATGCACTGTAGATTCGCATTTTATATGCACGTACAAGCTAGGATCAATCGTCATCACTAATTTCGCTTTTGCCTTCTGCTCTTCAACGCTAGCCGTTACGCCGCCATTTTGACCGTCTTGCTTGTTGATATCGATGCCTTCCAAAATTAAGAAATTTTGCACAGCGAACGCCCACTCGTCATAATTTTCACGGCCCTTGAGTTTAGGAACATTAACAATATAACTTGCAGCCATAATCTGATCACAAAACTTAATTATTTTTACAAAATTCAGGGACTGGGCCCATAACCTAATAAAACGACGTGAGTGCTTGGCACAGACTAAAAATATATATTTTGTTTCATATCAACTATACAGCCAACTGACACTAATTAACATGACTAAAGTAGAGGGCGCTAGTGATACAAATTAAGTATTATTTTGATACAATTACAACAGTAGCATTAAAGAAAAAATCAAATTCAGTTAATGTCGATCTCAATCACTTATCCTAAGACATATTGTCTATGTCAGCTTTGTATTAACTATCAAAGACAATAAACAGGCTAAAACTTTTGTTAAAAATGCGGCAAATACTGTATTACCTCATTTTATTTGCAATATTTTTTTTTTTAAATTTTGAATTAAGAGCTTCGGCATCTTGCTATTGCTCATCCTTTGTCAACCCCCGCACCGCTAGACAAAAATCTGTCGAACAATCAAGACCAAAGTCACTGCAGCGTCATTCGTCGGTCACTTGCCCGATCGCCGGCGTCGTCGGGTCACGGTGGCTCCCTCCACCTAATTGCCGTGACGATCAATATTTGTCATCAATTAAATACCACACGGATTTCTTTAATTATTCCTTCGTCTGGTCGTTTTGTGTGGTAGCGCCAACGGAGGCAGATGAAGCGTCGTGCATGAATGACGAGTCAGATGTGCGAGGGTTAAGTAGTCGTTTGTCGTGTTCTGTCGCTTATTCTTTGCTGTGATGTTTTTTGTCTTTTGGGAAAATCTGTTTGAAGTGGTTTTTTGAGTAATTCGCGTTGAGAGTTCGCACTGGCAAAACATTTACATAAAAACATGATGAAATCTTTCTTTGAATTTCTCTCTCTCTCTCTCTCTCATGTCTCAGTTGAAACCTTTCTCAATCGCACGTGTTGCACATCTTGTTCAAAAACGTAAACAATTTTTGAATTTTTGCTTTCATTTACTGAAAATTTTATTCATGACTTGATATTTTCTTAGCTAAGTATTTTGCGTAATAAAATATGGCTACTTTAAAAAAGCTCAACCATAGTAATTTTCCCCGCATTTTTATCAATACCTATTTAAAGAAACCTTAATCTTGTTATCAAAATCTATACAAAGATAACAACATAAAGCTTAGGTGCTAGATACCTACCAAGCTCCTCAACGCTGTAAGACAATTTGCAGCACCAACTAGTCTATTCCTAGGTTACGACGACAAATAGCTTACAATAGAGAGCTTGGCTTCGAAGCTCCCTCACATACATACATAATAGGTAGGTATGTACTGTCGTACGTACGACGGATGGCTTACTAATAACCGATATTGGTATTACAGCCGATACGCAAGTGTCAATGAACATATAGGGAGGTATAGCGAATGTAGATGAAGCTGTGTGTACCGGAGATTATTTTGAAGAAATAGTTTAACTTGTCTCAGGAAGTTATTGAGACAAAAAGACGAAGAGATGGATGAAGTGAATGAGGAATCTTGTTGTAAAGACCACTGATCCTTATTCATTTGGTATGTGATGCGGAGGAATGAGAAAAATGTCGTGGGGAAAGTTTTGAGTATGAATGTGGATATAAGAGTAGAGGAAGACCAAAGAAACTATGGATGGACTGTGAAGGATGATATGGCAAGAAAGGAGGTGTCTGATGAGATGACAAATAATAGAGAAGTATGGAAGTAGAACACATACTGCGCCGACCCTAAATAAATTAGGATAGCGCCAGGAGAATTATGTGAGTGGATGAATCGATGATGATTTCTACTTCTTGCTTATTAGCAAGTTCCGAAGCAATTTTTATGGCTCTAGTTCTTGTTGGTTATCATTTAAATCATAAACTATTTACTGTTTTTTTTGAAAACTAAAGACTTGTTAAAAGGCCGAAAACTGAAGATGAAATCAGATATTCCCAACCAGAGAGAATTACTCAAGTTAAAAATTAATCCTCGCAAAAATAACAACATAATTCCCCGATCCTACATCAAATAAACACTTTCCACAACCTCTTACTCCTCAGTACAAAAAAGCCGATGTGTTTAGAGTAGTGACAGTGGTCTGTCGCGGCGTCTGCGCACAAAGGCACGCCGCTTGTTTGCCGGCCGGCGCCCGCGCAGCGCAAGCGTCTTCAATGATCTTTGTTTTTGGTATTTGTTTATCTAAGAGGTGGTTACTGATTGTGGATTATTGAGTTGGGACTACCTTTAGTCGGCTGTAGTGTGTAAGTGATGATTTTAGAAACGGGAGGGGACTTGATTTTATGTAAGTAAGCAAATTGCTAATGCAACAATTTAGTTAATTTAAATATCAAATTACTGTTGTCTGTTGAGTAAGAAGGGTTCTTCTGTACCTTCAACTCAACTTTAGTTGAAAGAAAATTTTGTGTGAAGAATAATTTTGCGTAACTCAGTAGCAGTTGATAAAAAATAAGAGATGTAAATAAAGATTCTGAGAACAATGGACAGTAAGAAGCGTTTCTGGGTAAAAATTTGAAAATGAAAAAAGACAAGCTTGTTGCTGCCGTTATAAAATATAATTTGATTTTGGATTACTTTGATCGGTCAAAGATATATCATCATCTTCCTGCCATATCCCATTCTATTTGGGGCCAGCGTAAAACGATTTCTTCTTCGATTCTCCCCTGTCAGACATCACGGCATCATTTACTCCTTTCTCTTCTATCCATCCACCTTATCTTTGGCCTTCCTCTCCCTCTCCATCAACATTAATTTCCATCACTCTTTTAGTCACAGGCGTTACAACTGCCGAAAATATTATGAGAAAAGTAGACCATGGTATTCCATAAGATTATTAAATGACAAAATACCCTGAGTTACTGTTACCCATCTTCAACTCAAGGACCACCATCATAAAAACCATAGAGGTCATTAAAAATCCTCAACAATATAAAAATAATGCCCCGTGCCTTGCACAACCCATCACCTGCACTCGAACAAAGGTAACTAATTCGACTTCTATTGCAGAACCATTCTTTATTCGGACTACAGCTCTGATGGACAATAGGACCACCTTGGAGTACCACCAAAACACCATTGTGGTTTCTTAAAAGGCATCTTTTGACATAAATCGTGTAAAGCAATAGGATTGATATTATTACGGTTTGAGTGCCAGCTGCCGTAAGAGAGATGGCTGTAAAAATGTAACTTAAAAAAAAAGTCGTTTAGGGTTCATGGTATGAGTTCTTTAGTCATCTTAAATTTTTTTGGCTACTGAAGAAAATTGTAATTGAACGTCAAATTTTTTATACATACATAGGTCATAACACATGCTTTTTTCCCGTGTGGGTTGGCAGAAATTAGAGAACCGATCACTTTTTTTAATCAGTTTAATTAATTGTCACTTGGTTACATTACCAGTAGACAGCGTTGAGGAGGAGTTTTTTTTCAAGTTTATTGTTAAGTTAGTTACGGTTTTCGGTTATTTTAATTTATTAATGTATATGATATTTATATAATAAATCTTCGTCTTCTTCTTCTCTATAAGATAAGAGGTTCTCTAAGATCTAATAAATAATTCTTTTTTATTGGCCATAATTTTCTCAACTATCGAATTCTAAGACGGCTTCAAACTCGTCCCAGACTTTCATAAGCTTTAAATAATAATATAAATAGTTTATGGAAAATATTCACACGATAATTTTCCCATTATTGTAGGTTCTAATACCAACACCCTATAAAAAAAACACTTGAACATCGAAACACCGAAACAAAATTTCAAATTCGATTCGCTATTTAAATAATTCTTCACTAACAATGCACTGCTGTGTGAATGCATCGCAAACTCATCTGTTCCTCACAAAAGGTTCACTTTCAGTAGTCATTAGGTGATGTTCTTTGTGAGGGCGTGAAATATCGTGAATTGGGGCTATTTTCTGTTATAATTCATTTGCAGCGTGAAGTTGGCGCCATGTGGCCTCTTGCACTGGTCGCCTTTAGAGTATGCGTAGTATATGCGTGGTTTGCAGAAACTTTTAAAACGTCAAATTTTCTAACTCTCTTAAAAGAAAGCACGTCCTTTTGTTTAAAAAAAAACTCCATTCTTACTTACTTACTTCTTACATAGATATTTGACAGATTTTCAGTTTTAGGAACCCTGTTTTTGTTTGTTCATAAATCCATCTTTTCTATAAAATGTCGCTGTTGCTGTGTAACATTCATCTAAACAATAATTTGGCCAATTAATTTTCTACTACCATAAACACGGACAAATGAACTTGTTTCATTGTTTCTGTCAGATTCTTCATTTACTACGTTGCTACATTTTCACACAATCCAAAAGCCCGGCAATTAATCTGCATCGTTACATATACTACACGAACACCACTCAAGTGGGTATTCGGCTCAAATGTCGGAGACAGAGCGGCGATCCCTGGCCATAGAATGGGCACAATACACGAATTTGTTTCTAATGAATCACCGGCACGCCTCCAAGCCTTTGTGCGCACCGACTTGCAGGACCATTGACGTAAAAGGCCATTAAATGTTTGCTAGGCCATAAAACTAAGCCACTGTCTTCTGGACACTTAAACAATGAATGAATATTATGATGAAGTGCACGCAATAATACAAAGGACTGGAAATGGGGAAATTGCAACGAGTGCTGCAAAAATTGTTTCATTCGATTTTAAAGCTCAAAAAAACATTATAACAATTCCTGCGTTGGATTCCCTGGTCGGGCAAAATGTTATTGGGTTTTTCCATTAGGAATATTTCAGTAGCAGCCACGGAGTTTGGATTTGTGCCCGGTTGATCGCAATAGGCTCGCCCCGTATTACATGGGACTTAAACATAACTAGCGAAATGTCGGGGTACAAATGGTTACACCTCTGCCTAACCCTTCGGGGATTACAGGCGTGATGTTATGTCTATCTACCTAGAAGCTACCACTACTGAAGCTAGTACTAAGCTAGACTAGTAACTAACAGACATTGATACTGAACAACCTTATGATTTGCCATGTTCAGATCAAAAGGAGGAGCTCGTGGCTAAATACTAACAGCCGCTCGGGTCTATCTTTAGGTTAAGCCGTGCTTGCTTAGGTTGGTCTGTGGATGGGTGACCACCCATTACATACCGAGTTTCCTCCGCGCCTCGGAAAGCACGTTAAGCCGTTGGTCCCGGGTGTCATTTGTAGATCTTTGACAGTCGTTAGGTTGTCAGTGGCCAAAGAAATTAAAACACATATAGAGAGGACATTGGGAATATTGTCATACAATAATTTTCATCCTGAATATTTTCGATTTTGACACACGACTGCTACCTGACAAGCAGGCGTATGACACTGATGACACTAGACAGAACGAATTGTTACTAAGTAGTAACAAGTTTTGGATTAAGATTTTCTTCGTCATGACCCGTCTATAGCTCGGAAATATTTGAGTGTCTTTGTGTCATATGAATGCGACCTGACAAGGCGACGTATCGCACTAGACTGATCGACTTGTTACTAATTTGTAACAGGTTTTGGAATTGTCAGTTTCTTGGTCTTGTCCCGTCTATAGCTAGTTATATTTGAATGTCTTTGTCAGTGGCCCAAAAAGTCTGACAACCAGTCTTACCAAGGGGTATCGTATTACCCAGTGCCAACTGGGTTGTGGAGGTCAGATAGGCAGTCGCTCCATGTAAAATACTGGTATCCAGCGGAATCCGTTCATATGGAAGCCGACCCCAATATAGTTGGGAAAAGGCTCGGCAGTTAATGAGGTCGAAAGTTTAAACATCCAAAAATATACTCAGACGATACAATATTCAACCTTCTCATAAACAGGGGCGGATCTTGAATTTGTGGGGCCCTGGGCTAATACTGCTTAGGGGCCCTACCTAAATACTCAACTAATTGACATTTTGACAAGAAACTGTTTTCTGTAGTGATGTAGGTATATGTAATGTAAATGTTAAGTACAGGAAGAAAATAGGAAAACATTTTTTTTTTTAAATTTATTAAAACATTATTTATTGCAAAATAAATTGACAGGTTATAAATGGTAATGCTATATAAATTATAAAGCAACCTTTCTGCATTTTTGTGCTGCAAAGTGTGTGTGAGCGAGCAAAGTGAGACAAAAAACTTCTAACTGCGATCATGACTGACTGGATCATGAAGGTTAAGACTTCAATGAAGCGCTAGAAAATTACAGCATCCTGAAAGGGTATAAGTGTTCGAAAAGCGAGCGAAGCGAGCTCGAAAAATTGGTGTTTTTGAACAGCGATTGGTGAAGTCTTCATCATAGAGCGAGCGAAGCGAGCTCGAAAAATTGGAGCTTTTTGGACCGTGTTAAGTTATATTTTCAATTTATCTTTTATCAAGAAGAATATTTGAGGTTGAGAGAAGATTTTGTTTTTGTTTCCTCGTCGGGGGCTCTTGTTACTAGGGGGCCCCGTATAATTAATACGGCTGATACGGCGGTAGCTACGCCCTTGCATGTTGAGATACATTGGGCTAGACTTCATTCGGCTTTCTATTTACAAGTGGTCAATGAGCAGAGCACAACTAGCATCGTAATTCGTAAATTAAATAGCTCTACTTATACTTCATATGTAGATACCTTGTCGCTGTAAAGTCATGTTCATGCCTTACTTTACATGCTTGATCAGTGAACTGCCTCACAAAACATTTTCAAATCAGAATTACAAGGCCCACAAGGTGATTTCTTTACCAACTTGAACAATTTGAGCTAGGTGTAGGGCATTTATTTTAAGTAGGTAGGTCGGAAAAATGGACCATGTTATTGGTGCCATTTTTCCGTCCATAACAGTATTCCTAAATAAATTTCGAGGTAATTAAATTAAATTTAGACCAACTTTTTTTTTGTGCCCAGCATAGAATTTCGAATCGGTAACCCAACATCCTGGGTTGGGCACGGCCCACCCGGCCCCCCCCTATTTACGCCTATGGGTATAGCAGTTTGGGAAAACATCAACAAGTTTCTTTTCATAAATTAGCCAAAAAATTTCACTGCAAGAGGTGTAAGACTCTGTCTTAGACTGCAGTAAGTAAGAATTCCCCGTTCCGTTTGATAGATGCGCACACGGGTTGATTGATCGTAGTGTTGCCAACCTTATGATCGGTTTTTTTTTTAATTCTAGATATTTTTTTATTATTGACAATATCGTCTATTGGTTTCAATTCGGTTGGGGGCCCCCGGTATTCGCGGGGCCCTGGGCTGCAGCCCAAAAAGCCTTTAAGTAGATCCGCCCCTGCTCATAAAGCAACGAATCGAACAAGGTCGAAACTACATTAAACCTATTATTATTCCATTCCTTTGATATTACTTAGAATGAAGATGGCATACATAGAAAACTAAGTACCAACATAACATAATAATGCCTCTATTCCAGACTTTACACAAAAGCTTCGCAGAAATACTGTCATAACAAGCTGAAACTTTTGTGGAGGGACATGGAAAAGGAGATTTTAATGATATCTTTATGTTGGTAGTCTTTTGTGTTCTTAGGTTGGTAGCACTAACTAAAGGCTGCTCTTGTTACGTTGGATACAGTTTTAGTGATATATCAAAATTGAAATAATGGGGGGGATTGTGATAAAGATGTCTGGAAATTGCTTTGATTATAACAAAAAACAAATATTTAGATAAAGTTGGGTCAATTAGAGTTTTGGTAGGTCTTACTGATGTGAGCTAAACTTTCATGCTTTTGGTTGGTATCGAGTTATGATAGAAAGGGATTAGATGCCACATTTGAGTGTCCCTACATTTAAATAATATTTATATTTCTATGGCAACTCTTTACAAAAAGAATAAGTTCTAAAACAAGACCAGTTTGGAACTACGCGAAGAAGAATACTTAGAAAAAAGCAGAAGTCCAAAGAAAATATAAACATTAGTCAGAATGCTGCGTAAAGTAGGTACTACTTACTATACTTGATCACGAGGAATAATGCTTAGATTATTATTTTCTAGGTGGATACCTACGTCATAAATTACTATCAAACCTTGGTTCTATTATACAGCGAATATAAAAGCGCGCCAATTTTTTCCACAACCTCAAAATGGCGGACGAAAGAAGCCATTTTGCGTTCGAAATTTTAATTGGAACGATAAAGGGCTTTCGCGGAATATTTTAAGGGCAACCGGCCAGTAGTCGCGCAAAAAGTTTTATCTCGCGTCGATTAAAATTCCGTTTGAAAATCGAACAAATAGGTGCTTTTTGTCGAACCACGCCTGCGCGGTGACGGCAACACTTTTTTAATGGCTACCAATATGGCGGACTTTGACATGATGAAAGATCGCCGTAATTAGTCGATTGTTGTAGTCGAATACGGTTTTTGTTTCGAAATTCGCTTGTTTGGCGAAATTGGGTGTTTAAGAAATGGCGTATTTTGAAGACGTTTTCGTTGTGTTCGTTTGTGTGAGTCGGGTCGTCTTCTTTCGAAAATCAAAACATTTAAAAACATAGCAGATCAAAATCTGATTGATTTATTACCTAGCGGAAACGGCAACTAAAAATGAACTAATTGAATCATTAGCAATACGACCCAAGGGATCCAATTTACTCAATTCGTTAGTCTAAACCGAGTTAAAAGGTTCAAAATTACACAAAAATGATGAATGCCTCGGTGGCTAAAGTATCAATGACACATACCATAAATACCGGTACACACCTGCGGACGATTAACACGAATGTCAAAATAGAATTTTGAACTAAAATATTTCCTTCCCGGACTAAATTAAGCAAGAGACATCATTTTGCCACATTTACTTAACCACCAATGAAATTCACGCATACCTTATTCTACACACAATAAGGCTCCATTTCATGAAAGAGCTAGGAAATAAACAGCAAATCAATTTGTAGCTTGACAATGTGACTTAATTACTAGTGAAGTATACACATATGGGTACAGGGTCTAAATGATATCGATACCGCGAGATTTCTCCGCCTGAATCGTTTCTCGATTATCGAGTTAATGGTATAATTATGTTGATTGAGTTGTAAAAGGACTAGTTCTACTGATTTTATTCTGATGTTAAAAGGTAATTATGGGAAAGACGATAACAATTACATAAGATTTTAAGAGTGTTTATTTATGTTTAGGAAACTAAAAAAGAAGGTTTTCTATTAATTAAACATGTGGGAAAATGTAGTTTAAAGGCTTAATTTTGTGTGTATTTATGTATTCATTGTAATTAAGTAATTATTTGATTCGTTTAATTTGAAACTATAAATCATTATGGAAAAATAAAAAAAATATTTGTTAACATTGGAGGCGCAGCATTGAATACCTTTATGCTTCTTTATAATGGTTTCGTATTTGATTCATTGAGCTTTTTATTTAAGTCTTGACAAAAGTCCTAATTCAGAGCCTAGTTTAGACACCAACTTATAAATCGACTAATTCCATCCTTAACAATCTTAACTCAAAACCCATAGACAATTTGTAACGGCCATAACGAGTGTCATGTTCCACGGTTTGACCATAAATCATATTTTTTTGGCGGCAAAAAACATAAACGGGCAAAATGTCTGCTAATTGACGTGTTCCTGGTTTCACTAGACTCATTATGCTGTGAGTATGCGCGTTCATCAACGATTGGCCACAGATGAGGTAAGGAGCAGATGAGATTTCAGGTGACAGCAATATTAGTTTTTATACTGTCATGGTCACCAATATTATAATATTAACTCTAGAAACGGGAGATTTACCATGTTAACTGTTTGTTTTGAGTTCTCGATATTAGATACCTCTAATTAAAATACCTACTCGTCGAATTGAAATCTTCCTCCATTTTTTTTCCTCGGTCAATAAGGATTTAATTATTTTGGTATTGTAGCTGTCAGTGCAGATAACAATCCTATATATTATGTCACAGTCAAAACTGTTAATCAGTCAAAACTACTTTTGTCCGCTGTTAATCAGCAATACAATAACTAACATTTACTTAGAAACTTATTAAGTTGTAAGGTTCTTTTTTGTGACCCTTTGCAAAACAGTATATTGTAATTATATTCTAGGACTAGGTAATTACAACGTTCTGAAACAACGTATTTTAAATGGAGAAAACGCATTTTAACATAATAAGGATTTTGACTGACACCAGTCAAAAGTGGTTTTGATCGATTAAAAGTTTTGACTGACTGATATACACCTATTTAATTGTCTATAACATATTGTAGAATACTATTCTCTATGTAGGTAGAGTACTTTACTTCGAGCATTGTCGCATCTATAATATTTGCTTATTCTGTGACCGTCGCCTACGCAGCACAGTAGCTACAGCAGCGTGATTTATAAATCTATTTTAATTTACTCGTTCAAACAAGTAAACGGTTCGGTTGATATTTTTACGAGATCGGCCATATATTACTGTTTTTAACAGTAAATACTTTATAATGATAAATATGGTATGAAGAAATATTAGGTTTAGTTTGAGTTTCGAATATTTCTAGCTTTAGAAATGGGTTTATCGATGCCAGTATTTTTAAATAGCTTATTTTATGAAAACCTTCCCACAATATCGGTACCTAACTATAAATGTATTACGGATCTTCAGATTCTTTGAACACGTTACCCGCAACAATGATTCCATGGAGCATTTGGTCATTCAGGGCAGAGTCGAAGGCACGACCACGTGGGCGATCACCAACATGATGGACAGATACCATCAAATCTGTCACCAAGATCCCTCTGGCAGAATGTGCTCGTCATGCGGCCAATAGAGACCGGTGGAAAAGGATGGTAAGGGCAGCGACCGCAGTTGCGAGCCCCCATGACCAAGACCACTCCGTCAAGAGTGAACGACTAAGAAGAACTATAAATGAAGAAAATCAATATCACCATCTATATTTTCTCGACCTCGTTCTGGGCGAACTTGGCCAGATATAGCACAGGATAGAGAGGTTTGGAAGGAGAAAGGGGAGGCCTTTTTTTTACGGATGGTAAATCATCAAATAACTCCTCCCGCTCTGGGTGGAGTGGGAGGGAGTATCAGACTTTTACTGACTAAAACCCATCCATGTCCCCTTTGCCCTTTGTGTTCCAGGGCCGCGGTATCTCTTTCGAACAGTCCCGCAGCCCCGGAAGGGGAGGCCTTTGCCCAGGGGACACTAAAAAAGGCTAGGTAACAAAAAAAAACTGAAACATGTTGACATGACGGCTTGCAGTCTAACTGGGCGCACTTGAATAACGGTATTTTACTTGGAGCGCCTAAATATAAATATTAATGTAAATTGTACAATACCCAAAGTAATTAAAAAAACTGTCGAAAATAAAAACAGTTTAACGACGATTCCCTCCAAAATTCCCATAAATTCTCCAGCATTTTTTTCGTCAAACTTTTTGCATCGCCACCTAAATCAAACTCCTGGATTCCATACATATTTTGTATGAGACTCGGTCATATTTGCGAGCAGGTTCAGAATGCCACATCATTTTTATGGCAACATTGGCAACATGTTAGCTGAAATGTGTCGTGTCATTAGTAGAAGTCGCTAATTTTGACTTTAATTGGAACAGATTTCGGTTTGGGATTTATTTTTAGAATCTTCGTTAACTTAATCTCGCGGAGGACCTCGTAGTTAAATAATAACAGTCACTCGAGTCGATCTTTAGGTTAAGCCGCGCTTGCCTAGGTTGCTCTGTGTATGGGTAACCGAGTTTCCTCCGTGCCTCTGAAAGCATGTTAAGCCGTTGGTCCCGGCTGTCATTGGTAGATAATTCTTTAGTCGTTTAAGGTAGTCAGTGGCCCGAAAGTCTGACAACCAGTGTTACCAAGGCGTATCGTATTACCAAGTACTAACTGGGTTGTGGAGGTTAGATAGGCAGCCGCTCCATGCAAAATACTGATATTCAGCTGCATCTAATAACACTCCGACCCCAATAAAGTTGGGAAAAGGCTGATGATGATTATGAGGCGTTGTGAACAAAACCTAGCCTAGGAAGAATGGCGACTTAGATTTTTTCAAGACGGATCGAGCAGACAAGACAACACAGTGAAAAATAATCATGGAAGTCTATAGACAACATCTTTGCCCAGCACAGGCACAATGTAGGTATAAAGCTTGTATGAAAAAAATAATGTTTAGCACCTATTAAAGACTAGCAGATCTATACAAACAAAGTGACAAAGAAGAAAAAGGAAAAAATATGTATATTGACATAAGCCACAGCAAAGGTTATAAATACATTTATAATTATAATTACATACAATACTTTTGAAAGATGTTATAGAATTGCAAGATGCTTTGGTGACTTAAGTGACTTAAGACAAACTTAATAAATAACATAAAGCAATTAACAAACATCCAGGTTTATCTTTAAATTAACTAAAGCTCACCTTACCCTAAAACCAACTGTGTGAAGGATAAAATTGCAAGAAAGGAGGTGTCTAATGAGATGACGAGTAATAGAGAAGTATGGAAGAAGAAGACATGCTGCGCCGACCGCAAATGAATTGGGATAAAAGCAAGAGAATGATGACCCTAAAACCAACACGAACAGTTTCAAGAAACATTTCCCAACCAACTAAACACAACAATAATAACCATCATCCTCAATCCGACCCTAACTCAATACAAACACCTTCTGAGCCAAAATCAATGAACCCAATCATAATTAATAACATTTATATTTATATCACACGCATTCAATAAGGAAAACTGTTCCCTATAACTTACCAACAACTATGACACCCGAAACAATCAATAACCAACTTTGATGCTCGCTAATAAGAGTAGTGTGAGCCGCAAAAGAAGATACACTAGACAATTTTTTCCGTTTCACCCCACAAAATTAACTATATCCCCCTTCCGAATACTAAATACCTATTTAGTGTATTCCCTGTGTGTGAAAGAGACGGCAGATGTCGGAAATCACCCCTGGTTTCATCGTTTATGACCGAGGGTTGAATAGAACTGGCACCCTCCTGTTTCGTCGGTAACCGACTGTGAAGATATAGTTGGTGTTTATTTTTAAGTAACAACCCTTATCTAATTTTGATTGAGTTGATCTGTTTGAGGAGATTTTTGGTGACTGTTTTTGTTGAACGGATTAAATGGTGGCTATCTTTGATGTGACAGATTTATCTGATCTACCAGCTTGTTAAGTACTATCTATGAACAGTCCCAGACTTTTTGCTTTAGCAGTAAGACTAGAGAGCACAAATCCAGACTCCGTGGCTGCTACTGAGAAATTTCTAATGAAAAAACCCAATAACACTTTGCCCGATCTGGGTATCGAACCAAGAACCTTGGATAAATCAGGAGGAACAACAGAAGCGACTATAAGGTATAAAAATGTCATAAATGTTGAGATAGGTAATTGAAAAATTTTAAAGAAATGGTCGCCTACTGATGAAAATTATTCGAAGCTTCTACCGATTCCCTTATAAAACACCTTTTGGTACCGACACTTTTGTTCTCTGGATTTTGTTTCCCTATTTCTTCTCAGGGTTAGTTAGAGAAGACATGATGGTTCTATCAGCTTCTTCAGCTCGTGTATAACAGATTCTTACTTATCCAGTTTATAGTACAATGAATTTCATTTAATCATCTGCCTAGCCTTTTCCCATTTATATTGGAGTCGGCTTCCAGTCTAACCGTATGCAGCTGAATACCAGTATTTTACATGGAGCGACCGCCTATCTGATCTCCACAACCCAGTTAGTACTGGGTAATACGATACCCCTTGGTAAGACTGGTTGTCAGACTTTTTGGGCCTCTGACTACCTAACGACTGTCAAAGGTCTACAAATGACACCGGGACCAACGGCTTAGCGTGATTTCCGAGGCACGGAGGAAACTCGGTATGTAATGGGTGGTCACCCATCCACAGACCAACCTAGGCAAGCACGGCTTCTCCTAAAGATGGACCCGAACGGCTGTTATTATTTAGCCACGAGCTGCTCATTTAATTTCATTTAATTTCCTCATTATCATTAGCACTTAAAACGATCTTTAGTATTTGTTTCGAGTTCCCTAATATTGGCACTGTTACAAGCGCCACAGTCACGGATAAACTGAAGTTATTCGTAAACCATATCCGTATAATAACTGATAATAAACATCCCGTATTACCTAAGTACTAATGACATTGTTAGCGACCATGTCAGTTTAATAACTTAATTAATTTAATTTCCTTTTAAAGCAAAAACATTTTTTTAAAACTGCTAGTTTATCCTCAATCTTTAAAAAAATCATCTTTCGTTTTCCTCTCGTCTTTGTCATGCTTTTATCCCATCACTTCATCATTATCAATATCCGTAGTTTCCGTCACTTCAATACAATACCCTCCTTCCGTTTACTCAATTCTTCCTCCTCCATTATTCATCATCATCATTCTCTTGACCTTGTCCCAATTCATTTGGGGTCGGTGCAGCATATCTTCTTCTTCCATACTTCTCTATTACTCGTCATCTCATCAGACACCTCCTTTCGTGCCATATCATTCTTCACACAGTCCATCCATCGTTTCTTTGGTCTTCCTCTACTCTTCTACCAATGTTATGTGAATAAATATTAATTAGGTATTACATACTACCATTTAAGGCTATCGTTCATTAGTACGTAGGTAGTACTTATCACTTATTTTGTTTGTTAGTAGGTAGTTCCATGTTTTCCGGGAATTTCCCGGAATTCCTGAATTTAGGTTGTTATTCAGTATTTCGGGTTTTGTTAATCAATATTTTAATTACCTTAATATTGTTTTGCGTTTAAAATAGTAAGTATTTTGTTAGTAGTTTTGTGATTCGATGATTTCGTGAACAGAAATGGCAGATGCTGTCCAATTTGTTTAGGCACATTTGTTTCATAATAAATTAGATAGTAAACTTGATCTCTGTAACGGTTTGCATTTTGCTAAAGACTACCACCCTCCACCACCTCCTGTCCTTTGATCCTCCATCCACCTTCTGATCCTCCATTCTCTTTTCCCCCCGTTTCTATTTTTGTCACTTTCAGACTATTCTAATTTTGAAAGACATTTAAGTCATTCAACTATCTCATCTGTGATTTTGGTCAATCTTTGTCAATTGTTTATGGATAATAATTCTGAAGTTCAAATGCTTGGTTAGTCAATTAAATGTAATCGAAGCTGTTTCATCTGATTCTAGAAGCTGTGAGTCATAATAGCATGATATTCATAGAAATACTTGAAGATGACGAAATGAGCTATTCACATCGGTACTCAGCTATATCAAAGGTTTTTCATGAGGTAGGCATGCACTTATAATTCAAAGACATTCTCATAATAAAAGTTATATAAATCAAAATATAAATAACAGTGAGCAGCGTCGTTGTAAATCATTTGCGCTAATTTGAAACGGATCCGTAAACACGGACGCAGCAGAATTCATCAACCGATGCCCCCTCGGCGCTAATCCCACAAAGGGACCAGCAGAGAACGCTCAAAAGGATTTAACAAGCGGCATTCACGACTGCTCATTATATTTTTATACTTTATACCTCTGGTGGCGGGCATAAAGTGTGCGATCAAAACGCGCGAACCCCTACAAAAGGTAATTATGTTTTGATTCCTACAAAAAAAATCGAGTATCACAAAGGAGACTAACGAGATAAGAGCGTGCTAAATCGCTCCCCCCGACCCCGCGCGGATCAATCGCGGGGCCCGCGGTGGACGGGGCGGCCCGGCGGGCGGGGCCCCGGACGCCACGCCTCGCGGCCCGGGCCCCGGCCGCCGCGCGCACTGTGCGCCAGTCAACCTGCGACTGCGCCCGCATGCGTACACGATCCGTCGATCGCGCCCCAGTGTGAACCGGCTGTGCTAAATGGAACTGAGCAGCGTTCAATGTTAAAGAATCAAAGCTACGAGGACAAGGAAGTGAACATGGCGATACAGAGTGTTTCGAGGTACCCGAGCAGCCCTGCTGAAGCGACGGAACCACCTAAGGCTTCAAGAATCAGCTTCAGTGTGGCATCGATTTTGGCCGATACGAAGGCGAGTCAAGTGGACGAGACGGCGGAGATGATCAGGCATCACAGGACGATTCCTGAGTCGCCTTTGAGGCAGTCTCCTTCAGCGCAACCTGAGTTACCCGGCGGCAAGTCGGTGTCTCCCAGACCGTCGTCTCAGACGCCTCCTTTGAATTTGAATGTCTCAGCGACTGTAACGTCTTCTGAAGATGAGTACGAAGATTCGGTGAACCAGGAAGATTCGATAGTAGACGTGGAGGACTTGCAGAATGGTCTGCCGAGTGAGGACGAGGAGAGGCCTCCGTCGGAGAAGTCGCGGCTGGTGCGGCCGACGCCGTTCAGCGCGCTGGCGGCGGCGGCGTACGGGTTGGCGTGGCCGGGCCCGCCGCCTGTGGTGCCGTCCTTCGGACCGCTGTTCCAGTCACATTTCCCCGTTGGACCTTTAACAGGTTAGCTAACTTTTTCTTAGTTTCTTCATCGTGTCATGGGCATGACATACTTAAATCTTGGAGCCCCATTTTTTTTCTTCAGTTTCGCACCACCAACCTGCGCTGGGCCCGCGTGGTCGCATATGCCCTTCATCCTCTTATAATGAGAATGCCTGTGTTTCAGCAATAGGCACGTTATGAGCTGTTACGTTTAAAGTGTTGCGCCTAATTGTTGATGGTCTTCAAAGATTTAGTACGATGTAGTCTTTATGTATTTGTCTCCGGTAGACTTTACTGGCAGTAGTTACTTGAAGTTTTGGGATTGTTTATAGCTTTCGGTTGTCAAATATTTGGATTTTTGTTTTTCGAGATTTGTGAATGTTTTTGTGCATGATCGTCGGGCCGCACTTTTTAGAGTGATACAGTTACCGTTACTTTTTTATTTTGGTAGATATTATTATTGGATTTACTTTGCATTACCTAAAAGATTCCGTAAGATAGCGTATTAAATTGTTTTTATTTATATGTTACATTGCCAATTTTTTTTTCGTTTGAGCAAAAACTTATTTGTTTATTAGGTTAAATTATTGATTATGATTATTTCCTTCTTAAATTTCCGAATCATTGGTACCTACCTAATTTAAAAAGACCTAAGTAGGTACTGGAACTTGCCTAATTTAAATTCCAATTTCCTGTTCTGTATTATTATGTGTTATTTGGTGATTGTTATTCATTACCTAAACTCCTTAATTGATTAAAAAGGGAAACATCGAAATCACTAAACCTACCAATTAAAGCACATGCCCTACAAATATATACAGTTATTACGTCCCTATGTATATGTATGGAACCTAATTATATTCAGAACATCATAACATCATTATCGTACTTAATTATTTTTATATTACAAATCTAATTTTGGTGTGACAAACAAAATTAGGAAATTCCACATTTATTTAGTAATAACGAGGAAAATATGAACTTTTAATTAATTGATAAAACCGTTATAATATTTTTGCAATTATTATTGAGTATTGCTATCGTTTTCCTGCACACCATTTATATATTAATTAAAATATATTTTCGCTCCACCCAATTACGATATTATTAAAAGTTAATTACATTTGTTGCTATTCAATTAAATAAATTGAAATATTTTAATTAATTTCCGTTACATTTACGGGTTCTATAATAAAATTGCTTTTAAAGATTATTACATACATATAAAATAAACTTCGATAATACGTATACCTAAACTGCTAAGTAGAACAATATGGAAATACGTTATTATAATAGAACTATAATATTCTATTGTTATAATTATAAACACGATACGAATTTGAAATAATTAACAGTAAGATTTGAAAAATACTTACATCCTAAATGAGCAATATTTTATATTTATTTGTAATCGCAATCTCGAAAACGGCTCTAGCGATTTCGATGAAAGATGCAATATAGGGGTTTACGGGGGCAAAAAATCTAGCTAGGTCTCATATCTGGGAAAATTCTTTTTCTTATATGTTATGACAGACATAAGACATAAGTTATTTATATAAAAGTCTTAAAATAATAACTAACCACATATATGCAACTACATATTTATATTATAACTTGACACAAATCGATTTAAATTACGTAGTAATTAGTACCCAGTAACAGTTCTAGTTAATTCATATTAATCATTTATATAACTAATGGTTTAATCTACATAAAGGCTTGGGAATCTATTAACTGGTGTATTTATCAAATAGGCTATGATATTTAATTATTCACAATCAATAAGATTGTTGGAATTAAATGGTTATAGTAATCGGTAACTGAGTGAATTATATCTTGAAACAATTCAGCCTGTGGCTGTGAATAATGGAAGTATTTATTTTGATAAATAACTAATTATTTATTCACTTTTTTTTTTGTTAGCCTGTTTGAGTGTCCCACTGCTGGGCAAAGGCCTCCCCTTTCTCCTTCCAAACCTCTCTGTCCTGTGCGGTTTTCGGCCATGTTCGCCCCGCAAACGAGATCAGATCATCACACCACCTTCGCCGCGGTCTTATCTCTATTCACTTTTACACATCATATTTAAAAAACAAGCTAGATAGAGTTGAGATGTCCTATCTGACTATCCCCGAGAAGATATGACGAAAGGAACTCAGGGGTCAAGGGGTCCTATTTAATTAAGGCAAAACTTTAGATGTTTTTATCACTGAAACAATTATAGCAAGATAAAGGTACAACATACATATATTATCCGCGCTTTTTTATATTTGACTCGCGATTCAGTGTTTCCAAATCTCCTTTTGCCACTTTCATACAAGGGTTACTTAATAATATACCAACATTTTGCCTGCATGTTTAAGTCCCACCTTGTAATAGGGGGCGAGCCTATTGCCATCAACCGGGCACAAAACCAGACTCCGTGGCTGCTCCTGAGAAATTCCACTCTCATTTTTCCTAAACTAATGATGATACCAAGTATACCAGTTTTCCACAAGATTTAAACCAATTAGAAACAACTTAAATCCACACTTATCCCATCATCATTATTGTCACCTATTTACGTGGAAACATCATGTTTCGGAAACCCGTTCTTAACCCTTCCCTCGCCGGGTCTCCAGAAACGGTGTCTCGCGGAGAACAAAGCCCGTACATAAATAACGGATCACTTGGATGCGTAAACAATAGCACATCGGTTTCGACAACCCGTTCGGATCACGGGGATTCGAGGAGATTTTGTGATTGTATAAGTAAGCATTTGAAGGGTTAAAAGTGAGGGTATTTTTTTTCGTTGTTCGCAATTTTATTTTGTTGAAAAGAAATAATATGCAAGGTTTTGTATAATACATTGTAATTTACGTAATTAGAATATGTATTAAGTTTAATTTATTTTAGTGTTTGTTAAACAACTACGCCTAAATGCTGATTCACTGATTGAAAACATAATATTAGCATTATGACGTGTGGACCGATGACCTGGTGAAGGTTGCGGGGATCCGCTGGATACGAGTCGCACGGGACCCATCAATGTGGCGACACTTGGGGGAGGCCTATGTCCAGCAGTGGACGTTTTTCTGCTGAAATGATGATGATTAGCATTATTACAATTATTTTTAATTAATTTCTACACGTTGGTTACTAAGGTATGCTAAATTTCACAAGACTGACTTGTTATTTTTTTAGGTAGGCTAAAAAAATATTATATTAAATACTATTCTTGTGAAATTTTGATTAATTTTCAATATCAAAAAAATGCGTTTGACGTAACTCATCCAGCCAGTAACCTCGTTATTAGGCTTAACCTCTTCATCCTGTATTAACAACACATAAAAATCGACCCATCGTTATTTTAACGCAAAATTGAACCTTATGATACCAATTAATAATAATAACCAAGTCCTTAAACAAACATATTTAAGTGGTACTTGATCATATCAATAACACATCAAACATAATGATTGTTTGTCTCTGGACGTGCACATTGCCATGTTAAAAAATAATTTTTTATCCATGCAACATTCAATAATAATTGCTACAACGACCAATTACCAACATTTTTATTCAATAAATAAATCCTTATTTAGAAAATCGAATGCGATTTAAAATTCTTTATGTCAACTTTATTAATTCTTGTTTTATATTAATAAATAAAAATTATCCCTGACATAATTCCCAGATTATTCTCATTATTCGATTACGGTAATCGATACTTGACTAACCGATTATTTAAGTACTGGTTTGTAATGGGGAAATCGATTTGTTTTTCACTCGATAGAAACGTTTATGGAAATCCTGTTGGGTAACGGATTGACTGATACTTTATGGATATGTACTAATACAATGGGACTTAATATGGGCAATATGGTCATATTTGGGATGTAATTAACACTTTTTGTGGGTTAATAATCAAAACATGCACATAGTTTATACGTCGATTAAAAGATACCTTTTGAGGTAGTTTACGTAAATCCTGCCAATGTAATTACAATTAGGTAGGTACTTAACTTACTTCCATATGGATCCTCGTATCGCTTCTGAGTTCCCACTATAGTTGCAAATAAACCGTTTTAAACCAAAACCCGTTTTAATTTGTTTAAAACGCCGTATTTTTATTTTGCACTTTGCTACCAAAATCGTAACGTAGGTATGAGGAGAGAGAAGAAGAAAGAAGAAGAACAAAAATACATTTATTTGGCAAATGCCACAAGTGACCACAATAAAAACAAAAAAAAAAACATTTTAAACCGCTAAGTGTGGTTTTAAATCGTTTTAAACCAAAAAGATGGTTTATAACCAAATGGTTTAAAACGTTTAAAATCCATTTTGCATCTATACTTAGTTCCCACACATTTTTTTTTCAATTCCATTAATCTTTTACATTCTTCAATACTTCAATTGATTTCTTGAGATACTGACCAAATCTACAATACACCAAAAGAACTCCACAATAAGACCAATTTTACACTTAATTTCATTTTAAAGCCTTGCACAGGACTCAAACCTGTGTGTATCAATACACGGACCACATTCGTCACCACGGTACATTGGCGGCGCGAGCCACGCCCTCTGTCACCAACAAATAAATTGTATTGTCAACACATAACTCATGTTTACACGGTGCAAGTCGGGTAATCGTGAGATTTAAATGCTTTTGTCAAAAGGGATGTAAAAACCCTGAATTATTACACTAGTTTGTTGTGGAGGATAGGCAGAGGTCCTATTACTTACCACATGAGCAAAGAAATATGCATCCGAACAAAAACTATATTTTTAAGCAAGCAGTGCATTCTTCTCTCTTAAAAAGTGTAGTAAGAAGTTCTGATTGAAATAAAAGGCACATTTTGCACAAGACCTTTTTGTTTCACCATTTCAGGAACTGCTGAAAATTTTTGACCATTTTAACCAGAATATAATATCTGACTAGGTACATTTGTTGATGTTTTTAAACTCCTCTGAATGTCAGGCATTCTGAAATGATAATTTAAATGATTGTATTCAACACATTTATTCTTGTACTAATTCTCATCTTTCATTTCAAATGATTTTCCTTGATGACTAGGTTATGTCTAAATAGCCCTATAGATACGGATAAGGAGTTAATTTCTCGCTAACGAGGATTCAGCCGTTACCGAGAAATAAATTCACATCTTACAGTAGTAACAGTTATGTAGTATTTATAAGGTCAGTTGTTAACTAGATTATTTGTACAACATTTGTATGTAAAAACAAGCGCTTCTCGCCATCAAAAAAATTGGCGAGTAAATTGTAGATTAAAAAAATATGTGATTTCCACAATTTCACACTACTGTTTCGACTGGAACCGACGGGTTAATTTGCTTTCCATATCACAACGGTACTAGTATATATACGGGGTGTAAACAGACCCTTCACGAAGCCGTCAACCAAGCATTCTGTACATCAAACTAAGTAACTTTATGCAAAAATTATTGCTGGGAAACGACTTTTTTTTTTGGGGTGAAAAATTACGTTTTACGGTAAAACTCAATGTAACGGACTCAAAACATTGTGCTGATGGATGAATTGAATAATACGGGGGTCGTGAAGGTGTTTAAAGTAAAAAAATTACATTAGAAACATGTATTTAAAAAAAAACTTGTGAAAAAGTTGGAACTTTGACCCCCAATATCTCCGTAACTAGAAGGTTCCCAGGTATGGTCTAGAACAAAAAAAATATCGCAATAACGGGGAGAATAAGTACTTTTCGGCTTCGTTAAGGGTCTTTTTACACCCTTTATAATGGCTCTTCATATTCTTCATTGATCTGAAAAGAGACAGAGAGACAACACGTTGAAGCAGGCTAGAATACACGCCTATTCAAGTACAGTCGAATTCAACCGACTTATACATATTTGCCGTCCGCAGCGACCACAGCACAATGATTCACAGTTCTTGATTGTTAAATTTTCATTGGATTATTGGATTATAGAACTTACTTACTCTCAATCAATAATATCAATCAATATAAATCAATCAATCATTTTATTGTCAGGCAACTGAGGCCCATAGATAAAAATACACAAAATAAACTTATAAAATAATAAACTAATACATATAAAAAACCTTATTTAACTAAAACCTTAGCCAGAGGCTAAGTGTTGCCATACAACGTGGCAACGCCGGCAGTCTTTTGGGCACATTACCAGCTGACAGCGTTGAGGTGGTTTTTTAATGCCCTTTTATAGTTTATTTATTTTAGTTTATTTTAGTTTCGTCCGCGTGAAATTATTATAAAAATACAATTTTCCCCGTTTTTGCAACATCTTTTATTGATATTTCCGCTCCTGTTGGTCGTAGCGTGATGTTCAATAGCCTTCCTCGATAAATGGGCTATCCAACACAAAAATATTTTTTCAATTCGAACCAGCAGTTTCTGAGATTAGCGCGTTCAACCAAAAAGACTCTTCAGCTTTTTAATATTAGTATAGATTCATAAATGAATGGAAATCACACTAAAAACAACTCCTACAAGCGGACTCACATGGTCTTAGCTAGTTTCGTTTGTAGCGTGCTCGCCAACACATGGAATCGAGCTACAATACACGCCTATTCAATTACGGCCAGCTAATCGAGCCATACCGGCCTCTCGAGCTTTATTAGCCTCTAATGTTGCATTGTGGGAAGCATTTAGCGCTAGTACTTACTGGGGAGGAAACTTGATTGTGGTTCTGTAGATGAGTGTACCTACTGTGGGATGGAAAACAAATTATATCAAGTATTAGAAGTCTAACCCAAATATAAAGAAGCCATACTAGATGGATATACATAATATCAATAGCGAAGGGTCAATTTTTGTGAGAGGTAAGCTGGAGTACACATTTTTAAGCTGATTATATGAATTGTCTAAAGAATACTGGCTGTGCCATTTTTCAAAGGGAAGCCAGCTAGTAGGAATCGAGTTCTATGAAACCTTCGCCACTGATACATATCTTACGCGCCACAATTTCTAAATTCAGAGAATTTTTACAGTTTGCAGGACGAAAAGAACAAAGTATTAGAAAGAAAAAGAAGGTAGTCTTGAAAATATCGTTTTAGCGATAAACCGTCCACGTAAAATGTATAATTTTTCATACCTGTAAATTGTATAGTGTAAGTACATAATAAAGAGTATTATGTCTATCTAGATAGGTGTTACAAAACAACTCATGTTTGAAAAAAAAACTCTAGGTCATCATCATCCCAATTTAAATGGGTCAGCACAATAGATGATTTCCTTCGTCCTCTCTCAGCCATCATCTAAGTTTTTAGTACATCATTTTCATCCATCCATCTCTTCTTTACGTTAACCCGTTGGTCCCGGGTTTCATTTGTAGATCTTTGCCAGTCGTTAGGTAGTCAGTGGCCCAAAATGTCTGACAACCAGTTTTACCAAGGGGTATCGTATCACTCAGTACTAACTGAGTTGTGGAGGTCAGATAGGCAGTCGCTCCATGTAAAATACTGGTATTCAGCTGCATCCGGTTAGACTGGAAGCCGACCCCAACACAGTTGGGAAAAGGCTAGGCAGATGATGATGACATCCAGCTTTTCTTTGTTCAGTCTCATTACTTGTAGCCATCCATTAACTTAGTTAACACTTCTCTACACTACAAGTTTATCATCACAATATATCACATAAAACTAACCTCAAGGTGCAAAAGAGAAATACTGCCCCTTCGCAAAATAAATCGTTTGATTCTTAAAACTTAGTAAAGTAAGCACTAAAACATTAAAAACCGCTTTTGCATTCAACACATTAATTAGCAGCGTGCTCGTAAAGTGGTGAAAACAAAACAAAATTGAATATAATTCACGTAAACTACTATTTCTTGTTGCTTATTTCCATAAGCGTTGGTTTGTTTAGAAAAGGGCAGGTCACAGACTCATAGCGCAACTATTATCGCGGTTACCATAGCGCAACTATTATCGCGGTTACCATAGCGCAACTATTATCGCGGTTACTAGCAGTGGTTCAACGCTATAGGCCGGGGTAGTAATATGAACTGAGCTACCCATTTCCCGCTTCACTTAACATCCATTTCCAATACATAACTTTAGGTACAATCCGTTGTGTAATAGTTTACGCTAGAACCTACTTTTAGTAATAAAGATCAAGAAAAATTATTTAGTTTTCATTGTTACGCGATTTACTAGTGTCTACGAATGTCGTAGCATTTTTAAAAGTACACAGTTTTCTTGTGTTTAACATTTTGCGTTTATACAACATGTTTTTTTTTATATCACATAACTCTAGGGTAGATATTCTATAAGTAAAAATAATACAAAACGTCCTAGAATATGTGGTCCAAAAATGCATAGTTTCTAAGATATCATCAATCTCTTGATCTATGTAGGTAAAATATAAAATTCATTGATAAAAACGAGTAATTAAGTTTCATTCAAAGAAATCATATTTTAAGCTAATAAAATGCGTCGTTGTTAAGAATAGTGAAAAAAAAAAAATGTTAGTAAAGTTTCCAAATATTTTTATACTACCTACATTTGACAGTAGACGGCTGCCTTTGCTACGCTGTGGCTAGGCTCTCTTCACTTACACCAAGCTTTTTACTATAAAATAGCAAAAAAACTAGCTTTCCACAATAAATAGCAAACATTGCAATTAATATTAGTTACTAGTGCTTGGAAACATGCGAAGTTATTGCTTATCACAGTTGTAACAGTTCTCAAGTATGCTCGCCAAAGCAATTGAACTTTTCATAGTTGTGCCATTTCTTTTTTATTTTCGCTGATTTTCTTTGGATATGTAAATGAAATTGCGTTATTTACATTTGAAATTATTCGTTGCAGTATGAGTATATTTCAATTTAGCGTGGAACGAGCATTTTAATGGAGAAATATGGCGGTTGAGTAAACTTATAATATTTGGATGAAAATGTAATTTTTCATTGCTAAATCACCGTCGACTTCGTGTTTTTCTTTTCATAAAAAATAAAAAATATGTATTTGATTTTAATCTAAAAAATTGTGGTTGCTATAACTAATTATTTAATTAAAATGCAAAGGTTTGTAAAAATAGTTAGAAAACATTTTTATTTCGACGTCGAACAAACTTGTAACATAATTTTACGCCTCTTCAGAATAAAAATAATTACAAATAGTGTTTTAAAAGAGGTGTGCGCTAACGTGTGCCAATTGGCCACTATCCCGAAATGTCCTCATAAAAAATATAAAGCCATTAAATAATTTGCAAGCGAATAATGAAAAGTGTTCGCCATCATGCAACGGTCACGACACATGAACACGAATCTCGACTTTTTACATACATTAAGCTTTTCCACTCGCTTGTACATTACTACACCATTTCATACGTGCTTGTTACACTTGAATATCATTACAGAAGTAATGGAAAAAGTTTATCTCACTTTTCTACTCGAAAGTACATTTATATTACTTTTATGAGTTCAATTCTCAGTACAGTCGCTAACGAACGTCGTGTGCAAAAAGTGTGAATTGTAAATAAATAGAACAGTACGAACATGATCCATCAGTTTTAACATCAATTGCACTTTTCCACTCGGTTATACGTTCGCACATAATTTTTATAACCCATGTAAAGCGTTGTTGGTTAAGTACAGTCACAAACAAACGGACAAGGGAGGCGTAAACTGAATGAGCACAAAGCTCAAGCTACATAACAATCCATTAATTATGCTTTTCCACTCAATAGTACATTTGTATCTATTTTTTTACTTTACACACATGTACAGTCGCTAACAACTGTGTTGGGAGTAAAAAGTGTAAAACGAACGTATTTTACGATGCAGCGGACGTTTATGACGCAAATGAAATATAAAGTTAGATAGCGAAATGTAATTAGCGCAAAAAGTAATTAGTTTTGCACGCACTGACAATGGCGGGGAGTACACGGCGATTCGAGCGCAAAAAAAAAACTAAAATGTTACCGTCACAAATATTTGCTTAACGGAATCGTTTTCAGTTAGACTCGGTTAACAAGATTAAAAGAGCATTTAAATAGTTTTTTTTTTACTTTTATTACTGCAGTTTCGATTTCAAATGGAGCTAATACGAATATTGTATCAAACATTTTATGTATTTACAATTCAATCCTTGAATGCAATGTTTAAATTAGAGAACAAATTCTCGTCACATAAAACGGCTAAAGGCTATAGGTAGCGTACACGCGTAGTCACCAACCCGATCGCATTGACCAGTCGTTTCGCACAAATGCTGGACGTATCAGCGAATCGCGCTACAAAAGGTACGCTTTCAACCACTGAAAAATAAAACATCGCTGGAACCAGTTCCCTTATCGTCAATGCACAATGGAGTGCGGCCACTCCGGGCAATATTGGTAGCTTTTACGAACTAAAATACCATTAATACCCTTTTCCTATTTGTTTACGATCGAGAATAATGGTCTATTAAGAATGTTAAATTGCTAACGCGAAAATGTGCGTATTCTGATGATTAGCAAAATAATTGTTTACGTTTCTGAAACGTTAGTTTTAATAGCAATTGTTTCACTTATCTTAGTGATTAAATTGTTAGAGTTGATGGATTGTAATATTGATTTTCTGATTGGTATAATCTCAACTAAGTAATATAATAAGGTTGTAAAATTGTTTATTTGTAAAAATCACAATAATTGTAGTATTCAAACATTTGCACGCCATAGTATGTGGCAAACATGATTGTCTGAACCAATTTTCTTATAAATTATCCTACATTCAATTTTTATTATTGTATGTGTACACATGTTTGAGAAAATAAATATATCTTAAAGAAGGAAGTAGTAGAAAAAATCTGTCATATATTGAAAGCTACAGTATTGCCCGAGTACCATAGAATAATATTATATTTTAAAGTAGGTAGATTTAGTTAATTTCTATGTGTACGAAAGTTGCGGGTAGACTTACACTACTACAACTGCTTACAATACATTAGCTAGTTACTAATACTAGATGTATATTGTAAGCAAGTACTTTAATATGTAAACCTTTTGATAAAGCTAACTATTCAGTATTCACGTTGTATTTATATTTGTCGTAAAAAGAGGTAACGTGGCGTCTGTAATTAGCAGGGGCCGTCGTTATCACGTCGCCCGTTGCGTGTGCCCAGGGAACGCAATGTGGTCGTTATTCTTTTAATAAAATACCAAAAACTGGTTCATGAGTAATAGATGTGCATGCCATCATTTAAAATTTAAACTGAACTAGCTTTTGTTTAGTTTAGAAAAAGCATTTTTAGGTAATAGTGCCTTGTGCCTATTAAAATAATCTTACGTGATGGAAGAAGAAAAAAAAAAAAAAAATAGTTCACAGTAAACTAAAAAAAACCCTTAAACTCTAAGATCTCTTATAATTATTTCTCTTTGCTAGATTGAAGAATTTACCGTGATTATATACAAAAACTTACTTTCCAAATCCATAAAAATTACTCATGTAATTTTCTATCTATTCTAACCCTAATTAATACCGTAGTACATTCCCTCAACATAACCCTATAAATTATCCCACAAAACGAAACAACAAATTATAAATAAAAAAGACGTTGATATCGCACTAACGCGCAAATTGTTGCAGACATATTCAGACAATTGTCGTAATTTAAGTACTTCAAGCGCATTAGTTATCTCTTTCTGTATCATACGTTCCGTATTATCTATCGCAGTCGTAACAACGCCACGATATTTGAAAGCCGCTCAGTATGTACATAGCGTATCTTTCTTTATAATAATATCATTGGGTACAACCATTTCCCCGCCTTTCTAACACCACTATAACCCGGCCCTAAGCCGATCGATAAACGCAAAAGTCCGGTCAACCCGTCATAGCTCACCTCGCTCCAATCCCGCCTGAATTTATAACATTTAATAAGTTAACCATTCCATTTCACACCTATTGAGTTATAGTGGCGCGTGATATCAACCATTATCAACTAGTTGATTAACCTCCAAGTTTATAGCGATCGGTGTTATTGTTAGCGTAATAGGACTTCTAATTGGTTTCTTGAGGGGTTAGGTTAGTTGTGGGCTTAGTTCAGATCAATGGAGGAGTAGGTATGTCTGTCTCTTTTACTCATCAGATTATACCTATCTTTTATCTCTGTCGCACTTATTAAGTCAAGATTTATTCGATTTTCAAAGTTTTTTAAATATTTTTTTTTATTGGTTTTGTTTTTTTAGTAGGATTAAGGCCTTAACTCAGTTAAAGCTGAATTTATATACAATTTCAACAGTTTTATAGTCTAGTTTCGATTCGTTGTCTAATTTTAATAAAAGGTGTGACAGGTTAGGTATCCACAGCCAATTACTGAGTTTTGTGAACAAAATGTTCACTGAATGTTAATAGCATTTTGCACTGTTCATGTTGCAATCGCCAATCTATTAACAAGGTATTAAAGTTATGACATTATTTTGTCAACAGCTGTTATTTTAGACACGAACTACTTACTAGTGATCAACTATGTACCATAAAGTAGAGTAAAAAAACACATTTCTCGTTGATAATATCAAAATGTTATATCTTTATTCGTCTGATATAGATTTACGATCACGTTCACGTCTGCGCAATGCTAAACCTCACGATTTACGAGCAAGCCCAATATTGCAGGCCATTTGTAACACAGTGAAATCGAACCAAAACGTCGGAATTACAAAATTACTAACAAATAAACAAAATGAATTATTTATTTCTATCCGATATCTAAGAGCACGAATTTGTCTCCTTCCCTCAGCTAATTAGTACTGTATAATGACATAACGCGCGCCTAAGCGTACACTTCAGTGCAAACTTAATGATAAATATATCCATATTTGTCTATCAGTATAACTGGAAAGGCTTATCGTTCCGAATGCTCTCGTTAGCGCTTGTAAACTGAAACCCCATTACTGCCACTCGAAAATACCAAATAGACACCTTAAGTTGAAAGTCGTAAGGAAGAAATCAATTTGACGCCACGTTTAAGGTCTTTTTTCGCCCGGTACGCGCACGATTGCCTCTCCTAATTGGCTCGCCATCTGTTTTAATTCATTTTGCGATAGTTTTACAAGTATTTTATTGACGCGTGGCTCCGCCTGGCGGTCGGTGGTGTAACGAAGCGATTAATCGATTCGTTTGCGTGCGAGTCGCTCGATCGAGTGCTCGAGTCGAGTGGCCCGGTCAAGTCAATTGCTCGATTATTCGATTTTTGAACAAATATTCCTTTAGTTTTGTTTTATTGTTTTCTTTGATGTATTATGCGGTTGCCTTGTGAGTCCCAGTTTTGCAATTCTGATTTTACGGATTTTAATTTTTAATTTGTTGTATTTCAGAACCACTCAGCATGTAATTTGTTATCAAGTATAATTCTGTTGTTGTAATAATAAATGTTGGAATAATGTCCGTTATTAAACTTGTTTGTAGAAACTAAATAAGGCAGCTTACCAGGAAATTAATCGTAATTATGTGTAGGCATGAAAAATGGCCTAGTTTCAATACCTATCACGCTATGGGAGGTCTTGGAAGATGAAACAAGTAGCTCTTAATGCTCAAACTTAAGGTTGAAATTGATGTGGAAGCATAATATTTGCAAAGAGATAAGTCCAGTGGCATAGTCAGTGACGCGTGCTGCCATCTCTCGGACGATGACAGTAAATAATAAATCTTTAGATAACATCAGAGGCGAAGATTATACGGTACTGAGTCCTCATCACGCCATCCGTGCTTCCTGCACGGGCAAATTAGTAAAACACCTACAAACAATGTTGCCTGCCATTTGTTATACCACACACTTATGACTGATGCAATAAGGTTCAAACTCATTTGAGCGTTTGACATGCAAAGGCAAGTCACAAATGGTGGTGTAGAACACTGAATATATTTTTAGTAGTTCGCAGAAGCGTACGCTAAAAGTTAACGCCGGTGCTTGAACGACAGAAGACAATGAACAGAACAACACAGTTTAAATGTTTAAGTGCCTAGTTAACGTACAGTTACAGCCAGACTAGAATTATGACCTGAACCTAAACGTTCTATTTCACCGCAGAGTAAACCACACGCATTCTAAGGACTCCTTGAAAATCGTCCTGGTTTTTTTGGCCGAATTTGTAACAATCGGCCTCGACCTGCGCGTTGACCAATTAGAAACACCCATTAAAAGCATTCGGCAAACTTCGTATTTTTTCGCCGCTTGCATTCTTTCACGAAAACAAGCGATGCAATTTAATCCGTCAATTTGCACCGAACAAACCGCCACCGGTAGCCCTTTTGAAAACGGAACGCTTCAATTGACTTTCGCGTTCTAAAAATTGGTACGTCATTATGTGAACGTTTATTCGAATTTAGTGTTGCCATAAACATTTTGTATTGTCAAAAGAAAACTGGTATTATATGACTAAGTTTTTTTCGCAAAAAACGGACCTTTTGAAGTCGAGTTTTGACGACCAAATTAATCATGGAACAAATAAATGTTCTGACCATCTAACTAAATTACGTCAAAATTATTAGTTAACTGGAAAAAGTAAAGCATTAAAATACTTAAAAGATAAATTAGATAGAAATCAAACAGAAAATAACAGTTGCTATCAATACCTCCGCCATGATTTGATATTAATTCAAAGACACTTTTGATCATAATTAAGATAAAATATGTAGGTTTATGGTGGCATACATCCGATTCTTGGAAAGATAGGCGAATGAAAGTTGACTACTGTTTTAACATAAAGATTATATCATAGCATCGGATGGGAAGTTGAAATACCGAGGCATATTATGATACGCCAACGTTTAATGAAACCTTACCAAGCCTAGCAATTCATTCCTTTTTTAAAAAACCCGGGATAAAGTTACATCACTATAGCCCAGTACTAACTGGGTTGTGGAGGTCAGATAGGCAGTCGCTCCATGTAAAATACTGGTATTCAGCTGCATCCGGTTAGACTGGAAGCCAACCCCACCAAAGTTGGGAAAAGGCTTGTAATGTACGTTTTGTTTTTGTTCGGCATCGTTTTATTCGTATGTGTTATTAATAAGGAGAATAAAGATTAGCACTAAATCATCAAATAAAGTTAAACAGTTTTTCATGTTAACTTATTAATTACAGAATTAGAATTGCCATCTATTGCCTAATTATATTTTTTATTAGGCCGTTATCTCGGGAAGTAGGTACGCGAAATAATCCGGTCTAATAAACATGCATAATTGATAGATATTAATTTTTAACGAATATTAGGTAATCTTGGCTACACAAGAACGATTAATAAAGAAACGATCATTTTAATTTTATTATCACGAGTTCTGAATAAAAATGTAAAATTTTTGAATTATGTTATAATAAATTCCGGACAATAAATTACAAAATAAAACTTAAATATGGAATTAATAACTTCCATTATTATTTGGTTCCGAGTTAATTAAAATGATCAAGCGAAACGAATTAGTTAATTTGTCATCGACTCGCGCGCAGCTTCTCATTGTTGCCAGAGACATAAATTATAATATCTGTGCCTTCTTGGAAATAAGGTCGGGCACCCAATGGTTGCAAGACAAGAAAGCAAGAATTATGCATAACTAAATAATGTCGGTGAGCTCGTTTCGCAATCTTCCTATTCTTGCAAAATATTCTATTGGGAGAGAACGGTAGTTTTGTAGAAAAATAGAAATCTTATTGTATTGATTTACACCACAATTTGTTAAGTGATGTCATGCAGTGATTTAAGAATGAAAACTTTACGTCAATAGACCTTCGTCTTGGTGACTCACACATAACAGTATACAAAATAGCTAATTAATGATAATTGCTTGTGATATTCCAATTATCATTTCATCAGTTTTTATATATAAATATCGAATGGTCTTATGATATTATTGCGAAATTATTGCTTAGTCTTGCAAGCCGAGTTTGCGAGTCCGATGGGTGACTACCTTAACAAGACATTCTTGTACCGGCTTCGTAAATTGGCGGGAGCTTACAACTTTAGCCAATAAATTATTCCCCTTCATTTTCTTTATTATAGCTAGTTTTAGTTATAATTTGAAATTCGTGGAATATTAATTAGGTTTCTTTGATATTTTTGCCTTTTAAACAAGTTTTTTGTAATCGAATTTCGCACGGTCAGAGTCAAATGTCATTTTGTTATATTTTATTCGCGTAGGTGTGAATTATTAGCTACTAATTGGTTTGTATTGAAAAAATATCATAGAAGTTGTTCAGTTGCTTTAATTTTTAATGACCCTTGATCGCTTTTTCGATTAATGATTGGGAAAAAGTGTTAATGAGCATCCGTGTGTCCTTCTAATTGGTTACGAAATATAATTTAGTATTTTGTGATAATGCGGATGTTGGGTAAATCAAGATTAATGTTCTTTTTTTAAAGTAAGTAAGATTTATGAACGTATGAGTGAGAATTTCGCAATAAGTGTCTATTCAAACGAACTCTCTTACCTACTACTTAGGTGTGTACAAAACTATCGTTACAAGACGAATTTCACGAATAAATTTGAAAGCGATAAACACAGCTACACTTGAACCAACTTATTTGTACAGGTGGGAAAACATAGAACTAAAATAAGTGTACCAAGTTTGACATGTCGATGCATATTTTCTTGTCAAGCAGCGCCATCTTGAACTGCAAACTTAAAATGGTCATACAGCTGTCAGTGTCATCATTGCTATAGTATATCGACGCTGACAACTCTTGAGCGCCGCGCCTAGTATTAGATGGTAGTGCTAAACGCGTTCCGTTTTTTTTTTGTGAAATTTGAACTATTATATTGTACAGGCGCCAGCACATCATGTTACTACAATCTGTCGAATTTCTTTAATCGATTTTCAACTTTGTCGCTAGAGCATTAGGTTCAAGGTTGATTGGGAAAATTTGACAGTTTCGGGTAGCTTGATATGCTGGCGTCTGTACATTGGGCTGGTCTGCAACTCCACGTTCAAGGCGTATATTTTTTATGTATGTACTTTGTGTTTGAACGTAACATTATGTTATATAGTCAAAAACCTCAAAATTAAACAAAAAACCGTCATTGATCCGTCATATAACATTCCCGCATACCTTTGAAAGAATCCTCACATAGTTTCAATGGAAGGCATCCTTAATGGCTAGTCGTATCATTGCGCTGTGGCCCGAGGTAGGTGGGCAGGCGCGTGGGAGACCGGCAGACGTCCTGCTGCGCAAGCGACGTACCAACATTAACATGTTCATTTATTAATATACTAGACCATAGAGTTATGTTAAGTGTAGAGGTTTCCATCAATTTGTTTTGAACACACTTTTTTACTTCGATTTTTTGTGGCTTTTTCGTTTAATAAACTATCTGAAACGAATCGCTTATTTATAAATAGACGAGAAGCAGGCAACATAAAAAAAACACATATCAAAATGCATTAGCGTGTACGTGTTTACTGAATTATTTGTTATTTTAAAATAAAAATCTCTTGCAACATACATACCTGCGAAAGGAGAATAGAGAAAAACAATGTTAATGTGCCATGATAGATGTAATGTATGGAAATACGAAGAATCAATCAATTTTTTTCCGACATAATTTCGATCTCATTACCAAATTACAAGTAACCTTTTTAATCTCAATTACCCAGCTGATTGATACTTTGGATAAGGCATTTCAACCACACATTAAGAAAATTAAGTATAAACAATTAAAACGACTTAACCATCAAGTTATAACGTTAAAAATCAACTTTATTGGGAAAGGACCGCAGCGAGCGGGTTAAAAAAAAAGTTGAAAATGTCAATATTGACAGGTTTGACCTAAAAATGAGCTCACAATAATTAATGAAGACAACTTTCACTTTACCCAGTAGCTTTTGTATTTAATTTGAGTTTTAGCTACTGTATTCCCACGACATTATTATTTGCAGCAAAGAAATTCTCTTGAGAAATAAAAAAAACAGCGAGTTCTGACGTTTGTAATGACAGATGTCATATTTCTACATGTCATATTTTTCACACGCAAAAAATAATGATCTAGTGCTTCACCTAATTTGATTTTTAAAAACAAAAAGGTTTGGATGAATTCAAAAAGAAATAAGCTTCTTTTTTTCAAAAGAATCTTGTCTATTCCTCTTAAGGCTGTGTACACATTAAAGACTCCCCGTGACGATCGTAGGCCGATGTTCATTGCACAGAATTATAAGGCCGTGTTCAAGTCAGCGTCGGTGGCGAGCGAGTCAAGTGGATCTCTACATGCAGCTAATTAATATACCACTTGTCAATTAAGCGCACGATATTGTGAACTGTGCCTTACTTTTTGTATGCTTCGGGTAAAAATAAAGGAGTTGGAATAAAGTTATGTGTTCGTTGCGAATGCTCATAGGTTTTACACGAACGGTAGCTAGGTAGGACTATATCATATTTGTTTTTTATTTAGGTACTTACCTAACCGGTATTTTCAAACCAATAATAAAGCAACATAAACACCTTTACGTTATCATCTGCCTAGCCTTTTCCCAACTATATCTACAATTATTTTAGTTCTATGTTTTCCCGCCTGTACATATCAGTTGGTAGAAGAGGTGTTGATCGCTTTCAGATTAATTCATGAAATTCGTCTTGAGTCTGTAACGATAGTTTTATACACACCTAAGTAGTAGGTAAGAAATTTTGTTTGAATAGGCACTTATTACGAAATTATCACTCATGCGTTTATAAAACTTACTTACTTTAAAAATTAAAGCAACTGAACAAATAAAAAAAAATAGCCCTTGGTAAGACAGGTTGTCAGACTTTACAATTTTGTCAAAATATTTTGTACAGGATGTAAGGCCCTCCACAAACTGATGGGGTGAATTCAGTATATCATACTCAGATGACCGGTATGTACAAGAAATTATTTCAGGAATGATATGGGAATCCAAAAAAAATGATTTGTTTTATTTCCTCATACGCAATGTATCGGTACCGTGGCAAAACGCACGCACCCTGTCAGTTTGTGGAGGGCTGTTCCTTTACCTTATTGATATACCCTGTACATCAACCTGCGCCTGAGTTTATGAGTTTCGTCCACAACTCTTAGAGAGGACAGCTTAAGACGATTATGTAAGTAACTAAATGAAATTAACTTTTGATTAAAAGTCTGTTTAATAAGTGCGCAATCGCGCTTTATAATAAATAGTCAGCCGTAATTACCATAAATCATTAATTTTCTAAGATTAAGACATTAAAGTGCTAAAGCTCTTACAAACTATAGGTAATTTCAACTAAATATAAGTACAAAGTAATAGTAAACCTCTTAGTTAATTTATGCAATTTTGCACAAACGGATATTTGTAAGTTATCGGGTTGTTTTAATGCTTGACAATAATTTATGGCCGTTTTATATAATTTGATTCTCTTTCATGTTCTATGATAATCTCGACGTTACAACTATCAAAATTTATGATACCTATTACAATAGTTACACCATTCTCTTTAGTTAGCATAACATAACATCACGCCTGTAATCCCCGAAGGGTTGGGAGCGTGTACCTAATGTTACACTCACATTTCGCCAGTTATGTTTAATTGCCATCAAGGCACAAATCCAGGCTCCGTGGCTGCTACTGAGGAATTCCTGATGGGAAAACCCAATAACAATTTACCTGACCCGGGAATCGAACCTAGGACCTCATGCTCAGCAGTCGCGATTGCGACCACAAGACCAACGTGGCAGTCTTTAGTTAATTTGGTGTTTAAAGATATAATCATTATTCCATGGTATACTATCTTGTCACAATCCAGTAAGCGAACCCAATGAAAAGCAGTGATAGCTTAGTGGTGTGACCGTCGGACTGCCAAGTCATAGGTCTCGAGTTCGAACCCAAGACACGCAATTCTGATTTTTCGGATTCATGTGCGTAATGTATAATTATCACTTGCTTCGGTGAAGGCAAAAATCGTGAGGAAACCAGCATGCATGAGAGATATTTTTGGAGGGCATGTAAAGCCAAGTCGGAGGCCCATGGGCGGCATTAAAACTCTGACACCAGGTTAGGCACTAACCACACGATAAAGAAAGAAGATGTCTGTGTTGATAATATAATAGGTATCATTTTTTTTGGGTAAATAAAAAAATAGAAAATTATTTAATTATGACCAAACATTTTGTAAATTTTATGCACCCACCAAACTGTGTAACAGTTTGTCGGCGGGATCTTGTGAATAGGTTATTCTTCATTTCTTATATCGGCACAGTCTATAAAAAAGTAGACTATGTTACGGTGAAAAGATGAGGCATTCCATTGAAAGCACCAATTTGAAGAAAACCCGTGCGACTAGCACCTAGAGTTTTCCATATAGCGCATCTATGGTTGTAGTAGTTACAGAGGGAAATTAGCTAGTTACGAACTTGTAGCAGGGTAGACTGTCCAGGGTATACAGGGTGGGAGGGACTCTGACGCAAAAACCCATACCACGTATTCAGTACATCATTCAGTGTAACAGCAGCGGGGTGCGGTTGTGGCGCTGTGTCACAGACTATGCTCCATCTCCTATCCTGCCCTCTTAGCCCCAAAACTTGTAGCCTAAGTGACCTCTGTGCTGCCACCGACGACTCGGTAGAAGTGGCGAAGTTCTGGGCTAATAAAATATAAAAATTGTCGTGCCAGCGACACGAAGAAGAAGAAGTACATCCGAATCCCCTCCATATAGAATTTTTTACCGGTAATTAAAAAAAACCCAGTTGTTTCCTGCAAAAGTGCAATACCTACACGGTCAAAATGTATGGAAAAGCAGTTTTTTTTAAATTACCGATGTGGGACGTGTGTCTACTTACTGTATACGTGGTACCCGTTTGTGCGTCGTTGTCCCTTCCACCCTATTAGTAAGGGTCACACTCTTATACCTTATAACGACGTACGGAAACACGCCATAAGCTACATACACACTGTCTGAAAGCAATCATATTATAATTTCTTACGTCTTATAAATCGGTAATTGCAGCAATATATCCTTCTTATTGCTTTGTATTGCTGCTCATTTGATCGCTATTATTGCTTTAGTACCGTGTTATTGTTTCTGATAATCTTATGTTTTATTTCTCTTGAATTAAATGATCAATAAAATTAATTTTTATACGACTTTAAAAGGTCGATCTGACTGTATGTTTTTTTTTTTGGTGACTTTTAAAGGTTTCTGCATAAAATAGGTTTTTGAATATATTTTATAATATTGGTGAACTTTTAGAAGACACGCACTAGAGTTTGACTTGCAATAATTTATATTTTTACCGAGCATAATAACTCAAATTGCCATTTTAAACAGACAACTTACATATAATATCCATTTCGTTTCGCATATTTTTGCATATACACTCGGACGGGCCTATTGTAAGTACCTACGTAGGTACGGTCGGCAACGAGAGTCATGCTCCTAATTATAGAAGCATTCCCAATCAATTACCGAGTATGCGCAACAAAACTGCCGCGACCGCTTCATTTGGTGTAGCGTCAGCAAAAGAGTCAATTAATAAAATGTAATTAAGAAAGTTTATCTTATTCATAATAATTGGACATGAAATGCCAGAAAATTGTATTTCTCGTTTTGAATTTTAAGTAGGTATAACACCTGCTTGGCGTTGATAATTACTTGAAGGTGGTATCTACCTAATATGGCAAAACTAAATTAAATGACTGATCCAATAAATATCAATAAAAAATTCTGTTAAATACAATTTTGCAGATATCCAATGGAATCTAAACAAAAGTTTTAACAAAAGAAACTAACCAAGAACAAAAACAAAAATAATCTTCAAAACCAAAATTGTAATACAAAAACTGAAGCAAAATGACATCTTGGTGTTTAACAAGCAGTCAAACGGCGCTGTCAGGCATTGGCGTCGAGCCAAAATACTAATGTTCCATTGAATAGTGCTATTTGTAAACTGAGGAGAGCGGGACAAGTATACACAGAGCTCTAACGCTCTGATGCTCTTAATAGGGGAGCCTGCCGTTTTGCCGAAAAGATTTTGACCAAATTTCATTACCCAAACAAATTTTAGCAACTTTTTTTTATACCATTGCAATATTTCGAATGATTTTAGTACGCATATTTTTACTTGGTCAAATTTTTACTTGGCAAAATATTACCAAGTATAATGTCATTATGGCATTTGGTCTTTACTCAAATGATTTATTACAGCAAACAATCTTCAGACAATAAACGTTTGGTGAAATGATTTGTTAAGACAAAAAATATTAAAGCAAAAATAGGGTACGTTAGGTTAGGTTAAAACTGTGACCCCCTACGCACGAGCCGAGCGAGCGTAGCGAGCGGTGCCGCGGGAGCGGCCGGCGAGTGCCAGAAACGACTTGCATTAATAGAAAAAAGAGATTGTTTTTAGTAGGTTACCCGGAACTGAACTATTTAGATTTGGATAATTACTTACTTATTTAAAAAAAAATGGTCAGGTTAGGTTAAAACTGTAACCTCCAGGAACGACTACATTATATAGAAAAAAAGGATGGAAAAAAACGCACTACCAAAACTAACAAAAAAAAAAAGAATAGTTAATATTCATATTATTATAACCTGTTTAGAATTTGTCTTATTTGATTTTGCGTAAAAACTGTTATTCCAACTGAAATATTTGACTAAATAAAAAATGTTAAAAGTACTTGTTGGTAAACAAGTTATAAGTTTAAACGTTCACTTCCCAAACATTAGGTTTGCGTTAAAAATTTTTGTGAATAGATTTTTTGCTAAGTAATAATTTGGCAAATGAAATTACGCGAAAAATTTTTTGGGAAGTGAAAATTTGTCAAATGCCTTTCGGTCAAACAAGGGAGACCCTCTTAATAGATCATTTAAGGCGAGGCCATAGTGTAAGCGAGATAGATGGATACTTTTTTTTTTAAATATTTATCTCAAGAAAGAAATGAAGAGGGAAAATACTGACTGACAATAATAAAATACTCCCTCCCACTCCGCCCAGAGCGGGAGGAGTTATTTAATGATTTTCCATCCCAAAAAAAAAGAGGGAAAATACTGACTGACAATAATAAAAATCATCATCATCTGCCTAGCGGTTTTCCAATTATGTTTGGGCCGGCTTCCAGTCTAACCGGATGCAGCTGATTACTATTATTTTACATGGAGGATCCTTATCTAGCTTAAGTTTTAAATTTTTTTATTAAAAACATCATCATAGGAGAAGTTAACTACAAAGATAAGGTTCTGGCTGGTAATAAAAATAATTTTGAAAAATGAACAAAAATTATGTCACGTGAAATTTTTAATAGAAGAAGAGTAGATCCCGATTAGTTTAAGATGGCATTCAAATAAATGGCATAGACCAAGTAAGATGGAAGATATCTTTCTCAATACACATGAAAGGTCTTTAAGTTGAAGTTATTTATCTTGGAATGAATTGTTTAGATGAGAATGTTTGATCATAAGAGCCGAGGTACAAGGTATATCATATTAAATGCCACTGACATCAAAGTGAGAAGCTAAAAAAGTGGAGTATTCCATGAATAATGGCCCTATTATGCTTGAAACGCACCTCTTCACTCATCCGTGTGTTTCTTTGCGTCATAAATTAGCATGAAATGATATTCTAAAGCGCTGTTTTTACGACATAAAGAGCTGAGGCTAAAGAAATATCTGTTGGTACTTCAAAATGGAATTTAAAAAAAAGCATTTGTCATAGAAAACTATTCAACGCATTCCGTTATCTGATTTTAAGTATTCCTTGCTAACATTAGATACGATTCACTCCAATAATAAGTAATGGCCTCCACTGAACATAAAAGCGATCACTAAATAGTTTTCCAAACATAAATTTAACAGTTAACGGCTAAGCTATCCACTTCCGCGTTTTCTATGGCCCCTATATGAGGTAAAGATTGAGTGCTGATGAATGGTCCGAGTTCGGGATGTCGTTTGATCGCGAGATAAATATTGTGGGCGTATTCTTAAGGAATCCGGGCTCACACAACTAATAGGTTTAATAGCTCTTTGTTGAACATTATAAATTATTAACAACGATATCACTATATCTCTAACGTTATGAACCTATTATTTTTAAAACACAACGTCGTTTTAAATATTTCTCCGTTGCGGTGAAATCGGCAAATGAGTTTTTTTTCTTTAATATTTTAGTAAATGTTATGATGATTGTTTATTGCTAAAACAACCGCGATTGTGACAAATAAAATAATGTTGTTGTTATTTTTCTCGCTGAAATCTAAGTGAATATATTTTTCTCTAGATAATTTATCGCAGTCGATAACTGAAATATAAATTATAATGATGTGTGATCTTTGAACTACAAAGGAATTGAAGTATTTTATAGCTGTAGTATTAAAATTATTTGTTCTCATATTACTTTATATTCACGGATAATAAAAGAAACGCATAATGTTAAGTATCCCGCAAGACGCAAAGAATGCCCGCCTCTCTTGTACAGACAACAAAAACGTCAAGTATACGCTGCCCGTTTAAAATATTGGAATGAATGACATACCACGCCTCGCACGATTAATGGTGGTGCGCACACAAAAAGCAAACATGCTCATTAATATATCAACTGTCTTTTTAGCAGCGCACTGAAACATTAGGTACCGTCAGCACAAACGTTCAGGATCCGAATTGATTTCCATTTTTAAATTGTCACAAAAAATACTCTCGGCACTTTTCATAATTCATTCGCTAGACATTCCTTTTACAAAAGAAAAGAAACAAATGACGATGCGTAACAATGGAAAATGTGTTTAAACGCGTTTAAAACGTCTCATATTTCTCTCGTCGCTCACAGAGTCACAACACGGACATAATTCAGCGGGCTAACATCTGTAGTCAATATCTCTTTATACAATTAACAAGAGGACGAGAACAGACAGTCCCATATAAGTATTTTTAAAGGAGGTAATTTAACAGCTCCCGGGCAATTTTAAGAAACGCTGCACACGTGCGTCGTATCCGAGTCATTTGAACTTTTTTTTTTCTTTTACCGCTTTCTCATTAATAATGCAAGAAATTTCGTTAAGACATACAGTAGCGTTTATTAAAAACACTGCTTCATAAGAAGAATAAATCAAGATAAGAACGTGTTCATGGAGAAAATGCGGTGACTTAAGTTATCTATTTCTGTTTCGCCGTTTATGTAGAAAAAAAAACGTGGCACTTAAATCGTTAGTGTGCATCGGCTCTTAGCTTTATTTCCGTCTTGTCGTCGGTACTTGCTTTGACGTCTGCTAAACACGACATTAATACACTTTAGCTTTTTTTTGACTGTCACATAATTTACGTTTTTTTTTCTTGACTTTTTTGTGGGACATTAGCTATTAAGCGACTGAACTGTTTGACATTGGGATTAATACGTCGGCGTTCCAAGCGCCACTCTACTACTGTTTTAATATTTTGTATGTGTTCAGATATTATTTGTAAATGTTCTCCACGTTAATGGTTGTTTTATATTTTTACAAGGTTTAATTTTGACAAGTTGGCCGGACTAACATTTTATTTTTTATGCGTTTATTAGCAATTTTCTAGAAAAAAAATCATTGTCCAATCTTTGAGAAACTAGCATCAGTATGACGCTTAGACCATACATAATATCATATGTCTCGTTAAGCATAATGACGTGCGACCGAAATTTGTATCATAAACAATAAAACGAAAGTCTTCACAACACGTGTTCGTCGATCAATCAACGATCACAAGCATTAATTAGTACTTAAATACCAATTAGTTGATAGATAATTATGTAGGTTAGAGTCTATTAAAACCGTCGAACGGAGCCACTAATAAATTACAAATCAAGTTTTTTTTATTGAATCACACCCAAATTACTAATAAAACCAGAAATTTGTTGACGAATCCACTAATAGAGGGACAAGATAATGATTCAGAGAGACATAAATATATTATTCAATCACGAATTAATTTGATTGATGAATTAAATGAATTAAACGGTCATAAAGTTACACAACGGATTGCGCGTGCTCAGGACGGAGATGATCCGACATAAAACGACACCAAAATTAACATAACACTTGATCAATAAAACCGTAATGAGTGAAGCCCAGACATGACTTCAAAGGTCTTTAATGAATACTTCTACTGGGTACCAGTGGCGAAGGTTCCATACAACTCGATTTCTACCGGCTTCCCTTTGAAAAATGGCACAGTCAGTATTCTATTGACAAATAATATAATCACATTAAAGATATGTACCGGCTTACCTCTTACAAAAACTGACTCTTCGCTACTGCTGGGTACAGTGGGTGCGCAACAAAATAGTTATCTCTCTTTCATATCTTCGACGAGTGGGCGTTAATCAATTCTTTTCTAACCAGCTGTGGCAATAAAATCAACGATTTGCGTACTAATACGCTTGTTTTCGTCGCTAAATAAGTTTAAAAATTACCTCGTGGAGATTTTATCGGGATTGGATCGCGGTTCGTTTCCTTTAGCCTTTATTTTATATGAGTTTTATTATGCGATTTATTAATCCAACGGAGGAGCGGACTGGCATCGGCATTCCAATCGCCATTCGGCTGCTTTGTGTTATTGAGATGTAACAGTAATGTTCATGCTATTCATACTTGCAAGCGGCATGTCCGTCTACGGATAAATGTTCTCGTTTATCATTATTAATATTCATAGCACCTCCATTTGAGAACATTTCGAAACTGTTTGCGTCAAGAAAAATGTGATCGTGTAAGACAACTGGAGTTTTTACGACTTGTTAATTAGTCGTAAAATACTTCTTGAAGAAACCCAGACACTTTTGCATTTTTGGAGATCCAATTTGGAATATTAATGCTTATTTCGGGCGTTATCTGTCGAATGCATCAACTAAATCTTTGAAGCCAATCTCTTTTGACATATCACACAAAGGCTGCGAAACATCATTAGAGATCGTTTCGTTTACAAATTAGCCTGATTAATTTTACTACCCACGTTTTTATTACATTGCAAAATTCTGCTACATTATGCGAGGATCCTGTTTAGCCATTAAGCCAAAGTTTTTATGAATTCGGCTGACTGTTTTTTTCTTTCTTTGCTACAGATGCTAATGGTGAGCCGGCGAAGCTAAAGTGCAACCTGCGCAAACACAAACCTAATCGGAAGCCGCGCACGCCTTTCACCGCTCAGCAGCTTCGAGCGCTTGAAAGCAAGTTTGTCGACAAACAGTACTTGAGCATCGCTGAAAGGGCTGAGTTCTCATCGTCGCTGGGATTATCTGAAACTCAGGTGAGGATTTGACTTTGATTTTTATGTTTATTACTGTATTATTCAGTACTTAACAAAATCTAGAGACCAAAAATCAACAATTGGTTTCAAATAAATCTAATGATCTTAGAATACTAAATTTATGAAGCATAAAAATTTCGTAACACATACCTACCCAAAGCTTTATTTGTTTTTTTAGAACATGGAACACTTACAGTTAAAAATAATAATAACAAATGCATGTGAAGCGAGGGGAGATTATGGAATCCGTGGGAACGCAACTCTCGGATTCCATACACCTTAGATCCCTCTCCTCAACAGAAACCTACAAGTATTTGGGTATGTCGGAAGCATTAGGTATCAATACTGCCGACATGAAACAATCGTTGAGGGAGCGCTTCTTTGGCCGCCTGAATAAAGTACTAGGTAGTCTTTTATCAGGCGGAAACAAGGTGCGCGCCTTCAACGGTTGGGTCATGCCGGTTTTGATGTATTCTTTCGGCATACTCAAATGGACTCAGACGGAACTTGATGCCCTGGATAGGAGGGTCCGTGCACTGCTGACCGCAAATCGAATGCATCACCCACGATCGTCGGTGATGAGACTGTATATCCCGCGGAAGTGCGGGGGTCGTGGCTTCTTAAATGCTAAGACCCTGCACAACCGTGAGGTATGCAGTCTCAGAGAATACTTTCTAGAAGCCGACGTGGGGATGCACCGAGATGTGGTCTCAGTGGACAAGGGCCTTACCCCGCTCTCATTGGCTAACGAGAACTGGCGTAAACCTAGAGTATTAGACACTAATGATCGCAAGGAGGTATGGCAGGGCAAGGAGCTTCACGGACGCTTTTACCGGGCCCTACATGGGCCCGATGTAGACTTCTTAGCGTCCGTATCCTGGTTGCGTTTCGGTGACCTCTTCGGGGAAACCGAAGGTTTTGTCTGTGCAATAATGGACAAAGTTATGATGACGAATAACTACCGGAAATACATTGTGAAGGATGGCACGGTTGACATATGTCGGGCATGCCACCGTCCGGGAGAATCGATCCGACACATTATTTCTGGGTGTTCTCGTCTGGCTAACGGAGAGTACTTGCATAGACACAACCTCGTTGCCAGGATTATCCACCAGCAACTTGCTTTGAAGTACAACCTTGTGGGATCAGAAGTGCCATACTATAAGTATGCGCCCGACCCAGTTCTCGATGATGGTAATATCACGTTGTACTGGGATCGATCTATCATCACTGACAGGACTATTGTTGCCAATAAACCTGACATTGTGGTGATAGATCGATTGGAGCGTCGTGCAATGATTGTTGATATAACGGTCCCGCATGACGAGAACCTCGTGAAAGCAGAGAAAGATAAACAATTCAAATATCTAGATCTGGCTTGCGAGGTTGTCGACATGTGGGACGTGAGTACAGCAGTCATTGTACCGATAGTTGTGTCAGCCAATGGCTTAATTGCCAAGAGCCTCGACCAACATCTGAGGAGGCTCTCGCTTGGCAGCTGGATCAAGCGCTTGATTCAGAAAGCAGTACTTCTGGACACGGCGCGTATTGTTAGGAGGTTCCTCTCTCAAGAGCCCTGACCACCGGTAGCTCGGACCCTGTTCCCGATGCTGGTGGGCTACTATTTTTTATATTTTTAAATGTTTTTTTATAGTGTTTTGTATAGAATATTTAAAAATGTAAAAAATATGTATAAAGATAAATAAAGGAAATAATAACAAAATATAAACATATGATCAATAACAATATTTCAATTTGTCTACAGGTAAAAATCTGGTTCCAAAACCGAAGAGCGAAAGCGAAGCGCGTTCAGGAGGCGGAGATCGAGAAACTCAAAATGGCGCAGTTTTCTCGCCACCCCCACCACCTGTACCCCCACCCCGCGCTGCAGCAGTATTTCCACCCCCACCACCTCATGGGGGGTAGACCAATGCCCCCCATGGGCCTGCCACCGCCGCATCTCATGGTCCAACCACCTGTGTCCGGCGGATCACCCTCACCCAGCACACAAAATACAAGCCAACAGTGAAATATAAACAAAAGACGTTACAAAACGTGATCAAAAATTCAAATTCGGAACAATCGAACAGTGAATAAAAGTTTCTAACAAAAAGTTCCGAAAATATTATTTAAAAAAATATTTTTGTTTTTTTTTTTGTCTGCTGTCGCTACCGTATGGTTGTGAGTGCGGGGAATTTGACTTATCCATAAATAAAAGTTGTAAATTATTGTGTAAATATAGACTAATGGGAGTTTAGACCATGCTGTGTTTTAGGATTACGTTCAGAATTAATTTAATGTATAACTTGTCGTAGGTAAACCTTACCTTTTTACCAAAATTTTATTTGATTGTATTTCAGTACAAAATTCGTTGACCAGACTTTCGAATTCAGTATGAACTATAATATTGTTGTAAATAGGATTTTATTTTGTACATTGTTATTTTAATTCTGTAGTTAAATATATATTTCTTTGATATTGACGAAAAATATTGTTTTATTATTTACCTATTTACATTTAATTACGTACATTATAATTATTATATTTACGTTTATAATTACGTACTTTGAGATAAGGTTGATTTTGCAGAATTGACCTATCGATAATGGTGGCAGACGTGATTAAAATAGAAATATAAAGTGCCTATAACCATAACATTTTCATTGATTAACTTCTAGAACCTAATGAGCAGCGCTGTATTCAATTTTGAACTCTAGCTCTGTTTACTTTCAGTCTCAATTAATATGTTTTAATTTTTTTGAATGATCTTGGTATCTAACAATACGAGCCGATAATAATATGTTGTCAATTGAGTGTGGAGCACTAATTTAAATATATCCATTAAAGTTAATTGCCTGATAGCAGGCGGGGTCGGGTCGCGCGATATGTCGATAGCGGCTTGGTGATCTACAGGGGGATGTGTAGTGCAAGACGGGTGAAAACACGTAGACAGCTTTTAATTTGCGAAAAAAATCTTGAGTTTAAATTCCACAATTTTCGGAGGAGCTTGTCGCAAAATAATAACAGCCGCTCGGGTCGATCTTTAGGTTAAGCCGTGCTTGCCTAGGTTAGTCTGTGGACGAGTGAGCATACATTACATACCGAGTTTCCTCCGTGCCTCGGAAAGCACGTAAAGCCGTTGGTTCCGGCTATCATTTGTAGATCTTTGATAGTCGTTAGGTAGTCAGTGGCCCAAAAAGTCTGACAACCAGTCTTACCAAGGGATATCATATTACGCAGCACTAACTGGGTTGTGGAGGTCAGATAGGCAGTCGCTCCATGTAGAAACATGGTATTCAGCTGCATCCGGTTAGACTGAAAGCCGACCCCAACATGGTTAGGAAAAGGCTAGGCTGATGATGAATTTTCGGTACGAAGAACGATGAACTGGCGATAGAGTCAGGCAGGGGAAAATTCTAGAAGGAGAAGTCAGCGGTCTACGACTGCACGTTCATTGTGTGCGCAAGAGTAGGTGAAGTTTGATGCAAAACTTGATTTCCAGCTGTAGCCCATTGCAGATCACGAAATATTGTTTGTGACAGAAAACAATGAACCAACGAAATTCTCGACATGAGTTGTATTTAGTTGTGTTGTACTTTCTATTGTGAACCTTGCATCTGCGCAATGAAACCCTCGTCGAGTTGAACACTTGCTGCAATCAGTATGACCTACCTTTCATCTATTTCTGTATCTCTGGTAGTTGGTTAGCCTACTTAGGGTAAGAATGTAGATAGGTACACTCGACAAAGTAAGCGGTTGACCACTTTGAACCCATTAGCCTTTAGCAGTATAGTTCAAAGTGGTCAAACACTAACTTTGTCGAGTGTACCTAAGTTCTACCTCTGATAGATGAGACAACTTTTTAGTCAAAAATTAAGTATTTGGTTAAATCAAATGTATGATGAAATAATTTATATACCATTGATTGAGATGCATATAATTGTGTATTAACTACGAATAAGTAACTGGTTGAAAATATTTTCACATTGTGTAAAAGAAGAAAAATAAAAGAACACATTTTTAACATCACACCCTGTAGGTGATGGATTTGGTTAATAATTTCAACTGTTTGTGCCCGAAAACAATTTTTATCATTTATTATTTATGATGGCGATTTACCTACATCGAAGATGGCCCACATTTGAGACTTGCGCACTCAGTAATTAACTAAATAATAAACGTTTTGATATCAATTGAGATGATGTAATTAATAATTATGGTCTTCAATTTGTGTGTACATTGTTATACCACTGACCAAAGCCCATGCTGTCTGCTAAGGTAAATTCTCCTTATCTTCTTATAGCTTTGGCCCCTGGCTTCGCTTGAGTCAAATCGATCCATCAAATTAAAAAAAAATCACTTTATTATCTCGATGCATGTATGAAAATCTTATTTTTTTCACGAATCGGATATGGGTTTCCTTGGGAAAGTTGTCTAAAATGACGGGTAGACTCACTTCCTTGAAGGATGCAGGTGACAAAATCGCCACCATGTATATCCAGAAGCCTATAATATGTTATTAGGGTCTATACGTGTACTAAATTGTAAGCAAATCCGCCCAGCTAGCCGTTTAAGCGTGAAGCAGTGACACACACACATACAAACTTACGCGTTTATAATAGTGTGATAGCTACGGCTCGAATTCATCATCAGCCTAAATTTTTCCCTACTGAGTTGGGGTCGGCTTGCAGTCTAACCGGATGAAGCTGAATACTAATATTTTACATGGAGCTACTCTTATCTAACCTCCACAACCCATTGACCGGGTAACATGGCACCTCTTCTTCTTCTCCTTAGCTTGTCGATGACAATCTAAATCGAGTCAGCCCAAAATTTGGCGACGAGTATGACATTTTCAGTAGCGTCCATCAGCTCCGGTTGTGTGCACGCAACAGGACGAGCAGAACACGATATCAAGTGGCACATCGGTTCGGTACCTCTTGGTAAGACTGGTTGTCAGAATTTCAGTGTTCAGACTTTCCGTAACGACTGTCAAAGTTTTACCGAGGCCTAACAGGAATCACTGAGGCACAGAGTAAGTAATCCGTAAGTAACCTGTGATAAAGTTGAATTTCGAACCGCATTAAGAATCACACTGAATATTGTGCGTTAACCCTTGGATCAACATGTTTGACATGACAGCACACCTGTAATACCTGAAGACAGAGATGTACTACCGAGTCCACTGAGGGCCTACCACTTTTCACCCTTAGGCCGTAAGTAACAAGGTTGACAAATGTTCAACCCTTAGTGCTCTCGGTAGTAACTATGGTACCGCTCAGTTCCTATAAAGCTAGATTGCACATCCATTGACACACTTCTTTATACATCGTTCTCACATAAATGTATAGTCTCCACATGAATGATGTAACCAAGATTTTGTAACAATATTTTGATTTAAAAGAGTGTCCATGGACTTTCTTGCCCGTTCTTCTCCATAGAGATCTACGCCTTGGAATGGACAACTACAGTACTTTTACAAGTTATTATGCCTTGTGTCTGTGACTTTCTTTGTTTTTTGTGACATTCAAAAGTGCCTGTAATGGTCTTATTGAAATAAATGCTTTGAGTTTGAGTCGACCCTCAGTGCACTCGGTAGTACCTATGGTACCCCAACCTTTCATCAGATCCTTTAGAACATCGCACAGTACCTATAAAGCTGGATTGTGCAATCACAGTTGGTGTAGGAAGGTATCTAATCATGACGACGTAATAGGTATCCTACCTACTTAGTGATAATAATTCATGTTCCATTCGACTCGAACATCGCCTGTTGGGTAATAGGATATTGGATAGGTCAAAAGTTTAGTCTTTATGCTGATAGTTACTTATCTAATATATTAATTATGAACTATTAGGTAACTTTCATTGGTATATGAGTTTACTTAGTAAACTCATCATTATTTTTTCATGAATCTATCAAATGGGAGCTGCTTATTATCTATGTTTTCAAAAATGAACCTGAGGCATTTTTTTTAAGACATTGTTTGTAGTTGACATAATGAGAAGCTCGTGGCTAAATAATAACAGCCGCTCGGGTCGATCTTTAGGTTAAGCCGTGCTTGCCTAGGTTGGTCTGTGGATGGATGACCACCCATTACATACCGAGTTTCCTCCGTGCTTCGGAAAGCACGTTAAGCCGTTGGTCCCGGGTGTCATTTGTAGATCTTTGACAGTCGTTAGGTAGTCAGTGGCCCAAAAAGTCTGACAACCAGTCTTACCAAGGTATATCGTATTACCCAGTACTAACTGGATTGTGGAGGTTAGATAGGCAGTCGCTCCATGTAAAATATTGGTATTCAGCTGTATCCGGTTAGACTGGTAGATAGTTGGGAAAAGGCTAGGCAGATGATGAATGTAGTTGACCTAAGTTTACCTTGGGGCTCACTGAAATCGGTGAAGGAAAACATCGCCGTGAGGAAGCCCAGAATATGAAATCGCCAATCCGCTTTACGCAAGCGTGGTGATCAATTCTCATGAATCATGTCTGAGGCCTGAAAATTATGGGCTGAAAAACTTACGGAGTTTTTAACGAGAAACTAACTAATAATACTTAATTCCGCCACCTCCTGGAGAAACCTGGCTACAGTACACGCACTGCGCACAGGTGCCTCATTAGACGGCCTTCAGTCTTGCTATAGACCGACTGCTTTAATGAGTCCTCCGTCTTGCCCCATCAAAGGCACATTAAGCGCCCACAATATCCCACAGGTTACAGGAACGGCTGCATAGAAAAACGCAATTACATTTATTTTTTGTAAATGCTAATAAGAAATTGTTATAGACCGACTGCTTTTATGAGTCCTCCGCCTCGCCCCATCAAAGGCACATTAAGCGTCCACAAAGTCCTAACAATATCCCACAGGTTATTTGCTTTAAAATAACCATAATCCACGTAGGTATTACGATAATAATTGAACCAATACGTGATCAACCATCAGAATATTCCATTTAAATTGATACCTTCGCGAGGACTCATTAAAGCTGTCAGTCTATAGCAATATTGCTCAGGAGACTGCTCTAACGGATGCTCATAAAGTTCGTAACACACAAGAAAATAACCAAAACTTGGTTACAATCTACAGCAAAACTAAATCAAAGTAACTCCATCTGAAGTCATCACCCACTACTGCAACCCATCGCCATATCATTACATCCTAATTAATATAAACCCGTACATACAATTACTCCGTAATTAAAAATAACTTACTAATTTATTACGGAGGCGGGCCCGCCACTTAATTGAGTGAATTAATCACGTTAATGTTGCGTGCCTGTTAATTTTCAGGCCACAAGCCTGGCTTTGTTTCAGACGAATCGTGTCGGCTCGAATTTGGCTCGGGAATTTGGTGTAGTGGAGCAGCAGAGCAGTAGTTCAAGTCTGTTTGAAATGGTGGTAAAGTAACGTCAAAATGTATTTTTTATTTTATGCGATATTTTAATCGTTACAGTTTTTTAAGCTTTACTAAAAAATAAACAGATAGAAAAAGGCAGTCGCTCCATGTAAAATACTGGTATTCAGCTGCATCCGGTTAGACTGGAAGTCGACCCCAATATAGTTGGAAAAGGATACAAAAAACCAATAAATCGCTTTTTTTTGTACTTAAAATACTCGTTCGTATTTTTCAATTCAAAAGTAACAATTTTCAATCACAATTAGATTACTGTCAGTGTTTTGCCCTACGCCCCAAGTTGTTTCAATCCTGCCACGCTCATTTAGCCCAACTCTTGCGCATCAAGATATCTTGTGTAAGTGATCATCTAATATTCTCGCCATCTTTTTATTAATTCGTTTTATTGTCGGATATATTTAGTTTGGGACAGCCACTGTTGTAGGGAATGAGTGACACGGCTTTTTGAAGTCGTTTAAGCGTGCCACATTAAAGATGGGTCAGTTCTTTTGCAATTAGATTTATAAAAGAGGGTGTTTTGTATTAATATATTCTTGAAGCCTCGTCGGTGTAGTGGTTGGGAGCTTTACTGCAGAGAGTGAAGTCCTCGGTTCGATTCTAATCGGGCAAAGTGTCATTGACTGGAATTTCTTAGTTACAGCCGCGATTCAGGATTTGTCCCCGGTTGATGGCAATAAGCTTGCCCTATTACACGGGACTTAAACATAACTTAGGCACCTCTGCCTAACCCTTTGGGGATTACAGGCGTGATGTTATGTTATGTTAAACATAACTTCTGAAATGTGATTGTATGTACACGGCTGCCTAAGTATACCTTTTATATTTGAAGTAATTTAACAGGAAGCCGAAATTATTTCTCTCTAACTTCTGCAGTTTACCTGTATTTTGTAATTCGAGGACCGGTGCCCACGCTAATTGGGGAGCTTGCAAATATGTCAGTGTTTAGTTGTGCAGCATTACCTACACTGTACTGATGGCTGATGGAGCAAATGCTTCCTGTGAAGACCGCGTATCAGCAAGCGTGGGGATGCCCTCCAGCTAAATGCACCGACGGCACTAAACGGTGGTTGGGGCAGACTGGATGCTGAAGTCGGACAACAAGGTGGTGTTGCTTGGTGAGGACTACTTCCGGCAGTGGACTGCGATCGGCTGCCTTGATTGACACTGTTCTGAATTTTCATCATCAGTGATAGCCTAGTGGTGTGATCGTTGAGCTGCCAAGTCATAGGTCTTGAGTTCGAACCCCAGACACGTACCTCTGATTTTTCGGGTTCATGGGCGTATTGTATTATTATCACTTGATTCGGTAAAGGAAAACCAAAACAGCATGTACCTGAGAGATATTTCTCGACGGCTTGTAAAGCCAAGTGGGAGGTCCATGGGTGGCATCAGAAACTCTGACACCAGGTTAGGCACTAATCACACGAAACAAAAAAAACGTTATCTTTCAATACCGATGCCTCTGATCTATCAATCGCAGATGAAGATTGGCGCTATGTAACAACACCTTTACAAAACTTCACTTCTCAACCTGGCTATTACTCTTACTGTTACCTGGATCATCCCACTCCTGGGCAAAGGATGACCTATGTCTTTCAGCTCTTTCGACTTAGGGTTAATGTGGCCACCGGTAGATTGTTTTGTCCAGCTCTTCCGCCATCTTCTGGGGGTCTATCTTGACAACCTATTACTCTCTCTCTATTGTTTCGTCTTTGATAAAGTATGATACATCCAATTGGATAGATCCAATGGTGTTTCAAAAATTACCGAGTTTACTTGTCCAGTCAATTTATCTTTTCACCTTCTGCAATTTTACTACAATATGTACTGGCACGTTGATTAAATAGCTCAGAGCTATGTGATCTGTAACGGAGCCGTATCCAAGAGTCACATATACAAACTTATTGCTCATGTAGACATTGCTCGGAGTAAGCGATGATGAATCGATTCCATTGCCTTTTTGTTCTAAAGAATTTACAGAGTGAATTTTCTATTTTGAGATTTTAGAGTGGTTGATTTTCTTTGGGAGGAATGATAGTTGCTAAGAGGCTTGTCCGACCTGTAACATAAGTCATTATAGGCCTATAAAAATAGTAATTTTCGACGTTGTTATTTTTTCGAAGTATTGCGCTGAATTAGAAGTGAAATTTAACAGGGACATGAATAAAACAGTTGGAGCAACTTAACTGACTGGCATGACCATGCTAACCCTGGTAACCATGCTGTAAAGATCTTCTTAGTGCAAATAATTGTAGAATTTCTCGGCAGCTATCTTGATCAACGGAAAATCTCTAAAAGCAACCCTGCAGTCTGAAGGGAAAATCTAAAAGATTTTAGAGGGAATTCCTAAAAATTACTTCATAGATTGAAAGATTCATCTGCTCAATAAAGTCGAATTTTCTTGAGCTGTCAAAACGAAAGGCATAACCATCATAGTACAGACGCCAGCAAATCAAGCTACTACAATCTGTCAAATTTCTTTAATAGATTTTTAACTTTATCGGTGAAGCATTAGGTTCAAGGTTGATTGAGAAAAATTGACAGTTTCGGCTAACTTGATGTGCTGGTGTCTGTACGTATGTTAAACAATTGTGCCGCTGGTTAAAGTGGCGTTAATGTGTGACAGCATGGCAAGGTGACAACATGCAGCTATGTTACACTGATGCGACGCGATGGAGAACAGAGAGGAGTGATGGTACGTGAGATATGTTATGAAAGTGGTCGAGGGAATGTGGATGGACGTCAGACACGCACGGCATCTCGTCAACATTGACAGAAGAATGCAAATTGTAACAAGAAAATGTTAGAGTTATACAGTATATATTTTTAGGCACTCGAATGATGTTGACGGGGGCGCTGTTGGTGAATATTTTTGTTTATTGCTGTGTCAAAAAAGAAAAATAAGATGGCGGCTTTATTTTCGATTTTGGCCACCCGGTAAAAAATCCTGCAGCTATATTTTGAGCTGAAAATCGGAGGTCAAAAAGTTATGCAATGTTTTACAAAGGCTGGCAATCTTAGTCATGATCATATACTAATGTGCTAGACACAACAACTGCAACAAGAGAGTGGAGAGTAGCAGTATAAAAAATATACCCTTCTACAATAATACACCGATCAACTCTTGCGCAATAATGCGATTTCTCAGCCCACTTTACAGTACCATGAATTTATTGTAGCCAAGTACACTGAAAATTATTTCCCGATAACCGTAAAAATACAATTTGTGGGAAGAAAATAACCATATCTTGTGGAATATTGGTTTGTACAGTAGACCGCATGGCAGTGGTAGCAAAACCAGTAGAAGCTGTCCGCGTGAAATTGAAACTACGTACGCAGTACATAAGGCTTACAATAGGAGTAGAGAAGGCAAAGAAACGATTGATGGACTTTTTTATATTGGTACAAACCCGCTACACTATTCCCAAACCACTGCAACTCCTGAAAGCCAGAACCAAAAGTACGACCACCAGAAAAGCGCCGAGACAATGAAGCTCGACGAAGTCCCAGAGAAAAAAATTAACTGTCTTGGATCCCGCAACGAAATTCATCAGAAAAGAATTTCGAGTAGGAAAAATTTAATTGTGATAATAATAATCGTGGAAATTACGATTGATACGAGTGTGAAAGATGATATGGCTAGAAAGGGGGTGACTGCTGAGATGACGACGATTTCTTCATCTTAGCGTGTCGATGGCAATCTAAATAGTGTCAGCCCAGAACTGAGCAACTAGTTTGGCGCTTTCGGTAGCGTCCATCAGTTCCTGTAGTAAACAGACAACAGGACACGCAAGACACGATATTAAGTGCCCCATCGTTTGTAGAACAGCACCACATTTACACTCCAGGGCAGAGTCATTAATGAATCTCCACCTGAGCAGGTTTTCCTTGCTGCGACCAACCTGAGTCCGGAGTCTATTTAAAGACTTCCAGGTCAGCCATGGCAACTCATGTCCAGGTGACGACTAAAAGATAAGCATTATTATTGGCTTCTCGTTTTTTGGATTATTTGTATGTACTATAATATATATTAGTTCATTTCATTTTATTTGTAAGTAGGTATGTGTATTAGTATGTACCTATTTATATATATATATCAATTATTTATGTTAACAAAATGGTAATTTTCTTATTTATTTTTTTTGTACTCTATCACAATGCTATCCTATTTGACCCAAAGGTTGACTGGTAGAGAATGCCTTGTGGCATTAAGTCCGCCTATGTACCACTTTTGTACATGAAGTTTTAATAAATAAATTATGATTACGCTTGAACAACTCAAGGTCAAAGTGCCATCCATTGTACATAACATAGTTCGTTTATTATTCAATTGTTAGTTTTATGTTAGTACTTAACAGTAGAATGGGACCATACCGTCCGTATAGGAAATTGCTTGCAGGGTTTAGATTAAGAAACTGAATTGTAACATCTAGCAATTCCACGGTAATATTGTAACAAAAAATATATGCAGCGAGAGCTGATTTGCTGCTCGTATAAGCATAACATTTGTCAAGACATAAAATAGAATGAGCATAGGGTCTAGCAGTAAAACCTAAAATTGAACAATTCTGCAATCTTTTTTTTTTCGGATGGGAAATCATCAAATGACCCTTCCTGCTCTGAGCGAAGCGGAAGGGAGACTCAGACTTGTACTGACTAAAACCCATAACTGTTCCTTATTTACCCTTTGTGTTCTAAGGCCGAGGTATCTCTTTCGAACAGTCCCGCATCCCCGGCAGGCATCGGCCCTTGCGGACCCCTTCCTTGTTGCTGACATCTCTTTGAGGCGCGCGTGGAACACGAACGCGCCGTCAACACGACCTGTCGTCATAAGACGGCCGAACGGCGAGCTAACCCATTACTCACCGTCCACAGGTCCGCGCCCAGCCCCCGACGCGCGTTGCGTCTCCCGCGGCGGCTGGGACCCTCACAAGCACTATCTAAGCAACCGAATAGTCAGAGCGTGGAATGAGCTCCCAGAAGATATAATCACAGCTCAAAATGCCCAATAATTCGAAAGTTGACTAGACAAACATCTAATGGAGTGCAAAAAGAATATCTAGTGGGAACCAACAGGATACAGGCAGCTCAGATCTCATATCAACTGTCTCAACTGCCAGCCTCATAATAAGTAAAAAAAACAATTAGTTCAAATCTGGCTGGGAAATAAAAAAAAATTCGTCTCAAATGTTTTTTTAATAGGTACTCCCGAGTCCACTGACGGTCTGCCACTTTTCACCCTTATGCCCTAAGTAATAAGGTTGAAAAGTGATCGACCCTCAGTGGACTCGGTAGTGTCTATTACTGCTTTTAAAATACTGTGTCTACGTCTGTTATCCAACTTTTCTGTTACAGGTCTGCTCTAAGCTAATGAAATTAGTAGCACCTTTGTCACAGCCTTTGTGCTTTTTATCCTTATGTCATCTTCATCATCATCGGCCTATAGTAGTCCACTGCTGGGCGTAGCCTCCTCAATCGCACGCCACTCAACTCTCATCCAGTTGCTATCAGCCACCCTGCGAAGATCGTCACTCCACCGAGCCTGAGAGGTCCCACCTTATGTTTGACGATTCGCGGTCTCCACTCAAGAACACGTCTACTCCAACGGTCATCGGTTTTACGACTAATATGGCCGGCCCATTGCCACTTCAGCTTACTTATTCTGTGAGCTATGTCGACAACTCTGGTTCTCTGTCGGATCACCTCGTTTCGGATGCGATTCCTCAGAGAGACTCCAAGCATAATATATCCTTATGTATTTTTTCTTATTAAGTATTGTCGAAAAACGACCATGTGGCTAAATAATAACAGCAGCTCCGGTGGGTCTTTATGATGAAGTGTTTTCGAAAAACATCTAAAATAAACATTCAAACCAAAATTTATAACCAAACAAAGCTTCTTCATTCACGCCTCCACAATAAAAACATACGAGCATACTTTTATCAAAAGCCACATTTCTCAATCAAACATAATTAATGGTGAACACAATAATTTATTGAGCCTATCGTAATAATTATATTGTAACAATTATTGTTCCGTTAAGAACACATTAAGATATCGTATCGTTTGGCCGACTATTAAACTTGGAGAGAGGAGCATGTCAATAATACTGTCACAATAATTATTATTGTAGTTTTACGAAAATGTCTGGTGTACAGGCAATTGTTTATTTGGGATTCGTGGAAAGTATTGCTGTGTAAAAATCTTGTGACGCGTGGCTATAATTTAAACTATCACCGCCATCTTGTATTTTCGTGACAGTGCGGTACCTATTACAAGAGCTCACAAATGTTTACCAACGTGAGTGTCAATGTCAATCGAACGTCGATAGATCCTTTTACTTGCAACGTTATTTTAGACTTTCATAAATAAAAGAAAATTATAGTCCAATGAAAGAAAATTATAGTCAAATGAAAGAAATTTATAGTCAAATGAAAGAAATTTATAGTCAAATGAAAGAAATTTATAGTCAAATGAAAGACAGTCTTCTGTCACGTGCATCGTAGAAACTCCTACATTAAATTTGTTTTGTACAATTTGTTAAATGTCAGCCCATTGGCAAATAAATCTTCGATGTCGATGCGTCCGAACTGAAAAATGTCCAATCGGAATGATTAAACTATTTTATTTAAAACATGTCTGGTTTCAGAGGCATCAATGATCTTATTCCATTACTTCTTTGCCATAAGATCTTATTTCAGTAGAGAAATATTCCCAATACAAGATTACTACTTATATTTAAGCACGAGTAGGTTAAACTCATGATTTCATATTAAAAGACAGCGTTTTATAATTTTCTAAAGGTACCTAGCAGAACTGGCCAAGTTACGCCTTGCAATAATAATCATCAACCAGTAGGAACTTCTTGCGTAGTCCTTGCTTCCTTAACCAACATGGTCCGAGAATTTAACGTTCATTAACATCATAACATATCATCACGCCTATTATCCCCGCAGGGTTCGGCAGAGGTATACCTAATAGTACACTCACATTTTGCCAGTTATGTTTTAAGTCCCATGTAATATTGCCACCAAACCGGGCACAAATCCAGACTCCGTGGCTGCTACTGAGAGGTTGCTGATGGACAAAACCCAATAACACTTTACCCGAGAATCGAACCTAGGACCTCATGCTCAGCAGTCGCGCTTGCTACCACTAGACCAACGTGATCATATTTTAATGACTCATAAAGTCATGTTCCAATCATACGGAACCCGTTAAATACAAAGTAACAGTATCTGGCTTCCTCCCATATACACATCAATTTTACTACAATAAAGAAATGCCAAGTTGACACAAGCCACCGAGTGATACTGGCTAGAAGCTGAGTGCTTTATGACTTCCTCCCGACTGATAGACGGACAGACAGACAGATAAACGCGCTATTTTAGCTCTCAATGAATGAATGAATGAACGGACCGTAATGAATGATTGGTCTATCTTGGCGAATCTTAATTGGGAGATGGGTATCTGAATGGTGGTACGTGGTAGATACATGTTATGGGGTTCTTATGATTAATTAGTTGATTTCATTTATTTATTTGCAACACCAGTATTTATTTGTATCTAGTACGTACATTATTTACAAACTACAACTAGATCTATAATAATGAAAATATGTACAAGTATATAAAAGGGGGAAAGGAATTACAGGACGTCCAAAAATTTGTACACATCGCTGTCGATAGGAAAAGTGCCCCGAAGGCTGGCAGCATTGCCACGCTGGGTGACAATGTTGCCAGTTAAATTCCCTTCATCAAATTTTGTTCGTACATTATAATTCCACTTTGTCATAAAATTTTTGCTGTTACAAAGTGGGCTGAAAAGTTGTGTGGTAATCGGTTATCGTGGAATGGACATGTGATGCGGGGGAATGAGGAAAATCTCGTGATTCTTCACCACATTAAACCTTGCCAGGTTTGAGTTTGAATGTGGATGGCTACAAGGATAGAGGAAGACCAAAAAAGCGATGGATGGACTGTGTGAAGGATGATAAGGCTAGAAAAGAGTTGACTTCTGAGATGACGAGTAATAGAGCCGTATGGAAGAAGTAGACTTATAAGGTAAGGCATAGTAGATGCTCTTAACTCTGATTGTTTTTGGGCGAAAGTAGAACCCCATGACATGAATCGTAACTCCAAAACCAATCGCTCAGATACTCCACTAATAATTAATCAAAGATTTGAAAATGAACTCTTTCAAAAATTTATAACCACTATAATAGTTATAAAATTCTCTCCTACCCATACAGAAGCCGAACATAATGATCAATAAACACATCAAACAGATGAAATCCATTTTAAATTAATACTAGATATGTTTATATTTCCACCATTTTGAGTTAATATTAAATAAAGCTAAACTATTAAATATTTAGTGGTTCGTTTAGAGTCGCGACACGTCCGTATCGTCAGGTGGCGGCTTCTTTGTGTAAGCGTGAATGACGGTCGTTTGGGCAACGTGGGGTTGGGTGCCAGTTACGGCGATTTTAGGTAGTGTAACTTAGGGGTGCTGTAAACAGCAATAATCGCTTGGACCGCTCTTTAAGTTTCGCCGTGCTTACCTAGGTTGGTCCGTGGATGGATGACCACCCATTATATGCCGAGTTTTCTCCGTGCCTCGGAAAGCACGTTAAGCCGTTGGTCTCGGCTGTCATTTGTAGATCTTTGACAGTCGTTACAGGTAGTCAGTGGCCCTAAAGTCTGACTACCAGTCTTACCAAGGGGTATCGCATTACCCAGTACTAACTGGGTTGTGGACGTCAGATTGGCAGTCACCCCATGTAGGATACACATGTCAATGTCACAATAGCATGACTTGTGACTCCTAGTGATATTACGTATCGAAATCGAAATTTTTTGTGTTGAAAAAAATAGCATTGAACAGATTCCATCTGTAGTATATTATGTTTAGTGAACTATTCTCAATGTTTTAGGCGGTTAACAATAATTGAGAAAAAATTTACTGCTATTTTATTATTTTATAGATTGACTAAAATTAGTAGTTTTACTTAAAACAATAAACAGTATTGAAGCTTTTCAGTCGAATTTCAGTTACCGTAAACTTAGCAGATTGTGATAAGAAAATAAATAAATTTTAACACCTCCACTTAACACCTCCTCCCCGCTTTCACTAGCACCCCAAAACACTCGTCAATAAGCAGGCAATCAAATCCACTGTGGAGGGTTAAACCGATATTGGGCCACAAACAAACATAAAAATGGACAGTAAACTTTTACGAGCCACGATTTAGTGGCCCCACTGACCTATGTTCCCCATGGAGAAGCCAGGTCAACTTCTCCAGTAGTTAATATTCTTCTCCATAGTGCACTACATTTTTATTTTACGATAATTTCTGATTTTTATTTTATCTTATGAATAGAAGCTACCTTTAAAGTGTACGAGAAGATAATTATGTGATCGTAAATACGGATTTTAAGTACCTACGATTTATTATTTTCGGATATTAAGTTTGAGATATTTTGTCGTAATTTTTAACACAGTTAGATGGAATATATTGAGATTATTATAAGATAGTTGGTGATAAAGATATTAATATGTGGTTTAAGGATAAGAGCAGTTTCATGACCAATATCTATGTATTTGCATAAACTGATAAGCAGACTTTATCCAGGTCGAGGTGTGTTATTGGGTTTTTCCATCAGATATGTCTCAGTTGCAGCCAGCAGGAGTTATAAAAATAATAAAATAAAATAAATAAATTGTGTTTTAATTCAGGCAAAATGGGTATTTTATACAACACAAAATAAATTTAAATAAAATAAAAACAGTAAAGTAGGTAATCATAAAAAATATCATTAAAAGTCATTAAAATCATTACGAAATAATCAATAAAAATCATTAAATAAAATATCAATAAAATCACTCAAGAATCCTCCTGGTTGATGGCAATAAGCTCGTCTCCTATTTCATGGGACTTAAACATTGCTGATGTAATGTGGGTGTACTATCGTACCTCTGTCTAACCTCTAGAGGATTACAGGCGTGAAGATAGGAGACTATTTAAAACTCCTTTACAGTAGTACTTTTCTTCGCAGTAGGAATTAATTTATAGCCATAAGATGCATTTTTAACAGTCAGAATTTGTTATGATTAAAGTTGATATATCAATTAAACAAATACAGTTTACGGTTTTTATTTTACAACATTAAATAACAAATATAAATTACCATTTTACCAATTAGAATTAATTATTCTGACATTTATATCAACATGGATAAACATTTAAATTAATTAATTTAATTTGATGTGTAACATTTTCCCTCCATACGAAATAAAATCTGAATTCATTATTTTTTTTCTGAATTCTTTATCTTAAAAAAACATATGTATTTTTATACTGTTTTTGAGATTTTAGAACGTTGTAAAACTAAAATAACCGTTATTTGCAAATCAAAATAGGTAAAGAGGTGTTAGGCTTGATAGCAATAATTCTATCATTCTGAAAAATATTTTTGTTATAAACTAGCGAGCATTGTTTCGCACGGTAATATCGATTTGACAAAACGTATTATAAACATAAAGATTCCAAAATAAATTCTATAAATGATAGTGAAAATCGCATCAAAATCCGTTCCGCAGTATAAGAGATCAACGCGGTCACACAGACAGACACGAAAAGTGACTTTATTTATGTATTTATAAAGATATCAAATTAAAATACGATTTCATATGGAAAAACCATCAAAACGCATTCTCAAAGAGTTTCGCTACAAACATAAAGTTGTAAATTGACGTAAACTACTTTATAATTCCGAAATTAATACACAGGTGTTGTGTATACCCAAATTAGGCAACTGTGGCGCAACGGGGGGCCACAATATTTTCTATAATTAAGCAAGCTAACGACCATCCATAAAGGCAATTACGATCATTATGTTTTTATTACGTTTTAATTGACTTTTTCTCATTAATATTAATATAGGCGTCTTGTTGTTAGGGGTGTCGGGTCGTCACAGCTTTGAAGATTCATGTGAAAGTTAGGGATAAGCCTTTATTTGTGAGCTAGCTATGAGCCAAGCTTAAGAGTACATGAGCTGGATTGACTGGCTCAAAAACATCAAGTATCGGTTTCTTCTAGGCAAGTGCTCCCTTTTTTTGTTAAGCGGTGAAAAATGCCTAACGCATACCGTACCGTCCAGGGAGGCGGTTTGGTTATGTGGGGCTTGCACCCACTAAAAAACACCACCGTGAGCCTACTGTCGCCTTGGTGGATGCAGCGAGAACTGCCTCGTATGACGTTCGCGACCCATCCAGAAGTGTGCTCCACTCGAGGCCAACGCAAGCCTATTTAGCATTTTTTTTTAAATTGTGTTTTTTATAGGCCCCTATTGTCGCTGCTCTCAATCAATGCAGGATATAGACCCAGGCTGTACACCACAACGTATCCTCCACTTCCGTGCCTTCAGCTAGATGGAACAAAACGTAGCTGGAACAGAAATATGCTTGAAATCATGTACCACTGTTGTACATGAAGTATAAATAAATAAATAAAATGATTAGGAACAATTACAGTGACAGTTTGACTAGAGCCAAACTCTAGGACATTGGAGCAAATCATTACGTACGATCCGTCAGTCTGTGGAATTCACGGCCGGCTTCTCTGTTTTCCGATCATTATAATCTAGATCTCTTCAAAGGTTTCTTCCAGGCAAGCGTGCTCCATCCTAGGCCGCATCATCGCTTCACATCAGGCGAGTAGTGGCCAAAGGCAAGCCAATGTAGTATTTAAAAAAAACGATTCTAAATCCGTTCGGTGAACACTTCTGTGCCGATTCTAAGGCTATGTTCAGACATGTAAATGGTTTTTATTGCTAGTCTGAACACAGCCTTATAAGAAACATTAACGGTCAAAGAAAATTATTCTCTTATTCAACTTCGGACCACACGAAGAATACTTTAAATAAAGATGTTTCTTAAATGTAGACAGGTAAGCAGGTTTAATATTCATAGAGTATTGTCGATACTTTTAATAACCTGTTTCGGTAATTTAGGAAGAAAGTAATCTTAATACAAACATTGCCACCGTATTAAATGAAAGAAGCCGAGAAATTATCAAGAATAAGTAGTATGCATGTGAGGTGCCCACCCAAACAAAAAATATGTGTTCTAGTGAACACGCCGCCGCGATACCAATTAACTTAGAAATATACCCGAATACGCCTTATCTCGGCCGGTCGGTTAAGGGTTAGACGGTGAGAGAGTTTTTGGGAATTGATGAACGAAAATAAGTTTTTTTCTCTTTAAAGTAATACATCAAGGTTCTTTGTAGTAGGTAGCTAAGTTATAAACTTATAAAACACTAGGTGTTGCCCGCGACATTAGTCCGCGTGAAAATATGATTAAAATACGATTTTTCCCGCATTTTGCAACTTCTTTCATTGATGCCTCGCTCCTTTTGGTCGTAGTGTGGTATTTTATAGCCTTTCTCGATTAATTTCTCTATCCAACAATAAAATAGTTTTTCAATTGGAACCAGTAGTTCCTGTTGTAGTAAGTATTAAATTGGAGAAAAAAAAATGTGTAAAAATATAAAAATATGTTTCAAATACAAATAATAATTGTGTGCACCCACGTTGGACATACCTAACAAAGTACAAACGCGTCATAATTTTCTCTACTTCTCATAAGTTAGGGAGCCAAGTTTTTGGGTATTTTTCATCAGTCCTGCATCATTTGAATTCTAGAAAAAAATATTAAGGTGGCTTGTCTTATATGGGTACCTAAGTGCAATCTTGAATTGATTTCGTGGCTGTTGCAGAGAGTGCAGCCTCTTAACCGAACAGCAGACCGCATCGTGACGTTTTATTCAATATAAAAACGTTTATCTCCAAATCTACATATATATTTATTTTTATGTCTCTATTCGGAGTTTTTCCGGTAGCCGTTAATAGTTTGAAGCCATTAATGTTAATTATAAATTCACCATTTTATCTCACATTAGTTTTATGACCTATAAACTCGATTTGGACACAATTTGTAAGCGAAATCCAACTTGTTTTAATTTATGTTTATTTATAGAGAGTTCGTATCAAGTCAGTTTTATGTGTGAGTGATTATAGTGTTGGGATGCAGCCGTGATTGCGCTCAGCGCCTAATTTGACTTGATAACTGAATTGAGATGGCTTCTTCGATGAAATGGTGGTTTCTTAATGACTCGTAAGTTATCAAAAGCAGAAAATGACTTACAAGTTTATGATGAAGACAGTGGTCTGATTGGTTTATTAAAATGATTAGGGAGAAAATTGTTTTCGTTAATTATTCTGTAGTATTTAACAGTTATTTAAATGGAGAGAGGCTGTGTACTAATTAGAGAGTAATGGAAAATTAGCGCGAAACCGACTACATCACTAACTTGACCTGTCATTCCAGTAAATCATCTTAAAATTGGGTGCTAAAGCATCATGTTTTAAAATATTCAACTCGGAATTGGTCCTTAATACCCAACACACGTCTGGGTCTTTTATCGTAATATTTAAGGTCCTTACTTCCATTTTACTTTTGCCGCTTACGATCATTCTCAAAGATATTCTGAAGACCATAAGCATTCGTTTCGAAATTACAGCGGTGAGATCTGAAAGGCTACAAAAATGTAAAAAAAAGAACACCCTAATTGCTTTTTCGATGTTCAATGCCGATTTTGTATGGCAACTTTCTAAAGAGTCCTAAACAAAATCAGCAATGGATAGTTTTGTCAAAATGGCTGTCTCAAAATTTAGGGTTGTCATAATAATTTCCATGTAATGTTGCAGATATATGAGTGTAGTTATTGCGATAAGTAATCACTTGTTAAGTGGGTTATTAGTAAGTAAAACCGCTTGTTAAAATACTTCCTCCCAACGTATCGTGCTTACCCTGATTTCTGTGTAATTGCGTGGTTAAGGGGAATGTAGACGGCCAGATATATTATGACTGAAGATAAGAAGTCCGCATGAACACAAATTGTGTGTAAATAAACGCATGTTTGAGCATTTGTTTTGCATTTTACGCAACTAAGGACCAGAAAAAATGATGCAAGAAATTGTATGACGTGACGGTACGAAAAGACTCTAGATGGAGTGATGAAGTCGGATGGCTGGTAAGATATGATAACTGCTGATCCTTGAAATTTAATTGAAACCTTGGACTGCTATAGGCCCAAAATGGATTCTAAGAGCTACCAGCAATTTCCATAAAGTGATGAATAGTAATTCTGATTAAGCCACGCTTGCCTAGGTTGGCCAGTGGATGGGTGACCACCCATTACATACCGAGTTTCCTCAGCGTCTCGGAAAGCAAGTTAAGCCGTTGGTCATTTCTAGTTCTTTGACAGTCGTTACAGATAGCATCAAGGGGTATAGTATTACCCAGTATTGACAGGGTTGTGGAGGTCAGATAAGCAGTCGCTCCATGTAAAATACTGGTATTAGACTGGTTAGACGGGAAGCCGACCCCAACATAGTTGCGAAAAGGCTAGGCAGATGATGATGAATAGTGATCCTGATCATACACTTTTGCAGAATAGTTTTCGGGGTGGTTAAAAGGTCACATTTGGTGGTCCATGGTCATCATGTCTATTGTTTTATAAACTTTTCTATGAGTTAAAAATAAACATCTCTATACAATAAAAAGCGATCTGCAAACATATCTTATAAACAAAGCGACTAGATCTTAACAATACCGTGTAGATGATTAGTAGTTAACAATCTTGCCAATTAATTATTTTATAAACACACACCAATTTACGTATTTGCTTCAAAACTGACTAATGCCCCGTTTTCACCAACTTAAACCGACACCCAAACGAATGTCTGTACTGTTGGAATTTCTACTCTGTGTGCTGAGCAGAGCGTTGAAAATCCAAGTGGTATTATTTAGCCATTCGTTTAAATGTTGCCTACTGTTTGTGAAAATGGATTGCGTTCCCGGATGACTGCGTGCGAGTATTTCAATGATCATAATTTAATTCTTCAGATTTATGATTGTTGTTTCAGCACCGTTTTAGGTTATTGGGTATTAATTAATGTAACATGCACGCGTGAATGCCGTGAGGTGGTAAGCAGAGACGTATCTCTTGCAATTAGGTACACACAAATATGGCCAGTTATGTTATGTGTGAGATTAGCCTTCAATTGCTATCAACCGGAAACATACCTACCAGACTGACAATTTCTAGTAGAAACTGAATTACTCTTTGCCCAACCTGGAAATCCAACCCTACTTGTATGGGGATCGAACTCTTTAAATCGTCCCTGAGAAAACAGTATTATCATTTTTTGCCAAGAACCAAGTCTTTCCGTCCGTCAGTCCAAGAAGAATTCTGGAGCAGATGTGTTGAAATGATTGATGATTACGAAGAAGTCGGCAATTTCTAATATCTGTGCTTCGCCTATTAACATTACTCACACACACATCCATCCATTTGGAACTTATTTTTGGATTTGGGAATTTGGATCCATCCATTTTTTTTGGATACACATCTATTTAGTGAAAATTACTATACTTAACTACCTGGGTTCGATTTCCAGGTCGGGCAAAGTGTAATTGGGTTTTCCCATTAGGAATTTCTCAGAAGCCACAGGAGTTTAGATTTGTGCCCGGTTGGTGACAATAGGCTCGTCCCCTTATACTTGCGACTTAAACATAACTGGCGAAATGTGGGTGTATATTAGGAACACCATAAATAAATAACCTCTATTCAACTGTCAATTGTTTCTAAAAATAATTTTAACAGTATGAATGTAAATCGAGCCCAGACTGACGCACCTCATCATTGATAAGAGTTTGAATTTCTCAGAATGAACAATAAAATTACTAGTAATATTAATAACAGTGATTTGTGCAGGAAGCGAAGTAATTGAGAAGGCAGTAAAAGTGATTGTGAGTGCCATAAATTAGTGGAGTATCAACGTTGTGATCCGGACTGCGCTTGCGACGGCCACGTATCGGATTTCTGCGAAACAGCTGGCTGGGGCCAGAATGAAGTTGTTTGTTGATATGATAAGTGAAAGAAAATGCAATATAAAACATTCTTTTTTATTACAAAACTAATAAAAAACATTCAATCTTTTATTAAATATACCTGTAAAATTCGGGTCTATCTTCACCAACGATGAATGTTCGCTACTAATGGGTGTAAAAATTCTCCTAACGAAGCCAAAATGTACTTGTTCTCCCCGTCGTCATTGCGATTGTATTTTTATGTTCTAGGCCATACCTCGGAACCTTCTAGTAACGGAGATATTGGAGGTCAAGTTTTTTTTAAGTACATTTTTTTTGCCAAAACTTGTATAAATATCACTTGCTTCGGTGACGGAAAACATCGTGAGGAAACTAGCATGCCTGAGAGATATTTCTCGACGGCATGTAAAGCCAAGTCAGAGGCCCATGGGCGGCATAAAAACTCTGACAACAGGTTAGGCTACACGATAAACAAGGAGATGTGAAAACTTTATTTTTAATACCTCCATGACCTCTACACTATTCAATGCATCCAACAGGACAATGTTTTAAATGTTTGATTACGTTACATTGAGTTCTACTTGATTCTTCCCCCAAAAAAAAGTTGTTTCACAGCATTATTTTTTGTAGAGTTAGGTACTTAGTTTGATATACAGAATTCTTGGTTGATGGTTACGTGAAGGGTCCATTTACATCTGTATATGTCATAAAATATGGACTTTACTAGAGACTTTCTAGATGGCTACAAAACTTCCTATTTACTGTAATAGTAACTGATAATCCTAATCACCATAATTTAATAGGACTGATGATAGCAAGCACAAGCACTTAAGATGACGATAGCGGATGCCCTTTGAATATTTTTCTGTGCTATTTTTTTTTTTTCGACACCCAAAAAAATAATTTAAAAACGTTAACTTAAACGTTTCTGACCTATTGGCATTACACGATTAATTTTAATTATTCATCCTGTCAACAAAAACCCGTTAATTAAGTTATTTCCCGTCACCAAAGTACTAGGAAAGCAGAAATCAGAGGTTATCACATGCATTCGTCAGAACAATAACTGAGCGCCAAAGAAATTCGTGAAGTCATAGTTTTTACATATCGATAAGCCGGCAATAGGTCCCGACCTCAGCCAGCTTGCTTATTATTTCTCAATTATTTTAAAACTGTATTGATCGGGCAGTCTTACTAGTCGTAGGTAGCTGGGTTTTGGAGGTCAGATAGGCAGTCCGTCCTTGTAAAATACTGGTATTCAGTTGCATCCGGTTGGACTGGAAATTGTCCCTAAAAAAAGGAAGATAAAAGACTATTTTAATCATTATAACATCACACCTATAATCCCCGAGCTAAGCAGATGTAGAAGCAGGTGTACCTATTAGTACACCTCAATTTTGCCAGCATTGTTTTAGTCCCATGTAATAGGGGACGACCTGAGGAAAATGTTGAGTATTCATGTTTTTCCATTAGGAATTTCTTAGTAGTAGCCACGGAGTCTGGATTTGTGCCCGGTTGATGGCTATAGGCTCGCCCCCTATTACATGGGACTTGAAGATAACGACCTCTGGTACAACTCTGCCTAACCCTTCAGGGATTACAGGATTACATAAAATGAATCACAAGTACGCCGGTGGTGACATCACGCGACCATCTTACAAGTCTACCCACACCACAGCGTGCTTCTACAGAGCTCTGATGTTCAGCTCGAGGTGAGTCGTGACATTCAATGTCTGATCGCGGCAGAGTTGAGACGTCTTGGAACTGTATCCGATTCATTGTCCCCGTGTTATTGTGTTAAGTTGTAATCTCAAGTAATTTGTTAGTTTGCTAAAAACAGTATATCGCACCCAGTGTATTTTCATTGCACGAAACCCATATGCTGCCCATATGATGTACGAGCCTTACGGATTTACCTGACAATCCGATATGTTTTTGTCTACTGAACAAACAAATCGAAAATTGATAGTAAGTAAAAGTAAAATTGATATAAAGGAAAAAGGAGTAAATGATAGCGTGAAGATTGACAGGGGGGAATGGAAGAAGAAAACGTGTTACGCCGACCCCAAATAACATGGGACAAGAGCAGGAAGATGATGAACAAACAAATCTTAGACACTCTTTCTTTAGCTCACCAATGTCATCATCACCTACACGTGTAGCATGGCCACCGTAGAAACGGGTTTCTTTGACGGAAGAAGCGACAAAATGACAGATTGTGTTGACAAAATGACAGATTTATTTTCACAATCTGTCATTTTGTCAAAGAAACCCGTTTCTACGGTGGTCATGCTACGCGTGCTGCCTAGCCTTTTCCCGACTATGTTGGGGTCGGCTTCCAGTCTAACCGGATGCAGCTTAATACCAGTATTTTACATGGAGCGACCAATGTATCGAACATTATAGAAACTCAACACAAATCGCAAATCTCTATTATAAACGTCGTTTATGTACACACAGTCATGTCTCCGTGACCCGCCGATAACAGAATGCAATAACTTTTAATTTTTATTGCAATTACTGCAGACAATTAACGTTTTATGACACATTTAACTGATAACACATACAGTTTGTTTTTCTCTACCGCTCTCGTTTTTATATTCTGTTTAATTTTTATTGACGCAGATTATTGTGAGGTGAGTACGCCTGTTAATAGTCGAGTGAACATATTTTTTTTGTCATTATATGGAAATTGTTTAAGGTTTTCTAAAAGTTTTTTTTTTAAGGTGGTCTTGAATAGCACCTGCATATAATATAAGTAGGAATAGTTCTATAAAGTCCTGTGTAATTTAGGATCAAACTATCTTGTTTCATTTTCTGTGGTAATTGCTGATTACTAATATCTGAAAGTATTAAAATAACAATAATTCTTTTGTTTTCAGACATCTTTGGCCTGTAGATGACGTTATTGGACAATTGACACAAAAAGTATAATAGGTAATATCATCAACAGTTCAGAGTGAAGTTGTGTAACTTAGGAAAAACGATTTTTAAAGTAAACAACACAATTTAAAGATAATTATAACTAAAAATATTTCATTGTTATTAGTTATTATCATTGCCATGAATGGAAATAATTAGTCAGAAGAACCACAATGAATATTAAACAAAACTTCAAATGTCATTAAAACAAAATCAGTTGCACTAAAAAACATAACTGTAAGTACCTAATTGATAATAATTAGCAAGTTTATGCAATCAAGTTATTTCATTAATTAACGATGTTTATATAATCACGATAACATCATTTATTCGTGATAATTAGACTGTAATTGTAGTATTGTTACCTCAATTCGAACATAACCACTTTGGCACGCCAAAAAAACAACTGTTTTAACTTTCTATAATGTTATGTGGTTAATTTACTATTATTGACCACTGAAACATTGGTTATGTGGGTTCCGTGGTTCGTCTTTGACCTGTTTAACTAAATTTATATTCTTCTCATAGTACTTACCAATCTTGTAAATTACAGGAAGTCCACTATCCACGTCTGACAACCAGTCTTACTAAGAGGTTTCGTATTACCCGGTACTAACCGGGTTGTGGAGGTCAGCAAGCCAGTCACTCCGTGTAAAACACTGGTATTTAGCTGCCTCCGGGAAGATTGGAAGCCGATCTCAACATAGTCCGAAAAAGACTTGGCATAATAGGTTGATGAGTAGTACCTTTTAAAATAAAACCTTTTCACAACGGACACCAATAGTGACATCTTACCCTGCAAAAATGCTTTAATTCCGTACTCTTATCAAATCGTCATTGAAATAGATGGTTAATATGGTTATATTTTCAAAATATTTAGAGTGTTGATAATTAAAATTAAATATTTTAAATAGCGATTGCGAAGCTGTATCGGGGCACTTGTACTTAATATAATAATAACCTATGCCCTGTAAATGATTGTTTTCGCTACTTATTTGCACTTTTTTTAATCCGCCTGCTCAGACGCAGAATAGACCTGCCAGTAAGTAAAGGTGTACTAACCAGTTTTCACATGCTGTGCTCTGATTCTCAGAATCAACATAACATCACGCCTGTAATCCCCGAAGGCTTAGTCAGAGGTGTACCTAATAGTACACCCAGATTTCCCCTGTTATGTTTGAGTACCATGTAATGGCTGCGGGACTGTTCGAAAGATATACTGCGGCCCTGGAACATAAAGGGCAAAGAAGGAACATGGATGGGTTTTTTGTTAAATCCGTGATAGAAAAACCAAATAACAATTTGCCCGATCCGGGAATCGAACACAGGACCTCATGCTCAGCAATCGCGATTGTGAACACGACACACTAACGAGGCAGTCGAGGCAGCGGGGGAGTCTATGAGAATCAATATCATACTATACAGGGTGTAAGCGGACCCTTCACGAAGCCGTCAACCAAGCATTCGGTACATCAAACTAAGTAACTCTACGCAAAAATTATTGCTAGGCAAAGACTTTTTTTTTGGGGTAAAAAAATCACGTTTTACAGTAAAACTCAATGTTACTCACTCAAAACATTCTGCTGATGTATGCATTGAATAGTAAGGGATTAGTGGAGGTATTTAAAGTAAAGTTGTTTCATTAAAAATTTGATTTGAAAAAAAAAACTTGTGAAAAAGCTGGAACTTTGACCCCCAATATCTCCGTAACTAGAAGGTTCCCAGGTATGGTCCAGAACAAAAAAGTGATCGCAATGACGGGGAAAACAAATGCCTTTCGGCTTCGTTAAGTCTAGTAGATCGAGCAGGTGATATATGACGACATTTTTTATCAATCCCAACTGAAATCTAAGGGAATTTAGACGTCCAATCCAATTAATTTAAATAAAAAAAACAAATAATGCATTTTTGCGACGTAATTACACGACGTATTTACATGTATACAAGATTTTAAAAGGTGGTAAGTGCCTTGTAATCATATAACGACTTCTATATTTGATCATATCCTGTCATTTATGAGTTGTTGTAACCTTTTTCTGTCTGTCTGTTCAGCACCTTGCTGTGAACGCTGATGGAGAATGCTGTTTTTTCTCTGTCAATCCCAAATCTGTATGCAAATTTTGGTACTTGCTATGTAAATGATTGCTTTATGTAAGTACACAATCAATGGGCCATGTCAACATGGATGTCTTGTAAAAAATATCTAAAAGGTTTTGCTGTTTCAATTTGAGTGTTATTGTCGAAGTCAGCGTTTTCCAGAAAGGAGGATTTAATTCGAAAGAAAAATCTTCATTACTTTGTAACCTTCTCTTTAATATTTTTCATCTCTTATCTCTGAAAGAAAATTACTTACTTTCGCGAACATCGCGGATTACCATCCAACCTTCTTTAACTTAGTTGTGATTGGTACATCTAATAAACTTTTAGTGTTACCAAAGTGTGTGTTTACGTCAATTCACCTTACTCAAAATACTTACTTACTTGCTACTTCTAACTTAAGCTGTAAGTGTAAAGTGCCAACTAGTACAGGACCTTACATTTAATGGTCCTTCGAGCCGGATTACCTACCTTATTTCCTGTTAAATGGGCTACGGGACCTTACATTCTGCAACGATTTATTTTTCAGTAGGTCCTCTGCATAGGCATTATTTAACAATCCCTTTCAAAACTCTTCGTATTTCTACAAAGACAGGTTGCTTATGTCAGTCACAAATATTTTGACTTTTCCTTCATAGCTATCGCAAACACGTACCTATCAGAAAGTTTAAGTCAAGAAATAAAATAGAATGTTAAGAAACTATTATACCTAACTATAAATACCTCGATAATAACCAAAGAAAACCACAACACAATAATCAAGATATCTCAAACCCTACATATAAATCAAAAATTCAAAATGGCGTCCAAACCTAATCGATTCACAATTGCAGTGTTATTACACGCATTTATTGCTAACAAAGTACCAGAGATAACCCTCAAGCGCGGTCCTGGCGACCGAAGAAGGCAAGGTTTTATTACTAATTAACCATATCGTGGATACCGATGTGCCTTGCTCGGTGCCAATCGCCGTCAACTTGTCAGCGGGTTGATGTAACTGTTGAATGCTAGTGGGGGTATTTTAGATCTACCAACGGATTTTTTGGTGTTAGTGGGTAGAATTTCTGTGGATATAATATAAAAATAGAGATCTTATGCTAAACATGAACATAGAAATATATTGTTCTTAAATAATTGCCTTTACTTTACAGACAGATTGGTGAATGAATTATGTCTTCAAAAGCGCATATAAGAAAGTCCTGCAACGATTTAACTCAGATTTGAAAAAAAAAATTATAAGTACAAATTATATCAATATTTGTATGACATATTTACTCCAAGTGTAAACTATCTACTTAAAAATGAATGTATCCATGAATGAAACATTAATTTCAATGAAATAGACCTATTTCTAATCGTAATCACTTCCGTCTGATAACAAAATAATGTAATGTAATAAATAATTATGCAAAAACATGTTACAAACAAACTTATGTACCTATCTATTGGCTGTGTAATTAAAAGTTCTAGGAATGTTATCAGCATGCATTGGCCTAATAGATAAGCGAAGAATACCTAATGATCCAGCGTCGATAGATAATAACTAAATTAATTAGCCAAAGTCGTAAGTTAATTCTCATGTTTTGATATAAGCAACACAGTTTGTCTTACAAAATAAAACATTAATTGCATGCATAAGTAAAATATTTAATGCTAGTCGAGCAACCAAACCAGTTTTTCTTCACAAATTCGTACAATATGCAGAAAAAAGCAGCTGTAGCTCTAAAACTAAAAAAATAACCACGAATACTAAATATTTCGCATACATTTGCAACCTTACATTATAAACTATTAAACAAATTATTAAAATTCCCCACTTAACAGTCACGACCGTCGATACAGACAGTAAAATAAACAGTTACACTAAAATCATGTTTTTTAATCAAACATAACCACTCATTAAAGGGTTAAAAGCAGTGACTTAACGAGCCTTCGCTACTGTGTGTGTGCTGCAACTGGTATGAACAACTTTTTATTTTCCTGCCGTGTTAACGACTGTCCCTTTCACACATGCTACTAATTTGTACATCCATCTCTATCGCACACGGCAATTAACACTCTCTGTATACGGTAGCGATGGAAGAAATTAGTTAAGAGAGTCTCGGCCCCATTTCTGTAGTTTGTGTCAACGGGTCTCGAGTCGCGAGTAGCGGGTTACTTTTTTTTTTCTTTTTAATTTCAACTTTTACGCCCGTGAGGACGTTTTTTCGCGTGCAATGTCATTACCGGTGGGTACAGCAGGCGAGGGGTTAAATAAATTCTTACCTGATGTATTGTTCTATTGGTTTTCATTGTTTTAAATGTACATAGATAGGTTGATAATAGGTTTTCTTGCTAATTGGCAGTGGTATAAATGTTGAAGTTGTTGATTTGGCATTCAAGCGTGTTTGCTGCTCCTACGTGGGATAGCGTGACTGAGTGACAGTTGACAGTTGACATTAGAAATTAATAAAAAAAATAAGATATATTATTTACAATGCTGACCTAATTGGTGAAAGGAACACGACAGTAGATAATAAATATCAGACAATTGCAAGATAGACAATTAATTGGTCATTTCACAGGCAGCAGTTACCTACCAATACTTATGAAATAGGTTAATAGGTTTTTTTTTTAAATATACATGTTTTTGTTTGATTTATTCTGCTTCCATGCTCCAAAACCAATTTATTTTTGGGTATCATTTAAGCTATCGCCAATTTAATTAGTTTTGTGTTTCTTAAATAATAGAGTTTGTCCTCAAAATAGTAGATTTGTCACCAAGATGTAGACACCAAACAATATAAAATCAATTCCACAATAAATCACCTAAAATCATGGAGATATAGGGTCTAGTACCAAATAAATGTTTTTGTATGTGTAGGTTTACAAGAAATATAGTCCCCTTTCTTATTTATCATTGACAACATAATACTATAGATTGCTGTCTGTGATTGTTCTCAATGTATTTCACTTCCCAGGTCGTATATTGAAATCTCTCTATACAGGGTGGAATACACCGACGCTGAAACGATATAATTTTTCGTCGGTTAATAAAAAAAACAGTTGTACGTGCGTGTGTCCCTTGCACCTTGAATTTATCACCAAACTTAAGAGTCCAATAACTCCTCAAACCCTCCACATTACTATCTCCCACAAACCGAAGAAAACTGCGTCTTAATTAAGGAAAAACGATCAAGAAAGATTGCAATTTAAATACCCATATTAATTAACGGACTAACTGTTAACGAGTACGTAAGTACTTAATGATGTAAATGGCGCGAAGTGATCTGTAATTACGAGTGCAGTTTTATTGTTTGTGGCGAGGAAAAAATCACTCAACGAACTATTATCGCTAATCCACGAACTGAAATTAGATGTAATGACTGGTTTTAGAGATGCGTGGTGGTTTGGGAAAACGGTGGATACTTATTTTCAGGAATAAGGCTATATTTGAAAGTGGTATTGGATGAAAGGAAATTAAGAACGATTTTTTCTGGCGACTTCTTGGTTTTGGTGTGAAATAAAATGGTTTAGTCTGGCGGATGCAAAAATCCAAAAAGTACAATGGGGCAACCCAAAAAGGAACTGTCACCAAACCATCAGCCGAATGAGAGTGTATGTTAAGAGTTCCAATATTTTTCATAGTATTTACGGAAAATGTTTCACTCTCAAAGATATTTTTTTTCGGATGGGAAACCATGAAATGACCTCTCCCGCTCTGGGCGGAGTGGAAGGGACTGTCAGACTTTTCCTGACTAAACCCATCCATGTTCCTTCTGTGCCCTGTGTGTTCCAGGGCCGCGGTATCTCTTTCGAACAGTCCCGCAGCCCATAAAGACTTATCTCTGCTTATCTTTACTTAAAGATCCTACAATCATATTTGTATTAACAATTCAATCGCATCAAAAGATATTAGACTCACGCTTAACCGTCTTGAAATGGCAACTTAGCGCAAACATTATACATTCAATAGTAATTGCTTGCAATAAAAGTGATTGCGTTACTAAATTCAATCAGCTGCACACACACACCTTCCTTGAAACACACACACACCTTGAAACACACACAAACATTTATACACACATAATTCTCTATCGCACGCAGCACAGTTACATGATGGGTTTGCTCGGAGAAACGGAATTCTAGGAGTCGATGCCAGATTATGCATGTGTAAATTAATTAAGATGAATAAATAGAAACTGTAGTATTATGTGTAGGGTTATTGAGTGGTAATTGGCAGTAATGGTCGCCATTTTACGCGCTTTTTTTAGAGCGGAATGAGTGGGAATTCTTATCGATGGTTGGTTAATCAGTTGCAGTTAAATCGGAGCTAGTTCTGCTGTACTGAGGATAAGAATCTATTTAGACGTAATTTGTCGACTTTAGTTTATTTTTGGATCATTGCGAATCGTCGGAAAAGTACGTTTAGCTAGAGAAAATAAGTCTACTTGCAAAAACCACTGAGGAGTTGGTCTTTTTTGTGGGGTATTCCTCAAAGCGCAACTATAATATCGTTAATGAATCCATCATTCCCATCTCTATTTTTCATCATGGTTGCGCTTTGAGGAATAAAAATATAATATTTTTAATTTGAATTTGTGAGCGCAACTAATGGTTGCGCTTCGAAGAATACCCCCTTTTCTCCATGATATAAGATAAAACTGTTGGTGGTGCCCATTCAGAGAGCTTTTGACATACATACCTTCTTTCAGGGGTTGCTAGTATCTGATTCGACATTTTTAACCGAAATCTAAAAAAGGAGAAGGTTATGTTTTCCACCACCACCTTTGCTTTGGCAATAAAGTCAACGAAACAACTGACTTCCGAAAATATATTTTTTTAAACATTTTTGGCGTTTTTTGGAAGTCTTTTTATTTACTTAGAAAGCATGTTTAGATGCAGACAAAAGCAGAAGGTAGTAAGTTCTCATTTTGAAGACTCCACATCCACACTAGCGTCCTTTCAATTACCTGTCGTTGCCTGTTCTGAGCCGTAAATTCACAGTCCTCATACAGGGTGTAAGGGACAGCCTTCCACAAACTGACAGGGTGCAAACAGCTCCTTATTTTGAATCATATTCCACCGGAATTTTTCACCGGAAAATTTAGTTTTTTTTTAAATTATTTTTCAGATACTTTTCCTTTATTTCAATGTAAAATTACATTACCTGTACACAGCACTCAATTTATGTTACACCCTGTATAATAAGTGAGGTGGCTACTTTTTACACAATTACAAGAATGCAAGTGTACTTAATCATTATTTCAATAGCACGAACATAAATGCTAACATAATCGTTACTATCATTAGATTGAAGAGCAGAAGTATTACGTACCTAGTGATAATGAGATGATGTTTAATACCTCAAGGTTATGTGTTATTATGCTATACAGTGTGACCTTTTGGATATTGAAAATATTGAAGGAGAGTATCAGATTTAGTTCCTCATTTTACACAATATGTGAAAAATTTGGAATTAACTTTACGTTTACTTTTTTTTAATATACAGCAGTCTCTTCGTCAAAGTAGAGCTAAGGAAAGCTTATACTTGTTATGCGTTGTATGTTTATTGTAATTTTTTGTCATTTTATATGATGCACGTCATGTCCCTGCGACAAATAAATATTTTTTTACCATTGCCACTCGAAAAAGGGCATTTTATTCATCGATAACAGTGAATAAAACGCTCTTTTACTCACTGAGTGAATAAAGACTTTTTGAATTTGGAACAAGCACGAATTATGAACAAAAATAAGTGAAACGTGCCAACAAGAATATAGGTAACACAAAATTTCTAAAATTGTTCTAATTTCACTAAAAAAATATTAATGTACGTATATATATTCCTTTGTATGTTTATATTCCTTTGTTCTCTTATTACTGATATATAATAAAATGTGATAAATACTCATCTGCCTAGACTTATCCCAACTTTATTGGGGTCGGCTTCCAGTTTAATCAGATGCAGCTGAATATCAGTATTTTACATGGAGCGACTGCCTATCTGACCTTATCACAACCCAGTTAGTACTGAGTGGGCTATACGGTATCCCTTGGTAAGACTGGTAGTCAGACTTTCGGGTCACTGACTTCCTGTAACGACTGTCAAGGAAATGTAAATGACAGCCGGGACCAACAGCTTTACGTACTTTCCGAGGCACGGAGGAAACTCGGTATGCAATGAATTAGTGGTCACCCATCTACAGACCGACCTTAGTAAGCGCGGCTTAACCTTAAAGATCGACCCGAGTGAATCTTATTATTATTAACCCACGAGAAATATAACTACTATACTTCTATTTATTTTCTCGCAGTCAATGGTAAAAAGCAGAGTACACAACTCGTGAAAAAAAAATTCATCTCGGTCCTTGTATCCCTCGCTTCGCTCAGGATTCTACTCTAGAATCCCTTGCTACGCTCGGGATTCTACTCTAGAATCCTTCGCTGCTCTCGGGATCCAATTTAGTCCCTCGAATTAAATTCCCTTTTTTTTCACTTGTTGTATAATCTACTATTATTTCTTTCTTTCTTTTTTGTTTTCGAAAATGAAAATTTTTCATGCAATCCTTTTCACTATTATAATTTATCAAATAGTTATCTTGTAATGTTATTTACTGTTATTATTTGTAACAGCCAATAACACAACTAAAATTTAAAAAAAAAAAATAGGCAAACTGATTAAGGTATTCAATCGATCTTTCAGAGGGTAGTTCATAATTATTATCCTTTTCTGATTCTGCTTAAGCAGCCATTTTAGGCCCCCAGAAACCGGGTGTTTCTGTAATACTCTTTCATTCACCCTGTACTTTTTCGTGACAGTTTCACTAATTATAAATTATGTTTTACTCAGTAACCATTATGAATGTTGAAAATTGGACGAACAGCTGGATATCTCCATTAAGAAAGCATTTACTGCTGGTAAATGGTTATTAATTCGCGAAGATATGTGTACTGTGACATAGCGGATCAAGTTTCTTTGATGACACCTTTTATGGTGTTTATGGGGCAAAAAGTTGGTGGGTTATGTGTGATATTTTGTGGAGTTACACGCTCTTTTACTATGTTGAATGCTGCCTACATACATAATTACATACCTACATAAACCAACGCCTTTTTTATTTTATATAGATTGACAGATGAGCGGATAAATACTTAAAGATAAAGTTACTCATACTGACCTTTCCAAGTTCTCACTATTAAAGGTTTATTACGTTGCTTTTTAGGGTTCCGTACCCGAAGGGTAAACAACGGAACCCTATTTGTAAGTCTCCGCTGTCCGTCCGTCCGTCTGTCTGTCAGCGGGCTGTATCTCATGCTACGTAATAGGTAGTTGCAATTTTCACAGAATGTGTATTTTTTTTATTGACAAATAATAAAACTAAATTAAAAACTAAAGCTGCTCTCCTACTACGATGGTACGGAACCCTTCAAGCGCGAGTCCGACTCTCACTTGACTGATTTTTTTCATGGATGTAGGCAGAAAATACCAAAATGCCAATCCTTACAAACTCCTCCTTTTGCTTCATCCACACTCCACGTTCATATATCTCACAGTCATACACATCAATCATCAACCATCAACAACATCGATTGCTGAAAACGCTACAGGTTATATAGATGTATAGGTAAGTAGGTATACCGTACGGCACATGGTAACAGTTATGGTGCTAGTAGTCCTACATACTTACTTGCCTTCCTAGATGAAACGTACCCAGAAGGATTTCAGATACTTATACCCCTTAATACAAATAGTCAGAATATTAGAAAAACACATAACTACATGAATTTGATTTACTTTTTATTTTAATTACCTATAACTTGATTTTATTACAGAGCTAACGTTCTTAGGTACGACTGAACGTTGACAGAAGAGAGCGATTTGCCAGTTGCTAAAACTAAATGTTACTATGCTACCAATTATAATTATGTTGACATTCAAAATCTTATTTTTATACTTAATTACTAAGAAAAAGATTGCATGGTTAATAATAAATTGAACAGTCAATACTGACAAAATAGGACTATATGTATTTACTTCAAACAAACTTCCACGAAACTGCAAAACCCGTCAAAGTTGAAACGCTCAAAAATGTATTAACCGGACGTAACTCCATCGTATCCTCAACACGAGATTTAAATACTTACATCTCTTAAAAACCTTAGAAAAAAATACCGTAAGCCGATGAACTTAAAGGGATTACCACACCTTTGGCAAACAGGCATAAGTCACTTTTAAAACCTTTTGTTGGACGACTTAAAAGAAAATCAGCGGGAGTGAGTGCATTCATAGTAATTGACGTTTTGTGTATGAATGGGACGAAATAATTTGTTTTTGTTAAATAATGCTGTTTGGGTTCAAGTGCGATGTATGTGGGCTTGTGTTAGTCGTTTGTGTTCTTGGAAGAGAGGAAATTGAATGTATGTGTTTATGATTTTTTTGTAATACTAGCTGTTGCCCGCGACTTCGTTCGCGTGGTAATTTTGATGAGTATGAGTGAGGAAAAAAAAGATAGTCTATGTCCTTCCCCAGGATATAATCTATCTTCTCGCCAAATTTCATTACGATCCGATCAGCTGTTTAGTCGTGAAAAGGTAGCAAACAAACAAACAAACAGCGTTACTTTCGCATTTATAATATTAGTATGTATTATTTCTTACTAACAAATAATGGCACCTACCACTACTTCCGGTAGATATTTTTCTACTTACCTAATTAAGTTGTTTACTTAAGTGTAGTAATATTTAAAGTTTTGGCATTTTCCATCTTCTTAGACTAAATCAAAACTTTATACTAATGCTATTGAAAAGAAAATAGACACATCTTCGAATCCCTCTTTTTCTTCTCTTAAAATATCACGTTCCGCTCTGTTTATATTCGCAATTACAAAACTCAATACGATCCCACCGAATCCCACAATCAATCAAAAAAATTTTTTGACAAGTTTGTACTTGTAATCTTGGCCAAACAACACCTGCTTTCAGATTTAAGAAACAAAAAAAAAACAGAAAAAGTCTTTTTTTGTAATAAATCCATCATTTTTAAATTTAGAGAGATTAAAATTTGTCCGTCAGTGCCACTAAGCCCGGGTATTGTAGTCGGGAAATAATGCGAAAATGATTGACTTGTTATTGTCCGCTTCGAGTGCATCGTACCGCACAAAATCCAATTTTATTGGATAATTTTAGTATCTGTAGGCGGTAGTGGCCGGGTTAGAAAGTGGTATAAGTGTGAAAATTTAGTTTTTTGATCATTTTGATCTATTTTTGAATTTGTAAAAATGATGGTCAAATATAAAAGGGAGGATACATAAACGTGTAAAATGTCTGACATTTACTTAATACCTACCTTTTGAGATATTTTCGGTAACAATTTGAATAATTATAACTATGCGCTTTTCCAGAAAAATTAAAAAAAGTTCTCTCTAGAGTTCTATATTTTTTTTTGTGAAACTGTTTTGAAATTTCACCCATAAAATTACACTGATTTATTATTGAAAGCCGATAATTCAAACTCTGACATTTTAAAAGACCATTTTGCAAGACCATTTTGCAGAAACACATAAACTAAAATTACATTCTTACCCCACTTTCATTCCAAATTCCATTGACAAAAGCAGTGATGCGCATTGTTTACAAGTTAAACCCATGTTTGTTTGAGTGACAGGCACTCGGGTGGCAATGTGGCACAATGTGGCCCAGTGTGGCATAAAGTGGCACAATGCGCCAATCAATGCCAAGTGTCATGCTGCCCAAATGTGCTGCAAATTAGCTATAAGTTTAATTGGATAATGGAATTTGATTTTGTGAAATAATGTTGAAGTTTGATTAATTTATTTTGATCGGGCGATATGGCATAGTGCTCGCAGAACGGATGGCCGATGGGGCCGAAAAGTTCTGGAGTGGCGACCGCGAAAAGGAAGACGTTGCGTTGGAAGGCCTCCCACTAGATGGACCGATGATCTGGTGAAGATTACAGGGATCCGCTGGATGCGAGTTGCACGGGACCGTCAGTGTGGCGACACTTGGGGGGAGGCCTATGACCAGCAGTGGACATACTTCGGCTGAAATTATGATGATGATGATGAGCGATATGAAATAATTGAAGGTGTAATGGAAGTTGATTCCATGACATCAATATTTTCCTTGTCGTAGGTTGTTCCCTAATAGCTAGGCTTAGTATTTCTTTATTTTTATAAACAGATGATTTCTTTCGGATGTTACCTATTAAGGAGTGGAAAATTGAGTCTTGAACATAAGTAGAGCAGAAAGAAGTCTGTCTGTTTCAGACCTGACCAAGTAGCTTAATTTTTGTCTTAAAACAGTGGTTTGGCCAACCCGAATTCATAATGGTATTGAATAAAATGACCGCATTAAACAATTTTATTGAAATATTATTTAAATATGACCTTAATTACAAACAAACAAGCTTCATTAAACTAATTAACCACAAAATACTTAGCACCATTTAACAATGTCGAAAAATCTCATCATCAATCCATGGTAAAACAGTTAAGGGGGCCAACAGAAGTGTCAGTTAATGAAGGCGCATTCATAAACAACGTTATGTCTATGCTCAAACCGCTTTGAAACGAGCGAGTAATTAACAATTAAGATTCACATGATCTATGGACGCACCCGGGCCTTGATTGGGCTATTAAAAAATCTATTTATTAATAAGTTTTTTACGAGATTTTGTGTCAAAGAGCTAGTTGAGCTTATTTAGCAAAAGCTTTCAAAGTCAAAAGTCATAAATATTATTCAAATTAGGCTGAAAATCAGCTCTTTTTAAACGTCGAAATTCATCATCATCATTCACAGACTGACTTCACCCACTGCCGGGTAAAGGCCTCTCTTTGCTTGTGCCAAGCTCCACGGTCTTGTGCCAGCCTCGTCCAGGATATTCCCGCCATGGCAACAATGTCGTGTGCTCATCTCGCCGCCGGACGACCAACACTTCTCTTTCCATTTCTTGGACGCCACTCAGTCACACTCCACCTGCCATCACCATGCCTTGCTAGGTATCCTGTCAAAATTACATAAGACAATTCCTTAAAACGCCCGCCCTTCAACACTTCCTGGTGTTTTAGCTGGGAAGAAGGAATAGCACAAACAAATTTCCAGTACTTTTTTGGAGATGCTATTATCTATACATATAAAAATCTCAAGTCACAGTGTTTGTGGTCGTACTCCTCCGAAACGGCTCGACCAATTTTATGAAATTATGTTTATTTGGTAGGTAAGAGAATAGGTCGTAAAGTATATTTCACACCGCTAGGTGATTAGGGCGCGAGCGAAGCCGCGGGCAAAAATTAGTTATTATATTATGTTATATCTTGCTATGAATTTAGAAACTCTTTGATTTTTGTCACACAATGTATGGTACTTAATTACTCTTCTTCAAAGGTAACTTGATTTCTGATTGCTCTTAATCAGAAGTCGGCTGACCATAGCAATAAAGATTATCCTCCTATCATTACTACCAAGTAAAGTCATATATTATACCAATAAATGTGACTTTTAGCTGTCTTGAAAACAAAGCTACCAGATTAATTCGTATTCAGATCGCGACTGTTTCAACCTGTTTGTCTAAAAGGTATCATATAACTTACCCAATTATTACCAATCTCTGAAAAGCTAATCGCCGCGTAAAGTAAAAAGAACTCGCCGTCAAAATACAATAAAACACAAATGATAAATGTGAGAACAAGCCATCACTTTAAAATTTCCTAAAACCCCGTAATCCATAACGTATAAAGTACAAAAAACTCTTAATTTAATGTGCGAACACCCATTACGGACCTATTGTTATTGTTACCAAGTGTGAAAGAAGTAATGTATTAGTCAGCTGATTAACGCTGGAATTATAACGCGATTAATCTAAAGGTTGGCCCTTTTGTAGCTATAATGATGATGAATGGAGGAGGTTTCTTGAACATAATTGCTCCCATTCTTTTAAGTCTAAACTTAGGAAGGTAGAGGCTAACCTAACTATACTTCTTATACTAATGTTGTAAAGCTGAAGAGTTTGTTTGGTTGAACGTGCTAATCTCAGGAACTACTGGTTCGACTTGAAAAATTCTTTGAGTGTTGGATAGCCCTGTTATCGAGGAAGGCTATAGGCTATATAACATCACGCGACCGATAGGAGCGGAGCATTAATGAAAAATGTTGCAAAAATGGGGCAATTTTATTTTTACAAAAATTTCACACGGACGAAAGTCGTAGACAACACTTAGTGTTTTAATAAAGATCTTGGATTTTTTGTTATACAATAATCTAGTGGCAGTACTTTCATTCAAGCCTACAGTACTTCCCTGATTTGTGGATAAAACCTAAAACAATATAGCTGGCCAAATGTGTTTACGACTAATAGCAAGAAAAAGGAAATAAAAACAAAATGTCAACAAATAATAAGGCTTTTTAGACAGCTGATTTAACGGTGGAATTACGAGTGTTCAAATTGGCCACTGTGGTTTTAAGTTTACTAAAAACACTCCTTATTTATAAAACTGTCACATATTTTTCAAGCTTGCTTTGTAGCAAGAAATTACTGTTACTGTCAGCCTGTGTCATCCCACAGCTGGGCAAAGGCTTCGCCCTATGACCTCCAGATCTTTCGATTCAGAGCCAATGGTCGTTGGTTTTATCTAGCTCGTCCCGCCATCTCCAGCGAGGTCTACCACGTTGCCTTCTATCAAGAAGTTTCATAGAAAAAATGGTAAACGGCTCTAGTTGAGGCAGTCAGCGGTAGTGACTGCTTGGGGTACACCTTACGCACACAATGTCTTTTCTTACCTAACCACTTTGCCAGTGACGATAAGTAGGTAAGTTTTTCTACATTGTCTACGAAACACGTAATAACTCAGGCTTACATATTAGTCTGGCAGCCACTGCTGGCCGCCTACAAAGTGGTAACACGTGTAATGAATTCCGATAAAAAGAGTCGGGCGACACAATTACGTTGAGGTGTACTCTGTGGTAATTATGAACGTGGGACCTATCGTTATGTGGTGGTAGGGTGGTGGTAATAAGTTGAGTGATGTGGATATCCTAAATAACGTAGACGCTATTGAACTGACTTATTCTGGAAGAAAACCAAACTCAAAGAATTAAAAGATGAAATGTAAGTAAAATGACTTCATCTTTCATACATTACTGTGTAAATATCCTAAGGTGACCTGACGCAGGCAGGTTGAACTAGACTGCTTTAGTAAGAATATGTCTGTAGCAGCTTAACATACGGGGTGGAAGGGACACCGGCGCGAAAACGGTTACCGCGTATTCAGTACATCATTCTGAGCCACCCACTTTTTCATCGGTTATTAAAAAAAAAAATTCATTTTGTGTAGGTAGGAATCAGCCGTTTTTTTATGACCCGTGATAAATTTCTGAAATAATGATGTGATGAGCCAGTTCAGCTTAAAACTTTCATTTCAACTTAACGATCTGGTTTTCAGATCTACGTAGAAGAGTCTCCTGACGTTCAGTTGTGCCTAGTTGACACACAAGAGTATTGAAAACTTACACAGTCATTTACGGGATTTCTTCTGTAATTGCGGGATCCCGCGATCATGGCGCTGGCAACGGCGTCGAAATATCAGGAGCTCACTATTATTGAAAATCACGGAAGACATCCTACGACCGTAATTGACAGTGTAAGTTTAGTTATAAACCGTTAATGCTTAAAACAGTGTTAAATTATAATGTCATTTTGTATCAAAATATTCAAGAGCTTCTTCAATATATTAGGAGATACATTTTGCCATGTAAATTACTGAGAACATAAAATTAATGTGCATTTTACTACCTAATTCGCCACCACTTAGCATGCACTACTATTTCTTTCTAAGATAAAACACGTAATTGATATTCAACTAATTCGCTTTTTCTACAAAACCATGATATTCCCCTACATTTGGACTCATAATAACGAATTAAGAACCAACTTTATACTGACTCTGCAATTAATATTATCTATAAAGAAACGCCGCATGGTAATTACTCACGAAACACCATTTTTTCTACAATTTATGGTATTTCGAAACGAATATTTAAATTTTGACGTGTGCATAGATAATGTGTTCAATGTTGCTACTAGTATTAATTTATTAGTAAGATATGCGTGCATGTAGGTTGGTATCTTACCAGAAGGGGCTGAAGAAAAAAAATCGTAGAGGTAAACTAACAGCTGTTTTGTAAGATATATCTACTTTAAATGTTTCCTTGTGTACTTGTCTTGTCTCCTATCGACTCAGGAATAGAAACGTCTTTGATATAATCGAATAGACACGTCATGTTCATTAAAATGTATTGCGAAATACATAACATACTTACATAACATCACGCTTGTAATCTTCAAACGGTTAAGCAGAGCTGTAACTAATAGTACACCGACATTTCGCCAGTTATGTTTTTAAGTCCCATGTTATAGGGGGTGAGCCTATTGCCATTAACCGAACTCAAATTTTATCCAGACTCCTTGGCTGCTACTGAGAAATTCTTGCCCGACCCGGGAATCGAACCCAGGACCTCATGCTCAGCAGTCGCGATGGCGACCACTAGACCAACGAGGCAGTCACGGCAGATTTCATGTAATATTTTTTCTGATGGGTTTGCCAAATCTACAAAAACGCAGCTAAAGCATCTGTATTAATCTAAACTTATACTGTCACTTACGGGATATCTCCTGTGATTGTTCATTATTTTGAGCTCCCAATATTTCGACGCTGTTGCAAGCGCCATATTCGCGGGAAGATATCCCGTAAGTGACAGTATAAGTTAGTTTAGTTGAACACAGTGAAAGCTTAAAACAGTGTTTGTATTAAGCTGTCTCCAAATTCTACCCTTCTTTCTACCTTCTTTATGGTGTGGTGAGTGCCTAACCTGGTGTCAGAGTTTTATGCCGCTAACAAGCCTCTGACTTGGCTTAATGTGCCCTAGTGCAGTGCCCGGTGGTATTACTTACCACTAACCTATTGTGTATGTACCACTTTTGTACAGACGCCAGCACATCAAGCTACCCGAAACTGTCAAATTTTCCCAATCTACCTTGAACCTAATGCTTTAGCGATACAGTTGAATATCTATTAAAGAAATTTGACAGATTTTAGTACCTTAATGTGATAGTCTGTACAAGAAGTTTAAATAAATCAATAAATTTGTATTAGATGGTACTTTACAGTTCCATACCTTAGTATGGAGGTATAAAGTACAGCCGTTTCATGATCACAAACCGTGACAGCCATATTCTTTTTTTAAAAGGCAGTCTCACATTTTCCACATAGCATGGCTTCACTAGTCTAGAATTAATGCACTATTAAATAGGAATGCAATTCTTTGCTGTAATATGGGACCACCCATTGTGTTACTTGTAGTTTTCTTCTGTCGCTAAATACATGCTATGTGAAGAAAATTCATTAGATCTGGTATGCGTGTGTTTTTGTTGTTTATAAGGTTGTATATATTATGTATAAGGTGTGAGGGGCTCGAGGCTTAATGATCTTCAGGTTAAGCCGCACTTGCCTGGGTTGGTCCGGGGATGGGTGACCCACCCATTACATACCGATTTTCCTCCGTCCGCCTCGGAAAGCACGTTAAGCCGTTAGTCCCGGCTGTCAATTGTAGATCTTCGACAGTCGGTACAGGTAGTCAGTAACCCGAAAGTCTGACCACTAGTCTTACCAACGGGTATCGTATCACCTAGTACTAACTGGATGCATAGTACCAAAAGAAGGTGAAATTAATTTCTTTTATAAGACCAATAGGACCCACTAAAACATCTTAGGTACAGCGAACAAAGAGTTTTGAGTTCAAATCGCAAAGATCATTTGACATTCGGCTTGAATTGTATGGACAATCAATAGAAAGATTCTTCATGTATTTTGCAGTTCAAATGAGTCACCAACTTGACTGAACTCTGTCTGATTCGAAACTTTTGAGCACAGAATGAGTAAATGAATATTAATAGTCACCATAGACTACCCATCACCAATGATAAATTGAAAATAAGCGCAAATTCAAATCACAAAACGAAAGAAAGTATAGAATCAGATTCGAAAGTACTCGACGAGCACGATCAAATCATTTGTTACTAAATACACTTAACGAGTGATGTGAATCATGATCGGGTTTTATTATCGATAAAAATCCGGATCAAATGAAGTATTCAGCTTGGTGTAAAATGCCGGCCGGTGTTGACAGAGACGCAATCAATAAATCACTCGGCGATACAAAGAAATATTCAATGTGTGTTGATTGTGCCTCTTGAGAACGCTTTTTAGTATTATAGGGATGGGCTTCTGTCGATATCGAGGTTGTGATTGGTCAAGGATAAAATAAGTGAGATTTGTTTGTAATTTTTCTAAAAAATCGGTGATTATTTTATAGATAAAAATAACGATAAGCAAGCTCTTATTTCCAATTAGTAGAAAACTAATCATAATATTTACAAACTAACTGTTCTTTATAGATAAAACAATTACATCACGAATCGACACAGATACACAAAACAAACAAAACCATTAACGAAATCTAATATCTCTTAACGATAATTTATTACCATATTTTTTACTTACTCAATAACCTTTCAACTAGTCGACAAATCTATCGATAACCTTTAATAAACTCTAATAGAACGCGAAGTCTCTGGTGGTCCGGCGTTGCTTTGATCGATTCTGCCGAATCATGGCACGCGATTCGAATATGACGATGATATGACTCTTATATCGACAAGCCATTTTCATCGACACTCCCCCATCATTGCCCCACCCCTTACGTCTTTGTAATAAGGTTGAAAATCGCTTGATAATTTGGTGTTATAACGCAAGTTATATTGGTTTTCTTCTCGAGATAAATCGGTGTCTATTAAACAGTTATTATGAGTCCATTGAGGGGTTAATAAAATATTGTTCGGTTGTACAGACCCGTCTAGTGGTATCGTTTGCCATTTTAGTGTTGACTATTATAGATATTTGCCCATTTGGCAACGGTTTGACTGTTTGTCTGTCAGTTAGGAAATTGAGGACGTTAATGTCAATGCTACCACACAATGGGTGTTTTATCAATAAATTGCTCAATAGATGCCTAATTATAATTTTAATGGGACAATTAACACAGATACTTTTTGGACAGCTTGGCAAGTAGAAACTTGGGGCGTCATTTTATTTGAGCATCAAAAGGGAACAGGTTTCTGATATCCATAACATATGTCAACTATGTTTGTAAGAATGAGTGATTCTGACTAGGGATAATGATAGGTATAGGCGACATTACTTTCGCTTTGGACTTGCTCATCGTTTAGCGGCATGGTCGTTTATTTATGAGATCGATAGTGACACACCTGGGTTGGCAGCGAAAGAATCAACCTGGTTGCCTGTCATTGGGATAATACTGTTTTACCATAATGGTAAGGGACTCAAAAGGAGGGTAATTATTGAATAGATCGAATGAGTCTTTAATAACGATGAAAATGTAACAGGTAACTTGGATTTTCAAATTGTATTTCTAATTCATATCATCATCTGCCTAGCCTTTTCCCAACTATATTGGGGTCGGCTTCCAGTCTAACCGGATGCAGCTAAGTACCAGTATTTTACATGGAGCGACTGCCTATCTGACCTCCACAACCCAGTTAGTACTGGGTAATAAAAGTAAAAAAAAGTTTTGGGCCACTGACTACCTAACGACTGTCACAGACTACAAATGACAGCCGGGACCAACGGCTTAACGTGCTTTCCAAGGCGCGGAGGAAACTCGGTATGTAATCGGTGGTCACCCATCCACAGACCAACCTAGGCAATCACAGCTTAACCAAAAGATCGACCCCGAGCGGCTGTAATTATAGGGGGGTTGCAACAGTGCACTAACAACTTAGTTTTAATGCTTTTGGTGAAATTGTCCGCAAAATAAGAGCAAACAGATTAATCGCAATCAATTAAAGGATTTCTAACTTGTATTCAATTAGAGAAGATAATTAGTACCCGTTCAGCCGCCATTAGATATGAAGTATTGAGGCTAAGTCTATAAAGTGTAATGATAGATTTCTTCGCGACATTTTCCTCAACGATTGCCATCTAGAAATCGATGATAGAATCTGTTGATTGATCACGACGGTGTTTCGAAGTAAATTGTCGCGGTTTTACGCAATTTTGTACTAGTTAGTAATACCTTAATAACTTTAAGTGTAACGAATTAGGAACTAATCAATCTATACGTATAAAATTCAAAGTCCTGACTGACTGCCTGGCTCATATATTAACGCACAGCCCAAACCACTGGTCCTAGAGACATGAAATTTGGAGGGTGTATTCTTTGTAAAGATTAGGTATCCACTAAGAAAGGGCTTTTCAAAATACCACCCCAAAGAGGGTGAAATGGGGGATGTTTGTGAGTAACATTTACGTCAGAACGGCTGAACGGATCTGGACGGAACTTGGCACAGAGATATATTATAGTCTGGTATCGCACATAGATTACTTATTATCCCAGAATTAAGATCCTGTGGGCAATTCTCGAACTCCACGAGGGCGGGCATAAGCTAGTTTTATATACAGCAGCGGTGGCCCAGTGGTGGCGGCCCCGACTTACTAGCAGTAAGTCGTGGGTTCGAACCTAGCCAACCTACTTTGTTTCATTTATTTCATCACAACTGCTCTCAAAACGGTGAAGGAAAACATCGTGAGGAAACCGGCTTGTCCTAGAACCAAAAATTTAAAGATTTGTAACAACTACGCACTGGGTCCGCGTGGTGGATTATAGCCCATTCCCTCTCATTGAGAGGAGGCGTGTGTCCCAGCAGTGGGAACATTATAGGCTGATTACTATTGGACTCGAGTAACATAGTAGTACACAAGACCACCAATCAAGCTATAGTAAATAAAGTTTTGCTGTTGAACGTAATACGATACAACATATGAATGAGCCTTCAAAATATTTTTATTCCGGGAAGACGGCTTGGCTATGTGGGGCTTGCACCCACAAAAAAACACCGCCGTGACCCTACTGTCGCCTTGGTGGATGAGCCGCAAGAACTGCTACGCATGTCTTTCGCGACCCATCCAGCGCAGCCCACCTCCGGGCACCAAACTCCTTTGATGGAACCTTGGATGGAATGGTCACCTACGTTAAGCTGTGATAGCTCACACTGTGAAATTTGTAAAGATACTCGTAACTTCCATCAATAATTTCAACCAACGGTGCATTAGAATAAGGCTTCAATTCCTCACACCCAACCCAACACACAACCACTTACCTAAACCATCTACCACAAAAATTAACTCGCACAAAATATCAATATAAAAACAATCCAGTGGAGCACATAGTCGTAACGCGTTTATAGCTAATAACATAATGGTGCAGCTCCATTAACGCGGGGACCCCGCCGCGCTGTGATGGGCCACAATTGGACCCCCGCGGGATCACTGCCTCGAGGACTTTATTATGGTGGCCCACGCAATTTGCGGATGCTGAGGTTTGTTAGTGTTTGGATTTTGTTAATAAGTTGAATTTGTAGTGCATGTTGTAGGTATACTGACTAACTACCCACTGAAACATAGCCACACTGTGCGGAAACTGTTAGGTACCTACCACAGTCTATACACCGTTTTTCTTAAATGTCGCAACACCATGCTGAGATAGGCGTCTTTTGGCCTCGTATAAGACCTATAATTAGTTTAACTTTAATGTTTTAGTTTTTTTTTTTGTTAGTCTGGTTTTTTAATTTTAGTTTTGTCCTTTTTTTTTGTTGGAGACTAGGCTTACTAACATCGCGTTATTTATATTTTTGCACCATTTTTGCGTCAAGATATTCAACTACCTTAATTTCAAACCTATTTCATTGCTTTTGGGCTCAAAAAATATACATAAATCTGTAATCTGAACCCTTTAGAAAAAGAGATAGAGCTTAAATTGCATCCTTAGCCACCAAAACGCAGAGAGGAGCTTTTAACAAATCAGCTAACTTCACTACACAAAACCGAAGCCATATATTTCGCTGTAGCCCACAAATAATACTTCTAAACAAAACAATTGACAGTATAATGCTTTTTGCTCATATTCTGGTGGCAAATCGTAAAAATTCCCCGCATACCGACTTACGAGGCACTTTGAATCAATATTCGAAAAAGAATAAAGCAAAGTATGAGCAAATGAAGTTGTAACAATGGGCGAAGCTTTCCATCTTAAAAAACGTAACATAACTCATGAAATTACAACTGAAAATCAACCTTGGGATGGGTTTGTTAAAGTAGTTTTTGGATTTAGTGGAACTGTCGCATAGGAACGCAACCTTTTTGCAGTCAATTTGCATATCTTCTTCCCTTTTACTCTTACAAGAGTATGGTAAATAGTTGGAATAGTTTTAAAGAAACCAGTCTCTGTATTCAAAATCTATTTTAGATAATGTTTGTCTGGTGCAAAAGTATTTTCTAGAATCTACATTTTAAAGTTCCATTTTGCAACTCCATATGGATGGCATTGGCAATTGTCTGGCTCTCTGAGGCTATGAATCAAATACCATTCCTTGGTAAAAAATGGTATTCTTGTAGAATCTGTGTCCTATTCCTAAGCTGTGTTATGTATTATTAAGTGGGCCCATTTTGTAAGACCACCAGTTTGTATTTCTTCAACACCAGATTCTTTAACTTCCCGTCGGAAGCGTGTATAAATTACTAGCTTTTGCCCGCGGCTTTGCCCGCGTTTTTATAATAATACAATTCATATAATTCAATCATAATTTGAAAGACACGTGGCGCCATCTATTATCGTTAGAACGTTATTGTTGTTTTCCTCGGGAACAGTACTTATTTTCCGGATGAAAGGTACCCTTTGTCCGTTTCTGTATACCTGACAACATATATTCAAAATTTCAGGATGATCGGCTCAGTGGTTTAGGCGTGAAAAGGTAACAAACAAACAAACAAAGTTATTTTCGCATTTGCCATCGTCATAGGCAATAAGAACTAATCTGCTACTTACCTACTACCTATAACATGGTAAACTATTAATTTTGCAGTTGAACCTAGGTTTTTTCTAGGAATTCCCATTAGTAGACTTATCAGTTTCGCAATTTCCTGGCAACCACGATGATATTGATTAGGGGTAAACCCTTAATGCTTTCATACCATATACCATGTGGTTTTATCTACTTTATCATAGAATTTACCGTGACTCTGTATGTCCTTCATCAGGTATACAGGGTATAAGGAACACGGACGCTAAAACGGCAACCACGTATTCAGTACATCATTTTCAACCCTCCACATAGAAAATGTTCACCGGTTATTTAAAAAAAACAGCGTTTTCCTACAATACTGCAATACCTAAACGGTCAAAATGAATGGAACAGCTGTTTTTTTTTTAATTCCCGCTGAAAAAATTCTATATCCGGGTTCGGAATGATGTACCTTCTATTCTTCCTTGTGCAGCCTCAACGAATATTTTAACCGATTTTTCCGAAAAAAAACAGCATTGATCAACTTCTGATGACTTAATTGTAACGTAGACTACATTAAAACTTCGTATTTTTTTTCTAATTTGTTAATTGTCTAATGAATCATAAAAATCTAATTAAATTAAAACACCACCTAATTCAATTCTAATAAGCACAAATTACAACTCACACAAAAAACCGAGATACACTCACTTTTTCACTAATTAAGTCACGCAAACTCGTTAATATTAATACTTCACGCCATGCTAATTGTTAGTCCGAAATATCACTTCACATATTAAAACATACATCAGCATATACTAAGTTGGGCCATTGTGTAACACTCGAGTCCCAGCGGGGGCCATCGTGAATGGCGGTTCCAAACTACTTAATAGGGCGATAATTGCGAGGCTATTACGTGGCCACCCCACCCGATGTGCCACCGCTGGGATAGGGTGGGACAAGTATATGTAGGTGTATGTTTGTGTGTTTTGTTTAACGCCTTTTAATTAAGGACTTAGGAGGTTTTGGCTAAGACGGTTAGTCTTGCTTTTTTGCATACAGACCTGGCTACTTAGAGAACTTTGAAGACCAATAAGTACAAGTATAACAAACTGGTAGAATATTCTTGCGTAGGATTTTAATTCTGCAAAATAAATCATGTACTTATTTTTTTAATGCAGGTCTGATGGCAGATTGGTGAAAAGGATGAAACACGGTTTGGGAGTTCAGAAAAAACAACAAAAAGTTAATATCAATAATCAAAGCAAACCAACCTCACTTGAATATTGAGAAAGTAATCAATGAATGATTACGGATATATTCACAAGTCTATATTATTTGAAGAGTAATAGAGAAGTATGGAGGAAGAAGACATGCTGCGCCGACCCAAAATAAGTTGGGACAAGGGCAGGAGAATGATGATGATGATGATGATTGTTTGAAGACCGCAGTAAAACATGGATAGTCAAAAATTTTGGTATGTCTTTGTAATGGGTGTAAAAGTATCTTTAACGAAGCCGAAAGGCACTTGTTATTAATATTAAATTATTGCAATGCAGGGGGGTATTGCGATAATATTATTTTTCTAGACCATACCTAGTAAAAAAAGAAGTTTTTTTTTTAATACAAGTTTTTAATGTTTTAACTTTACTTTAAACACCTCCACGACCCCCGTACTATTCAATGCACTAATCAGCACAATGTTTTGAGTGAGTAACATTGGGTTCTATCTTAAAACGTAATATTTACCCAAAAAAAAAAAGTCGTTTCCCAGCAATAATTTTTGCGTAGAGTTACTTAGTTTGATTTACAGAATGCTTGGTTGACGGCTTCGTGAAGAGTCCATTTACACCTGGTATATTGGATTCTCATCATTGAAAGCCCCAAAAGTTAATCAATTTCTAGAATGATTAGTTCTGAAGCATTTCGGTACGAAATTAATGTAATTACAATTTAAGGTATCAGTCCACGAATCAGAATTCAAAGGTTTGTTATTTATCTTTTATTTAACACAACTTCATAGCCCAGCACATAATTGTTTAATAAATAAACGCTCAAACTGTAACAAAATTTAATTTAGAAACAAAATGGACGCGCTCACGAAACAAAACGCCGTCAAGCGGTTTACGGGCGAACATGAAAATGTTTATTGTGAAAATTCATTACCAACTTTAGAAGGGGCTTGCTTAATTTTCTTTAATATTAACTTGTACAGACCCCTTTTTAATTAATATCGACAAAATAGTCGAGTCGACCGCGAGTTGCGCGCTCCTGATAAAACTTTTTAGGGATGTTACGCGTTATTTTTTTCTTTTATCGATATGGCGTTTATAGTCTTTAAGAGCCTTGTGTTTGATGGGATTTATCAAAAGCAAAAATGACGAGAAACTATATCAAATCCGTTGTATGTGTTGCTAGTTATTATTTTTCTTCGTCCTGTCGATGTCTCTTTTATTTGTGTAAGGTACGCTTTGACCAGAATTCCGCCACATCGAAAGCGTTTTGAGTAGCTTTGGACAGGTGCAGCAAAGTGCAGTAAAGTGCAGATGGAGATGGGATTGCACAAAGAGCAAGATATGGCAGGGACAGTAATATACACCATCACACTTACCAGCTAATAATAAAATCGCCGACAGAGATAAAATAAATAAAATGATAATTATCCTAAAAATGTAAATACCTAAACCCCAAAACATCGACATCACCACCCGCCATCACTTCACGATATTAATTTCAAAATTGGTTTAAATAGGTATTACGCCGCTTGTTAGCCCCGGTCCAAAATGAACTCATTAAAACTATAAAAGCGGCGGTAATTAAGGCCGCACCCCCCTCCGCTGCCCGCTGCAACCCTCCCCCCCTTTCCGGCCCCTCTGGGGGTTGGGCTTAGGCCCCACAACCACCCTGTTTTCAACGAGCGACGAAGAGTATTCTTGGAGTGGAAGGTGCTGTAGCGTAGTAATATTGTGTTTTAAGTCAATAGCTAACGTCCATAAGAAAACTAAAGAATGTTTAATGTGAGGATCGTAGACTTACCTACTTTAGTATACGCGGTGTAAACAGACCCTTCACCAAGCCGTCAACCAAGCATTCTGTACATCAAACTAAGTAACTTTACGCAAAAATTTTTGCTGGGAAACGAAATTTTTTTTTGGGGTCAAAAATCACATTTTACGGTAAAACTCAATATAATGCGCTCAAAACTTATTGCTGATGGATGTTTTGAATAGTAAACGGACCATGGAGGTAATTGGATTAAAGTTAGAACCTTAAAAAGTAGTATTTAAAAAAAAACTTGTGAAAAAATTGGAACTTTGACCCCCAATATCTCCGTAACTAGAAGGTTCCCAGGTATGGTCCAGAACAAAAAAATGATCCCCATGATGGGCAGAATATGTGGTTTTCGTTTTCGTTAAGGGTCTTTTTACACCCTTTATGTATATTCACTTCTTTTTTTTACCAGCAAGAACAGATATTACGTGAACTCGTTACATTGCAGGTGCAAGAGTAGTCTTCTCCATCGCAAGTGGTAGGTACTTCGAAAAGGCAATAATATGAAACAGATTCACCGTTCATCTTAAGAAACTAGAGATGATAATGGAATTGGATATTTATAATGCCGGGTATATATTGGTGTATCGTAACGTGAAATGTAACACCAGACTTTTGCAATGCAACATGAAATGTAACCATTTCTTGTTACGTTTCACCAATGTGTACCCAGCATTACACTTACGAGGGTTACGGAGCAAGCTATTCAGCAAAACATGCATCATCATCATCATCTGCCTAGCCTTTTCCCAACTATGTTGGGGTCGGCTTCCAGTCTAACCGGATGCAGCTGAATACCAGTATTTGACATGGAGCGACTGCCTATCTGTCAGTTAGTACTGGGTAATACGATACCCCTTGGTAAGAATGGTTGTCAGACTTTTTGAGCCACTGACTACCTAACGACTGTCAAAGATCTACAAATGACACCCGGGACCAACGGCTTAACGTGATTTCCGAGGCACGGAGGAAGCTCGGTATGTAATGGGTGGTCACCCATCCACAGACCAATCTAGGCAAGCACAGCTTAACCTAAAGATCGACACGAGCGGCTGTTATTGTTTAGCCACGAGCTCCTCAGCAGTGCAGCAGTGCTCAGCCTGCCATCTCCCTAAATAATATGTCAATTTCAACGCAAAAAAAAAGATAATTATTTGCTCTTCCAGTTTTCTCCTAGATCTATGCCCGCTCTCCGCCGGGCGGCAGGCTTTATTGCAGGCGACATTACAGGCCGGGGCGCGCGGTAATTTTCAACTAATAACCTGTTTCATTCTTTCTGCCTTTTTCTCACTTTACAGTTATACAGCAGCTTGTCGGCTGTGACTGCTGGAAAATGTATTTTTGTAATTCAGGGTGGAGTGTTTTAGTACTTGGTGACAACGTGGGGCCTTAAGTCAGACTCCTTCGTTAGTTCAATAGGTATCTTACTTGATGGGATGTGGTCGATGATGGTACGCGAAAGCAACTTATAGAAAGTCATTTAAAACTTAAGAGGGAAAGGGCCCGGGATCTGGATTTATCCCCGATTTATGGCAATAGGCTAGATTCAGGTTCGTATTGCGTAATTATCACTTGCTTTGGTGAAGGAAATTATCGCGGGGAAACCAGCATGCCTGAGAGATATTTCTCGACGGCATGTAAAGCCAAGTCAGAGGCCTATGGGCGATATAAAAACTCTGATACTAGGTTAGGCACTAACCACACATAAAGAAAGAGAATGAAGGTGGCAGTAGGCTTGCCCCGAATTACATGAAACTTAAACATAAGTGAAGAAATGTGGGTGTACAGTAAAATTCTTGTGGAGAATTTTACCTTTATCACATGTCAATCAGACTGGTGATGGCAGACGTAGTACTCGGATCCTGATGACGATAATAATTATACTTAGCAATCACCTTTTTTTTCTCAGACCTCAAAGATATCGAGGTGAGCTGGACAAAACCAATCTCCAGTGGTCCACATGAGCCCCAAACTGGAAGTCATACGAAAAAGTCCTTACTCAGCAGCAGAATGATGCAGGCTAACAGTTAAAATCAAGAGAAGTAACAGTAATCGATATTACAAAAAATGAAATACTTCTTAAATCACAGTAGCAACTCAATAACCTATTTGACCAAAGCTTTCTCTTCTTATCAGTTCACAAACAAACAATTTGTGTAATGCAAAAAGAGAAAGGGAAAAGTGGAAAATAATCAGCTCGCCCTAATACGATAATCAAGCCATTACCGAGGCAATCGGCGACGCTGATTCGATATCGATAAAATTACTGGACGCACTGGTTACAGGGATGGTCAACACTGCAAAATTGAACGTCATTTTAGTGCTTTACCGAATTTTCGGAGTTTGTTTGTGTTAGCTTATTAAAGATTCAGACAAACCAGTGTGGACAAGTTGTGGACACCGGACTAAGGGCAACTTCTGACGGCAGTTGGCGCAGTGGCTGACCGATTGACTGCTGCGTTGCGTGTCGCTGGTTCGTTCCCCGCACGGAACAAATATTTGTATGGCCTACAGATAGTTGTTCCGGGTCTGGCTGTTTGTGTATGTGAGTTTAAATGTTTGTAAACGCACCTGTTTGTGTTCTATTTGCTCCAAGTTATGATCATCAGTGTCACCATCTGCCTAGCCTTTTCTCAACTATGTTGGGGTCGGCTTCCAGTCTAACCAGATGTAGCTGAATACCAGTATTTTACGTGCAGGACCTGACCAGACCTCGACACTCTAGTTGCTGGGGACATGATACCTTAGCTGGGCTGGATGTTAGACTTTCGGGAGTCTAGCTACTAACGTCACAAATAAGCGCAGACCAAGGCTCCAAGTTCGCCAAAGGGCCAGTCCGTATGTCCGACCCGTAAATCACTTTATCGTCAGGGTTATTCGGAGGCGATTTCCGAAAATCAATCGGTGGCCAGATCAGATAGCGTGATGTATGGCGTCGGCGGGCGACCGGGGTCTCTCATTACCCCGGCAATTTTTATTCCGAAGATGTTCCTTTAATTTGGTTGAAGATTCGGTAGTTTTGGAAGAATTAATATTCAAGGTAGAATAGCGAAAGTTACTCTGTATGTGGTTCTATCTGGTTGCCTGTTACCTTAACATGCTTTAACGGCTCAATGGTTTTTTGCACACAGATAAACTAGGACATGGGGTATCTCCTAACATAGGACTCTTTTCATCCGGAAAGTACGTTCCGGTGGGATAATTTCGGTCCTCCACACGGTTGACGGACATCACCAATAAGGCCAGTAGCTATTTGTTTTTGTTCTTCAAGACTAGGACGATCGGTGGCCAGATCAGATAGCGTGATTTGTGGCGCCGGCCGGTGACCGGGGTCTCTCATTACCCCAAGTTTTTATTCCGAAGTTGCTCTCCTTAATTTGGTCGGCTTGCTGTTAACGATATTTAGAAAAACTTCATAATACTTGATAATTACATAACTATAGTTATTTTCTGTGTTGGTTCTCCAACACCGGCAAAAGCAATAAATACTTATAAAAGCATTTAATTTAAACCACAGCTCCACACGGCTTGATCCAATGCAAAAGCTATTTCTGGGCATTTTTTTTTGCAAAAACAAAAAATCTTATCATTAAGACGTTGTTTATGAATCAAAGCTTGATGTATGTCTTATGGTTAAACGGTTGGACCACAGCTGGCTTTTCATATTTTTCATGATCTGTGATCCATCCATCCGTCTATCGCAATTGTAATTACAGATCTACATGTCAGTGGACCATAACTTACAAATCGAAACAATATTTATGAATTATTTTGTTATTCAAACAGTATCCTGAAAATCAACAACTACATTCACAAATCAGCTTAAAACCTACCCAATCAAAATTTAAAAATCAACCCGATCAGATCAACGTCAGCAATAAATCATTCACAGTCAATTTACAACTACCCTTCGACAACCAGAGACAAAGCTTCGAAACTGACTAATCTGAGATAAGGGAAACACATGTACTATTAAACTATACCTCATTACTTCACCAAAACATCAGTACATATATCTTACTAAACACCTACACTGGAATACCAACTCTATCTTCTAAAATCGAAGGTTGAGATTCAAATGGGGGTTGTGGTAGTTAGGTTGTTTTGTTATGAAAGGGTTGGAACAGTAGTTTTAATACATAATCTGTGTATTAGCATCACAAAACGTTCATTCATCAGGACATCAAGCGACGTGATTGTAGACGTGATAAGTGTGAGGACGTGGGATTTTAGGGAGCTGATGATACCGCTGTGGAAGATTTTGTACATCTGCTTTTTTAGAACCCCAATTGTTTTAATTTAAGTGTGTGTTGTATGTGCAGATTTGATCTAGTGTGTATCTTCTGGTAATCTCTCAATTAAGTCTACCCTAGTTCGATATTAGTTATAGAGCATATTCGGTTTCTAAGTGACGTCTTAAATGTTTCAGATGACATTGTGATTCTTCGATAAAGCAAACATGAAGAAAAACGAATTAAGTTTGTGCAAACTTTTCTTAACACATAACAAGCACTTCATTAAAACTTGGTAATAAATGCAACTTGGTCCTTTAAATTATGTTTTTAATAATCACACCAAAGTTATAACTGTCACACTAAAACAGCTCTTGATCCATCAATATTGCGAATCCGACGATCGAGATAAAACACAAACTAATTATAGTAAACTGCGCTCCCTTCATCGCATGCCCTTGATGTGACGTATGGAAATAACAATAGGATTCTATGCCAACACACAAACATAACAAACACAAAAAACATAACCCTAGAACATCCTATTGAAGAGAAATAAGGTTGGATTTTGCGTGTTTTGGACTTTCTGAGCGGTAACCATAACGTTGTCAGGACCAAAACATAGTTTTCAATCAAAAAAGGCCGAGGACAGATTTCAACTAACGATAGTCTTCTGTTTATTTATGAATAAAACAAATTCGAGATCCTATTTGCGATAAAATTAATTGGATTTAGCTTTTTTTATCGTCGATTTGTTGATAATTTCTTTATTTATTGTTGTAATAACGGCCATAATGGGTGCTTTGATTACCGCCCTTTTAAAATTTCTTCCGGAAATTCATAATATGCTCTTCAGCTCTTGAATCAAAAGAATCTGGGTTGATTGAGAGCATACTTCATTTGAAGGAGTGTCGTTGCATTTTATTTGCATATCAATTAAACTAAGCATTATGATAAAGATCACTGTTTAACTGTGGGACATCACTGCTTTTCCTGTCAAGAAAAAACGAATTGCTTGAATAACAAATATTTTCGTTGTTTTCAGCGTTATTGTCGTCGGTAGATCTAGCACACAAAAATAGGCATAAATAAGTGGATGCACAACTGCATATGACTACCTAAGAAGTGATCACGGAAAGAGTTTGCTGCTGGGTCTTAGCAACTACAAGGAGCCTGCTAATATAGCTTGGAGATTTTTCTGATATCCAACAATTTAACTGGCAGAGAAGTATCCTTTATGGAAGTAGTAAGTACGCATGAAAATCGCTCATGGAAGTCATGTACTCAAATTTTTCTATGGGACCTACTATCAAACAAGAAAATAAAATTCTGCTGTAAAGTACTTTTTTTTTTTTTTTTGTAGATCCTCAAATAACTCCTCCCGCTCCGGGTGGAGTGGGAGAGAGTGTCAGACTCCCTCCGGCAGGCATCGGCCCTTGCGAGCCCCTTGCTGGTTGCTGACATCTCTTTGAGGCGCGTGTTGCTGTTTAGTACTTTAGATCTTGAACGTATGGAGCAGCTGTCATTATGTCGAGATTTCATGGTTGGTCCCCAGTTATACAAGTTGCTAATTTTCATGAGTACTCCCTTATAGTATGTCAATGTTTAAACTAACGTCTTGTATACTGATACTGATAATGTTAGCTTGTCTCATCCCACTGCTGGGCAAAGGCCTTTCTCCATGACTTCCAAATTCTTCGATCCAGAGCCAATGTGGACTGGTCGTTAGTTTTGTCCAGCTCGTCCCGCTAAACATCTTGTATAACTTGAACCAAAAAAGCAGGACGGATTAACGAAAGAAATAAGTAAGGTAAGGTAGACTGCATCCCTTCCACAAACTGCGCTCAACTGCAACTGCTACCAACAATTATAAGAAAACAATAACCGAAAAATCCTTGGAATCGCTGTGCTATGGGCAGCATGAGTGGTATTGATAGTTTGAGAGAAGCGGCCGGTCGGTTTGCATATTAACATTCCTCGCGAGACGCTTGCTGCGCCCCGCGGCCCCGCCCGCGCCACTCGAGATGTCTCAATTCTGATACAGAGCAGTGTAGTGGACGAATATGAGAGAGTAGTTGGCAGTTTTCATAAAGGAGTTGGTACTAGGTAGTAGAAGTTCTGAAGACGGCTAAAAGTAGGTAGATTGTTGCCAAAGATGATAAGACGGCGCACCTCCTGGTAGGAAATCTGTTGGTGCTGTACTGAAAATAAATGGTAAGCATCTCAATATACGTCCTGTATCTTGAGTTTATAAGGCACTTTATAATGGATACTCCTACTCCAAGTAACGGTTACTGCAGTGAGGTGCATGAGTTGAGAAAACGCAAGTGGCTTTATTTCTGTATTTTTGTATTTTCATCCTAGTATAACGGAGAGACTGGCCATATATGCCGTAGACTGGATGAAAGATGGGGCAAGAAAGTGCTGGAGTGGAGACCACGGATGGAGTGGAGGAATGTGGGAAGACAACCGACTAGGTGGAGACACGATATCATTAAAGTGGCCCGAAGAAACTGGATAGCCATGACAGAAAATCAACAAAAGTGTTGAGATTTGGAAGAGACCTATACTCAGCACACAGTGGCCAAGGTTATATTAAACTGGAGAAAAATCTGCCTCAGCCTAATAAACCCCAATTAAGACTCAAAAACTCTCTGTCCCGTCCCTCTACTCTGTATCTGTTAGTTCCGACACAAAATCTGCGATTTTTCCACGTGTTTTATTTGTGCACCGACGTCGCGCCGCCATGACAATAACCCACTATATTATCCCACTGCTCGGGAATATTCAAATTTATGATATACGAAGGGGCCAGCCGCCATTTTTGCCATCTCAACGTGTTCCCTGAAGCAGGATTAATAGTTTCATGTGATTGTTTTATGTGGCTGCGTGGACGCAATTGAAAGACTTAAATGTTGAAGGTTTTTTCGTTGTTTTTATGACAAGGATGGGAATGTTTTTTCGAAGAGTGTAAGAAGTAATCGGAAATGAAATCTTTGTATTTTAAAAGGTTTTCACGAAACAGCAAAAAATTAAACTGCATTTTATTATCAAACCCTTGGACCTGAATATTATAATGTTTGTCTGAAATTCAGATTTAATACGCGATTTAAATTAAGATTATGCCTGATACCAAAGGATTTTGAACTAACTAACACTAACTGGGTTGTGGAGGTCAGAAAGGCAGTCGCTCCATGTAAAATACTGTTATTCAGCTGCATCCGGTTAGACTGGAAGCCGACTCCAACATAGTTGCAAAAGGCTTGGCAGATGATGATGACCAACGGATTTTGAAAAATAATGTGCTGCTTTGTTCAGGTGATCTAATACGAGTATATTAGCAGCAAGGAAAAGTATATTTTTTCTAGCGAGAATCTACGTAAGTAATGAAATAAATTCATTGACAGACAGGGATAATGCACATCATAAGAGTTCCTTATTTAATAAAGTTTGTATGGAAATTCGTAATCTTTTCGAAATTACATCGAATACACGGCTTGAATGGTTGCAAACGATACTACCTACCCACAAAGTTAGCCGTTAAAATCAACAAAAGTCAACAGCACTAGTAATTATAATTATACGTCAATTAAGAATAAAACAGAACAAACACAACCATTACCAACAGAACTATAAATCAAGCCAATCTTCTGATCTCATTACTAAGGATCGCAGGCGCAACACAGCGAGTTAAATCAAGGAATTAGCGATTTAAACTATTTTAATCTAGCTTTACCTTCGAACAAAACGTATCAATTAAGACAATAATGTGGTTGGGTGATACGATCGCAGTACGATTGCGTACTTAGGTACAGGTGGAATGGTACTTTATGTGGTAAAGGTTCTTGCATTTCTTAAGAAGGTACGTACGGTCAGTTACGAAAATTGCTATAAATAGAGAAAAAAACTGTTGAGTAAACTTATACTGTCACTTACGGGATATCTGCCGTGATTGTTCATTATTTTGAGCTCCCGATATTTCGATGGTGTTGCAAGCGCCATGATCGCGGGTTGACTCAAAATAATGAACAATCACGAAAGATATACCGTAAGTGACAGTAAGTCAGATAGCTGGTCTTACCAACGTGTGTCATGTTATCCAGTGACTGAGTAGTGGAGGCCGATAGACTGGTTTTCAACTGCATCCGGTCGGACTATAAGCCGACCCTTACAAAGTTGCAAAAAGTTAGGTATACGAGTATAAGATGATAAATTTTGCGATAACTAATGCATGTATGTGTGTCCAGTCACGAGCACCAATATGTAATCACTTAACAAATTTTTAAAAGTTTTTTCTCCTACTGTTCTGATTAAAACGTCATGTTGTTACGAACATAGTATTTTGTAACTCATATTTTTATGAAAAAGATCCTATCTTCAAGTTACAATCGTCTTTCTCACGAAAATTGCTTTTAAATTTAGGAAAGTGTATACATATTAGTGCTCGTGACTGTCCATGTCTAATGCATGTATGTGTTCAGTGGCAAAATAGGCATAAGGGTGCAGCGCCTACTTACACGTAGCTTTCTTTCTATGTATAATTTTAACCCCTGAACTGAGACTCGATTTTGATCTGTCCAGAATAGATTTAGAAGTGACGACTGTAGGAGTCATAATAATAACAAATGACGATCGGCTATTTGCGAGATACAGAAATCGGGTCCAAGATGACTGCAATTTATTCTAGGATTGGAACAATTCAATTCAATCAACAGACAGTCAGTCTAACCATTACCTGTGATTTCCTTCTTTCGTGATATTATGTTCAGTATTAATCGGACATTGGTTTAGTATACGCAAGCGCGACTGCTAAACAAGAGGTCCTAGGTTCGATTCCCGGGTCAGGCAAAGCGGTTTATCCATCAGGAATTTCACAGTAGCAGCCACGGAGTCTGAATCTATGCCCGGTTGATAGCAATAGGCTCGTCCCCTATAATGTAACTGGTGAAATGTGGGTACACCTCTGCCTAACCTATTAGGTACACCTCTGCCTAACCTTTCGGTGATTACAAGCGTGATGTTATGTTATATAATCAGACATATTCTGAAACTTTCATTTCTCCATATCGCAAAGCTAAGATTGATACCAACCCGGCAGTAACATAACTACCACAAATACTACATTCTAATCTAGAAATACACTCATTATTTAATACGTAATCTTCCTACTTCTGATAATATAGAACGGAAACGTAAATGCTTTAGATTATGATCTATTTTCCATTGCGACAGTATTGACATTCCATTATAGAGAGTTTCCCTTATTATATACAATGTTTTGTAGACTTAGCGATTGTAGATAAAGCTTAGGTACTGTTGGCTGTCTAGAAGTAGTTAGATTTTAAGCTGACCTAGCGTTGTACGGAGTTTCAATGGAATAAGGGGTCAACTTATTCTGGTTTTGTTCTACTGATGAGCGGCTCACTGTACTAGTTCTTGCTTTCTTCTGTGGAGATATAATGTTTTAGAGAGGCTTTGAAATACAATTATGAACTGGTTTTGATCTGGTATGAACCAGTATCTTCTGGAAACAACCTTTGAATATCCAAGGAAAGTTTATCTTTTAGATAAAATGACACGAAAATTATTTTGTAAAATCTTGGTCATATCTGTTAATAAGCTGCCTATTAAAGTCTGTTTCTTTAGAAATTGTGGTGTTCACTAGAAACACTAGTTAGGGTTTAGAATAAAACCACAAAATTATCAGTAAGTAGATGAATTACTTTAAGGGTACGTGCACTCGCTGCCTGGGATAAGTGAGGACTAGTCGACACGGAACCTTAAAGCTCACGCTACGTTTATTAGTATATCACACATATCGTTAACCTTTGGTATACGACGAACCTAGGATCGTTGATCTGCGCAATCCCGTTATACTGCCTGTACGCGCATCCAGGACAAATCGACCCCACTTTTAACTTTAGTTTAGTTCGCGAGATTAATTAATTATGCAAAGATTACCGATTTGTCCTAGAAGTAAAAAAAATAAAATACGTGACATCCACCCAACCGCACTAGGCTCGCGTGGTCGATTGTGGCCCACTCCCTCTCAAAGAGTGGTGGGCTGTGTCCCAGCAATGGGAACGTTATACGCTACATCGATTATGCTAGCGCTTAATTCCATTCCGTAGATGGGTGAGCACCCATTACTTACCGAGTTTCCTGCATGCCTTGGAAAGCACGTTATACCGTTGGTCCCGATTGGTGTCGTTTGTAGATCTTTGACAGTCGTTACAGGTAGTCAGTGACCAGAAATTCTGAAAACCAGTCTTGCCAAGGGGTATCGTATTACCCAGTGCTAACTGGTCAGTCGCTCCATGTAAAATATTGGTATTAAGCTGCATCCGGTTAGACTTGAAGCCGGCTCCAATATAGTTGGGAAAAGGCTAGGCAGATGATGCTAAATGCCATTCCTGCCACCTTCATCCCATCGCAGTAATCTAAATAGCCAGTAAATAGCCACAAGCAATTCGAGCAATTCCAAATGATTAGTTCATTTGCAATTTATAATCGTCGAGCCAATCTCGAAACAGAGCTCGATTGCCCGAGAGCTCGAGAATCGAGCCGCAAGCATCTAGCTTACACAGAGCCCCGACTCCGCTCCAATTGGACGTGTACACTTCATGTCGTGATAAGTGTATTAGTTAGTTAATTACCCCCTTGATTCATTACACCAACGCCCGCCTGACCCGATTACACTGGCGTGCATGATTAATGCCACAACTAAATATACAAGATTTCGTACTATTTAATCGGCGTAATTGCTTATACAGTATGTTTCCAACTCAATTATCGTATCTATTGGTGAATTGTTGATACTTATCGTTCTATGTTCATTTGGTAGTCATAATTCAATGTCCTGGTATGAGACGGCTTAATGCGGAATTAGTCTTTCTTGAAAAAATAATGTAAATGTAATCTTATAATAAAAGATGAGTTATAGGATTTTAAAATGACTTTCACGTTCTTAGTTACGGTCATAAGTTAAAAATAACATTAGAACGTTGAAAGGTATTTTTTAATAATGTCATCACTTAATATTAATAAAAATACATCTAAACAAAGGAATTTAAGCACAAGTTAAAACGACAATTTAAAAACGATACCTCATCGCTCGGCGCGCCAGTTATGAGCACGGACCAACCGAAACAATTACTTAATGTCAACGAAAAAGATAATTTAATAATTGTTGCCGATGATATATGATGGGTCCACGCCCACCTGGGGTCTCAGTATTAAAATAACCGATACTTCTCCGGGCCTTATTTATGCACGCCGGCACAAACTTACATCTTACTCCGTACGCCGACGTGCATTTGTTAAAAGAACACGGTAATAGTCGCTCGAAGATTTCTAATGTCTCAATTTCCGAGATAAAACAATACAATATCAACCTTATAACGAACCCAATTAAGCTTCGTTTCGATCGCAGTTTAAAATACACGAGCTTAAAGGCTCAATTCTCAAATGCAGTAACTTGGACAATTGTTAACAGAGAAAATTGGAACGTGTATCGTTGGTCTGGAACACTAAATTGAATGTTGCTACAGGATGCGTTTAAATTATGTCTTGTTTAATGAGTCGATATGGTTGTTGGACCACAACGTCTTAGATGCCCTTTCCTCAGACTCAAATATGAACTTTAAAATTGAAAGTTAGAGGTGAATTTGGCCTGGAGTGTATCTGAGTTTTATTAAAGAGGTTTCAGCATGGAGTTTGCGAGATGTTTTCACTGAGAACACAGTCATGTAACTAATGTAGGGAATCTACATATCATTAAGAGATGTAGGGTCGTTTTATACGTTTGTACCGCTTTGTTCCTTATATTTACGGTTCGATGTATAGATATTTATGACATCAATGCGTTGCTTTCCGATGTTATGCAGGAACATGTATGAAGACGCCTTTAGTATCATAATACGAGTTTGTACGCGATTCAATATTTATAGTAACGCCTTGGATATCTGTTATTGTTTATGATTTTAATAGCTAGTGGCCAGTGGTAATAGATAGTTTTGAATATCGAATTTGAATAGCTTTTACATGGAGATTAGAATGGTCTTATTATGGGAGTTTGCAGAATGGTGTTATTTGTGTTTCGTTTACAATAAGAAGACTAGGAGACCATAATCTTGCTTGAAAGGGGGTGAATAGTGATATGGTGTCTTATAGAGATTTAAAGATGTTTAATGTACATTTTGGAACGGGCTCTATGCTCACCATCCATGTTCCTTCTTTGGCCTTTGAGTTCCAGGGCTGCGGTATCTCTTTCGAACAGCCCCGCAACGGGCTATGTTTTGAGTCTTTCTGAGGGATCGTAACCGGAACTAGGTGATCCGACAGAGAACCAGAGTTGTCGACATAGCTCACAGAATAAGTAAGCAGAAGTGGCAATGGGCCGGCCATATTTGCCGTAGAACCGATAACCGTAGGGGTAGGCGTGTTCTAGAGGTCGCCCTAAGGATCGGTGGAGCGTCGATCTTCGCAGGGTGGCTGGTAGCAACTGGATGAAAATCGAGTCGAGTGGCGTGCGATGGAGGAGGCCTCTGTCCAGCAGTGGACTGCTTTAGGCTGATGATGAAGATGATGAATTTACCTTTTTAATTGGAATATGATGATGTTTCACGACATAATAAGCTCACTATTATGCTATAAGTTGAAGTTACCTTCTACTTTCTGCTTAAAAAAAGTTAAAATCATGAGTTTCTTTCCATACGAGTCTTTGTAATATTTTTGCTTGCAGCTATCAGACTATTTTCTGTCATATCTCTGCCAATTATTTTTTATTCACAAAATATGCTTATTACTCCTATTGTTTCATCCAACTGTTTTAATAAGGCTTCTCGTTTATTTTCATTGAAGACTTTTCAATAAATTTAATATTCCAAATTCATACCTAGGTATTCTCGAGGTTACTCTGACCTGTAACGAACTTCTGAAATGTCGGTACCTTATCATTTTCGATCACTGGTCATGGCCAGTCACGATTTTCGGAAATAAAACCATGGTCAATATGCATTACTTTCACAATATCCTATAATCTATTATTTTTATAGATTACTATTTAGCTATGTTATTTTGCGATATTATGAAAGAAAGAGAAAGAAAACATATTTATTTGGCACATGCCACAAGTGCACACAACAAACAAATACAAGTAAAATAAAAAACTGAAATCTACACAATATAAATATTAAATATGAATATTCATTCATATTTTACCAGTCTTACGAAGGGGTATTGTATTACCCAGTACTAACTGGGTTGTGGAGTTCAGCTAAGCAGTCGCTCCATGTAAAATGGTATTCAGCTGCATCCAGTTAGACTGGAAGCCGACCCCAACATAGTTGGGAAAAGGCTAGGCAGATGATGATGATGAATATTTCATTCATAAAATCGCTTTGTAGGTGATGAGACTTTGATAGCTTATTGCATGTTAAAGATAATAGACAATAGTATAATAATAAGACAATAGTATCTATCCTTGTTTTTTTATTTAGGATGAGTCCAAGATTTTCTTTTTCTAAAATACAATTTTTCGCATTTTTATTTTTCACACAGGACTTAGTTATACCCACGAATAATCATAGATTTTTATAGGAAGTAGAAACATGTGTGATGTTTGACCATAGTACTCTGATCAAATAAAGTTGTTGGTTTTGTATCGTACACGTGGAAGCTCATTAACACCACATTACCTACGATGTCTATTAATTGGGCAATCAATATAAAGCTGGATGTTTGTGAGTTTGTGTTCCTTCCATGGAATATCTCGGTAGTTTATTTGGAATAGATAGGAATACTTTTATTCAGCTTTTTTATCAATTAGGGAAAGTAGCTTAATAGACTCGTTGATTAACATAATCAGCTATAATGTCCCGACTGCTGGTACAAAAGCCTCCTCTCAGTGAGAGGGAATGGACTGTCATCCACAGCGAGCCCTTTGGAGTTACAGTTAATCGTATTACCTAGTACTGGGTTGCGGAGGTCAGCCATGCAGTCGCTCCATGTGAAATACTTGTATTCAGCTGCAGTCGGTTAGACTGGTAGCCGACCTCAACATAGTTGGGAAAAGGCTAGGCAGATAATGACTTGCTTGTAACCGATCACAGAATTCACCCCTGTGTCCCAATTTACCCCGTTTTACCCCTTACTAAAAAGTACGGAGTTTTTCTCCTCTTTTTATTATTTCACAAAAATTCGCGCATATTCTTTTTCGGACTTTATTTCCAGCTGTGGATCTCTACTAGCACCCAGCCATTCTCTTTTTTTCTCTTACTTAAAGCTTTTTTGTCGTCAAATATACTAGCAACCCATCTACAGCCACTTGTGCCCAAAAGCTCCAGCTGATCGTCGCGGGTGGTCAGTCAGTATGCTGTGCTCGTTAGCAAGCATGATAGTGCCACCAGTTAGGATGGTAAACGGACATGTAACTTGTGAAATTATTGCTAGTTTGGGCTTAAGTGGTGTATTGTTTGAAGTTGAGGTTGATTTGAAAATAAAAGGAGAAGAAAAATGTGAAAAAGTTGTGGAACTTTCTTGATTCAAGGCAGTTACTTTCACAACACTTTACACTGGATTCATTTTCAGAGTTATTTCAGAGAGATTTTTCAGAGTTATCCATCCCTATTAATACTATTAATGATGACGATGATGTCTATTAAATTAACTCTCTTATTTATTGTCTATTATTTATTATTATTATCTGCCTAGCCTTTTCCCAACTATGTTGGGGTCGGTTTCCATTCTAATTTGCAAATTCTTAGTGATGCATGCAACCCTTAGCATGGCTGAAACACGCTAATCTTCCTTAATAATATTATAAAGAGGTACTGTTTGCAAGTTTGTATGAAAGGGGTAATCTTCAGAACTACTGATCCGATTCAGAAAATTCTTTCACTTACGGGAAGCTACATTATCCTCGAGTGTCATAGGCTACATTTAATACGTTCCCGTGAGTAAATATCCGTACAAAACGGGAGTGAAATCGCGAACAAAAGCTAGTGTTTTTTAATGTTAATGGAATACGTCACCAAATATACTATGAAAACCACAGATGCGTTATCCTCGCGAGCACTGAACATGGGTGGTCGAACAAACTTTGCTTAACCCATTAGAGCACTAAATGATGGGGTGCTACCCGTTCTGCCTTGTTAGTAACCCTCTCGGTACGCTAAACAGATAACAAGTTAGGGGATGATGGTATGTGGTTGTTTACCATGAGTAAGTTAAGGGTTGTTTGTTAAAAATGCGTAAAGGAAACGCGGTTGTTGTTTTGTAATTAAACCTGTTAAAACATCCTGTTCCTGTAACATTTCTGCATGATGAAGAGGCGATACAAGTGAGTATTAGAAATCACTGATAATTACAGCAAAAAAAAACCATTAACTGTAAGTAAAAAAAGCATTTTTTATAAAATGTATATATATAAATATTTTTATATAAATTGTATTTATTACGCCAACTAGGAAAAAAAATAACACCTGTACTTTTGTGCACACTACAAAAAAAAAATTGTTAGAAAATTAAAAAATTAAAAATTATTTATTATTTTCGCCAAGTTTTTCTTACAAACTAGTGATTGGAGTTTCCTTTAGCATATATTACATTCTTTCTAGTCACAGCAACTATGATTGTCTTGTCTCAGTCTTCGCTAGGACTTGAGAAGACTCGATCCCACAAGTATTTTTTTAGAAATTAACAATGTCTTAGTACTATGCAAAGCTGCACATGCCAGGCTATGCCGCTGCCAAGGGCGGCTTTTACCAACTATGTTGGAGTCAGCCTCCTGTCGAGTAGCTGAATATAAGTATTTTACATGGAGCGGCTGCCTATCTGACCTCCACAACCCAGTTAGTACTAGGTAATACAAATCAAAATCAAATCAAATAAAATAATTATTTATTTCGAACGACAAGGTTCTTAATGGTTAGTGAATAACTACTTAAGAACAATGTTAGTGGTAAGACATTTGGCGATTAAGTTACATTCATTAAAATTCATTCGTCAAATAATAATTACATCAATTTAATGTTAATTCGTTTTGGTCAGCTGCCTGATGTGATGACTTAGAATAGGGCAGTCAAATTTGTCCGCCAGAATGCCATTGCTGCTAGCACGATATCCCTTTGTAAGACTGGTTGGCAGATTTTTGGGCCACTGACTATCAAAGAGTAGACTCAAAGATCTAAAAATGACAGCCAGGACCAACGGCTTATACTGCTTCCCGAGGCACGGAGGAAACTTGGTAAGTAATCGGTGGTCTATCCACAGACCAACCTAGGCCAGTGCGAAAAGCGGAATGTATGACAGAAGGTGCAGAGAAAACTTTTTGACATAGTGATGAAGGGCATTTGGCTTCAAACCTGACTTGACGCATAATTCAATAAACCCAATCATAATTAACCCCGTAGCCAAATCAGCTTTCCCTACACAGTATAACTTTTCTCCAATCACTCTTTCTCCATCAATACGACCATTATACAACCTGTCTTCCAAAAGCCACTAATGAAAGAACAGTGCTATCGCGCTTTCCCCCACATTATGTTATTGTTCAGCGCCGAATCATTAGGCTCACTCGACGCTCGGCTCAGGTGATAATCATTTATAATGCGCGAGAGTCGTGACGTGTGTGTTCGTGAAATATTGGTGGAATTGGGTGCGTTTTCAATGTTTTACGGTGTATAAGGTAGTTCGTAGATACTTTTCTAATGACTTGCTGGCTTGAAATAAAGTTACAAGCTTTACGAGTGATAACTTGACTAAAAGTAATTGCTTATGATACGATTTTTGTTCTTTTGTTTTAGTAATAACTTGAAGTTGGAACTGTCAAAAGTTAGAATTCTTAGCTTTGCTTTCTTTGACGGTTATTATTTCGTTGAAATTCTTGTCTATTTCATAAATATGGTTGCATATATAGATACAAATGTAGGTCCTTTCCGATTAGATTGGTTCCGAAGAATAAAATAACAAGTTCCAGATTTGCAGAAGTGTCTTACGATTTTCTGGAATTCGATTTCTACTGGCTAGTGAGACATTACCATAAAAATCCTTCCTGAACTCTGTGTAGAGTTTAATTCTTATAACAACGAGTGGAACACATGGGTACCAGGTACCTACTCAAGAAGATCTCAGACGTGTTATTCGAAGTTTGAAGATGACATAGGTACTTAGGCGGATTCGTACCTTATCCTTCAATGGAAACACACCTCCAATACCTAACACTTGTCGATTTTTCTGCGTCAATGTTATTAATGCGTGACGTGATCACGTGACGTCATATGACGCTATGTATTAGCGTTTATCAGCACCCGCTGCGACGCCGCTTGACGCTAATGTGCGTCGCTGATGACGGATACAGGCGTCACGTCTAATCTTAATGCTTTTCTGAATAAATAAAATTTGGGAAAATCTGCGGCTGATGGCGGTAATAATGGTGGTATTTTTTCTCGATTTTTACAGCTAATTTTGTTTACATATTTTTGTTTAGGGAAAATTATGTAGATTTTTTTATCAGCTTTAACTAAATCTGCTCTTGCATAATACGGGGTGGAAAAAAGCTTACCACGTATTCAGTACATGATCAGTCTGATACAAAAGTGCAATACCTACACGGCAGTAGCGAAGGGTAAATTGTTTTAAGAGGTAAGCCGGAGTACAATGTTCTTTAATGTGATTTTATTATGTCTTTGGAATACTGATTGTGCCAGTTTCCAAAGGAAAGCCGGTAGGAATCGAGTTGTATGAAACCTTCGCCACTGTTACACGGTCCAAATGTATGGACCGGCTGAGTTTTTTAATTAAATTACCAATGACAAATTTCTACACGTACAAAATGATATACTTACTGAATACGGTCGTGGTAAGCGTTTGTGCATCGGTGACCCTTCTACCCTGTATACTGAAAATTATTTCACACATATCTCGACCCCATTTTATCATAAACGTTTACAATTATTTTCACCACTACTTTATCACACTAAAATCACATGAATTTCATTAAAAGCCACACTCCTCCATCCCTCTTGATTCCTTCGGGATTAGCTATCATAACCAAATCCCAATCCCAAACTACCGTATTGACATTTCACACAAGGGATTACGGAATACCACATTACATCACTATTAAGCCATAACCACACACACCCCCACACACACACACATACACCCCCATACGTATGGTCACAATTCATAAGTTATAACCATTTTTTATTGTGAGAACTTTAAACAATTCGAATCCACAGCTTACGCCTGTAATCCTACACATTTGAATTTTTTATTAATAATGGCCGGTTAAAGCCGACCGGATAATGTTAATAATAACCGGTGGACGCCATTATAGGCCTTATTGTTAATATTATTAATTTAGTCATGAATAATTCAGTGTGGGGAGAACATACGGTCCCTTGTAATAGCTACCATGATTAATTTATTAGATTTTGGGCATTTTTATTATTTTTCGTAATCGATTCCTTTATTAGAACTAGTTTTAGTGATATTTTATTATAGGTTTATAATGTATTAGGCGTAAAATTTTCATTACAGGATTAGCAGAATCACTACATAGTATAAAGCAAAGTCGCTTCCCACTGTCTGTCTGTCTGTCCCTATGTATGCTTAGATCTTTAAAACTACGCAACAGATTTTGATGCGGTTTTTTTTAATAGATAGAGTGATTCAAGAGGAAGGTTTATATGTATAATACATGCATAATATAGTAGAGAAACACTGATAATTTTAGAGGTTTTTAATGTAAGGTCGTAAATAAACACATTTTTTTGCGCTTACATTGCAAACGCTGGCTGAACCCTACGAGATACATCAAAATAGTGTACTACAGTATTGTACACCTTAAAAAGGTCTACAAAAAAATCTGCGATGGTATATGTCTATCTCTTAGGGATAACCCACAATAACCATGTTTTATCCTTTACTTAACATGTTTGTATTGTCTAATGACAAAAAAGCTGTGAACGTTGTATATATACGTATAAAGACATTCAGTAGTATAAAGGGTGTAAAAAGACCCTTAACGAAGCCGAAAGGCACTTGTTCTCCACGTCAATGCGATCATTTTTTTGTTCTAGACCATACCTGGGAACTTTCTAGTTACGGAGATATTGGGGGTCAAAGTTCCAAATTTTTCACAAGTTTTTTTTTAAATACATGTTTTTAAAGTAAGATTTTTACTTGAAACACCTCCACGACCCCCGTACTATTCAATCCATCCATCAGCACAATGTTCTGAGTGCGTTAAATTGAGTTCTACTGTAAAACGTGATTTTTCACCCCAAAAAAAAAAATCGTTTCCCAGCAAAAATTTTTTCGTAAAGTTACTTAGTATGATGTCCAGAATGCTTGGTTGACGGCTTCGTGAAGGGTCTGTTTACACCCCGTATTTAGTATCAGTATTGCACCCGAGCAAAGCCGGGGCGGGTCGCTAGTTAGTTATAAAATAAATTCTGTTAATGTTATTACATATTGGCTGTGAAATCGGTTCAAGGTATTAGTGGCTGGATTTAATTAATTGTTAAATTATTCAGTTTTGGATTAAAATTAATAATTATAAAAAGTTGATACGTATGGCTAGAAAGTTTACAAAATTATGTTTTTGATTTATCTCTGTTTTAAGCAGGAAATGTTTTGCATAAATCATTTCTTAATACAAGCTTATAAGAATATTAAACTTAAATCATATTTGGCGACATTTATATAGACACGATACGCAATACTTGAATAAAAAATAAATAGATGAAAGAGTGCATGTCTCGTAGCTTTCTAGAAAAGTACTTTAAGGACTCTCTGATCTAAGCCGCGGACAGACAGATAGACAGACGAACATGGCGAAACTATAAGGGTACTTGTTGATGAGAAACTTAAACGCAACTTAGACAGTTTTGCCCATAACTTTTTTTGAACCACTGGGTTAAATAGACATCAGCTAACATTTCAATTTGGTTTTTGTAAGATTTAGCTAAAGCATCCTAAAAAATAATAATAATCATTGTAATAAGATCAATACCTGAGGAAGCTCTCGTTAGGCAGCTGGATCAGGGGTTTGATTCAGAAAGCGGTACTCCTGGACACGGCTCGTATTGTTAGGAGGTTTCTATCTCTGGAGCCCTGACCGCCGTTTGCTTGGACCCTGTTCCCGATACCGGTGGGCTATAATTTTTTATATGTTTTGTTGTTTTTTTTAAAGGAATATTTAAAAATGTAAAATTTTGTAATAAAATAGAAAACTTCCCAGCAAATCAGAAAAAAGATACGACCAATTTGAAATAACATTTTCCCACATTTCCTCCAAAACACACAAGAAAAATCTAATCCAACAAAACAATACGAACAATTTAGTTTTTTGATCACGATTTAAGGGCGCGTCAGACGATGACGGATCGCTTTATCCGGCAAAAGTTAATTTCCTTTCTCACACCAACAAATTCAATCCCTCCGGTCCACAATGGAGCATATTTGCTTATCTTTAATTGATTCACTCTAACCCCTCGGCTCAGATAAGGATTAGCTCTATTCACGCTGACTTTTACAAGGGTAACTCACCATTAACGAGGGATGGAGTAAAGAGTAGATGTGTGCATGTGTAGAATTTGGGGAGCGAGGTTTTTACCTATTTTGGGGGTTACTCTTAGAGGACCAGCAAAGATCGTCGATACGTAAAGTATAAAAGTTTTAGCTTACGTTTGAATGTTGTTAAGAAAAGTATCGTAAAGCAAGGAAAATAAATATTTGAAAATGCTTTCAGGCCGCATATATATTATAGCGCTCTGTGGGCCAAAAATGATTAATGATTAACAGAATCATAATAGGATAAAAACATGAATCACGTTAAAATTCTTAAAACGGTCACAGTGACAGACGCAGTTAATATTATGAATAATCACTTTATGATCATTTTACGAATTGTTACGTAATTCATAATTATTATCCTATTATGATTCTGTTAAAGCAACCATTTTTGCCCCAGAGCGCAATACACCGTGTCTTTTTAACCCTTAATTGATATGAGCCGAAAGCATTTTTAAATATTTATTTTCCTTGTTATGCCATACTTTTCTTAACAATATTTAAACGTAAGCAGTCGATCCTAGAAATTCTTAGGTTAGGCTTGCACTCAAATACATCTTAGTTGTAACATTTGAACTATGAAAACTACCATTATTTACTGCCTCTCAAGTACTTCAGAGTCAAAATCATGCCATTGATGTGCGTACTGTATCGGTGCTTAGCGTTTGTTTCCATAGACACCAAAATCTGTTTGACGTGTAGGCACAAAACAAACCCCAGAGCTTGGGTTAGTGGTAAAACGGCCCCTCTACAACTTCTAACCCCAACTGCTCACACGATTACCTACATCGGATTTCATAATCGGCGCGTGTCGCGTATTATCGGACGGCGTCGTGCGACTTCGGGCGACGTCGGGTGACGTCGGGCGGTAATGCGATACTCGTGAATTACAACAGTTTATCGTGGTGAATCTGAGATGTTTGCGTAGGGGATGTGTATGGTTTCATGGATTTAGCTAAATTGTTCGACGTGTTAGCTTATTGTTGTTGATTTTTTAATTAAAAATGTATCGTTTGGTGGGGGAGGGGGGGTTATTGCGTTGTTGTTTTGTGGTTTTTATTGTTGTTCTTTTGCAGTAGATTTGGTGACATTGCTGAAAAGACGACTTTAACATCTTTTGGATACGTGAAAGCGCATTTGTGAAAAAGAACTTTAGTCTTCTCATTTGAGAATGTATGAAATAAGAAATGAGTTTAAAAGAGGAAGTCTGAAAATGGAGCCGGTGACTGAAAAGTTGTGTGGTAATCGGTTGTCCTGGTATGGGCATGTGATGCGGAGGAATGAGGAAAATGTCGTGAGGAAAGATTTGAGTATGAATGTGGATCATGTGGATGGGTATAAGACTAGAGGAAGACCAAAGAAACGATGGATGGACTGCGAGAAGGATGAAATGGCAAGAAAGGAGGTGTCCGATGAGATGACGAGTAATAGAGAAGTATGAAAGAAAAAGACATGCTGCGCCGACCCCAAATGAATTGGTATAAGGGCAAGAGAATGATGATGGTGATGTGTTTCATAAAACTCACTTTTAAATACCGCTATACATGTACACACCTTTCTCTACATAATCACCTATACAACACAATATCTGCATCAGACGAATCAGCAAAAAAAATGTTAAAGCTGTATTTTAATCCCTCAAACGTCCAAAAGAGTATACACCATTTAATAAAGCCGCCAGTCGAACGTTTTCAATAACGCTACGTTTAAAAAAAGTGCACAAGTCAGTCGGGCGGACACATGATATGCGTACACCTGGAAATTGGAAAAATCCATGGAAATCCGCTCTGGCTGGACACCCTATTTCTAGGAATATCGGATTTGTTCGTCGGTGCCAAATTTTAAATGATGTTGTGATGGTATTTTATTTGCTTTTTGTTTGTGAAATGAGATATTTTCAGCTGAATTTCGGCATATTGTCCATGAGAGTCTAATATTGAAGTTATTGGTATAAAACTTTTCTCTTACTCCATCATCTGTGTGTTTTTACAAGATCACTCTAACTCGATGCTATGCTAGCTTAATTACCAGACTTCCCTCGTTTTCTTTGACCATTAATTGCGGACAAAAAGCTTACCCACTTGAAATAACAGGATTCTGAATACGGTGTAATTTTTGTTATATATATTAGCCTACTCTGTCCCACTGCTGGGCAAAGGCCTCCCCCATGGCTTTCCAAATTTTCCAGCTCCGACCAATCCGTTAAGAATGGGTCCAGATCGTCACGCCTGCGTTTCTTGGGCCTGCCTCGGTTACGACGGCCGTCTTTAGGCACCCACTGTGTGAATACTTTCGCCCATCTGTCCGGCTTCATCCTAGAAACGTGACCCACACAGTCCAATTTTAACCGACTTATCGCCAACATCGGCAATGCCTGTCTGAGACCATATTAAGGTTTTGTAACAATATTACTGTCAATTTTTCATATTTTGAATCAAGAAGATTTCTAAGCAAAAAAAATATTGTAAAAAAAGATTATCTAAAAGAACGATTAGTGTCTTCTGCAATGATATCATAAAGAAAGATAAGCTACCTTCATACTGAGCGGCATTCAAATATCGTTGCGTTGCGATAGATAATACGTAACGTATGATACAGAAAGAGATAGCTATTGCGCTTGAAGTACTAAAATTACGACAATTGTCTGAATTTGTCTGCAGCAATTTACGCGTGCTAGAGCGATATCTACCTCGTTTTATTTATAATATCATTGATTTTCTGTGATTCGTAACCAACTGACGAACAAGCAGTCTTTCCACTATGGCCCACCAAACACCATTACAATTGAATCCATAAACCACAACATACCCCCATAACATTGATGGCATAGCCCACACAAATGCTAGGGGGACAAAACTGCAGGAAATTGGATTTTTTATCGTGTGCCAACAAAGAGTTGCAATGGCGTCCGCACGACGATTCACAATTTTTGATGGCATTTTTAACGATAACATGCGTTTTAAAAGTTGGTGTAATTGAAGTTATAACAGTACCTACTATCTTTTCTTGTGAAAGTGAGGGTGACGAAAAAACACACAAAAAATTGGAAAATAACTTTACTTCCGCAAGTCGGTGACTTGTGTTAGTTTTATTGAATTTTTTGCCACCGACTTCCGGAACTAAGGCTATTTTCCACTTTTTGGTGTTTTTTAAGTCGGTTATTTTTTTGTAAACAGTTTTTTATTTCAGCCTTATTAGTTATGGTTTGACAGAAGATCCACTCCCGGAGAACATCACCACTGCTCGCAAAACGGAGAAGGAAAACATCGTGAAGACACTAGAGCCAAAAATTCGAAGAGATGTGATGTGTGTGTGGTGTGGTCGACTAACCCGCACCGCACCACACGGGCCCAGTGCAGGTTAGTAGATTTCATGGAATTATAGCCCATTACCTCTCACAGAGAGGAGGCCTGTCCCAGCAGTGGGAACATTATGCTTATGCTTGTCAGCTTTGAATAAATGAATTTTGATTTTGATGGTTCCGCATGTACTCACATTACATAAAGGGTGTAAAAAGACCCTTAACGAAGCCGAAGAGTACTTGTTGTCCCCATTATTGCGATCATTTTTTTGTTCTAGACCATACCTGGGAACCTTCTAGTTACGGAGATATTGGGGGTCAAAGTTACAACTTTTTCACAAGTTTTTTTTTTAATACATGTTTCTAATGATTAATATTTTACATTAAACACCTTCACGACCCCCGTATTATTGAAGCCATCCATCAGCACAATGTTTTGAGCCCGTTACATTGAGTTTTACCGCAAAACGTAATTTTTGACCCAAAAAAAAAGTTGTTTCCCAGCAATAATTTTTGCATAAAGTTACTTAGTTTGATGTACAGAATGCTTGGTTGACGGCTTCGTGAAGGGTCCGTTTACACCCTGTATACTTACAAGAAGATAAATGTTCAACAAGTTAATTTTCTAACAACAAACGATTACTAAGAAGCGCAGTTTTCTAGGTTAATAGCTTATTTAATTCCTCAAACGAGTCGTTAACGTCAATTAAACTCATTGATGTAATAACTAATGTGACATTAGATAAATGTAACATGTTCACAATCAGTGTTCTGAGGTTCGTGCGTTTTATTGTGTAATTACTATTGGTTTAATTAGCTTACTGATGTTTTATGAATGTCAAGAGTTTATTTACCCCGATATTGAAGCAACTGTGGGATTGTTTGTATGTTTGTCCTGCGAAGGAGGGATGACGAACAAAACATTGTAAAACATTTAAAAATCATTTGCAAATGGTCAACTAGAATCAAAGACATTCAAATATTTACGAGCGATAGACGGAACAAGACGAAAAAAATCGTAATCCAATACTTGTTACTACTTAGTAACAAATCGTTCTGTCTATAGTTGCTGCCAGTTAAGATGACAATAGCGGTCATTGCTCTTTCCATAATATCTCTTCGTACGAACCAAAACAAATGAACCATGTATCGTTTTTCATTAGAAAAGATGTTGAAGATCACGATAGATGACGATTCAAGACATGAACAGGCTTATTTGTGGATTTCAAAGTTAATAACTTTAATAAATGTAGGTGGGTCAATGACCGCCATTGCCATCTTAACTGGCAGCAACTATAGTGTCATTGGCCCGCTTGTCAAGTAGCATTCGTGTGTCAAAATCGAAAATGTTCGGGATCAAAATTATTGTATGAAAATGTTCCCAATGTCCGGTCTCTAAGTCTTTTAAATATCTTTGACTAGAATCAATTTTATTTCCCTGTAAAATCTTTCGTTCAAATGGCCTAATTGTAATAACTGGTTTGACTTTGACGACAAAAGAATATTAGAATAGAATAGAAAACTTTTATTTCAGACCGGAGTCCATAGGGTTAGTAACAATTTTACTTAACTTCTAGTGTTAGTAGGTTTCAAATATTAATGTCGTCCTGATAATCTGAGGAAAACCTCTTTCTTTCTTCGTCTCATCGAAGCCATATTGTTTAAAAGAAAAGGTCGAGAAGGTAAATGCATAAAAAATTAAAATCAATTAATTAATTTATAATCTGAATCTCAAATGACCATATTTAACTAATTTTTATTATATTTTTAAATTTGATTGTGGACATTTTACATTTTATTTGACATGGATAAGTATTGCATTAATGTAATTTTTAATTTTTATAGATTATTTTGATGTTAGATGTAAGTTTGTCTTTGATTATTTAATTACTAACATTATTTTTAAGTGTACCTACTAACAAAATTACTATGGATCGTTGTGTCTGAAGTAAATAAATTGAATTGAAGTGAATAAAGTAACTGTTACTCAAAATACTTAAAAAACAGACACAGATTGTGTATCTATGATTATTATAACGATCACCTTCTAAATTTAAACACTTGTTCAAGTTACATAAACCTAAAACCTATAAGCACATTTTACCACCACAAAAAGAACAATAAGACCAAATACCGCGAAAGCTTCAGACACAAAGCTGAACATTGTGTCGGTGGCGCCATCTATCTGCGGAAGGGGGCGGCTCGTAAATTGTCACATGCGGCGCTGCGCGGGCGCCGCCGGCTGTGTGTGACGCCGGAAGCTGAGGCGGGCTTGATCTGTTGGGCTTCAGATGTAAGTTAGTGTTTAGGATTATGCGAAAGAAGCTGTTTTTTTCAACTGTAACAGAATTTGGTAATTTTATCAGTAACTTAACTCCTTTTGTGTGATACTGAACTGAATTTGAACTCGACGTATAACTTAAGATTCAAGATTATTTATCTGCATGAATAGTAAAGAGGTTTCACATATTTCGCTGACTTCATTCATCATGAAAACTTTAAATTAATTTAAATTAACATCACATCACGCCTGCAATACCAAGTTAGGTATACCAAGAGCACAATTATGTACATAAACATAGGGAGGCCTATTGCAATCAACCGAGCACAAATCCAAACTGCGGGCTAGTATTTTTTCGTAAATATAAATTCCTACGTTACAACTAGTTTCAGCCGTCGTCACTGAAAACTACAACAAGGATTCTTATAAGATGGAACTTCATATTCAAGGTTTCACATGTCACAAATCAAAGACAGCTGTGACACAGATTTGGTTTACAAAGTCATAGATAGCTTACAACGTTGCTTTACAACTTTTTCCCCAGTTTAAAACAGTAATCTCTTAAATGATTGATAGATTCAACAACAATGCGATATCTTAGACAGTGCAAGTTTTGAATATAGGTACCTTCCCCCCAAAAACATCAATTTTAATTAAACCAAACAAGACAACTACACCCAAAACATGTCACAAACTATTAACAGTCCCTAAAATTCCCGATGCAATCACAAATATGTGGTCACCGTTATCAGTACAGAGTCAACTGTCGTGAAGAATGTCTCCCCATGTGTCGAACGCGTCGTGGTCACCCTACCGTGTGGAATTATCTCCTTTGGCTGCGGGAGGCGGAAACATCCTAGTGGTGGAATGTGGGGGCTCATTTACTGGTGTTTAGTGGGTTAAATTATGGTGTAAAAGTCCCGGAATAATAATAATATAATATTCCAGGGACTTTTAAAGCATAATTTAAAAAAAAAACTTTAACTAATTGTTCAATTTTTTTTTAAAGTATTTGTTCAAAGCAACGCTTTGGTGCGAACCAAACAAAATGATAACGTGTCTTACTACTGCAAGTATTCTAGCATCTTCCAAAATTTAGAAGATTCTGCAATACTATAAAATACTTTACTACCTAACCTATATTGTCACAAATAAGCGATCTTTGAAAAGCTCACCTTTTAAAAGATCGCTTATTTATGAAAATATAGGTTTGGGATGTAGGAAAAGTACATCCACCGTTGCTGACAGATTGGCAGGATTGTCATAATCATCTGCTTAGCCTTTTCTTATGATGGGGTCGGCTTCCAGTCTGATAAGGAGGATAAATTATAAAAAAAAACGGGAATTTCACAGTAGCAGTCACAGAGTCTGCATTTGTACCCGGTTGATGGCAATGGCATGGGACTTGGGATCAAATCAAATCATTTATTTTCATCAGATCATAAAATCCATTTTGTTAGTAATACATACACATCTTAAAACACTAGTGTTAGTACATACATAATTATATTTGCAAAATTTTGGTAATAATGTCAAAATGATTAATAATAAAAATGTCAAAATCATAAAACAATAATGTCATAATCACCATCAATCATGTCAAAATCATTACTATAATACACTTAATCATAACTGGAGAAATGTGGATGTACTATTAGGTACATCTCTGCCTAACCCTTCGGGTATTACAGGCGTGACGTTATTTTATGTATGTATAGAAAAAAAGCGTGTTCATAATGAACAGTAATCAAATTTTGCTAAAGCTGAAAAAGATACAATGATCATGAGCGAAAACAAACTGAATACTGAAGTTTACCATGCTACCCTGTTTTATTCTTTAATGATTTTTCCACACAATACGCATCACCCCTCACTGCAAACATCTTTAACCGTTCTAAGTGACAATAATTCTTACCCTGGGCGTCACTGCCGTCCCCTGCACCCTCACGGTATAAATACATGCAGGGGAGGAGCAGCTATCTGCTTACTGCCCCATAAACTTTAACGTGACAGTTATTTAAACTTAGATAAATATTGAGATAACTGAGGGTTTAAGATGATGGTGGATTAAGGGAGACTTCTTTATTGTTTGGTTAGTGCCTAACCTGGTGTCAGAGTTTTTAATGCCGCCCATGGGCCTCTGACTTGGCTTTGCCGTCTAGAAATATCTCTCAGGCGTGCTGGTTTCCTCACGATGTTTTCCTGCACCGAAGCAAGTGTTAATTATACTATACGCACATGAATCCGAAAAATCAGAGGTGCGCCTTGGGTTCGAACTCGAGACCTATGACTTGGTAGTCCGTGGGTCACACCACTAGACTATCACTGGTATTACAAGCATAAAAAACTAAATGAATTATAAAAACATCAATTAATTACGCCTAATAACAACCCATAAAAAACTATGCAAATGGCGTCCTAAGTTCACCTACAAAAAGCAACGGTTAACGGTTAAAACTAGCTTTTATCGGAAACAAATACATTAAAATAAAAACGATTACATTTACAATGTCGACCAGTATCTGTGACGGCCCAGATAACAACCACTTTTAACTTTGCACAGAAAAAAACCGGCAAAGTGTGTGTTGTGCCACACACAATGGATAAAAAGCAATAATGACTTGACTTGACTTGAAACTTTTTAATTTATTTTTATTCATACCTCACTTACGTATATAGATTACAGGCAGTCATCAACTGTCTAGCCTTCTCCCAATGGAGCCAATGGAGCCAATGGAGTCGGCTTCCAGACTAACCGGATGCAGCTGAATACCAATATTTAACATGGAGTGACTGCCTATTTGACATCCACAACCCAGTTAGTACTAGGTAAGACTGGTTGTCAGACTTTCGGGCCACTGACTACCTGTAACGACTGTCAAAGATCTACTAATGAAGGCCAGGATAAACGGCTTACCGTGCTTTCTGAGGCACGGAGGAAATTCGATATGTTATGAATAGTCACCTATCCACGAACCGACTTAAGAGAAGCGCGGCTTGAAGATTGACCTGTGAGGCTGTTATAGCTCTTCATTATATTTATAGGGAGTGGAGTGCCACCCTTAATTATTTGTTTTTGTATTATTACTCCACCTTTGCTTGGCGGTGCAGAGAGAGAAACAAATATAGTTGGGAAAGGCTGGGCAGATGATGATAGTTTCAATAATCTAGACAGACTAGCATGATGAATTAAGGGTTCCGTCTTTGTCATTTAGTTACGGAACCCTAAAACTTTAAAATAATAAAGTTGTTGACACGATATACTGGGTTTTAACATCTGCTGTTACGTTTTTATTGCAATAAAGCATACCACTATTGTTAACGGTGGGTTACACTTTCAAATGTGAGTTAAATATCTCAGGTGCGGGAAAAAAGTGAAAAATATAATATATAAGCTCCCATTAAAATAGATGGACAAATTTTAACACAGCGTTCAGAACGTCTAACCAAAGATATCCTAGCTTAAAAAAATCCATCTATTTTATTGGGACCTTATCTATATTTATTTAAAAGTCGAGAGGGTAATTAAAATCATGTGTGACTTTCTTTATCATACATTGCAGGTACTGTAAATCATTTAGTATTTATTTTCAATAGTCGGATAACAGAAATCCAAAGTGTTAGTAACATACCTTATACCTAGTGTTAGTACATAATAACAGTGAGTTTGAGTTTGAGAAGCATTTTGCACAAGTTTTTTACTCGGTCATCTTCTCCACAAAATGCTTCAGAAAACGGGAAAACACACTCTCGGCCACTGTTTTTAAGATTTATGTCTGTACGTTGGTTTCAAAAAAAAGTTTTATACGTCACTTTATGTTATATTTACTATTCGGAGAAGATACATCCGAAGCAAACACGTAGGTCACTTCTTCTTAGCGTGTCGACGGCAATCTAAATAGTGTCAGCCCAGAACTGAGCAACTAATTTGGCGATTTCGGTAGCGTCCATCAGTTCCTGTAGTGGACAAACAACAGGACACGCAGGACTCGATATTAAGTGCCCCATCGTTTGTAGAACAGCACCACATTCACACTCCAGGGCAGAGTCACATGAGGACCATGCAGATTAGTATTGGTATATCTAGTGAAGTTTCTTAAAAAAAAACAGATTTTTATCCCAAGCTATCTAATTGACGACTTAAATAAACTTTTTAAATTCAATTCCAGGGCTCGCATACGACAAAGAAGTTAGAGGAAAAAGAGGAGGGAAATGAAAACGAGGAGAAGAAAGAGGAGACCATAGCCCAGCAATGGGACATAATGTAGGCTAAAAAAAAACCTAAGCCCACACATAAATATTCTACATTCAGAAATAAACACCATCTCATTAAAATTTGATTATTGACCATGTTAACTAAAGAGAATGATGCAAAAAATTAATCTACTTACATCTTAAATTGAGGAAGCACATACTTAATTAACATAGCAAATAATTAGGTAGGTTTACATTTAATTAATTTGTAAATAAGCGTCGCTCAATGGCTTAATAGGCCAAAACGAGATTCTGCTCAAGTAGAATTTGATTTTATAGCCTAATTGGATAGTTATGATTTCCTCTCAATAAGATAAGAACCAGTCGCGTGTGAATTGGGCTTCAAAACCATGTATTTTTAATACTAGCAGTTCGCCCGCGACTTCATCCGCAAAATTTGTGATAGCTCGGTTAATATGCATTGTGTATGTCAGATCCGGTCGTTAGTATGGACATGAAATGAATCGGAAGTGCGCCGGTGGTGACATCACGCAACCTACTTACTAATCTGTCATCATAGCGTGCTTCTACAGAGCCCTGATGTCCAGCTTGAGGCGAGGGCGACAGTCAGTGTCTGATCGCAGCGGAGTTGAGACGTCTTGGAACTGAAGCCGATTCATTGTGCCCTGTGTTATTGTGTTAAGTTGTAATCTCAATTAATTCTTTAGTTATGCTAAAAACAGTGTATCCCACCCAGTATATTTTTATAGCACGAAACCCATCGTCTGCCCACAAGACTTGATGTACAAGCCTAACGGAATAAATTCTGACATATACGATATATAAATATAACCTATAGCATCCACGAATAATGTAGCTTTCTGCCAGTGAAAGATTTTTTAGAATTGAATCATTGGTTACGGAGATTACCCCCTACATACAAACTTACAAACAAATATAATAATATTAGTATAGATTAAAATAGATAAAATATTGAGTTAATTATTGCACAGAATCCACCGCATATGGCCCGTGTCGTGATTTACACTCCTCACAAAATGGAGGCCTGTGTCCTAGCCGTGGGATAATTATTTTCTAATTATGCCATCATCATCTGCCTAGCCTTTTTCCCAACTATGATGGGGTCGGCTTCCAGTCTTACTGGATGCAGCTGAATACCAGTATTTTACATGGAGCGTCTGCTGTCTGACATCTACAACCCAGTAAGTGCTGGGTAATGCAGAACCCCTTGGTAAGGTTCGTTGTCAGACTTTCGGGACACTGACTACCTGTAACCACTGTCAAATATCTACAAATGACGGCCGGGACCAACGGCTTAAGTGCTTTCCAAGGCACGGAGGAAACTCGGTTTGTAATGTTGGTCACCCATCCACAGACCGACCTTGGCAAGCGCAGCTTACTTAACCTTGAAGATCGACCGATGGCAATACCCATTATTACACCCACATTTCGCCAGTTATGTTTCAGTCCCATGTAATAGGGGCAAGCCAATTGCCATCAACCTGGCACAAATCTAAACTCCGTTGCTAGTGAGAACTTCCTGATGGAGAAACCCAATAACACTTTACCCGACCTGTGAATCGAACCCAAGATTTCATACTCAGCAGTCGCGCTTGCGACCACTAGACCAACAAGGCAGCCCTTTAATTAAGTGCATGTAATTAATTATAAAACCGACTAAACGCCACATTTCTTTAGCACAACCGGCATTATACAACAAGCCCGTAACTAATAAAACTACAGAAATAATAACCTAACAAGGATATTACGAACAAACCAACTATTTCAATTCACACCTCTAGGGTCCGTTTAATGTCCTACATTGACATGAATAGGTACCCGCTGTACTTTAATTACGTCTAATTATAAAATAACAACGTCTGTAGACTCGGCAAGTTTTAATTGATATTGTTGGTTGTTAAAATTGTAGAATATCTTGGGTTTTGTTGGTTAGTTTCGAGAATGGGGCGGAATTTCAGAAAAAGTGACTCTTTTGTTGGTTTTTGTTTTTTAACAAAGATAAATGAATCCAAACGAGGAGGAGCTCGTGGCTTAATAAAAACAGCCGCTCGGCTCGATCTTTAGGTTAAGCCGTTGCCTAGGTTGGTCTGTGGATGGGTGACCACCCGTCACATACTGAGTTTCTGCGTGCCTCGGAAAGCACGCTGAGCCGTTAGTCCCAGGTGTCATTTGTAGATCTTTGACAATCGTTAGGTAGTCAGTAGCCCAAAAAGTCTGACAACCAGTCTTACCAAGGGGTATCGTATTACCCAGTACTAACTGGGTTGTGGAGGTCAGATAGGCAGTCGCTGCATGTAAAATACTGGTATTCAGCTGCATCCGGTTAGACTGAAAGCCCCCATTATAGTTGGGAAAAAGCTAGGCAGATGATGATAAATGAATCCAAACGATTGACCATTTACACCGTGTAACCTAGTTTTCTTGCATTCTTTTCAGAAATAAAAATTAACAACGAAGTATTTCATTAATTAAATGCTCCATGCATTGCAGTGATTTCAGCTAAAGATCATCATCATAACATCAGCCAGGAATCACCCACTGCTCGGTATAGCCCCCCCTTTTCTTCTGCCACACTTTCCAGTTCTATGCGTCCCTCATCCAGGTGTTCCCAAAAGATATTTTTCAACGAATTCACACAGAAGACTGACTGAGTGACAGACTGTAGATCCATAGGTCACTGGTTCATATCCGGCTCGAAGGACCATTAAATGTAAGGTCCCGTAGTAGTTGGCACCTTATACTTGCAACTTAAATTAGAAGTAGCAAGACAGTAAGTAGTGGAGTTAGGTTAGTTGACGTAAACACACACAGATTTGGTAACAATAAAAGTTTATTAGAATACCGATGACAACTAAGTTAGAGTAGGTTGGATGTTAATCCGCGGTGCTCGCGTAAGTATGTAATTCGTCAAGTAACTTAAAATTATATTAAACATTGTTTTAAATACGAAAGAGAAAAGTAGGTTGCTGCGTTTGTAGCCTGACGGTGTGTACGCAAACCGTACAGTATTGTTGTATCAAACAAAGCCAGATGTTGAGCAAAGCATCTAATTCAGAACCCCCTCAATAGTTACAGGAATCTTTAATGAACGACTAATTAACTGAGAAATCAAAAGTTTTCCACGAGAAAATTAAACAGTTCTTTACGACAGCCTTTCCAAGTACTAACCAATTTTCCCTTACCATCCTGTAAGAGCAAAAATCAACAACAAAGCGAAATTGGCGCCAATTCCCAATACATCTCTATGGCGTGTTCTGAGTACCCCCGCCCATAGACATAAAGTCGCCCACTGCTGCACTCACAAAGCCATACGTCTGAACAAAGTTACAATGAGTTTCAAAAGGAATAGACTAGAATGTGCAATGTGAATTAGTGCCACGTTTCAGAATCATCTTTTTTTTTCAATACATTTTTCCTTCCATTCTCCTCTGTCAACCGTCACGCTATCATTTACTCCTTTTTCTTTCATATTATTCCTCACACATTCCATAATAGAACCTAGGCTTGAATTGGTTCTTTGGGAATTTCATAATAAAATCTTGGAAGTTTCTGCATCATCACATTTAACAGGTTTTTTGTTGATTCACGTATCGTATCGCATTAAGCCTGCGTTTGCGATTGGTTAGTTCCGCTCGCAACACATCCTCGCTCATCTCAGGTGAAAACGCAGCCTAATGAGGCTCTCCTAACACAGGCTTTAGACGCCTAAAAGGAAACTCCAATCACTAGTTTGTAAGAAAAAATTGGCAAAAGCAATAAATAAAATCATTTTCATTTCATAAGGTTCGGATTGACAAAATTTTCGCAGAATGACGATTCGACGAATTCCTTAGAATTCGCCGAAAAAATTAAATATAGGTTAATCTTAAATCACGAGTTTACTTAATCCAAGCAGACACTTACAACCATTTATTTTGTCACGTAAACTGTTCATAAACAGACAAAATATATATAATTTCTAAATAATGTATTAGACTAGACATAGCCCCGTCCTGATGGCTAAGTTCTATCACTCCAAGACGGCTACAAAGTCGGCGCTTGTTACTTCAGTACAAAGAATCGTCGGTACAGCGTATAGCTCGTAAAGCAGGCTTCAGACGACGTCCGCGAACACTGACTTAACTATGTGCTGAAGCTTTCAGCAACTACAAAGAGAAACACTGGAAAGGACTGACGAGGAGAGAAGTGATTTGATGATCTAATTTTTAGTAAGAGTTCATTTTAATAATTAAATGCGCCGTTTGTAGGGATTGGTGCCAAATTGCATGGCTTTATTAACAAGTTCCAATGTTTTAATTTTATGACAAGTTAAAGAAACATCATCTCTTTTGAAGTTTATGTAAATATCTTGGGATAAGAAAATTTTGTGAATGAAAATGTATTTTTCAATAATATTTTATGCAAAAACAGTGTTCAGTCTGACCAAACTGATTAACTTAATTCAAGATTATTAATCGTGTGTATTACGAAGGAAAACATTAAAAAATCAAGATATTCGCACCACGATAATGAAAATAAATATTTACTATCGGCATTTAACAGTGCTTTACAAGTTGTCTTAATTTAAAAGACTCCCATTGCTTGATCCCAGGCTTTTTAAAAAGAAAAGTTTAACTTCGCAAAGGAATACATTCAAACTTTTGCCGACGGCAACATTTAAAATGAATATTATTACACCAAAATGTAGCAACACACTTTCAATTTATCTCGCCGACAACATGAAACTGTAATAAAAGCCTGTAATAAACTCCAACCATTTTACAGACAATGATAATACTGTAACACTTCTGTATTTCAGTGTACAGGGCGTGTCGTACGACTTGGCTCGTTTTACAGCATTTCACGGTAAGACATTAATTGGACGAAATAAAATCAAACGTGGTCGTTAATGACACTTGTGTGACCGACAGTACAGGCCAATAGCTGGTCGTAATGAAGTTATAAATGTTCTCTTGTATGTTATTTGTAAGGATTTAGTTTACACTTGTGACTGTTAATGAGTAGCTAGTTTGTTGTAGAGATAAAGGCATTTAGTTTGATGTTGAAATCAGTGCGCCATTTATTTTTGCGGTCATTTAAAGACTAATGTTTAGGGATAGATATATCCACGGGCTCAAAATGAGCTTGATGCTTATTTGCTGCTAAATACGTAACAACGCCTCTGCCGTATCCTTCAGGGAACGGCGTAATTCCATGTTATGTAGGTATGTAATTACAAAGAATATGGAATTTTGGAACAAAAAACAAAAGAAGTCCGATTGATCATCTTTAGTCAGCCCATTTGGTGACGAGTTTGGCACTTGCAGTAGCGTCCATCAGCTCCTGTGATATGCAAGCAACATGACAGACTGGGCACGATATCAAGTGCCCCATCATTTGTGGGGCACTAGCACATTGACCATCAATAAGTTGCTGAAATTCAGGACAATTTTAATCAGGATTCAGAAATTTAAAAAGATGGCCCTCGTTACTCTTACTGCTACACTCTCATTCTTTGTTGAGTTACTAAAGATGTACAGACTCACATCAAGCTACCCGAAACTGTCAAATTTTCCCAATCAACCTTGAACTTAAATGCTTCAGCGATAAAGTTGGAAATCTATTAAAGAAATTTGACAGATTGTAGCAGCTTGCTCTGTACAATGCAGCTATTAAAAAGAAATTTCATTCCGCAATCAAAAACAACAACATTAACCACGTAGTGATAACCATAACTAATGTAATTCAAATTGAAATCAACGATCACACCTTTTCATTTCACATTTAATTACTAAACAACAAAGACTTTGTGTTCTTAACGACATTAACTTATTATTCCTCCATCACAAACTTATTAGGAAAAAACAATCAAATTCAGATTGAAAAAACAAGCCAAGCGAATGTTTTACTACATTTTAAAAGTAAACTCCCGATTACTTTTCACGGGTACCAACACTATTGGTAATTACTAAAACGTATGAAAACTCTATTAAATACAAGATTATAAACGTATTGTTAAGAGTAATAAAGTTCTGCTTATTTTCGTTCATTTGTTATTAAATGCTTCGGAGCTGAAACCTTTCACAAATCTAATTATTCAAATAAAACAGGTGTTTTGTTATAAAAATACGCAAGCAATTTAAATTTTAACACCTTATTCTGAAACTTTTGTTTCGAATCGAACCCTTACTATTCGAATCGAGATATAAATCGATTCGTTTTCGGCTCAACAAAAGCGACTGTCGGCTGTCATAACAAGGTAAACAATAAAGTTGTATGATAATGTATTCTAACGCGTCCGATACGCGATAAAATTCGTGAGCGAGTTGTCACACCTCCCTTAATTGAAATTTATGTATACGACTCCAACGCTTTGTATCGAAACGGGAGCCCCTACTAATCGTACTGTTTCGATCCTTTTTTTATCGAGACGAGATCGAGATTCGATACCACGATCGAGATAGATATTTCTTCTTTAATTGATTCTTTTAAATTAATAAATGTATTCATAATGGGAGAATTAAGAAGTAAAGTTTAAATAATCAAACGGGATCTTACAGTTGGTTAAAATTCGTCCTAGCATTTCGCTGTAATTTAAAGAGCATCTCGATAAAATTATCAGTTTAATATATAAATATCACTTTCTGATGGAAATTATAATTTTTAATACACCAGTTACAAGAAATGTGAACTACGTGCCCTTCGAAATGATATTTAATAGTATCTATCTGTTTAATTATATCGCACATGTGGTAAACATGAGGAAAATGTCGATGTCGATAAGAGTAGAGGAAGACCAAAGAAACGATGTGATGGATGGACTGCGTAAAGGATGATATGGCAAGAAAGGAGGTCTGATGAGATGACGAGTAGTAGAGAAGTATGGAAGAAGAAGACATGCTGCGCCGACCCCAAAATGAATTGGGATAAGGGCAAGAAAATGATGATGTGGTAAACTCGATCGCACGCACACAATCGATTAGAAATCGTTAGAAACAAAAGGTAGGGGTCCAAGTTTTCGATTTAAGGCTTTTATTATGCACACAAATTTAAGCTCGCTGTCCGTTTCGGATAGCTTCCGAGTCACTTCCGGAGTAGATTACAAAATGCTTTATTTGTGTACCCAGGCTTATCTTAATTTCTTAATTAAGCCCGCCGCACTCCGAATTAAGTCATTTTTCGTAATAATACTTTAAACTTTTCAGTTAAAACTTTGTGTGTAGGTTTAACATTAAAATTCGACTTTAATTGTTCTGTTAATTAATTGTGTTTAATATTATTACGAGTTAATTATATTCTTTTTTTACTTTTTTATTGTTTTTTCAAAGAAAATTGGGCGTTTTGCATATTTTTGTTTATAATTGTGACTAATACGAATGGTTTCGTGTTTTTGTATGAGTTATAACAGCAGATATTTCTTTAATGTAAATTAATTAATTCACACTTTTAGTTAATTATGGGAAATGCACTAAATAAGCATTAATTAAACGCGGCTTTAATTTACTTGATCATGTAGGGTCTTCCAATTCAAAACCTGTTTGCATCAAACGAATCAAATTAAGACGATATAAATCGATAAAGTCACCGTAAAAACCTATCGTTAATACTTACTTACCTTACCGTTATTTAGAACATTTGCTTCACCCGTAAGTATACAAAAACATATAAAGGGTGTAAAAAGACCCTTAACGCAGCCGAAAGCCACTTGTTCTCCACGTCATTGGGATCATTTTTTTTGTTCTGGACCACTGGACCATACCTGGGAACCTTCTAGTTACGGAGATATTGGAGGTCAAAGTTCCAATCTTTTCACAAGTTTTTAAAAAAAATACTACTTTTTAATTACCTCCATGACCCGTTTACTATTCAAAGCATCCATCAGCACCAAGTTTTGAGTGCGTTTCATTGAGTTTTACCTTAAAACGTGATTTCTCATCCCAAAAAAAAAGTCGTTTCCCAGCAATAATTTTTGCGTAGAGTGACTTAGTTTCATGTACATAATGCTTGGTTGACGGCTTCGTGAAGGGTCCGTTTACACCCTGTATATACTAATTTAATCACATACCATTTTCCTTCCTTCCGTTTCAAAAATCAATCTCGTCAAACGAATATCGATATCGAATCGTAGGTACCTATTCTCAGCACCGATTTCGTCGTTGCGTTAAATTTGCATTCTCGAGAGCTAGTGATTTCCCATGCGAGCGTGTATCAGCCAGATCTACGGAATTGCCACCCGGCGCCCGCTCTGTATCCAAATCGAAAATCAACTCTTTTTATTCGCTATGTTATTGGGTATGCTTATTCTGTAGTCGGGGAAATTCGTAGGGAAATTCGCTGGGAAGTTTTCACGAGAGTAGAGAGAGATGAATAATCTCTCCAAATGATAAGAATAGCTTTGGTCTGTATTCTCGTAATCGATATAATAATTCTAGTTTTCAAAACTTTTATATTATTAAAGCTTGCCTGAAGTTCGACAGGAAAATTCAGCGTTTCATACAAAAATAATCTTTGTAGAGAACGAAATCCCATGGATAACAATGAAACGTTGCAATAAGTTGAAGTTGTACACGTTTTTAAGGGAGTAAGTTACTATAGGTATACGTTTGCTTCTTTAGAATAAGGTATTATTTTGTTGTTTTTTTTTTTGTTTTTCTAATAGACTCAACAAAACAATTATTATACCAAAGTAATTTCACAAAACTGTCGTTGCTTGACTTCTACAAAACCTACAATTATTTTTTTTAATTATTTGTTTACAGCTAATTATAGCAACATTACATACCAAGTCCAATACGACGCTATAAGACATAAAATAAAACAATATAAAAAAAGTAAAATTACACCCAGTTGATTCCTTTACTACACTTTAATTAACACGTCAACCAGAATACTCCGCCATTTCGACGCGTTCAAAGAATTTTGCATATCAGACGTAGGCGTAAGATTTTATTGCGAAGGGGCCTATTCTAAAGAATCGAATCAAGTCGAGTGGCGACAAAAGAACGCTTTTCTAATAAACCGTTAGGACCATTTGCATTGTACCAGGGGTTTCTTTGTAGATGGTTTTATTTCTATTATTTGACGTGATTGAAGCTGGGGTATACAGGTTTGATGGAATATGCTTTTGATTGTATATTAAGTTTAATTGTTTCGTTGGTCTAGTGGTCGCAAAGGACTTCAAACAGACACGAAACAAAACGTATGCTGATCATGAGGTTCTAGGTTCCATTTCCAAGTGAGATTTTTCATCAGAATTTTTTTAGTAGTAGCCACGGAGACTCATGGAGTCTGGATCTGTGCCCGGTTGATGGGCAGAGGTTGTCGCACGACTACATGGGACTTAAACTTTCCCCTGTCCCTATTAGGACCATGTTCACCTCTACCTAAGCCTTTGGGGATTTCAGGCATAATGTTATGATGAAGATTTAATTTAGATTAGGACAGTTTTTTGTTGTCATTAGTAGATTTGAATCGAACCAATGATTTCTTGAATATATTTTTGCTATTCTTTACTAACACATAGGAAACCTAACTAAGATACACGGACATCATGTTAGATACATTGAATAATATATTTACAGAGGACCATGTCAAAAGTCAATCTTAGAAATCTTCTTGACTTACAAAGACTGTCTTTTGAAATTGCCCAATTGAAAACATCATTACTTATTCATAGCTCGATGGATTTCTAAAATAAAAATCTTCTTATTCTTCTAAAATAGCAAACAAATAAAAGCTATGATGAAAAACTTGGCATAATGTGATGGCCATCACGTGATATCGCTAAAGCTGGGGACACATTACACTGAGCCGTCACCGACTAGCGTTATGGTAATGTGTCTGTTAATAACTTTGTTTGTCACTGAATTGTTTACTAGCGTGGTAGCTAGGTAGGTATCAGAATCAGAATCAGAATCAGAACTTTATTTGCTTTGAATGTAGGTACAGGTCGGTCAGGATCTGGTACAGTCTACCTTACGGCGTGCAAATCTATACTAATATTATAAAGCTGCAGGGTTTGTTTGTTTGTTTGAACGCGCTAATCTCTGGAACTACTGGTCCGATTTGAATGATTCTTTCAGTGTTGGGTAGTCCATTTATCGAGGAAGGCTATAGGCTATACAACATCACGCTACGACTAAAAGGAGCGGAGCAGCAATGAAAAATGTTGCAAAAACGGGACGGGATTTTACGCGGACGAAGGTCGCGGGAAACAGCTAGTTAGTACATAAATTAAAATATCAATACAAACAAAATAATGTCAACAAAACATAACAGAATTAAAGCGATGTACCTGTACAGGGTGTAACAAACTAACCGCAATACCTCTTCGGTGGTGATTCAGACCATCAATATGGGTAACTTTCCCTTAGGTAAAAAATAAAAAAATGGACTCTTCGTAGTAATTGCGCTAGCCAATGCGATATTTTATATCGGAGCTTTTTTTTTTTTTGGACGTTTACGGATTTATTTTTTTACAACCTGTATGCCTACAAACAGACAAACACTCACGCCTTTTTCCCATGGGGTTAGAAGGAAAGGAGTAGAAAGAGTATCTCTATATGAATCGTAGAAGGTGGCGTTCTGTATCTTTCTGCCGACCCCCGAAGTAAATTAGATTACCTTTCGTTCGTTTCGATTGTTTTTACGTAAGTATCTTGAAGTTTTTTCTTATGACAATAAAAAAAATATAACTGAAATTTACAGCTAATCAACGGATTATAGGTGTTCTCCTACTAGGTTGTATAGTATTATATAGTTTAAAAATATCAGCTTACATTTGAATAAAATGAGAACTCAACGAAGCTTCTGAAAAAACTGTTCATCATAAAACAAATTTATCAAAGATATAGCTAATGTACTGAAAAGTAACATAAAAAGCTAAATTAGACAGGTTAAAGTCTTTGAACCGAGACTTTACCTTTACTGTGCTTAAAAGACATCTTTAACAAAACCTCAAACGCTTGCACATCAAACTGAATCATAACAAAAGCACAATATCTCCAACACACATTTTCATAAACACACAGAAAATACAATTGGCATTTTGAAGTCGACGAAAAAACATTCAACCTCATTCAGAATAGCTTTTGATCAGAATAATATCGCCATCTGTATGCGTAGGAGCACATTTAGTACTTTACTGAGCATTTTGTAGGATGAAATGAGAAATCTATAGCTTATTGTGATAGCGATGATGATAAAACCAGTCTATATGACGTGAATAAAATTTGATTATATTGCTGGGGGTATCACAAGGGCTTGGGCGAACTTCGTGACTGTTTTGATGATATTGTGAGTAGGTACAGTTGGTCTTTTGATTTTTCTTCATGTACTCTATTGGCCAATGATAATAAATAAAGAATAATGCATATTTAAAGGCACTAACTGAAAGAAAATGGATGCCGAAAGTCCCGCAATATCTAACACATTTGAAAAACATGAAATCATGCTTCATGAGCCTTTATTTTCATACTAAGTTATCATATAAATAGAATATTGTCAAACTCAAAACTCAAATTCTAAGCATTTATTTCAATTAGACCATTACAGGCAATTTTGAATGTCAGAAAAACAAAGAGAGCGAAACTACAGTCAGACACAAGGCATAATAACTTGTGAAAGTACTGTAGTTGCCCATTCTAAAGCGTGGATCTCTATGGAGAAGAATGGGCAAGAAACTCCATGGACACCTATACCTATAAGCCAATGATATTAGAGTAAAGCACCAAAGAAGAATGAAGATTAAAAAGCACTAACCGAAAGAAAATGGATGCCGACGGCCCTGCAATATCTAAAAACATTTAAAAAACATGTAATCATGCTTCATGAGCCTCTTAATTTCAAACTAAGTTATCATATTTTAAATAGAACATTGTTTTTCTCAAAATATTTTTTCTTTTGATTATTTTAATGTTTTTTTTTCAAAAGCGAAACTATGTTACTCAGCTTGAAGTCTTTGTTTGACAAACTCATTCAGACAGAACTCTTCGATGTAGAACCTTCCTACTACAAAAATAGACATACTACGAAATAGATAATATTATTATAGAAGACACCTCATCATCATCTGACTAGCCCTTTTCCCAACCATGATGGGGTCGGCTTCCAGTCTAACCGGCTGCAGCTTTAATCAGTAATTTACATGGAGCGACTGCCTATCTGACCTCCACAACCTAGTTAGTACTAGATAATCCGATACCCCTATGTAAGACTGGTCGTCAGATTTTCGGGATACTGACTATCTGTAACGACTGCTTCTTTCCGAAGCACGGAGGAAACTCAGTATGTATGTATGGAAATATTATAGAAGACAACAATATAGATAAAATAAATACAACAAATTCCGCGCACGTCTTACCAACAATACAATACATTACAAGACTAAGACCTCATAACTTAACACTCGTGCCTCTGACACCCCGTGTAACACCTTACGCCCCTATATGATGCACGGCCCGTCACTTCCGCAACTTCCGGTTGACGCCCCCCTCCTCAGAATTTTGTAAACACATTCACAAACGTAAACATGCAGTTTACAACATTATCGGGCACATAAATAGTGAGGGGTGTTTGTTTGTGCTGTGCTTGGCGGTTTCCCTTCCTTATTTGTGTCGATAGTTGGGAGTTGGTATGTGTGGTAACATCTGTCGAGACCGTCTAATTTACTTAGAAGGTAAGTAGTGTAGGTAATAACAAATTTTTCAAAGTCTAAGACTGAATTAATACACCTCAGCATAGTAGCGAAAGGCAGAATTATAGAAAATGAACGTAACAGAATTTCACATTTTAATCATTTTTTATTAAATTAATCTTCTTCGTTATCGTGTGGTTAGTGCCTAACCACGTGTCAGAGTTTTTGTGCCGCCCATGGGCCTCTGACTTGGCTTTACATGCCGTCGAGAAATATCTCTCAGGCATGTTGGTTTCCACACGATGTTTTCCTTCACCGAAGCAAGTGATAATATACAATACGCACATGAATTCGAAAAATCAGAGGTACTTGTCTTGGCAGTCCGACGATCACACCACTAGACTATCACTGATTATTAAATTAGTATGTGATGGTGACTTCAGACTGAAAACGATTGATATTTCCCCATTCTATCATTTTTTTTTGTAGGTTTATTTAAGTACTAAAACATCAACTAGAAAAGAATACTTTTACTCTGTTCCAGTTCTGTTTACTTAGTCATATCAACTTTCAGCCCAAAACGACGCTGAACCAACTAAGTCTCTATCCGTATTCTCTCTTTATTTTAAGGTTGCACCGATTATGACTGCATCATGAACACACTCCACCAGCTGGCAAACTGTGATGGCAAGAACAAAAGGGTAATCTTACAAGCCCAGCCGAGGTCTATGAATAGACAACAGCCTACAGCTTGCAGACCAGCTATCTTTACAGCCCACTGACCGTGTCAGATCTAACGTTCGGCAATATGGGAATATTTAAACTAGTTTTTCGGGAATTGCAATTTTAAGCAAAACATAATTTGCCGTTTGCTGTTTGATTTTCAGATTTAGCACAAACAGACATAGTCTGAAAAGTCTGGCAGCTTTAAAAGCTCCTATAATAAGAGTACCTACATTTATTAATCAATTTTAAAATAACTCTCGCATAAAGTATCTAAAAATCTGTTTAAAACAAAACGAGTGAGAAACACACCAAAGATTCACAAAAAAAAATTAAAACCATTACCGAAATACTTAACTCAAATACATAAAAACATAGATTACACCTGTACACTATCATTAAAACAATACATACGGGTTCCCACAAATCCCAAAACCTGATACTTTTTCCAACGTACCAAATCTGTTTGTCAAACAATTGTTCTGTATTTAAAAGTGACGTAAAAACAAGATGGCTTCCTATTGGGGTGTGAGAGAAAACCTGGGGTTCTCTATGGTGCTAAGCGAACAGTTTATAGCCCTGAGCTAATATTTGAGGGGCGATTAAGCCACTAGGACTCATTGATTGATGGGAATCTGATATTATGGTGCACAGAGTAGTATGGAAGCAGTCTCTGTTGGAAGAAAAGCCAAGTGAATTTTTTAGTATACTTAGTTATGACAAAGATTTCGTTATAAGTTCTGAAAAATTAAACTAAATGCCATAATGCTTATTTTTATTATATTTTAAAATTTGATTGTGAACATTTTACATTTTATTTGACATGGATATTGCATTAATTTAATTTTTATATATTATTTTGAGATGTAATAGTATTGTGTGGTGCGATTTGTCTTTGATTATTTAATTACAAACATTATTTTAAGTGTACCTACTAACAAAATTATGGATCTGAAATAAATAAACTGAATTGAATAAAGCCTATGAAACTTAAGGACATTAAGACCAATTTCGTAAAGTCTAATTGTCCATTTGAGTATCACAAAAATATATGGCAATTTTAATAATACAATGTATTGTAAAAGAACTGTGTAATATTAACAAATTTGGTGTGCAACATGTATACTCAATCAATTTATTCATAACAGCAATCTTTCGCCGATTTTATTCAGAAAATATACGATAAGTATTTGATTCCTCTTTGTGCACCCTACTCTGTATTTCGTGGACAGCTGAGCCCATAAGCGGCTACTTTGTCGTAGTTTTAAAACAATTAAACACATTAATACATAGCAAACATAACGGTAACTTAGTGTGGGAAACACAACATTTGTGGAAAACATAGTTAACGTAGGGTTCTCATTTTTTGTAAGGATTGATCTTTCTAGCATTGACTTTTTTAAGCCCTTGTGCATATACAGTTATATGCAGAGGATAAGTAAGGATCCTAGTAGTTGGTGTTCTGTAAATTATGCCTAAATGTGAAAAAGGCGTGAGTTTACATGTATTTATGTTTATATGTAGTTTTATTATGTTTGTATGTTAATAAAACATATCTTCTTCTTTATCGTGTGGTTAGTTCGTAACCTGGTGTCAGAGTTTTTATGCCGCCCATGGGCCTCTGACTTGGCTTTACATGCCGTCAAGAAATATCTCTCAGGCATGCTGGTTTCCTCACGATGTTTTCCTACACCGAAAAGCAAGTGATAATTATACTATACGCACATGAATAATAAAGACATATTAAAGAGCAATATTAAAGAATCATTCACATTATTTGAAAAAAAATATTTGTTCTTCTGATATAAGACAAACTACGCCTTGAATATTTTTTTATTTTTTACTATGATAGCTACTGTATAGGATTTTAATTTAATAATTGGAAGAGATTTCATTCGAGTAAGGGACTGCCGTGTGGTTAATGCATAAGGTATAGGTCCCGTCACGTAAAAAGAACGCTGACAGCTCAAATAAACTTTCTCAATTTTTTTTATTCCAGCCTTTTCCAAAGTATTAAATAGCTAGTAAAGTACCTATTACTATTCAACAATGAAACAGTTATACATATATTATAAAACAATAGCTTAGTACTTAAGGACGCGGCTGTATAAAGTGCGCAAACACATCCCCTCCACTGTCGCTCAGCGTTCTTTTTACGGGACGGACTTATACACGAATTTTAAATCTATCATCTGTAATTTTTTTAACTCCCTACTAACTAATACCACCCATTATAATCCACTAAAACATTATCAAATTACATTTGCCAATAATTTCAAACACACAGCAAACAGAACCGATCAAACATTGCAAATCTGTATCAATCAGGCGGTCCAAGGTGTTCAAATATTAGTTCACATCTTTCGGCAAAATGAAAGGCGAGATGATTGAGCGGAGCCGACCAACTGACAGTTTTGAATTACAGATTTTCAAGTGGCGCTTATGTGAAGTGGCGCTTTGGTAAAAACTTGCCGATGTGACGATGTGCCGATGTGGCGCTGTTTTTTTGTAAAAGAGGGTAGTAAGGTGAGTGTTTTTGTGTTTCAGAGTGGGTAGGTAAAATTTGGTACTTTGCCTGCTGAAGTGAATCGAGGATGGTTTTGTTATTTATTTATTCAACGCACAGTGTACACAACAATAGTTACACGCAAGGCCTAAAACTAGTGAGCTCATGAGTCATGACCCTGTTAGGGCGCAGCAAGATAACTTAAAACTAATAATATTGCAGTGATTATCTAATATCACGTAGATTAGAAACTTTCACAGTTAAAAATATTATATGTATTAATGAAACTTAGTACTAGCTGTACTTCATTAAGACATACAAATATATTTGAACTCCATTTTCATATTTTATCTTCCATAAATTCTTAGATACTGTAGGTAACCTTTATCTAAGAGCAATGACTTTATCCTAGCTTTAAATACACATACCTAGTGTTCTCGTGAACCGTATATTTTCAGGTAATTTATTGTACATATGTGTTAATAATATTTATTTTGTGTGATGTCTGAAAGGGCTGCTTGACCAAGTGAATAGTTTGCAACGATATTAAAGGTGACTTTAACTTTAAGCAATAGACAAAAAGTTGCATCCAAGTTTCGCGAAAGAACTCAGTAAGCTCTTTCGTGAAAATTGGGACGAAATACCTTAGAAAAATGGATAACCAATTAACACGGCTTCAAAACGTTGTTACTTTCAGCTGAGGACGATTAAGGACCAATTTATTATTAGGCATAGGTAGGTTTGGGTTTCTATTAAAATATTTTACTAAAGGCCATGTTTGTGGTGAATATTGGCATACATTATTTAGGAATTTCTCAGTAGCAGCCACGGAATCAGGATTTGTGCCCGGTTGATAGCAATAGGCTCGCCCCCTATTACATGGCACTTAAAACATAACTAGCGAAAAAGTGTACTGTTAGGTACACCTCTGCCCAACCTTTCGGGGATTACAGGCGTGATGTTATGTTATTATTTAGGCAATTGTTGTGAAATACTTATCTCAGGGTTTCCAGTAAGAATTTCCCAGTATTTTCCTGTCATTTTCCCGGAACAAAACCCATGATCTAACGCTAGTATAAAAGGTTAGATATATGTGCAGGAAAAGATTTTTAATAAAATAATAGTATATTCAGTTAATTAATTCACCTTCTATGTTATCTATTATATTATTATTCCCTTTATTCATTATATTATTTATTCTTAATAATAAATTTTATACGTCTGACAACGTTTACCAGGGGTATCGTATTTCTCAGTACTAACTGGGTTGTGGAGGTCAAATAGACAGTTTTTCACATAACACATAACTGGTGAAATGTCGATGTAATAATAGACCTCTGCCGTACCCTTTGAGGATAACAGTCGTGACGTTTCAATAGTAAATTCACATATTCCGGTCTCAGCAACACGGTGTCGGCCAGATAAAAGGCTGTTAATGGCGCTAAACGAGCTTCGATGCACTCCTGCGCATATTGTACTGCCACGTCATCTACAACTCTGTTGACACACTCAGCTTTAATTACTCCGTTAATTCGTATATGGAAAACAATAAAATAAATACGGCTTAATAAACCCTTTCGTTATAGATACTTTTTTGGCGTTTTATTTTGGTAGTTAAAATACGCTTGCGTTAAAGTATTGTGCGTAATTTCATCTCAGGTATTACTGGACAGTTAAATCGTCACATTATATGGCGATATTAAAATGAAAGCTTTTTGGGGATCAGCAGGGATTTTCGAAAATTTGTAAGTTTTAAGCACACCACGAAGCGCAAGAATTTACTAGACAATCTGGAACGAAACAATACGATTTTATAGTGACGCACAAACACTTCTTCAGGCAACAGAGTTGAAAATGGCAACAGTAGTAACACTATGGAAATGTATATTGCAGTTTTTTATTGCAATTTTGTTGGTCTAGTTGTCACAATCGCAACTGATGAGCTTGAGGTCCTAGGATTGATTACCGGGTCGGGAGAAGAATATAAGTAGTTACTGGGTTTAACCACCAGGAATTTCTTATTTACAGCCACGTAGTCTGTGGCTGGTTGATGGCAATAGGCTCGCCTCCTATTACATGGGACCTAATCATAACTCACACACTGCTGCCTAACCCTTGGGGGACTACGTGTGATGTTATGTATCTATATTCCTGATCCAGATCAATTTTACTTTTGTTAGCAATCAAAATTAAGAGTCAGACAATCGGACAGATAACTAAAGATACACGTTACTACAAAACTTGCATACCAATGTATGTAGAGAAAATGCAATTGATTTTTTACTGTACATCATCATCAACAGCTACCTAGCCTTTTCCCAACTATGTTGGGGTCGGCTTCCAGTCTAACCTGATGCAGCTGAATACCAGTACTTTACATGGAGCGACTGCATATCTGATCTCCACAACCCAGTTAGTAGTGGGTAATACGATACCCCTTGGAGGTAAGAATGGTTGTCAGACTTTTTCGGCCACTGACTACCTCTAACGAATGTCAGAGATCTACAATGACAGCCGGGACCAACGGCTTTACGTGCTTTCCGATGCACGGAGAAAACTCGGTATGTAATGGGTGGTCACCCATCCACAGACCAACCTAGGCAAGCATGGCTTAACCTAAAGATCAACCCGAGCGGCTGTTATTATCACCTGATTTTTTACTGTACAAAACTGTATATTTTATTTACAAAAGCTTTTCCCTGAGTCGTCAGTCGATAGCGCCAGGAAACGGTTGCAGTAAAAAATTATCTTCACTCAATATTGACGCTCGCTACAAAGTTAAGAGGCGCAGTGTTTGTCTGGATTACTACATTGTGTTGTAGCCGCCTGAGAACAATGGTTGGGATTACGTTCACACGTTAGGGAGATAGGTGTGTGATGGACTTAAGTTATTAGTCGATTTAATAACTTAATAAAAAATGTAAACTTGTAGATGATGGCTGTCATGCTACAGCGAAACTAAACAGCGAAAACAGGTAAAAATCAATATATTTTAGGTCGTGCGTGTATGTACGAAAAATAATGCAGTTGAAAAGCTTAACCTTTTAAGCCATTGTCACACATACGTGACAAGCAAGCGCGTGCCCTTTGACTTTTTTTTTGGAGTGGAAAATCACGTTTTACGGTAAATACTCAATGTAACGCACTCAAAACATTGTGCTGATGGATGCATTGAATACTCGTAGTACGGCGGTCTAAAGAACTTGTGAAAGGAACTTTGACCTCCAACATCTCCGTAACTAGAAGATTCCCAGGTGTGTCGCAGAACAAAAAAATATCGCAATGACGGGGAACAAATGCCTTTCAGCTTCGTGAAGGGTCTTTTTACACCCATTAAACTAAGAAATTCCTAATGTTATAACCCAATAACACTTTGCTCGACCTGGGAATCGAACCCAGGACCTTCAAGCTCAGCAGTCGCTTGCAACCACTAGACCATCGAGGCAACCATCGAGGTAGTCATATAGTTTTCTCAACGTATAAACATCTTAGTTTAATGATTGTATAGTTATCTCAACATTATCACTGTGTTATGATAGCGGGGAGGTATTTACGACTCATAAACAAACAATGGCCGTCTATAAGTTCGAGTGAAGTGCAAATTAGTTGGAGAGAGGTAAGTAATGGGCAGTAATGAGTGATTCTGTATGTAGCCTCACGTTTGAGCCTTATGTGGTAGCGGCTGTGATGTGCCGACGGTCACCATCTGTGGGACCTACTTAAGCTTCTTGTTTCTTATTTTCTTACATATCTACACTCTACTCTAATTTTATAAATGCGAAAGTTTGGATGGATGTTTGTTACTCGTACTCGTGTTACGTTAGTACCATGTAGACTTGCTATTATGGTTAGTAGGGCTTATCCTAATCTTTATGGTTTTAACTGTAGCTTTGTTTTATTTTCCTATCTCTACACTGTGCTCACATATAGAAGCAACAATATTGTACCCAGGACTATGTAACATATAACTTGATTTGAAAAGAGTGTCCATGGAGTTTCTTGCCCATTCTTCTCCATGAGATCTACTATTTTCGAATGGGCAACTACAGTCCATTCACAGTTATTATGCCTGTGGCGGGACTGTAGGTAGCTTATTTTTGACTATGCAAAAGTGCCTGTCATGGGTCTATTTGAAATAAATGCTTTGAGTTTGAGTTTGAGTTTGAGTTTGACTCAATCACGCTAGCTAGAACCGCTGAACGGATCTGGATGAAACTTGGCACAGAGATAGATTATAGTCTGCCTTTCTCAGCCTTAGACATAAAAATTTCCCGCGAACGAAGTCGCAGACAACAGCTAGTACACCATACAACTAGGTATGGTATTTTATAGGTTTTATGGTATTTACTTTTTCTGAACTCAAAAGGATTCCGTTTTTCTTTAAGTTTGGAACTTTCATCAGTCAGAGAGGTTTTTCTTAAGATCTATTTGACCGGACTTTTACTGGCAGATAGTTGATGTTATTATAAGGTCTATTTAAGCTACTTTTATTCCAGAAAAATAATTAGGGTTCCGTGCAAAAAAATTAAAGCCCTTGAAATTGTTAACAAAATCTGATTAAAAAGGAAAGTACCTAATATTTTTTTGTAATAATTTCATGCGAATGAAAGTCGTGGGCAGTAGCTAAAAAATATAATTATATGTACAAGCCCTGACAAGACTTCTCTCCCTCTTTCTCTGAGTACATTTAAAGTCACTGTAAGTAAGATCCCATCAGCGCTTAATATTTATCAAACGGTCTTCAGCAAAATCTACACCAACTTGAAAAACTTAAAAACGTGTCAACCGCGTAATGAGCCGCTAAAAGCTTAGTTTTTTGTGTTCCTGCGTTAAAACACTCACCTCCTTGTGTTTCCGGTTTGTTAAGTACCAAGATAATGTTGGCTAATCCCTCACTTGAGGAGCTTGAGTTCAAAGGTAGTTATATATATCGGCGGCGGCGACCTCTCGCTCCCGGCCCTGGTTCAGGCCATGGTCCGGAGCGAGAGGGAATGGGAAGCCGTCACCTCCTTCTGCGAAGCAGTCATGCTAGCGAAGGAGGTGGCGGGACGTGAGAGGGAGAGAATCTCACGTCCCAGCCGCCGCGGGCGAAGCACCGGGCGTCGGGGGCCACGTGGTGGCTCCCGGCCACCGTAGGCGCGGGCCTGTGGACGGTGAGTAATGGGTTAGCTCACCGTCCGTCCGTCTTATGACGACAGGCCGTGTCGACGGCGCGTTCGTGTTCCACGCGCGCCTCAAAGAGATGTCAGCAACCAAGAAGGGGCCCGCAAGGGCCGATGCCTGCCGGGGCTGCGGGACTGTTCGAAAGAGATACCGTGGCCCTGGAACACAAAGGGCAATGAAGGAACATGGATGGGTTTTAGTCAGTAAGAGTCTGACACTCCCTCCCACTCCACCCAGAGCGGGAGAAGTCATTTGATGATTTCCCATCCGTAAAAAAAAAAAAAAAAAAAAAGGTAGTTATATATTTATTTTAGTGTTTAATATATTTCTTATAGATAGTTGTATTATAACCCGAGTACTATTTATTTTATTTCCCTATTCATGAAAAATATATTTTTGCTGTCTTGGCTTCCGTACGTTTTTTTTTCACGGGTGACCACTGAAAATCAGCGCTGTGCCGTGGGCTCCCCATAGTACAGCATCATGCTGAGTGGTAACCTGCTTGTCGCAGTCACGACGTGCAAGATGTTAACGTATTTTTTTTTCTTTTTTTTTTTGTCCCGTCCTTTTGCAATTATAAATATTTGTTATGCGTTGTATCTACCTATGTTTATTGTATTTTTATTTGTTATTTTGTATGATGCACGTCATGTCCCAGCGACAAATTAATATTTTTTCTGTTCTGTTCTGTATAGGTGGCTGAGAGACCGCGGTGAGTTGCTCCTTTACAGTAAGTAGCTTACTTTTAACACGCTTTTTTAAGCTTCACCTGTAACTAAGTAAAAAATCTTAACAGTTTAGTTTGACCCACTTCTCGGTTTCCAATTGTGCTGAAATTTTGCATACATGTTTAGTTTGGATGACACAATGCATGGTAAGCGACGTCATTCTAAATCTAATATAGCGGATTAGTTATTTTTTATGCATGTCCATGATATAGGTATCAAATAAAAGGGTTTGCTGGGAAGAATGCGAGGAATAAAATGACATCACTCTAAAGCGTGTTTTTTTTTAAACTATATTATTATTATCGAAGTTATCGTCGCGCTTGCCGTTCGCTACGTGCGTTTTGCCACGGTAACGATACATTGCGCATGAGGAAGTAAAACAAATCAAATTTATTGGATGCCCATAACATTCCTGAAATAATTTCTTGTACCAGTCATCTTAGTATGATATTCTGAATTCACCCCATCAGTTTGTGGACGGCTGTCCCTTACACCCAATAGGTACAAACAGAAAAAAAAAATACTTTTTTACCATTAACTAAAAATGGCATACGCAACATATTCTGCAAATTGATAAATTGTAGAAACATTTCTGTAGTTTGATGTCATCAGTGCGCTGAAAAAAAGCCACTATGTTTAAAAAGAGATATATTATAAGACCGTCTGTTTATTCTTCCTAGAGCAGGGATAGAAGTGGTTATAGTAGCTACGCTTATTTTGGTTACTGCATTTAATACTTCTGGATCCTGAGGTACAGCTGCAGTAAAAGTAGTAGCTAACTATATCATGAAACGTAGGAACCTACTAATATACATGGGACTTGAACATTACTGTCGAAAAGTGGGTGTACTATAGTTGCTGCCAGTTAAGATGGCAATAGCGGTCATTGCTCTTTCCATAATATCTCTTCGTACGAACCAAAACAAATGAACCATGTATCGTTTTTCATTAGAAAAGATGTTGAAGATCACGATAGATGACGATTCAAGACATGAACAGGCTTATTTATGGATTTCAAAGTTAAGAACTTTAATAAATGTAGGTGGGTCAATGACCGCCATTGCCATCTTAACTGGCAGCAACTATAGAAGTAGTACACCTCTGCCTTACCTTTCGGGGATAGCGGGCGTGTCGTTATATTATGTCTGTGTGTATCTCGAATATCGAGATGTATAAAATCTGACTACATTTAAAGCACACTTGTTTCTCTTCAAATCTATAACATTAGGTAGACCCACCTCTTTAGGTACAGTGACCCAATATCCAGCCAACAGCTTTCTATCCAAATATGCAAACAACATAAGCACCACTGTGCAGCCAAATAAAACGTCATACAAAGGCGAGAGAGAGACGGCAATAAAAGTTTGCGCTCATACATTTTCACGTGTATATTCGACAAAGATACATTTGCCGTTAAAACAGAGATTTTACACTTTATGACAAGGGGATAGAGTTAAGATTGGTAGGGGATGTGGAGGTTTAAGTTGGTGGGTATGTAAAAATGGCAGTGGCGCGAGTTTTCCGGGCGAAATTGGAAAAATATTCGTATTTTCACAATGGCGCCGAGGCGCGGCGTGCGCCAATTTGAATATAGATTAGAAAATGTGACTACGTGCACTCTAATATGTTTTTTTAGTGATGTGCTGGGGATTTTGTCGATGGTTGATTTTGTTTTGAAAGGCATTACTTCAGAAATACATATCACACCTAGTCCCTAGTGGAGAAGGATAAGAAATTGTTAACTGTAAAAATATGTTTAGAAAGAAATTCGTCAAAATGTCATGACAAAATTTTGGATACATTCCGATTGAATGAACAATTAAGTAATGCATATTTTTTTAACTCTAGCAAGTAATACAGGTAATGAAAGCTTACTTTCAACATAATAGTAATTCACTGTGTGAGTAAACTTTATAAACAAACTCCTGATGAAGACTACAACAAAGCAGAAATAGGGTCATCCTTATGTCCGTTATGTCTACATGTGAAATTCCAGCATTTCATTACTTTTTTAGTAATTAAATGAATAGCTCCTAAAATAGTAAAAATTCCAGCTAAATAAAAGTAAAAAGACAGCAAAATCTACAAATCCACAATCTTCCTCCATGCCAACGAGCACTCATTCGACTATTCGTCGATTATGACATTCGCGGGCATTTTGGAATACGAGCCGGCCTTCTGGTGTAATTTAGATTTTAAAGTTAGCATGTAAGTACATGACTTATTGTTTTGGTAATATTGAAGTGTTTTTCTAAGTATTGTGAAAAAGGAAATAAATGTTTGAGTTAAAATACTATGTTTGGTTTTCTTTTGCAAAGTCCTTCATTTCTGAGCTGTAGCTTACAGTTAGCAATATGGAGATGAAAGTGAGTTCTCTTTTAATCCTGTTCCTGCTCCGGTTTCTACAATTCTTCTTGTACTTTCGTATACTTTTTCAATTTCTTCTTACACCTTTTTACCTTGGGAACTGATTCATCAGCCTAGCCTTTTCCCAACTATGTTGATTTCGGCTTCCAGTCTAACCGGATGCAGCTGAATACCAGTATTTTACATGGAGCGACTGCCTATCTGACTTCCACAACCCAGTAAGTACTGGGAACTGATTACTCTCACCAATTATCGACCTCCCGTGACTCCTAAACAAAAATAATAATTTCTGTCAAGTTATCGACATGAATTCCTCCATCCCTTGGATAGCTACAAACGCTAGTACGGTTGGTAATGGATTTCCTGCGCCCGCCCACTCTGGCATTCGTTCTGCTATTTTTGTTCACATAGTAAAACCCATGGATTGGGCCAATTTATAGCTTATGTACCTATGTATAACTTGTGATGTATGTTGCGTTTGTTTTTTATTTGTGAAAACCACCCTGTTTGGGTATGTATGGAGAAAGGTGATTGGTTTGTTTAATTTGTTTGGTTTTTCGTTAAATTTTGAATTTTTAAGATACCTATGGGTACCTTGGGTGACTGTCTCGTTGGTCAAGTGGTCGCAAGCTCGACTACTGAGCATGAGGTCTTGGGTTCCACGGGTCGGACAAAGTGTTATTGACGTTTTTCAACAGGAATTTCTCAGTAGCAACCACGGAGTCCGACTTTGCGCTCTGTTGATGGCAATAGAATCGCCCCCTATTACATGGGACTTTAAACATAACTGGCGAAATGTGGGTGTTCTATTAGGTACGCTTCTGCGTAACCCTTCGGGGATTACTGGCGTGTTGATGTTGTGGCTATAGGCAACTACTATTACGAGTAACTCTGTAAATATGCTCGTCCGGTGCAGCTCTACCACCTTATTAACTATCAATTTCGCTTAGTATCTACTATCTGATATACTTCAAGTTAAAAGGGTGGATAGGTATGTCTGCCAATGGGAAGACTCGGTACATAAGACATTTCGGTTTTATCTGTGGGACATAGACGTACCTAGTACCTGTAATGCTTCTGGTATTCAAAATGTGTTTGGGCGTCGGCTATCTGTTACTTCTTCTTGTTTTTCGTCTCGATGATTCCCATAGTTATTAAATTAAATTTGTTTCGACCAGAACTCAGCCACATCGATGGCCTTGGTAGTGGCTTCGGATAGCTCCCCTAAAGTGCAGGTGGAGTTAAACAAAGAGCAGGTCAGATAGAGGAGGTGGGCCAAGGTTTGGGATGAGACTCCAGTCGCGCCCAGCTTATATTATACTTAAATAGTCCGTTTCAATACAAGATAATTCAATACAAATCCTTCCTAGGATATTGGTGTCAACTTAAATCTTATTAATCAAGCTTTTAATTGGCATATGGTTTACATAAATTAAGTACCTACGTGTGTATTTCTTGAAACAATCACGTGTATTTGCGCGGTTATGGCGTGAGTCGTTTAGGTTGCTCGAGATTGTATATTCTATTTTTGAAATGCCTTGGCGGGAAAAATTGGTTGCTTTTCATCATAGGTCACATGCTTATTAAAAAAACAAAGAAATGGAACATAAAATCGATCACCAGCAAACGAATCACTGATACCGTCAGTAAATAGCAAACATACAATGTTAATACTCGTATTTTGTACAGCATGACTTTATTTTCATTACGGCGACATTTGTTTCGGTTCAAGATGGCGCTCGGGAGACAGTCTCCCTTGTTTGGACGATGTCGAACTCGTTGCTGACCAAGATGTCGGGTTACTGGATGTACTTTTTTTTTCTACCACGCTTTTATCTTCTATTTTCTTTATTCTTCACCTGTAACTATGTAAAAACATCTTAGAAGTTAAATTAAGCCCACTTCCCGGTTTTCGATTGAACTGAAATTTTGCATAGGTACATGTTTAGTTTGGATGAGAATGCATGGTTAGCTAAGTGACGGCATTTTACATCCAATGTGGCGGAATCCCAAAGATGGCGGAGTAGTATTTTTTTATGCAATCCCATGTTTTAAAAATTTTGATTGAAAAGAGTGTCCATGGAGTTTCTTGCCCATTCTTCTCCATAGAGATCTACGCTTTGGAAAGGGCAACTACAGTACTTTCACAAGTTATTATGCCTTGTGTCTGGGACAGTAGCTTCGCCTTCTTTGTTTTTCAGACATTCAAAATTGCCTGTTATGGTCTAATTGAAATAAATGCTTTGAGTATGAGTTTGATGCGTTTAATAGGAATACGAAAATTGTGTTTATTAGTTTTTTTTTTTTAAACCATTATAATTTATTTAGGGTTTTATTGAAAAATTAAAACAGCAGCCCTCCTTACGAAAACCGCCACTTTTGGACATCTGCAACTATAAAAGAACTGCAACTGTTTCACATCATAATCTCACTAAGGTTAATGGTAATAACCTAAGTTATTTCTCCGTTTCGACGTGTTTACGTCTTTTTCTCTCTAATTCCTCACTTCAACAGTTCTAAGGTTGGTTCAGTATAGCAAAAAATAAGGTCTAGGAAAAATCTGGATGAAGGATGTTACTGTGCTGCGGGGCTGTTCGAAAGAGATACCGTGGCCCTGGAACACAAAGGGCAAAGAAGGAACATGGATGGGTGTTAGTCAGTAAAGGTCTGACACTCCCTCCCACTCCACCCAGAGCGGGAGAAGTCATTTGATGATTTCCGATCCGTAAAAAAAAAAATGATGTTACTATTATTATTTACTTCGTTACCTTTTACATAATAAGCAGTTTAAAAGCTGATAGATGGTCATTTCATTCTTATTCTGTATTGCACACTAAATCAAAAATGTACATACAAATTGCAATAATACAGCTTATATTCAATGACGAGCTTAACCCAGAATTGGGGTTTCTTACAGCAAACCATAAATATATCTCATTATTTAATCCTCATAAACAGTCGATATTTAACTATTTTTATAAAACATTATTTCGCGGATATTGGTGTGGGTTACACGTTTATTAAGTTTAAAATTTATTCTGTCATACTTTTTGTAATGTGTAACTGTTAAATGTCCCAATAAAATAAAATAAAATAAATATAGCTTGATTTATTGGGACCAACCAGGTCATTGTTTTATGGATGTTTTCAAAGGTCATGAAACTGATATTCAGCACCATCTGGTAAGTATTTCACTGTACCTAACATAATTAAGAACTGACTGAGCTCAGGATAATTGGTCACTAATGACCACCACGCGGTGCCTAAAAGCCAGCTGGGTAATCCGTCGAAAACCCACCTAAATACCCCGGTCCACGTTTCAGATAAACCAATCTTGCATTCCTCACCACTTTGAGCTGCCCGCGTCTTAATTAATTCATTAGTTTTACGTGTGGCAAGCGCAAACATATAAATCCACAGAAATTCCTAACTCGACAAGTCCATATGTTGCCTCGAGGGTCTTCTAATAAGGCACTGCAGAGTACCTTGTTACTCTTCCAACAGATGTGACATTTGGTAGAAGATGGTCTATTAAATCCATTCATTCATTTATTTATTCAAGTATAAAGGACTCATTAATACACACAAAAATCAATACAACACAAATGGTACATTAAACACACAATTCAATTCATTTATTTTTGCAAGAACATGTGTAGATAGTATACATGGTATGATGCTTATAGTTATTATAGGTGTTACAAGGTACTCTTTGGCACAACATGTTTGACCATGGCTGGTGTAAAAATTAGGTCGAAAGACCATAAGATTTCAAAAAAAAATACAAAGAATACAAAAAAAACAATAAACACACAAAACATATATTTAAATTGAAAGCCGACGACTGTAGGTGACGTGCAAGTCACTGCAGTGCCTGATATTGGTATTACTCAGAATACTGATATTATCTCATTTGATGTACGGCCTATTTACATATTTAACGTACCATTTGACACTTGAATTTTTTGTCTAGCTCTAAGAAGTGTTACGCACTTCCAACCACCATACGTACAATTGGGACTAACCTATTCGAGTATCAAATTCATTAGTATTACATATGACTTATTTGAGAACCATTTACACCAATTGTCATATTTTCAGCATAAGAGGGATGAAAGAAGTGATGTACTGACAGATTGATGCTACTGAAAATTACTTTTATTCTATCCTATTTCCTATTCCTAATGAGCCTATTTATATGTAACAAGATCCTTTAGCCGATCAGCACAACCTTTTGAGTGCGTTACATTGAGTCTTACCGTAAACGTGCAATAATTTTTGCGTAAAGTTGCTTAGTTTGATGTACGAAGACGTCAACAATGCATTATTTACATATTGCTTTGTTGACGTCTCCGTGAAGGATCTGTTTACACCCTGTATAATGTTCACATTCTCGAATACGATTCGATCGAACGAACGCAACGCAACTTTCATCGTCGAAATCGTTCGATGATTATATGGTGGTTTACGGGGTTGAAAAATCGATCTAGCTAGGTCTCATATATCAGGAAAGATTCGTTTCCTCTATTTCCACCCGAGCAGAGCTCGTTCCCCAGGTACTGTATTCCTAAAATGCCAAGCCACATCCAGCAGCCGAACCTCAGGGCTAGCAAACCCGGCCCTAAAATAAGACATCGTCCTTTCGACTCATATTTATTTTTTATTTATTTATTTATGATTATTTGCATGGGCCGCGCTTCACGTGACAGCAGAGGCGCTATTGTTTTCCGAAATAATAACGAGAAATGGCGCTACGATATATCTTTTTTATTTTATACGTGTTTTTTTTTTGCTTGTAACCCCGTCACGAAGCCCTTAGTGTAGCCTTAAGGCGGCCATGTATACATTTTTGATCGTATTTTAAAGAGGAATGGCGTTTGAATAGGTATAATAATAATGCTGAATGACGGTCGGAGTGTGTCTTCAGTGAGAGATTGTTCTCACAGGCTGAGATGGGATACAGTTAGATGGCATGTGAATAAAATGTAATGTGCATGATAGACTGATGGGATCTTCTGACTTTTCACGAGATATTTCAATCATAATTGTATTATGTCTGCCTTGCTGGTTTAGTGGTCGCAATCGCGACTGTTGAGCATGAGGTTCTGAGTTTGATTCACGGGTCGGGCAAATTGTTATTCAGTTTTTACATCAGGAATTTTTCATTAACAGCCAGGTGCTGTATTTGAGCCCGGTAGATGGGAATAGGCTCGCCCCCCTATCACATGGGACTTAAACATAACTGGTGAAATATAGTTGTACTATTAGGTACACCTCTGCCTAATCCTTCGGGGATTACGGGCGTGATGTTATATTATAATTTTATTAAGAATTAAGAGAAATTTCAACAGCAAAATGACCAGGTACTAAAGTGTTCCGTCAACTATAAATGTACTCGCTTATCAATCGGTTTAAAAACGGGCATAAAAATAAAGTAACAATAGAGCTGTTTTACAACTTAAAAAAAAAACCCTGACATTCAGCCGGGGTCCTTGATGACTAAATTGAACAATAGCAGAGTGTTAATTAATGAGACAATGTTCTTAAAACATGCGAAACGATAAAGAACAGTCCATCCACAGACAAGATGAACAGCGATTACAATAATGAGCAGATGATTCCAAGTCTCCCAATATATTCAACTACCCTATAATTGGATAAACTAACAGGTGTATTACAACCTTTATGTCTTTATACTAAAGCTTAAATACCTTTGCTCTGAAACAAAGTAAGTTTTCAACAAAACCTTTATCACACAACATAGTAAATATCGATAATCCAATATCATCGCACGATAATACCACTTAACTCAGAATTAAGATGGTGGACGCACAATAAATAGTGTTAAAATACCACTGAGCGGCATAATTAGCAACCACACAGGGTGGATTTGGAAATATGCAGCCGAGACACCATAAATCCAATTACAGGTGAATTAATTCGAATAATACGCGGCCATGTTTTTTTTATTCGAAAATAAACAAATCGCATTACTTTTTGTTCTTACGCGCCCCGCTAAAAGGCGTCTCTTTTGGCTATAAATAACGCTAATGGTTCCGTATATTTACATTTCAAATAGACCATAGATTGAAAATTCGTAAAATATAATCTGATCGCTAGGCGATTGTTTTAAAGACTCAATAAAAAAGTTTTGCAAGCACAATAAATACATACCTACAAGTGCCAAGTTGTAATTTTAACAAGCCAACCTCTTTATTTTCACTTAGTACTTAATTCTAAATTCTAATGTTTATTTTTTAAGAACAAAAATCCCCATTAAAATTGTAGTGTTGGGTTTAACTTTGAAATGCGGCGTATCCTTTAATTTTTTTTTGTTAATTCGTAGCGGGCAGGTAATGAATCGCCGGCCGCCTCATCGTGTCCCCAATAAATACTGGCTACTGGTTAATTGAAACATTATAAAGGAGATCTTATCGCCGCTCGAGCAAAGACACCGCGCACGGAACGGGACCCGATACGTTTTAGGAATGGGTCGTTCAATATTTTTTCTTTTTACATTAAATTTTAATGCCGGAACTTCTTAGAATTTCTGTATCTGTTAGTTTGTACACGAGTCAAAGATAGTGGGGTTTATTAAAACGTTTCAAGTCGATTTTAGTGCGAGTGCGAGTAGCCACCCACCAAAACACGAGCTCAATGGGTAACAAAGCACTAACTTACATAAAATACAATAAGAGATCACAACAAAAACAATGAACACTTCTCCTAACAAGCCACCGTGCAAAACGGCTGCAAACTTACATTTTCAGTTGGCCACGACCTTATTCCTGCAAATTGGTAGTTAAAATGCAATATATCAAGGGTAAAATAACTTTGGAGCGTATTAGCAAGCGGCCAATCAAACTTGAACGGTTATTCAAGTGGGGACAATGGTGCGGGTGGGTCTTGTTGTGCTGGTGAGGGAATTATAGTGCATTGGAGATACGTTGGCGCGAGCGGCGGCGCGAAGACTCGGCAGCATATATTCTAATAGGCTATTAACATATAATGCCGCTGATTGGACGGATGCGGAGCGGCAGATGTGACATCGAATGCGCGGACCAGGTACGCTCAACATTTTAATCGGGTTTTGGATTTTATTTGAAGAAAAAGTTAGGGAATTTAGATATTCGGGATTCCGGTGTGCTTAATTGAGAGAATAAGTCACCGTATCGAATTATTCGCCCACGTTCGGAAAGAGACCTTTGCAGGATGATACAAATGATAAAAGTATGGTTAATTCTTACTGTAAAAGGTATAATCTTGATAGATGAGTCTCATATGGAACTTTATCTAACATAGAGCTGAAAACGAGATAAAATACAACTTTCCATAATACCTACATCTTATCATGCTTGCCTTTTAATATTCTACCAATCTCAAAAATCACTCATTGATCGTTATAGCTTCATTTCAGGCCCAGAGATGTCACTAAAGGTTGCGCACGCCTGTACCGCGATGGCGCGCGATACGGTAGCAAATAGCGCTACTTTCTCGCGATTCACCAAACCTCACACTAGCTTCTTCACAGCCTAACCCTTATTACCATATCCAATTCTCACCCAACAACTTGAAATAAACCCTAAAACTAATGAGTTATGATTCAATTTAATTCCTTCATATTTCGTTTTATAAGCTCTTCTGAATAGAACACAATTTAAAATCTGAAAATCCTCTTTCTATTTTCAAAATGACGTTACTGCAATCACACTTCAAGTAAAAATAATTCTTACTACGACGCTTTTAGAATCGGTATTCAAAAGACGAAGAGACACGACATGGTTGCAGTTACAGAAGGTAAATCATTTCAATTGAACTATGAAATTGAGCCTTTGTCGAGAGAAAATAGAGTTTCATTTCCATTTATGAAGGGAGACCGTGGATCGTTTTGATATTAGGGCTGGTATGCATGAAGAGCAACACATGAGCGCATTGTAGGTGCACAAGCATGCACCACGCTTTAGTACAACCTAAGTAGGGGGTGACTGCTGGAGTGGAAAGAGCTTCTTGTATTTAATAAATTAACATAAATAAAAGTTATATTAGTTGGTAGTAAATCCTACTTCACACTTCTTGGTCCTGTAGGGGTCAGCATGTTTCAGAGAGCACTGGAATTTAGGTTGGATAAATTCAATCAAATGTTCTCCATAAGCTGTCATGTATCAAGTAAGCGCGCGACCTGCACGCCAAACGACACAAATATGTGACAAAATGGTAGGTGAAATTGTGGCTTCGGTCAAAATGTTAAAACTTGTCTATCTATGTAAACCTAACAATTGCTATATAGACCGTTATTTTTGTTCATTGAGGCTAATTACAGGTAAAAGATACGTTTAATTGAACACCAGTCATTTTGATTGATGAGAGAGAGACGAATCATAAATGTGACAGTGAAGTCTACTTTGATTAGCTTTAATCTGAATGTACTTATTACAACCATAACCAAAAATGAAGTAAAATAAGTACCTCAATTATATTTTAAGTACAGACTCAAAAAACCGTTTTTTTAAAGCACTCATCACAGGAATATATAGTTGAGAAAATAGACCTGTTCATTTAGTAATTTGATTTCAAAATCCTCATGACGATCCCAAAATCACATCACGAATCTGACATGTCATATTACTGATGATAGACCTCTTGAAAATCGGTCCTCGATATTCAAATCTACGTCTGCCACATCGGGCAGATACAGTCTGGTCTAGTTTTTTCGGGGCCAACGCTAGCCAAAATGTTGTCTGATTTCCGCAACGCACTAGGTTACTACAACGGGAAATCTTTTCAATACCTTTTACTAATAATTTATGCTCAAAGAAACTCATCGCCATGTATCATGAAAAATGACAGATATCCACAGAGCGCGCGTACGACGGACCACAGACTACCAAATATTTTTTGATGAATGCGTTCATCTTCAAAAATTGTGGTACAGCGAGTTGTGCAAACGAATGGGAAACTTTAACCAGATCCCACGCAGACCAGAAACTGAAGAGACAGTCTTTTACAAAATCCAGGATCTTACTCCATACAATACCACATCAACCGCATCGTGTGCGTCAGAAATAATAGGCAGCCACTCTGGGAGGTATTGAGACATCACCCGGTATTACCCGGCGATACCGCCCCTCCTCCCCCTCCCCCGCCACCCCGTGACTCCCCCCGGCCGCGCCCGCGCCGCTCGTTAAACGAACCTGTTGGTTCAGCGTTAGAATTAGACCTTGTTAGCTGTAATTAGGTATCGGAGTAGGTTGGTAAGGAAAAATTGAGGGGATTTGAGTGACGTGTGCTTCCTGATAGGGTTCCTTGGAATTTCGTTATGTCTGGGGATTGTCATTATGTGGAGTAGGTTGGTGATTGTTATCTTAGTCCGTATTGTAGAGATTGCAAGTCTTCTTTAGCTGACTCTTACTTATTTTGTTTGTCATTTCGGGATTAAATTTTTTCTATGTAGCGGCCCGGTGGATCCTTATTCCTCTTAGTCATTCCAATAGTACCATTAATAGCCTATGCATAATCAGCCTATAATGTTCCCACTGCTGGGCCAAAGGCGTCCTCTCTATGGAAGGGAATGGGCACACGGGCCCAGTGCAGGTCTTCGAATTTTGGTTCTAGGACATACTGGTTTTATCACGATATTTTCCTTCACCGTTTTGAGAGCAGTGGTGATGAAATAAATTACACAAAGTAATGCGCCTCTCTGGGTTCGAAACCACGACTTTCTGCTTGTAAGGCGAGGCCGCCACCACTGGGCTACCGCTGCTCTCAGCCGATGATTGTGACTTAATCAAAGACCTGTTTTAGGAGTCACGGTCTTTAGCGTCTCATCATTTGTTTACGAACTCGATAAAGCCATATCCAGTGTCTTAATGACATTTCTGAAGCATCATTATCAATCAATAATCAACCAGATTAGAAGACAATTAAAGTAATGTGCCAAACTACTTAACTCTCCAACATTTGCATAACTAATCACCTCAAATTAAAAACACATGCCAAAAACACACCAATCAGGAATCGAACCCGTTACACCACTTAAAGAAACACCTTTTCTTTTCGCAGCACAGTAGCTAAAACGTAACTTATTAACCCTCACTCGACCAAGATGGCTCAATCTGGCTAAATTATTCAAAAGCCATTAAAAGGAACGGCTTTTAGCCACTAATCGCGCCGTTTCCGCCACGGCCAGTAATTATCGCTCTCAAAGTCTTTACACCAACTTTATTTATCTCGCCGACGTTGATGTTTTTTTCTACAATTTATTCGGTTGGTAGTACTGCGTTTTTGGTGTGGATAGATGTGGGTGTTCTGCGGTTGGTATACATGGGATTAGGAATAAAAGTCGTAGCTTTTAATTGGTTAAATGTGAGTTCGTTTTTTCTACTGTTATACTTCGAAACCTGAATCTTTGCAGGATGGCTGGTAGTATCTGGATGGGAGTAATAGTCGAGTTGAGTAATTTATGTGCCTTTGTCCAGCAGTGGGCTGAAGAAGCTGATGCCGATGATGACATCCCCGTCACTTACCTTCGAATACAGACATGATCTTCATTTATTTATTTGTCGATCGTGAACTTTCTCATGAGTTTTTTCTCTGTTCACTCTGATATTCTTATTCGGTCAAGTTATTTAAGATACGCAATACCTGCTACCAGATTTCGATAAAACTCCCTTTCGGATATTTATATTTGACACAAAGAATCTTAATTTACTAACACAGCAAGCAGATGATGATTTTATGTCGCGCCATGTAAGCCCACCAAGTACATTCTATTAAGAAGCGCTAACAGCATTAGTAAAACATGTTAAAAATACTCTTCCGTTGACATCGCGAGTGGCGCCCCCGACACCACGGTGGTACGGTGCGTCGGCGCACACGTTTGACTTATGTTACTGTAAAAAATGCAGCAATCAGAACGTAGTATTAAGTTTTATCCGAAATTGCGTTTTTTTGTGTGCATTTATTGCACCAAATTAAATATTCTTTTCACTTAATTATTATGAGAAACTGAATAGACTGCCTTGGTGGTCTATTGGTCGAAATCATGACTGTTGAGCATGAGGACCTGGGTTCGATTCCCGGGTCGGGCCAATTGTTATTGGGTTCTTCCATAAGGCATTTCTTAGCAGCAGCCACGGAGTCTGGATTTCTGCCAGGTTGATGGCAATAAGCTCGCCCCTTATTACATGGGACTTAAACATAACTGGCGAAATGTGGGTGTACTATTAAGTACACCTCTGCTAACCCTTCGGGGATTACAGGCGTGATGTTATGTTGTAATCGTTATGTCTACTATCACCTGTATTTCTCTAGGTCCTGATAAGTCTGACTGACTAGTGTCTCGATGGTCTAGTGGTCGCAAGCGCAACTAGTGAGCATGAGGTCCTAATTTTGAATCCTAGGCAGAGCCTTTTGGAAGTCGGTTAAAAATAGTCAGAAGCAGTCGAAAGTTCGGATTTTTGACGCAAGGCAATTGACTTACCCCCCATCACATGGGACTTTAACATAACTATTGAAATCTGGATCGTGAATACTCTACACCACAATGAGTCTGTCGAACACAAGCATAATGTTATATATCTCATTTAAGTTTATTAGGTTTTAGTTTTTTTTTTGTTAGTCTCGTTTTTATATTAGTAATCTGATAATGATGATGATGATGTTCCGGGTCTGGCTGTTTGTGTATGTGAGTTTTAAATGTTTGTAAACGCACCCACGATACAGGAGAAATTCCTAGTGTGGGGCAACGTTTTTTATTAAAAAAAGAAAAGAATGTGCGCGGGACAAACGTGGCCAGATATTGCACAAAACAGAGAGGTGTGGAAGGAGAAAGGGGAGGCTTTTGCCAAGCAGTGAGACACACAAGGCTATGAAAAAAAACTCGTTTTTGAATTTTAGCTTTATTTTATTTGTTTTAAACACGAAAAGCCGTTGCTCCCGGTTGTCATTCGTAGATCTTCAACAGTCGTTACAGGTAGTCGGTGGCCCGAAAGTCTGACAACCAGTCTTACCATGGGGTATCGTATTACCCAGTACTATAACTGGGTTGTGGAGGTCAGATAGGCAGTCTCTCCATGTAAAATACTGGTATTCAGCTGCATCCGGTTAGACTGAATGCCGACCCCAATATAGTTGGGAAAAAGCTAGATGGAGAAAGGATAATTTCTTTGTTTTATTTATCTTTTTTTTTTAATGTTTGTCCAGTTCAAAATTGTTTATTTCTTAACAAGATTACAACATTTAGTTTGCGATTGAAGCCTTATTTTAAGCAAACAATGCCTGTATTAGAAGACTCCACTCTTCCACAACAAAAGAAAGACAAATACTAATAACATGTTTAGCATAGGTAAGTAGAATAAATACTATTTCTTTCTTTCTTTCCAAATTGTCACGATATCGTTGTCACGTCGTCACTCTCACCGCTGTCAGTGTCAGGGGCAGCTCATAAACGAGTGTGTTTTGTTTTACTGTCACAAGTTTATTTATTACTTGTTTAACGACCATCTGATGAGGTGCCGACGACATGACTGACGTATCTTGTGTCTCCTCGGTTAAATGTTGTATCCTGTTAAATTATGAGCGTTAGGACGAGGTTTTTAAGACTTTGAGGTGCTGCTTTTATTGTTCTTGCGAGGTTATAAAAGTTGTTGGTGTGTTTTGATGGTGTATGGCGGTTTTTGTTACGTTATTTTAGATTTAAATGGGTGCCAAACTTAAGAAAACAAAATATAAATATACTGGTTCTAAAATATAGGCAGCTTCACAATGTACAAAATGCAATAAATGTTATTGAATTGTCAAAATATATCGCACTAGGATTGTGAGTGTGTAATGCAGCCATTTCCTACTTATTTCTTTCTTTGCATTAAAATTTGCCTTAATCTATTCACCCCCACTTTATTTTTTTTTTATTTTTTTTTGCCAAAAGCCATCATTTTACAATATTCATAAAACTAAGAACATTAAGGCTTATTGCTAGCTCGCAATCATTTTGATACTCTGGCTCTTAAACTAGGTGTAAGTGACTGACTTGATGACTTAATTTGGTATGACTAAATTGTAATACTTATCTGTAATTTGTATGATGTACACATAAAAAATAAAAATAAATCTATCTATCTATCTAAATTCAAGGAAAGTGCTACCTACCATCGCGATTGATTTCGTAATATTATGCAACGAAATCATTTCGAGTTGGCACTCTGCAATATTTTTTCGCTCCCACGCAAATTCATTTGCAAACCGAAACGAATGCTTTTAATTTATCCGCGACTAAGTAATTAACGTGGCCTTAAAACAAAAAGGAAACTCCGAAATAATTTTTGTCTTCGAAATTTATAAAGAGCCAATTTGCAATTTGCCAAAACCAATCACAATAATTTTTACTTTTAATTACTACTCACGTCAGACTCAAAAGGGAAAAAGAAAAAACTAATTACCATGTTACGTTTTTCGCTTCCTGGAAACCAATCACAGCAATGTGAGCCTAATTTCTAACAGACTTAAGTTTCAAATGTAACAAAAGTGCTGGCTGGATGTTGATAGTTAATTTTGTTTTAAACAATAACTCCATTTGTCAGAGTTTCATAGTTTGGACCCCCAGTAGGGACCCGCCCACCTATTATGCGGAGCCAAAATAAAATTTATCTTTTTTTTCATGATATCTTAATTATCATAAAAATATAATAAGGTTGCCGGAAGACGGCGGCTGCTGTCTATCTTTTTTCTTTTGCTTAGGATGAAACAACAAATCTTCTTTTTTGTGGACGCCCAACAATTAATTCGTGTTTAAAGATTGTGACTTATGTAGGACTTCCAATTTTTATCTTTTATTAATGATTAGGTAACAATTAATTAATATCTATCCAATTATTTTCTTTAAACGCTGTTGATTACTCCATGCTCCTTTTTATAAGTCTATATTGGTAGCCTTCAATAAAACTAAGAATAAAACTACCAAGAAAGGAGAAAACCATGAAAGAAGATTATCTACCAATTACAATTTTATATTGCGTAATTAGGAACCTAAATAGGCAATTCCTAATTAAAGTACAGCGTACAATACACCCATCGACATATCAAAATGATAGTCTGTGGAGCAATCAAGTCATCCTTTTATTATGATTAAAATTACAAGCCTAACATCACTCGATTACAACCCGTACCTAATATAACAACTCAATCAACCACACAGAACAATGGGCATCTTATTCTGCTGAAAAAAAATCTACATCGTGACCAGAAACTCTTGACATTGCATGATGGCGCCACTCGCAAAGGAAACTGTCCAATTTACCTCAAATTCAGTACATTCAAAAAAGTAATTCCTTTTTTTGCCGTTGGTATTTATCTTTGGCATTTCAAGATGGCGTCACTTGCAAAAGAAACTGTCAGATTTACGTCAAATTCAATACATTTTCAAACTTAGTTCCATATTTCACCGGCTGTCTTTCGCCGTAGGTATTTATCTTATGACACTAATTTCAAGATGGCGTCACTTGCAAAAGAAACTGTCAAATTTACGTCAAATTCAATACATTTTCGAATTTAGTTCCATATTTCACCGTCTGTCAAACTACACTGGTTGGTTCATACACTTGATAAGCCATTACTACCCCCTTAAGTTCGGCTATAAAGCGACCACTGTGTGTTTATGCCGCGGGGAATCGAACCTAAACTAAATTGATCGTAAACTTTTTATCGCTACTTTTTTAATATCTTCATATAATATCATAATCTTGTCGTAATTAAAATTTCGCAGTACGGAGCTTTTATGTCTTGATTTGATTTTTTTATATTTTTGCACTGGTGATGTGTCCTGTCTTTGCTTGTTTTTTATAAGAACATCGTGTTTCTTCAAAAGGTTAAGCAATTTTCACTAGTTATGTTGAAGTTCCATGTAATAAGGGCGAGCCTATTGACATCAACCGGCCACTAATCAAATATAGATCATCAATAAAACAACCACCAGTTAGCTAATCTCTACAAATATTGTAAGCTGAAATAAATTGCAAAGTAAAATAATTATGTAAGAAAATATAGCGACAAATCAGCTATCGCGATCGTGGTTGTCTCAAACGGCGACGTGACGTAAAAGATAGAAAAAGCCGTTATTGGTTTCCTTGAAAAAAAAACGTGTTTCCTTCCCTTCATAAACAAATCGAACATAATCACCATAACTTAGATTCACCATAATCATAAACAGTCACCAATTATAGAAGAAACAGTCACCTATTTCCCATCTCAAATTGGACTAAATTCTACGTCGACACCAAAAAAAGGACAATAGTTTATGTCGCACCAAAAAAGGACAAAAAAATCGTCGCAAAAAACCTCACGAACGACCTCTAACGTCCATATTTCACACTAATTATACGTGACGTCAGAAATAAAATCGATTATTACATTGCTGTGAAGTTTTTGATGCGATTTTTACAAAACTATAAATAATGTCGCCCGGACAGGTGAGGACAGGAGTGTGGGACATTCGAGGACTGGGACAAAAAAATCTCTTTATGTCTTGTGATTTTGGTCAGTTTTATCTTTTAACAAAATATAGACCTCTGGGTGTACCGTGAAATAGTTCACTTTGGGATGTTTTGAGAGCTGTTTAAACCACCTTTTAGTTTAGTAAAATTTGCGAATTTTCTGGACGAAGTACCTAATTACAGCAGTTGGGTTATACTATGTTTGAATTTTCAGCTAAGTTTAGAAATTGTAAATTCTGAGCAGCTAAGTTTCGCCCCTACGGCTCTCCTCTTAATACGTTCTCTTTTTCACGAAATTGGCTTCCAGAAGGAAGTGAACAAACCTCATGTCGCCAATACTTGACTTCCAGTTGTTTCGATCCAAGGCTGATGTGGACCACTGGCCGTTGGTCTTGTCCAGCTCGTCCCGCCTTCTTCTACGAGGTTTGACTCCAATAACATACAAAAATTGTTTGAGTATTTTCTTGCGCCCAGGCTAGAGTCATGTCTGAGGTCACGTCAGACTTTCGGATATTAGGATCGTTTTAAAAATAATTTCCAGCTCAAACATGAGTTATATTTTATCCAAAAACGGTAACAGCAGCTCCATACAGCTCCCAAGGTTCAGGTAAAAGTGTATTTTTTTAGCGAATGTTTTTTGGTAGCGACGTCGACTCGAGATCGTTAAGTGAAAAAAGGACCTGTTTCGGCTCTTTTGTGGGCTATGTTAGTAGCCGGTAGCACCGATACAACACTGCCATTATCAGGCTAATTAATCGTACCAACGGACGAATTTTAATGTATATGGATTGAGATAGTACGAGCCAACAATCTCAGCTAATTTGCGCGGGGACGCAAATTGGCGAAACGGTATAGTGTGCGACATTTACATGTGAAGAGAAGGTGATAAAGATGTTAGGTTAGAGCTGATGGTTGGACTGTAAATAGCAGTTTTGATGGGGTTTTTGTTTTACTACCGGACAAGCAGACGTACTGCGGCGTACCATCCGCACTTGTTTGATATCCCGACGAGTCGTACTCAGCGCTTCTCCTCCACGTTTATTATGCGCACAGCCAAGATGTGGAACTCTGTGTTCCCACATTTAACCCGTCTGCCTTCAAAGCAAGAGTGAACAGGCATCTTCTGGGCACGCTCGTTCCATCATAGACCTCATCTACCGCTTTCCATCAGGCGTGATTGATGTCAAGAGCAGGCCCATTATGTAATAAAAAAAACTAGTCCTTTATCTGCTTTGGTAAATGAATAAGCTGTAAGTTATGCCAATTTTATTTTATAACGGATGTATTCGCAAAATGTCGTCTTTAAAAGCTTAATAGGCAGGATCCATTATTGCCAGACCTTTTTATTTAAGATCAGAGTAAGATTACTTCTACCTATAGACTCGACTTGAAGCATATCTATCACTAACTTATGACGTATAAATCTTTTGAAACATCTCTTAAGATCACTGTTTTAAGCTTTCACGGTTTATAACTAAACTTATACTGTCACTTACCGGATATCTTCTGTGATTATCCATTATTCTGAGCTCGCGATATTTCGACGCTGTTGCAAGCGCCATGATCGCGGGATGCCCAAAATCTTAACAGGTAAACTTATAATAAGTTTTTTGAAAACGTTTTAAACTACTTAGGTAGGTACCAAAGATTCGTTGAATAAACTTCCAAGATCTTAGGCCTCATAAAATTGGATGACCATCACCGCAATCGAAAACCCAACGCCGTAGCCGTCTGTGCATTGTCACTCCACATTTCATATTTTACTTTCACCAAAATCGACATAAACTGCCCACAAAATGGATGCCGGGGCTTCTCTCAAAATAAATAAAATAAACTTACAGTTTTGATGACAGTGGCGTTATATATAGCGACATTGTGTGCCATGGTTTATGGTGTCCATATCAAATTGGTAGCCATGGGGTTCAGGCACCGTCGCAAGACGTGTGTTCATATATTTAGCTTTGAAAACGACGTTTTTGAACGGATAAATATGGTGTTGTTGGATGAAATACGTTTTGGCGTTGAGAAAAATGGTGTAGTGTGGTTCTTGTTGGTAGCAAAGATTTTAGTTTTATTCTTACTTTCATACAGTACCAAGTCATCTTCTCATTGTGTTGGTAGCCGTGTCATCTTTTACACAGTCCATTCATCGTCTTTGGCCTACCCATACTCTTATAGCAATTCACATTCACACATATAAAGGGTGTAAAAAGACCCTTAACGAAGCCGAAAGGTACTTGTTCTCCCCATCATTGCGATCATTTTTTTGTTCTAGACCATACCTGGGAACCCCCTAGTTACGGAGATATTGGGGGTCAAAGTTCCAACTGTTTCACATTTTTTTTTTAATACACGTTTCTAATGTAAGATTTTTACTTTAAACACCTTCACGATCCCCGTACTATTCAATCCATCCATCAGCACTATGTTTTGAGTGCGTTACATTGAGTTTTACCGTAAAACGTGATTTTTCACCTCAAAAAAAAAGTCGTTTCCCAGCAATAATTTTTGCGTAAAATTACTTAGTTTTATGTACAAAATGCTTGGTCGACGGCTTCGTGAAGGGTCTGTTTACACCCTGTATACGGGGCGAAAAGGCCACCGACCCGAAAACAGTGACCACGTACCTAATGTACCTATTCAGTACATCGTTCTGAGCCCCACACAGAAATTTTTCATCGGTTATTAAAAAAAAAAACAGCTGTTTCCTGCAAAAGTGCAATACCTACCTAACAGTGGCGAAGGTTCCATAGAACTCGATTCCTACCGGCTTCCCTTTGAAAAATGGCACAATCAGTATTCTAAAGACAAATAGTATAATCACATCAAAGATATGTTCTCCAGCTTACCTCTCACAAAAATTGACTCATCGCTACTGCTACCTAACAGTCAAAATGTATGGAACGACAGATTTTTTTTTAATAACCGATGAAAAATTTATGTGTCACAATGATTACTAAATACGTGGTAACCGTTTTCGCGTCGGTGTCCCTTCCACCCTGTATACAATAAGTACAAAATATTAAATAGTAATTAGTAAAATAATTATGTACACCGTGTTTTGGTAACATTACCTACTACCATTACTTCATCAACACTTACAATTTTTTTTTTTTTTGTTTATTTTTAAGTTTTTTTTTTGTGTCTTGTATTAGTTTTGTTTTATATTGTTTGCACTTGCGGCTAGATTTATTTTCTTTCTTCTTCCTTTATGCTTTCTTTCAATAAAATTTTCTTAATAAGCACCAATCTATCACCTCTCCACGTCTATGCTTACTGAGCATAGACGTTTTCATCATTTTGTTTTATTCTTATACCTAAGGACTCTACAGGATGGAAGCACAAACGTTTACCTCGTGTTAACATTCAAACGCTTAAGTCATATCACAGAAAAAATTAAAGTAACAATATGAGTTCCTTCATCTCCCGTTACTGACCCAATAGGGCTGCCTCAGGGTTCAATAATGGGACCGATAGTAAAGATAGAAAAAATGGCAAGTACATCATTTACTTACATAAAAAAATATCATCGGCAATTTAAAAAAAAACAGCTGCTTGAATTTCTTCTTAGTTAATTATTCTTTCCAATAAGCGTCCTTTTCTAGCAAAGCAGGAAAAATGCCAACTTTTTTCACAAAGGTACATTTTTTTTATATTCATATTTGACCTACACCTTTTTGACACTTAAGTCATAAATAGGTAATTTAAAATTAAAAAAAAAAAACCTATGGAGCTATAAACTCTCTGCTCACATTAACTTCGGCCGATGACAAAACATGATTAATGTCCAATAAAAACGTTCCAATAAAAATTCATTCATATTATTAATTCTAATAATATTGTCGTCTTTTTGGACAAAAAATGAAGAATGCTTCTTTAGACCCTTCCTTTATTGATGGTGGATGAGATCGCTAGCCACACTTGACGATATCCGAAAGCTTTTGTCAGATCAGATTCAGGCCCAACTCTGTCGGCAATCATCGGTATTTCAAAAGGTATGTTTTCATTCCCGAAAGATTGTATTTAAAACTTACATTCTGGTATCATCATTGGATTTTTAATTAGCCTATTCTGTCCCACTGCTGGGCAAAAGCCTCCCCCATTCCTTTCCAACTCTCCCGGTGTTTTGCCTCCTCTGGCCAATCAGTCAGGAACGAGTTCAAATCGCCAAGCCAGCTTTTCTTGGGCCTGCCTCGGTGACGACGACCGTCTTCAGGCACCCACTGTGTGACGATTCTGGTCCATCAGTCCTGACCCATCCTGGAAATGTGACCCACCCAGTCCCATTTTAACCTCGCAGACTTATCGCCATCATTTGAATAGCAATCAGAATTTATTTCTAAAGATATTTCATCAGAAATCTATCAAGGATAGGCATAATATTATTTGTAAGGATGAACAAAAAAAAAACTAAACGAGCTTCAGTCGTAACAATATAATTCAAATCCAAAATAATAACTGAAGCCAAAGATTACAACTGAGTTTCAGTTGTAACGTTATCTATTTAAAGTTGCAAATACTCTGTTCAATTGTGCTTCACTGGCACTGTTTCTGTTAAACTTTTCTTCGACTTCATGTGTGCCATAAACACGGTCCATATAAAACTAGCACCGCTTACCCAAACCACCCTATTCTTCTCTGAGATACAATAAAAGTTTAGCGTCTGGACCGTCGGCCAATAGACAATGCCGATCTTGTAAGTCGGCCACCACTTATCTTTGACTTCTTGAACGCAAGCTCCGATGGGCTTCATTTCAAGGAGGCTCATTCCAAAGAAGAAATACGCCAGAGCTACAGGCCCGTACGACACCTGTTCGATAGCTGCCCTGAGCATTGCTGTCCTGAGATCTTTTCGTTTGAAGAAACGACTGCTGTATTTCATCCAGCCGTAAAACACTGGGGCCATACAGAATGCCCCGAAAAATCCGAAGCGCGCTGCTCTGGCCCAGTTCGCGTCAGCAATACTTTTACCATGATCTAAATACTCCTGAGTGATACTGCAGGTCGGCCAGATGATAGCATAGGATACCATGCCTCGTAACAGGGCGTAATGCCTGTAAGTCGGTAGGAGACGGATTTTTGTCATTATTAAGCCGAACATACTATCTAAAATTATCTTGTCGAGATTTCACTTTGACTTATTTATGCTCTTATTCCCGGGGGTCGTTAAACACAATACAATAAACTGTCTCATAATTCAATGCTTGCTTTAAGTAAATAAATAATGTTTATCCGTCAGTTTGAAGTTTTCATTATATCATTTTTAGTTTTCTTTCTGTGTCTTTGGCAAGCAAAGTTTAGCTATGAAACAAGAAACCTTTTCTAAACTGTTCACACAATGTATAAATTGTTAACGAAATATAATAATAAAAAATATGTGCAATTGTGTATGTATAAAAAAAAGAAAAGAATTTAAGAGCGTCATAAAATTCATCCGCATTGCTGTCAACGTGGAAAGTGCCCAGAAGCTGCTGTTGCCAGTCAAATAACTCAAGATTCAGTTCAGAATTATAATAAGCAGGTCTAATAAGCAGGTGGGATGTGGATGGTTGATAAGGATGCTTAATGCTCACCATAGAAATGGTGCGACACCAAAATCCTATATCTAGGACAATGTAGGAAAAATAAGCACTCATAGGTTCCAGGCACCTCATCTTCATGTTCCTACCCTTGTCCAGGCACCTAAAACAGTAATATTATCACAAAACCATCACATAGGCGTATTATTCCATATTCGAATGAAATTATTGTTTAACCCTCAAAACTACCTCTAATTCTGTATTGAAAACAAAGAATACCAGTATCTAATAACTCCACTAAACACAAGAACATGATTATTTGTTAGTACACGGAGCGTGACGTAGAATTACCCATTTAGTAATCTTAGCGGGCAATCGATTGCCCACCCACAGAGATGTGGACTTAGAACAATCGAATAATTTGGCTTATACGATTATTATTCGATTATTTGGCTCGGGTGAATCGATTCGGCGATCGTCTTTGAGATAGGCGGAGTGATTCGGCGAAATTTAACGCGCGTGCGGTCGCGGCACATGATTAGTCAATTAATTACTAATTAATCTGGTACACTTATTTGTTTAGTTTGATTTTATTATGATTCATACTAACATTTTTGAATGCCTTCCTAATTTTGAAATGGTACTAGGTATCATGTACCGAGATATTTTTTTGGATTTCCTTAGTATTTCTCTGGATCTTCAATTGTTTCATTTAGATAAACTTGAGCTGAAGACAAAGTTAATAAAATAAATAAAGTAATGTCATAATAAAATTATTATCAATCTTCAAAAAAAAAACATCATTTTCAGCGAAGACTGGCGGCCTCTATTGCGCTTTTTGCAAAACATAATTTTTGTATTGAGCGCCATCTCTTCGTTTCTTTATTAACTAAAACATTACAACGCCATCTATGAACCGTAAACATAGTTTCGAAGGAAGGTTAAGAACTAATTGGTACCAAGTTTTTTAATAGATGGCGCTATTGTCAGTTTAGAACTTAGTTCTGCTACTCGACGACAGATGTCACTGTAAGACCGTCAAAGATATTCATTATAAATTAATGAAAAAATAATAAAACCTATGAGATGTTTCTGAAAAATAACTAGTTACATCGGTGGGACATCCTCCAGCTATTAAGACCTACTACCAAAAGATGTCTGGGCTGACGAGGGTCGTAAAGACTGGACACCAAAGACGGACAACCAGGTGTGGTGCAACTTTGGAGAGGCCAAAAGCCTATTTCCAGCTATCAAGAACTGAGATAGGCTGGCACAGTACTGTGTCCTCATTAGGCCAAAGACATTCAAATATTTCTATGACGTTCCGTACAGTCTTGCAAATCTCATTGCCCGAGGGGATTGGCGCATCTGTTAGGTAAGGGTTGAACCTCATCTAGCAGAACGGAATCTCATTTCCATACTCCTATCCTTCTGTGGCTTATAACCGTCATTTGCTAGACCGAGAAACAAAGCGGGAGTGCTATCGCACGCGGCAGCATCGACGATCAATGATATTATAAAGAAGATACGCTACGTTCACATTGAGCGGCGTTCAAATATCTTTGCGTTGTTACAACTGCGATAGATAATACGGAACGTATGATACAGAAAGAGATAGCTATTGTGCTTGAAGTACTTAAATTACGACAATTGTCTGAATTTGTCTGAAACAATTTGCGCGCGCTAGTGCGATATCTACCTCTTTTTATTTATTGCCGACGATGCGCTCGGCAGCACGATCTTCAACCTAAACCTAACGCCATGTCATGCCAATCCCCACGGGCAACAAGATTTGCAAGACGACGGTTCTGAACGAAAAATACGATGCCGTTTTGATAGATGAGACGTAACCCTTACGAGTACTTGTACCTATAATTAAATTATCTAACCATTTCATCTTAAAATAATTATTATATTTAAATATTCCTAGGTTAGGCAGATATTCACCATGATGTCTCCCACCCACCGCAGGGGGTTAAAACCAAGCTTTTTGTTGACAAAACGTCAACGAATTAAGTAGACCACTTGAGTGAGTTGTAAGTGCGTATCTCCATCGTAAACTTGCTACTTTATTACAAGATATTTGACAGTTTGGCTAGAGAACGGTTTTTAGCGACTCCTTGAAAAGTTCACAACAACTTGAAATATTTTGTAAATTTTATTTATGGTCAATTTTCTCTTATCTTCACTCATTAGGGAATAAGTTATTATGAACATTGCTAAAAAATACAAAAAGATAGAATTAATATTTCTATTCACCACCGTTATTTTTTTAAACGGTGCTCTAAAGAGGTACTTGTTACATAATATAACATCACGCCTGTAATCCTGAGGGGTTGGGCAGACATGTATCCTTTCAGTCAAGACGAAGAACGGAGGACTAAGTATTACCTACTAGGTAAATGTGGTATTCTGATATACGATCTTGTTCATTTTTTTTTGTCTAATTCAGAATGTCTAAATTATTATAGACATTTAGAAGTTGAAATTGACTTAGATTAAATTTAGAAGCAATGAAAAATAACCATTAACATAATTATTAACTTTTCTATTTTACATAATCTATAAATAAAATTATTAATTACACGTAAAACGTAAGTAAACTTGGGAATGAATAAAGTCATATTAATCAAACTGGTTAATAAAGCAAGAAAACAGAAAACTTATTAAATAAAATTATCAATTTCATTTTTTTTTCAAAATTTGCCTAGGTTCGTACTCTTTGTTGTGTCTGTTACGATTAAAATCGGATGTAGGGTACTTAGAAAACAAAAGACGTTGATTTTAATAATACTCGATAGTAACTAACTTATCTACCCACATTGTATATTGAGCACATAATTTTTTTTTTAATATAAAATATTTGCCTTGTAATGTTTAATCACACTATACTCATCTCTGAATATAATAACATTGCGACTAACGTCTAAGATACAGGCTCGGCCTAGTTTAGACGTTAGGGTTCAATTTGATCTGTTTACTTACTTACTTGCTACCTCATCATCATCTGCCTAGCCTTTTCCCAATTAAATGGGGTCGGCTTCCAGTCTAACCGGATGCAGCTGAATACCAGTATGTTACATGGAGCGACTGCCTTTCTGACCTCCGCAACCCAGTTAGTACTGGGTAATACGATACCCCTTGGTAAGTCGTGCTACCTTTCACACAAAAATATTGCAAAAGAGATGGGCTGAACTGCCTCGTTGATCTAGAAGCCGTAAGTGCGACTGCTGATCGCGAGGTCCCGGGTTCGATTCCCAGGTGGGGCAAAAGTCTTATTGGGTTTTTCCATCAGGAGTTTTTCAGTAGCAGCCGCGGAGTCTAGATTCGTGCCCGGTTGACGGCAATAGGCTCGCCCCCTATTACATGGGACTTAAACATAACTGGCGAAATGTGGGTGTACTATTAGGTACACCTCTGCCTAACCCTTGGGGATTGCAACCCAAACCCTGGGATGGTAAAATAGTGGAGGCAGCTGGTGCCTTGGGGGCCAGAGATACAAAAGGATGAATGGAGGAGTCAGAGGCTTATGCGTTATTGGACGCGCTGGTTGACGAACACGCCGAAGTGCAATAGTGATTTATATTTTATTGTAATTAGTTTTAGTTTATCAGTAAATAAAGGCTTTGTTTATTTAAATACAGTCGGTCTAAACATTCATCCATTCCATAGCAGATGTTTGTCATCTGCAACTTTTTAGTAGAACTATGTGAATGTGATATCTACCAACCTGCACTGGGCCCTCGTGGTGGATTTTAGCCCATTCCCTCTCATAGAGAGGAGGCCTGAGTCCCAGCAGTGAGAACATTATAGGCTGATTATGCTTATGCTTTATGTGAATGTAGGTATGAAGAAGCCTCAGACAAAAGCAAGCGACTATGTATAAGTATATTTAACTTCATTTTCGTTCATTTAAAGTAAGTTATGGAATCAGACGTTACTTTGTGGAAATCTATGACATTAAAATTGTTATACAAAATATTTAGTACTAGCTTTTGCTCCCGGCTTCGCTCGCGTTAATTTAGAATTTGACAATCAATTCGAAAAACACGTAGCGCCATCTATTATCATAAGAACGTTATTGTTGTTTTCCTCGGGAACAGTACTTTTTTTCGGGATGATAGGTATCCTATGTCCGTTTCAGCTGTACACCTGACAACGTGTATGTAAAATTCCAAGATGATCGGTTCTGTGGTTTAGGCGTGAAAAGGTAACAAACATACTTTCGCATTTATAATATTAGTAAGGATTAATCCATTATACATAAGATAAGAATATAAGATACCTTGTTAAAATACAAGGTGTAAACGGATCCTTCACGAAGCCAAGCATTCTACACATCAAACTAAGTAACTATACACATAAATTATTGCTGGGAATTGACTTTTGAGGGTTCCGTAGCCGAATGGCAAGAAACGGCACTCTTATGGATTCGTCATGTCTGCTGTCAGTCCGTATAAAAAAAAATATATATATAATGTTTGGTGCTTCGGAACCCTGTGTGCGTCTGAGTACAACTGGCCTTGGCCGGTTTTTTTAAGATGAAAAACTACATTAAACGCACTCAATACAATGTGCTGATGGCTAACCTTCGGGGATTACAGGCGTGATGTTATGTTATACTTTCTACCATCGATACGTTAAGACGAAGAATGGAAGCTATACCTAATTAACTGAACCGCTTCTGAGCGTCATTAACTCACAAAATATCAGACACTAGCTGACCCGCGCAACTTCGTCTGCGCATTGTATTTTCCCCGTTTTTGCAACATTGTTCACTGATACTCTGCTCCTATTGGTTATAGCGTGATGTTATATAGCCTATAGCCTTCCTCGATAAATGGGCTATCCAACACTAAAAGATTTTTTCAACTCGAACCAGTAGTTCCTGAGATTAGCGCGTTCAACCAAACAAACTCTTCAGCTTTATAATATTAGTATAGATTAGTATAGATGACACAATAATTTAATTACCCTTCGGCCTCCAGCGCTAAGGTCACGGCCGGTTCATCCGTCGAGCTCCACACGCTCGACGTAATGTCTGAGCACATACAGCGCCCTGTTTGCTCGACAATCAGCTCTAATTACGTTTACATTTTCATAAATCATACTAGCGTACACCCCTGTCTTGTGACGCCCCGTTTGATTGTTCAGTTGGGTTGAGCTTCGGTGAAGGTAACCGAACATGAGTACTACTGAGTCCACTGAGGGTCGACCACTTCTCAACCGTATTACTTAGGGCATAAGGGAGAAAATTGGGAGACCGTCTGTGAACTCAGGACTCATCATCATCTGCCTAGCCTTTTCCAAACTATGTTGAGGTAGGCTTTCAGTCTAACCGGATGCAGCTGAATACCAGTATTTTGCATGGAGCGACTGCCTATCTGACCTCGACAACTCAGTTAGTACTGGAGACCGAGACCCCTTGGTAAGACTGGTTGTCAAAGATCTACAAATACCCAGACCAACGGCTTAACTTGCTTTCCGAGGCACGGAGGAAACTCGGTATATGTAATAAATACAGTGGGTCTATTCCATCCACAGACCAACCTAGGCAAGCACGGCTTAACCTAAAGATCGACCCGAGCGGCTGTTATTATTTAGCCACGACTCCACGAGCTATTCTCATTAACCATTCCTAGACACAAATCAACCCCACAGATACTCATTTGAACTCAAACAAAAAAACAACAAAGGACTCCTTTGTTTCATTCACCAGTTCAAATTACAGATTTGTACAAAAGTCTCACATTACGTCTCTCTATGCGGAAGGAGTCTCAACTTTTTACGAGTCTGACACGAGCTCCACGGAATGATACATTTGCGTCAAAAAAAAAGAAGTTGTAAAAGTTTTATGTCCCATTCCGGTAGTTTGTTGGCTTGGTGTTAATTTTCGTAATAAAACTAAATTTGGCACTTAAACAGTAGCTTAGTTAAGTATTTAGATAATTCGGTTTAATGCTCATTTTTTTTTCAGGGTAATTACTACTGGCTTGAAAAAGTTCTTACGTAATAAAAAAAATACAGGTATAAAAAAATATAGGTTGTAAGATCATTTTTATCTACATAAGTTATTATATTTTCTTCTTCTTAGCGTTTTGATGGCAATATATTTGGGCCAAAATTCAGCTATACTTATATTTCAAATATAAGTTAAGTTACACTTATTCATTTCATTAATTGACCTTGTACAGGTAGGCACTTATCTAATTTTATCCACATTTATATATTTAATTTGGTTCACGAAAGAAATTAACAAATTACTCAATAATCAATCAGTTTTTTTATCATATTACCTAAGCTTTTTTAAAATTTTTACTCAAATAAAAACCGTAGCTTTCAAAATTCCTGAAAAATACCAACTTAATCTGACCCAGAACCCAACACTTCGATCTAACTTCACCTAACCCTAAAATGCCGACGTAAGTTGAGTCACCCAAAAAAATGTCGTTGCCTGTCATCGACCATGACCAATATCCGCGGCTACGAGAGCCACAGAGGGCCGCAACCTCGATAACCCTCGAGTGCCGACACTTGGGCGTAAACAATTGTTTTAACACCTCCGACTCTCACAAACAAACGATAAGGATTGATATCGCTAACAATTATTATTGGAGGTTAGTTTATAAGGTGTATTGAAATGTTAGTGTGATAAATTTTGTTTTATTTGGAAAATTTGATTAAGTTAGGCTCTAATGTTTATGGTACCATTTCCAGTGTTTTATATTTATTGTAATTGAAAAAATCCTACTACTTATTATTATAAATACGAAAGTTTGTGAGGATGGATGACCGGGGAATGTTTGTTAATCTTTCACTCAAAAACTATTAAACGGATTTGGGTGAAATTTGCCACACACCACCGATACTTTATAACTTGGATTAACATATAGGATACTTTTCATCCCGGTAGTACGATCCCGTGAGATACTTACCAAACTCGCCGCGGGCGAAGCCGTGGGCATAAGCTAGAATTCTATATAATATATATGTTTTAACTAACATAATAATATGTAGAATAAAATAAAATAAAATAGAATAAAAATTAAATTAGAATAAAATCAGCTTACATACAAATATTATGTACCTAAGTAAGCAGCTCAGCCGTATCCTTTATTTAAAATACAAAAGTACTACTTACACTAGAAACGAAATCAATTTAAAATCGAGTAAAAGTGCCAATAAAGTTTAAGTAGTTCCGGATTATAAACCGTTACTTAGGACTAGGCCCCAAATAAAGAAACTAAATACCGTTGATTCCGTTCTGACAAAAAAAAAAAACCTCTAAAAATATTTAAATAATTAGGTAGGTATTTACGCGCTGGGTTTTTGTTATCAGAATGGATGATAAGCTAAAATATAACTGCAAATGGTTACGATTTGGGAAGTTGCCAATACCTCCCTAATTTTACTATAAATTATATGTATTTGCCAATGATAAAAATAGCATAACAATTAATAATGAAATCACATTCAAATAACATTCTCAAACAAAAACATAACCGTCTCTCATGAACTAACACTTTTTTCAAAACCAACATAATTAAGTCATTAGCAAAATCAAAGAGCATCTCAACTCCGAAATGAAATCATCCGCTTTATTTACACTCCGTAGTAAACACTCCTCACCACAACCGACAAGAACAACGATATACAAGCCCTTCATAAGCCAGACAGTGATGGAGATAGCCCCATTGCCCCGCCCACAACACACCAGGCTGCGTGGATTGGCTTCGGCCACCAATCTATACACCATCAGTCTTCCATCGCTTGCCTTTTAAACCACAGCTTAATTACCACTCGGCTGTAAAACAATTAGTTAAAACCCAAAAGTGACTAATGAAGTGACAGTGTTAGAAAAATGGAGAACTACGAACAACACAACGAAGTTTCGACCTCGTACAATAATAATAACTTGAAACATAACTACAATGAATGCAAAAACGACTTCTATCAATTTGTCGACGTTACTTACATGGATAAGGAAAAACTACTAGAAAATAAAGATTACATCTACGAGCAGAAAAATTTTCGGGTGAAATCGGAGGACGGGCAGATCAATCTGAGCTTGACGACGCCTTTCTCCGTGAAGGACATTCTGAACATCAATCAACCGAACTACAGCTATGACAGGAACGAAGCTTGGAAGTACAACGAGAGGGATCGACGAGGCTACGAGTACGAACAGGTGTACCAGGGCCAGGGTTACTGCCCGCCGGAGTATCTAGCTCAAGTGTACCCTAACGTCCCCGTGCCAGCGAATATTGAGCCTTATTGGAACCAGGATGTGTACCACGACCATAAGATAGATGAATACTACAGCTATAACCCTTATTGTCATAATTTGTATCATCAGAACTATGACCAGTACAGCAGTGAAGTGGGTCCTGCACCTCATGTATCGACGGAAGCATCTTTGAAGGTAGATAATGAAGAAAGAGAGTCGCTGCCTACAAATTCACTGACGGGTCCTAAGAGAATCAGTATTGAGAAGAGTATCTGCCCTCAGTACCCGGCGGAGGAGAAATCTTCTGCCCTGTGTAGGAAAATAAACAGTAAGTTTCAGTGCACCTGATGTATCTAATTTTGACCAAAGCTATGTTGTCCAGAACATGTGATTAAATACGTATCTTTTATATTGACATCAAAGTAATTAGTGCCTGTCCTATTAAGAATTCATTTTGTTTTAATTACTCTTATAAAACTTTGTTTCCCCTTTTATGTACTAAGACCTCGATTGAACGTTTTAACTTACATGATTTTAACCGCTTATTTTTTGTATTGTTAACAGAAACGCCTATCTGCGAGAGCAAACCGGAAAGAAAAGACAAGAGCGCCAAAAGGAAACCTCGGATTCTCTTCTCACAGACCCAAGTCCACGCCTTAGAAGTACGCTTCAGGAACCAGCGGTACCTCACAGCCCCTGAGAGAGAACAGCTAGCCGTGACACTCAACCTGTCTCCCACACAGGTCAAGATCTGGTTTCAGAACAGAAGATACAAGAGCAAAAGGATAAAATCTCCAGAAGTTTCTACCTCCACCGATGCGAAGCCTAGCAAGACTCTAAACGGTAGAAAGATGTTCAAGCCAGAAAACCGTGAAGCACAGATACCAGCACCTAGCTACGAAGCTTACAAGGACACCAGATATGATCACGACAAATCTTACTCCAGCGACCAATTAAGCTCCACCATATACTTCGACGATAGCCTAGCGTACGACAACCAAAGCGACAAATATTTTAATAAGCAATTAAATATAGATAATGTAGGTACAACATCTGATATGCAACCTTTATACTCGACTGAAACTATGCTAGTTAATGACCGCAAGGAAATGTATGAGGAACCGGAAATCAAAAAGTATTTTCCACTGAATTTTGTTTGTTGATATTTTTTGTTGAAATGACTGCGCCATTTTAGACTGATTGCCAAAGAGTATTATATTTTAGTATTAATTTTGTTATTGTCTAGTTTTAGTGACTGCATGCCCGTGCAATGACGTATTACGATGCTACGCCAAAGTATTATACAGGGTGTAACAAGACCCTTAACGAAGCCGTTAACCAAGCATTCTGTACATCAAACTAAGTAACTTTACGCAAAAATTATTGCTGGGAAACGACTTTTTTTTTCGGGTGAAAAATCACGTTTTACGGTAGGACTCAGTGTAATACACTAAAAATATTGTGCTGGTGGATGGATTGAATAGTACGGGGGTCGTGGAGGTGTTTAAAAAATAAAAATCTTACGTTTAAAACATGTATTTAAACATGTATTATTATAATGTTTCTCGTATTTTGGTCTATTTGTATGTATTATAATATATATTAGTTTATTTCATTTTATTTGTATATATATGTATTAGTATGTGCCTATTTATGTATTTCAATTTATGTTAACAAAATGATATTTTTCTTATTTATTTTTTTGTACTCTATCACTATGCTGTCCTATTTGACCCCAAGGTTGACTGGTAGAGAATGCCTTGTGGCATTAAGTCCGCCTATGTACCACTTTTGTACATGAAGTTTAAATAAATAAATGTATTTAAAAAAAAACTTGTGGAAAAGTTGGAACTTTGACCCCAAATATCTCCGTAACTAGAAGGTGCCCAGGTGTGGTCTAGAACAAAAAAATTATCGCAATGACGGGGAGAACAAGTGCCTTTCGGCTTTTTTAAGGGTCTTGTTACACCTATAGGTTTTAAGAACTGTTTTGTAAATAAAATTGTCTACTTTATTTGTGTTTTTTACTTGTGGTCCCCTTTGAAAATGGCAAGACTAGCTAGACAAAGTCAACGACCAGTGGTCCACATTAGCCCTGGACACAAAAAACTGGAAGTCTTTCCGTAGCTGTGGGATGATGTAGGCTTACAATAACTATGATGCACGTCATGTCCCTGCGACAAATAAATATTTTTTCTTTCTTTCTTTCTTTCTTCTTTACTACTGACATTTTCAGATATTAGTAAGCTTAATATAAAATGCAATAAACATGCATACAATTTTCTCATGACTTGTTAAAAACTTAAAAGACGAAAATTATGAATACAACCAAACTGATAAAAAAGTAGGTATTCTTATAGAATCAGTAAGTTAGTATCCCACACTAAACACTACTTTTAAAGCTCATAACATTATCAGAACAAGATAATAAAAATATTTAAAACTCCATTAACTACATCCATCATAATAAAAGCCGCCCCATAAAATTTTACATAAATGCTTTAAAAAAAAAACAAACATAAAACAGAAAGTGCCTATCTCTTCTCAATGTTTCAGTATTTTTTCAGTTCAATTTGTAGAGATCGTTTTTATCTGAATTGCTACCATACCGCGGCGGATGAGGGTTGGTTGGTGTAGACGGGCGGTTGAAACGCTGCGTTTCAACCGCCGGACGCATCATGAACTTTGGTCAGCACTTTACTACTAAGGCTGAGGGACTCGGTTCGAACCCCGGGTCGGGGCTATTAGAAATTGGTCTCTAGTTGCACTGAAATTGGTGCATGGTAAGTCAAATGGGACTTAAAGAAAAACTTTCGAAATATGATTGCACTATTCAATTCTGTCTACCCTTTCGAAAAATACTGGCGTAATTATATATCAAATATTAGGTAGTCATGCAATTTTTTTCGTTACCCTTACTTATTCTCCAGAAGAAATAAGATGCCTTTTGCCGTAAATAATTCAGACTCTAATAATGCAGTCTTAACCAAGAATCTTGACAAACTGTGAAAAGTAAATAGCAAGAAATCAGAATGTCCGTGTCCACAATAAATACCTAAATATTATTTCACACCGAAATGTCGAACTTCGAAAATCCAAAAGTTCGTTTATTTAGGAATTAACTCCTGTATGTAGGTCCCACAGATGGTCTGTTGGTAGGCCCATCACAGTACTACCATATAAGGCTACATAATGTCATGTACAATAACACTTACCACTTACTTATTACTTTTCATTAGTTTTGTCCCAGTATACCTTTTGTCATAGCAAATATTTGACAGCTTAAACTCCTGCCAAACCCAGCGTTCAAAACGCTTCAAAACCGCTCGTCTACCCTCCCCACATCCCCAACGCGTCCCTTGCAGGCGCCGGCGCCAAGCCGATAAGATATCGATCCTACACGTGTCCATGGGACCTGCATCTATGGTGCCCACGTCTCTATGGGAATCAGATCGGCACCTGTTCTACACTAAAAGCTTTTATATGCTGAGCGTGCGCAGTTTCAGAAACTTTTTATGAAAATAATTTCAGATCCTTTTTTGTTTTTGCGGATTTTTTACGTGCGGTATTTGAGGGTTTGGCAGGTCGTATAATTTTGAAAGCTAACGTGAATATTTTATTTGCTTTTTAGTGTTTTTTGGTTGTTTATGTTTGACGATGTGTGATTAATTGGTGGTAAAAATGAGCAATAAAATATCCCTCCCTTCTGAAGCTGCCTTATTCAGGCGTATTTATTTTTATTTTCTAGTGTTTTTGTCAAGTGATCGCAAGCGCTACTGCATGAGGTCCTGGGTTCAATTGCCAGGTAGGGCAAGAGTTATTGAAAAAAAAAAAAGAAAAGTGTGTTTATTGATATTAAAATAAAAGAAAACAAAGCTTTAATGACAAGAAGGCCTCAGCTCAGCATTATGCCACGAGGTGTACCACCTAACACTGATTTTGAGCAGTAGCCCACGAGTGCCATACGCTCGAAAATTAAAACACATACCTAGTAAACGTGAGTTTGTGTTTTATATTTCTTGGTAGAAGGCGTAGCAGCCCGGAATTTGGGTTTGTGCCCGGGAGACGGTGATGGCAATAGGCTCGCCTATTGCATAGAACTCAAACATAACTGTCGAAGTGTACACCTACTGTACAAGGTGTAAACGGACCTTCACGAAGCCGTCAACCAAGCATTTTGAAATAAACTAAGTGACCCCGCAAAAATAATTGCTGGGAAACGAGTTTTTTTTGGGGTGTAATATCACATTTTACAGTAGGACTCCATATGACGCACTCAAAACATTCTGCTGATAGTATAGGGGCCATGCAGGTATTGAAAGTAAATTTATAGCAGTATAAATTAGTATTTAAAAAATAACTTGTGATTTTGACCTCCAATATCTCCGTAACTAGAAGGTATGATCTAGAACAAAAAAAAATGATCGCAATGACGGGGAGAACAAGTGCCTTTCGGGTTCGTTAATGGTCTTTTTACAACCATTAGGGGCCTACACTTTGGCCTAACCCTTCGGGGATATAGGCGTGACGTCATGTTACTTTCAATATAAACTAAGTAAGTAGGTTTATAAAGTCCACTCTCAGACTAGCCAGATGCGGCTGATTGAAGTGTTTCATTGATCTTATTTTAATGTCAATGATGAGAAGAGAGAACCAATTACTTACTTGCTAAAACCTTTTAACGTTTTAAATCGGTTCATCTTAGTCCTAGTAGCAAATACATCTAAAAACTTACTGTAGGTACCTAAAACGTCAAAAGTTAATAGGCTTAAAAAAAACTTCACTACGAATCCGCAAGTCAATCCTTTTTATTACCGACTGCGGCTAAGCCCAAAAGTAGGGTTACGAGTTTGATCTGTATGTATGTTTGTGTGTATGTATGTACGTCCGTTTCTATTAGTAACTCAAAGTGACAAATCATATAAAAAGGGAGTCTGCGAAATCATTCACGTTACTAAACTAAAAAGCTGGAAATAAAAAAGCAGTTGAAAAAGGCAAAAAACTCGACTGAAACAGCACATTTAAAATAAACAAAAGCTGGAAGCAGGCGGGCCCCATTTAAATGGAATGGGCCCCGCCTGCTTCCAGCTTTTGTTTAATTTAAAATGTGCTTGTTTTATGCTTTTCAGTTTTTTCAGTCGTGTTTTTTTTTCAATATCTCATAAGTAGTTAATTATCTATCACACAGGAGCCTAAATTTGTGCCCGGCCGATGGCAATAGTTTCGTCCTCAATAATAATTATGTAGGTAATTGGACTCCAACATATCTGGCGAAAGATGTACGTGTAGCACATCTAGTTACCTGAAACTGTAAAATTTTCCCAATCAACCTTGAACCTAATGTTTTAGCGATAAAGTTGAAAATCAATTAAAGAAATTTGACAGATTGTAGTAGCTTGATGTGCTGGCGTCTGTGCTATAGTTAGTACTTACACATCTGTCTATCTCTTCGGGGATTATAGACGTGATCAAAGACATTCAAATATAACTAGCTATAGACGGGGCAAGACCAAGAAACTGTCAATTCTAAAACCTATTACAAATTAGTAACAAGTCGATCAGTCCAGTGCGATACGTCGCCTTGGCAGGTCGCATTCATATGACACAAAGACATTTAAATATTTCCGAGCTATAGACGGGTCATGACGAAGAAAATCGTAATCCAAAACTTGTTACTACTTAGTAACAATTCGTTCTGTCTAGTGTCATCTGTGTCATACGCCCGCTTGTCAGGTAGCATTCGTGTGTCAAAATCGAAAATATTCAGGATGAAAATTATTGTATGACAATATTCCCAATGTCCTCTCTATATGTGTTTTAAATCTCTTTGGACGTGATTTAATATTATCTTTCACACAATCCATCCATCTTTAACCCAACACTAACTAAATTACCCAAACAATTTCATTCTCCTCGCAAATCTGAAACAAATCAGTGTCGGAATCTCCGAAACGAGTCTGCTCCAGAACATCGAGGCACACTCTGCGCGGGCGCACGGCGCACGTGGGCGTTTGATGTATTAATATTGTGCTGCTTTTAAGGTTATCTCGGGTGGAAGGTGATCTGGCCCGATAGACCGATGCCATGCCACCAGAGAGTACACCTTAAAGCGGTGTTGGATTTAGTGAAGATGGGTTTTTTTTTTTAATTATGCGTTTTAATTTTTATACCTGTAAGTCTTGGAGGACCTGGTGACCGGTAACACAGGTATTGTATCCCTATTTCGGGCACCAGTCTTTCACAAATGTTTACCCTGTGTATTAGATTAAATAATTCCTGTTCACTGTAACGTTTGTGATGAGATTATAAACGTATAATTTATTTATTTATTTAACTTTTTTGGTAGATCTGTAACACCAGCATACTGGTGAATGATTTGATCGTTTTATTAGTCATCATGAAGATACTGTCTTTGAGATACATATAACAAGCTTGAGGTACAACAGACAATGTGTTCCGAATATCTAACTGGCTTTCAACATAAAAAGAGAAATAAACTAAAGAGAGATTGAAAATTTCAATATTAACTGACATGTGTTTTGGTTGTGAACTCTAGCATCCATCTTGGCTATTAAATTAATTTACATTGTCATAAAACTGCGGAAGAGTTAGGCAAGGTATCTGCTTCGACGGCATGATCGCCGATGTAGAAAGATTTGATCAAACGATTTGGCCAAGGTTAACTTCAAAATTCAAAACCGAAGACGTCTAAAAGTGCGTGGGGTCGAAGACGGCCCATATTTAAAGTAGCTGGAAATATCTGAACGAGGAACTCACAGACCAGTAAATAATAGTGAACTATAGCAGAACGGAACGGAATAGCACCTAATGAATATTCCGTTCCGTTCATCAATTAATGTAATTGATGTTATTACCTCAGCTAAAACGTTGAGTGATTTTGTTAATTTGTTATACAGAATACGAAGTTACAAACTGTCCAACATACAAAATAAATGAGCTTGTCACTCTCATTTGTTTTCCCTTTTGGGTAGATAAAATATGTGGAAATACTGTCTCTTAAAAAAACTGCGTGATTCCAGTATGCCGTGCGCGTGTACACCATTACTAAGCCCCCGTGCAGTGCGCGCGCTCGTTAGCTTTTATTTGGACGCCGGACTCCTGTTCCAGCCGCGCCGTACACTGGCGGACAAGAGAAGTGTACAGCTAATGTAAATGAATACGATTGGAGAAAATTTGTGGCATCAATTTTAATAAAAGGTCACTCAAACTGTTACAGGTAAATTGAGGACAAATGCGAACATCGGTCACTGACAGTTAAAGGACTTCATGATTAGTAAGGAGATGTCCGTATCATAGCAGTGGTTGCTGTCATTATGTCCACTACTGATGTCATTCCGATTGGACATAGCATAGCTTCATGAAAAATAACGAAGCAAACTGAAACTATACAAGTATTTCTTACAGTATCTAACATACTCGTAGGTCTCTGAACGGTAGGTACTTTTGGAGTTTCAGGGCGATTTTAGTTTTCTTTAAAATACAGGTTGTATTTTCCAATGTCACGCAGATAATTCCTACTATGCATACCTACAGTTAAAGGACTGGAAAGAGAATTGTTGGTTGTCCCGCAGCGAGATGGGCAGACGACATTGTTGCCATTGCGGGAATATCCTGGATGAGGCTGGCACAAGACCGTGAAGCTTGGCACAAGCAAAGACAGGCCTATAACCAGCAGTGGGTGAAGTAGGGCTGTGGATAATGATACATACAGTTTAAAAACATTACACCTCATTTTCATACAAGCTTTTTTAAAATTTGGCGCAAAGATATTTGGCAAAGTTTCATCCACACTAAATAATACTCCCGCTGGGCGCCTCACATTGTCCTCCACTGTACACTATGATCTTTCTCAGTGTTATCAGTGGCCGGTACATGTGCACAGTTTAATGTGCCCATTCGGTTTCATTCAATTAATTGCCGCGCGATGATGCGGCGCCCACAAATAAAATAAAATCATTGCTCCAATCGATTTGTAGCCTTCCAAGAAATTTTATGATATTGATTTGGGGTTTTACTAGCATTGTGGCTGTTACGTAGAAAAATGTATGAGGGGTAGTATATTTAGAACAGTTTAGTTATTGAATTAGTTATTTTAGGCGTATTTGATGTCTACTGTATGCTCCCATCCCGCCAAAACGGCACTACTGCGCAAGAGTGTCTATTGCATGGGTCCGGTTATTTATAATAAATTACCTAAGCAATGGAAAGAACTACCATTAACAATATTCAAAACTAGGCTTAAACGCTTTTTAACGCATAAAGCATATTATAATATCAGCGAATTCCTTACGGAGAAAGAATTTGTTTGCTCCAAATTGATTTGCTTTATTTCATTTTTATATTTGTTTACTCAAATTAAATATAAATATTGACATTTGTTTTAAATGTTGACATTATAATTTTGAATATTTTTTTTTTTTTTTTTTTGACACTAATTTTGTTCTGACATTGTAATTTATTTTTTTTATTTTATTTTTTTTATTTTGACACTAATTTTCAATATAGGTACATGACATATTAAACGAAATGGTTATTAAAATTAATTTAAATTTTTGACATTGTGATTTCATAATTTGTTATTTATTTGTCTACTGAGACTAATTTTGTACGCCTTAATGGCAAAACATGTACCTAAGTACTCAATATCAAGACTTGTACGGCTGTAATTATCACATTCACTAAAACTGTAATTTTGTATCAAGTATCTTAAAAATCATATGCTTTTTATCAAAAAAAATTAAATTCATGTTTGTAGTAGTGCTCTTCAATGTATCCTAATATAATTGCCTTTGTTATTGTTTTAGCGTGAAACTCTTATTTAACTTTTGCATGCCTGTTGGTAAGATATGGCTGAACCTGATGTTTAAAAATTATCACCTTTTACTGTACCCATATTTGCAAAATAAACGACTTACTTACTTACTTACTGTGATTTTGGTTAAGGTACTTGACGTTTGGATGACCTAAGCTCCTCATAAGTAGGTGTACAGTTTCATGCAGAGGAGGTACCAACATGTTCTTGTAACGCAAACAGCATACAAAACTGCATTTATTTTAAAAAATAGACTGTCGGAAAATGTAAAGTTTCGCATTTCGGGTTCTTATAAGACCATTACATAATTACTTGCACATCTGGGGGCCTAAAATGGTCGCTTTAGCAGAATCATAAAAGGATTATAATATGAACATTCTTAAAATGGTCACTCGCGCTGTTAATATTATGAATAATAATTGTGAGTTTAAGACCCATGTAATAGGGGGCGAGCATATTGTCATCAACCGGGCAGAAATCCAGACTCCTTGGCTGTTACGGAAAAAATCCTGATGGAAAAACCCAATAACAATTTGCCCGACCCGGGAATCGAACCCAGGACCTCATGCTCAGCAGTCGCGATTACGACCAATAGACCAGCGAGGCAGTCTGTAGTCAGTATGTGTCAGTCTGGAAATGTTCTTCCTCTTTTTGTGTTTTTTGACCAGGTTTGTTCAGGCCAGGATCAGCCTATAGAATCCATGTACAAAACAGTACAGTACAGTTACAAACCTCACTGTAAAAAAACTAAAAAGCCCTTAAAAAGCGGTTGCAGTGTAAAAGGGCACGTTATCAAGAACCTGACAACTCTGAGGTCACATTCACATCGCACTGCGCGGGCGCAGGCAGGGTCCCGCAAAAAACTGCTGAAACCCGCCGGCGCCACGCCGCCTATAAATTATATTGGCATTTTGTCAATATGACGCCCCCGACCGCCCAAAAATTAGTTTTTTTAGGAAATTAGAAGCTGTGTCTCACGGTTGGTTGGTATTTTGAATTATTAATATATTATTAATGGCGAAAATATTATGTGAATTGGGAGAAGCCTTGTTCAGCAGAAAGCCTATTGAAAAGCTTTAGATCATATCTAAAGGGTGTAAATAGACCCTTAACGAAGCTGAAAGGCACTTGTTCTCCCCGTTATTGCGATAATTTTTTTGTTCTAGACCATACCTGGGAACCTTCTATTTACGGAGTTATTGGGGTCAAAGTTCCAACTTTTTCAAAGGTTTTTTTTAAAATAAGTACTGATTTTTAAGGTTATAACTTTACTTTAAATAACTCCATGACCCGGTTACTATTCAATGCATCCATAAGCACAATGTTTTGAATGCGTTACATTGAGTTTTACCGTAAAAGGTAATTTTTCACCCCAAAAAAAAAGCCGTTTCCCAGCAATAATTTTTGTGCAGGGTTACTTAGTTTGATGTACAGAATGCTTGGTTAACGGCTTCGTGAAGGGTCCGTTTACACCCCGTATATTTCATACTTTATTGCTTTTTTAACCAGATGATATGACTGCGGCAACTACTTACCTAGTCTCTGATACTGCTAGCCTGCGTCATCCCACTGCTGGGCAAAGGCCTCTCCCTATGACCTCCAGTCGTTTCGATCCAAGGCTAATGTGTACCACGGGCTGTTGGTTTTGTCCAGCTCGTCCCGCCATCTTCTACAAGGTCTACCGCGACGCCTTCTGGCTGTGTCAGGGCTCCAGAAAGTGTTTATTTTGGCCCACATCTCATTGGGCATGCGGCAGACGTGGCCAGTCCAGTCTCACTTCAGCTACACTATGAGTCGCATGCCACCTAAATCCTAGGTCACCAAAAACGCCTATAAAATAAAGAGTGTGTTTCTTTTTCTTATTCTGAAAATGGGTTAGTGGAACATGGTGGAATAAAATGGCGAATTATCGGGATAAGCAAGATGAAAAGTTAGAGATTACCTTCTACTCAGCAGCAAAGCACATCCTAACTTCCTAACTAATATTATACATGCGAAAGTAAGTTTGTTTGTTATCTTTTCACGCCTTAACCACTGAACCGATCATCCTGAAATTTTGCATATACGTTGTCAAGTGTACAGAAACGGACATTGGGGACTTTCATCCCGAAAAAAAGTACTGTTCCCGAGGAAAATAACAATAAAGTTCTAATGATAATAGATGGCGCCACGTGTCTTTCGAATCATGATTGAATTATATTATTACAAGCAGAGTACAACCCGAATTGATTGTCAAATTCTAAATTAACGCGAGCGAAGCCGCGGGCAAAAGCTAGTCTCTCTATAAGTGTTCTAAAAACAACTGTGTAGGTAATATATAATTAACAAAAACGTACTTAGTTATAGAAATTAGATAATATGAAAGAAAACGGAGTAAATAGTTGGTTAACAGAGGAGTCGTTGTTCTATTTCCCTAGCTGGTGGTAATTTTGAAATGTGAAAGAAAAAGGAGTATGATAGTGTGACAGAGGAGAATGGAAGAAAAAAACATGTTGAGCCGACCCCAAGTAACATGGGACAAGGGCAGGAAGATGTGTTCACTTATAGAAATCAGATTTTTTTTTTTTTTTATTAAATCTCACTGAAGGAACCACAGATATAATAAAGAGTTTTTTATACACCATTCCACATTTCGTAGGTTTACCGTCTACAATTTTTTTTTTACGAAAAGGTCAATATGGCACGAATAAACAAAAACCGATCACGGTAGGGGTCACAGCGGGTCTTATTATTGCGTACAGTCATCCGCGCGCCCAGGGCTACCGTTTGACTTCGCTTGCACCTTTCTCCGTTACAATAAGGACGGTTTTTGCAGCTCCAGTATTGCTTCTGACATATGGTTGACTATACTTGTCCAGATTGGTCTGTGAGTTATTGCTTCAATACGGATAAGCAGGCTAGTTGGCGCCAATCGCAAAAAATATGCAAAATGCAAACATGATGCAAGCGCCGGCTGGAGACAAATTTTTTATTCGACAAAATCACGGATGACATTGCCAAGTTGACGGCATCAGTGGCAGCATTTTTTGAATTCCTGAAGACGTTATTCAGGAATTCAGAAAATTTAATCAAAATTAAATTAATTAATTTAATTTAATTAAAATTAAATGCAAGTTGAGTGAACGAGTTTACCAACCACAGCACCAGATGCGCGCTTAATCTATCTTCTATACACATGAAATTGAAAGTCCTGACTGACTGCCTGACTGATATATCAACGCACAGCCCAAACCGCTGGTCCTAGAGACTCGAATTTTGGAGAATGTTCTTTGTGAAAAGTAGGTACCCACTAAGAAAGGATTTTTCGAAATTTCACCCCTAAGAGGGTGAAATAGGGGGCTGAATTTTCAATTGACTTGAATTGACTTGAAAATGCTCTTGAGTTAAAATTAGTTTGGGATACTTTCAATATTCAATGAGAGCTCTTATAATGTTTGGTTAAAAAAAAAGTCATTTGTTTCATGTAGGCCACGAGGGCGAAGCCGCGGGCAGAAGCTAGTAATTTATAATTTGCTAGATAATTTTCGTGTTGATTTTTGTTTTGGACACCGGGTTTAGGTACGTACGACTGAAAGCTCTGTACCACTACGCATGTATTTTCTGCAAATAAATGATTCTTGATTCTTTCTGTTTATAAATATAAATTTTTGCATGCCAAATGGTAGAATGTACCAGGAACAAATAATTACTACTGTAACAACTCATGTATGTACCTACATTCAATGCAAATAAATTATTTATATTGTATTCTATTTCTCACCTCATGGCAAACAATTATGTGGTGAAACTGACAAAATTCTATCGAGCTATAGTATTTTTTCTTGTATTCATTATGAAATGAAGTCTCCCATGTGTTATAAAAGGCTACTCAATAATTGAATTGGGGGGTGTAAGGGGGCACACCTACCATCTCAGTGCCCCAAGTCAACCTCACCTGCTCGTGGTACATCCTGCTAAACAACAAACGAGGCTCTGACGACCGATAAATGGCGGTATAACCATTTCGAAAAGCTCACAACTAAATAGCACAGACTAGCGACGGGCAGCAGCGTCACTAGTGCGAGAAGTTGTGATCTGCGATCGCCAACCCGCATGCCCAGCTAGGCGATTATGGGCAAACCCCCTCAAATGGCAAGCCACAATCAACCACGGCCCCCAGTTCCCGGCGGCCTTGCTACGATCTTCGCAGGGTGACTGGTAGCAACTGGATGAGAGTTGCTGAGAATCGAGTTGAGTGGCGTGCAATTGAGGAGGCCTATGTCCAGCAGTGGACTGCTATGGGCTGATGATGACAATAATTGAATAACTAGACGGGTCATGTCTGCTCTGCTCATGCCTAACTAATTGTATTCCGTAGGTATGCCAGCAACAAACAAGTTTTGAAACCCCGGCACAGTGAAACGAGACCCCAGTAATAAAAGGAAATATAATATGGCGAATTATCGGTATAAGCAAGATAAAAAGTTAGAGGTTACTCAGTAGCAAAGCACATTTTTCATGTGAAAATTCCTTCAGTTTTTTCATCTGTAGGTATCAATCCTTTGGAATATTTAAAAACCTTCACATTTTCGTTCTCCCCTACTCCACAGCTATGGGGTAGTCAATTAAATGCAACGTAAATCTCCGACACAACAACAGAGGGCGATTATCGTATCAATTACAGAATAAAACGCCGGTCAAACATGACACGACCATGTGGTTTGTGTCCGGGGGAGCTTTGGAGGGTTACTTGTCTAGTTATTATATTATAACTATGTAGTTGTGTACATTAATGGGGTGTAAGTGTTTTTGAATACATTCATTTATCCAAAATAACTATTGATAAATAATTATGAAAAATAGAACTTTGCTCTGAAAAAGCTTTTAGGCAGCGCCATCTATTGGTGAGTAGAAAAAGGATTTTAAAAAGTTACTAAAAAACATAGTATTGACATAGCACAGGTATGAATATGTACCTCGAAAGTTCAAATTCAATATCCAAAATTATTAATAATGTAAATGTTACAAAAACTCGGTAATTAATGTGAAAAATACATAACTGACGAAGGTTTAACACAACGCTATCTGTTGGCGAATAGCTACACTACATCGACTGTTTGTGAAAAGCTTTTGCACTTATGCTTTAGTTTTATGAGCTTATATCTAGATGGCGGTATAAGACTTTCAAATAAAAACGTTTAGTTTAGCCATTCAGCCAACTATTCCTTCGTAATTATACAGTTATGTGTTGGTTAGCAACAAGTTGTAGAAAACTTTTAAATGGCGGTTATTATCTAACGTCTATTTTTATTTTACAGTTTTTAGTGCCCGACCGAAGCTTCGGCTTCGACCACCTTCGGAAAAAAGCCCTTCGGCAAGAATTTCGGCTTGTGTCAAAACAGGCCTTTGTCCAGTTGTGGGACATTCACGGATATGCGGCTCCTTCTACGGACCATCGAACATCAGTAGGTAGGTACCTAATATAAGACAGTGGGTATAATTTTCAGCAAAAGTCCCTTATTATTTAAGTAGCACCTTTGTGCTCTTCTATCTTAATGATGTCCTGTTAAGTATTTTGTGTGTTATGGGCTAGGTACACAATAAATAAATATATTAATTCTTTCAGGTGGATTCTATTAGCATAAAGCAGCATACCAAAGGGCATGTTCTCACTGCTAGGGCTGCCTCCTCTCTGTGTGAGATAGTCGGAGCAAGCAGGAACAGGGTGAGTTCATGGATGTCATACGGCAACCTTCGAATTTTTCGTTCTTTCTTCATCATGTTTTCCTTCACCTGTTAAGAGTAGTGCAGGCATAGCCTGGGTTCGAATCAACGATCTAGAACATAAGTCCTGGCCGTTTCCTCTGGGCACCACCAATGCTCAATATGCGTATATTCTGTTCATGTTCAGGTGTTATTAAAGAACTGCTTGTGAGTAAAACTGAAACTGGCATACTGGGCACACCTATTTACCTACCTACCTATGTACATTTCTCATGGAACCTACATCCCTTCAGCCTCACAAAACAACGAAATCAATTCCCTCAAATGCAAATACCGCTCCCCTCCTCAAACACGATCACGGTGAACGCGCCCGAACAATCCGGAACGCATTAACTCGATTCTTCCTTTTGTGAGTACTCGATTATCTTTTGTAAACCGATCGACTGAATCAATTACTTCTATTCGATTCAATTAACAACTCCTTTGTTTGGTAAGTGGCACTTTTGTTCCTTTTTTAAATTGGTTTGAAAGTAAAAAGAGAAAGATCATTTTGATGTTCACACATTGATTTGAATTTCGAAGAGCACTTCTTTTTTCTTTATTTTTTTAAAATTGGAATTGGTTTGAAAGTCAAAAGCTATTGATGTTCTTAAATTGAATGGTTTTAAAGTGTGGAAGAAGAAACGATCAATCGAGATCTTGTTTAGAGGTTGTTTCCGGTCCTATTCTTTTAAGTTCAAGACAAACTAATCAAAAATAATGATCTTTCTGTTTCTTATACAACATTGTTATAGCAGATTAAGGTATCTATAATACCTAGGGATATAAATTAGTATTTGGTACAACGAGAAGGCGCTTGCTTGGATTCCAATAGAGAAAACTTTTAAGAAGTTTGGAAGATATCCATACTTAGGCAAGTATAATTATAAATCCAATAGGAACTCTGTCTGTTTTAAGGCTTTAATGGCGCAACTGATTTGTCACGGAGTAACCATGACCTGGTTTAGGACATAATTATGACGCTTTTTAACCCCGGACGCAAAAAGAGGGGTGTTATAAGTTTGACCGCAATGTGTGGGTCGTGTGTCTGTCTCTGGCACCTAAGCTCATTAACGAGTGAACCGATTTGGATGCAGTTTTTTTTATTTGAAAGCTAATTTCTTGGCGATGGTTCTTAGATACGTTTTATCAAAATCTGTGCAGCGATTAACTAGATATGGGGGATGAAAGTGGGTATTTCATCTTTCATCTTTTATTTTTTCCTTTTTAAATTTTAAATTTAATTTTAATGGTTCTTTTATTTATTTCTATACAAATACAATTACATTTTTAAATATTCCTTAGAAAAAAACAATATAAAAAACATTTAAAAATATAAAATTAATTATTTAATTTATAGTATAATATAATTTTAATTATTGTTATTATCTGACGGTATTACGATCCCGTATGATAATTTATTTGTGAAAACTTCCAAACAGATCAAATTAAACATAATTAGTATCTTACTGTAGTTATGTGACTAAAAGAGTAATGAATATAAATGTTGTTGTTGGAGAGAGAGAGGAAGACCAAGGAAAATATGGATGGATTGTGTGAGGAATGATACTTATGGAGGAAGAAGGAGTAAATGATAGCGTGATGATTGACAGGGGAGAATGGAAGGAAAAAACGTGTTGCTCCAACTCCAAATAACATGGGACAAGGGCAGGAAGATGAGATGATGATGATTTGGTGAATTCTTCTTCTTCTTAGTAATTCCAATACTATCATTTACTGCTGATGATTGCAAACTTTCTTAAGGGAAAATCTGTTTCTGGAGGTCTTCAGAGTCTCAACATTTGTTCACAAACTCGATAAAGCCATATCCAGTGTCCTAATGACATTTCTGAATCTTTTTTTAGTTATTTTTTGACGCTGACACAATCTAGATTGTGATTTGTAAAGAAGTAGCATCTATAGTCACCTTCGGTGCAAATAAATGTTTTCTTTCTTTCTTAATTGTACAGTTATAACCAAAGATAGCAAGATAAAAATATGTAAGCTACTCACAAATAAGGAAGCTGTTGTAAGCGTTTTATATTTCATTTAGATGATGTTCGCTCAGGATATCGGTTGCCATCAAGTGGCGGGCCACAGACCAATGTATGTGGACAACTGACCTCCACCTTTAATTTACTTACCCGAGCTTAATTAACATAGTAACAAGCTCGTTTGGACATTTTATTCATGTAAACTTTTGCAGATATAATTGATACAAATTACGGTCATGTAAATTGGGATCTATGATAAATAATATAATTACTATCAGCTGGTTTAGAGGACACTGTCTTATACCGTCTCCGTATTTATAAAGCTTAGTATGATTTAGGAAATTTAGAAAAAAATAGTCTTACCACGGGGTATCGTATTACCCAGTACTAACATGGTTGTGGAGGTCAGATAGGCAGTCGCTCCATGTAAAATACTGGTATTCAGCTGCGTCCTGTTAGACTGGAAGCCAACCTCAACATAGTTGGGAAAAGGCTAGGCAGATGATGAGTATGATTTAGGAAATTTAAGCAATTAAGCATACCTAATATGATTTAGGAAAGAAATTAAATGGGAAAATATACAAATCCGTGATTAGACCTGTCGTACTGTATGGATCGGAATGCTGGGCTGTGAAGAAGATGGATGAAAAAAGATTGCATATAGCGGAGATGAGAATGTTGAGGTAGATGTATGGTGTGACAAGAATGGATAAGGAAAGGAGTATATTAGAGGAAGTTTAAAAGTTGCACCAGTTACAGAAAAGTTGAAAGGGAATCGACTGTCTTGGTATGGACATATGATGAGGAGGGACGAATCGCATGTGACTAAAAGAGTGATTAATATAAACGTTGATGGATAGAGAGGCAGAGGTAAACCAAAAGAAACGATGGGTGGATTGTGTGAGGAATGATATGAAAGATAAAGGAGTAAATGATAGTGTGACGGTTGACAGAGGAGAATGGAAGAAAAAAAACGTGTTGCGCTGCCCCAAGCACTAACATGGGACAAGGGTGGGAAGATGATGAGGAAAGAAATCATCATGACAAGTTTTTTTTTAGAATTTTTGTGAATTCACCAATTCCTTGTAATATCCAGTATCAAAATCATTCTAAGTAGGTTAACATACATTGACTTTTATGGTGAGGTTCTTCAGAACGGTCGGGTGTATGACCAGATGTATGAACGTGGACGAGGCAAAAGGAGTATGTGAGGATCGTAGCAGGTCGCCTTCTGTGGTTTCTGCCTACCCCCACGGGAAAGAGGCGTGAGTATGTATGTATGTAGTTATTAAAATTTGCTTAATAAAGTCTAAAACTGGTACGGACATATGGTGGACTGAAGGCGGTTACGGACACCGCATTTTGACAGATATTATAGTACAGTAACTGTCAAAGTCTGGATTTGTGCCCGGTTGATGGCAATAGGCTCGCCCCTATTACATGGGACTTAAACATAACTGGCGAAATATTACTATTAGGTACAACTCTGCCTAACCCTTCGGGGATTACAAGTGTGTTATTATCTGACAAAATCCGGTGTCCGGAATCCGGCCCTCAATCAATCAGCGGCGGTTTACCATTATCATCTGCCTAGCATTTTCCCAACTATATTGGGATCGGCTTCCAGTCTAACCGGATGCAGCTGAATACCAGTATTTTACATGGAGCGACTGCCTATCTGACCTCCACAACCCACTTAGTACTGGGTAATACGATACCCCTTGGTAAGACTGGTTGTCAGACTTTTTGGGCCACCTAACGACTGTCTATCAGCGGTGGTTTACCAAACCTTAAAAAAACAGAATTTCTAAAAAACATTACTCACTTTATTTTTAACTAGCGGCCCGTCCCGGCTTTGCACGGGTGGACATTTATTTTTTAAGCATTTTGGGATAAAATATAGCCTATGTTACTCAGGGATAATGTAGCTTTCTAATGGTGAAAAATTTTTCGAAATCGGCACAGTAGTTTTTGAGTTTATTAATAAATTACAAACATACACACACACACACACACACAAAAATACAAATCTTTCCTCTTTATAATATTAGTAAGATTAATAATCAATCCATTCTACCGATTCCTCCCTCTATACACAATACACTCATAAGTGGTCAGAGCTAAGTGTTCATAAGTGGTGTGTTTGCGGTCAGCCGAGCGAGCCATATCGATATTATACCGATAATCAATCAATCGAGACGAGCATCGATTAAACTCGATTCGTTGTTAAGTGGAGCTTTAATTTGGGCTTTATTGTCTTTGGTATTAAGGTTAAGTGGTTTATTTGGGTCAGTTTATTTGAATTGGTTTTATTTTAACATGTTTTGGTTCGCTGTTGTATTAATTTTGAATTAAAAACGTTTTAAAAACCTATTGAGCAGTGTTTCATGTTTCTGAAAGAGAACTGGCCGATTTTTAAATTACGGAAAACATTGCGGATAATCTGTTTCTAGACTTTTTATAGCATTTCGTCTGAATTCGCTTCAACCAGTCTTACCAAGGGGTATCGTATTACCCAGTACTAACTGGGTTGTGGAGGTCAGATAGGCAGTCGCTCCATGTAAAATACTGGTATTCAGCTGCATCCGGTTAAGACTGGAAGCCGACCCCAATATAGTTGGGAAAAGGCTCGGCTGACGATGTTCCATTGAGCTTTTCTGGAAGTTTTGCATCAGATAAAATTTTGTAGTCTTTGTTATGGGGCTTTGATTTTCTTGTAGTGGGTTACGAAATCAAGAGTTTAGCATCGAGTAATAATCTCCTATTTACTTAAGCAATTTGATAAATTTTTGATCTCCTCAACACACACAGAATGGGCCCCTCATGTAAAAAGAATAGCCCTAAGTACGTAGTTAGCTTATTAATAAATTAGTCTATAGTGCTAGTACTAAGGCTCCTAGACTACTTTTCTGTAAATACCGCAACTTGTATAAAAGTATTCTAAGATTCTAAATTAAAGTTAAGAAGGTACTCATAATACTTGAATCTAGCAAAATCACCCCTCCTTTCCACACTACTAAGCCGCACTAGTGGTAGTGTGGCGTGTATTTTTTTTTGACCGACTGCCGCTACCTTGGACGATGTTCCCGATACCGGTAGAAAAAAAAACATGGTAGTGTAATAGGGAACGCATAAATTTGTATTTTACAAATACCTACGATACCACCGGACCAGTAGTGCAGAAGGGAAAAAAAAATACCCGCGACACTACCACTAGTGCGGCTTAGTAGTGTGGAAGGGAAGGAGGGCAAAATCACAAATACAGCTTCATAAAATCAAAATACTCCGAGTACGTAATATTTACAAACCACTCTAAATAAAATAAACTTCACATTACCGGTATTCCAAAAATAAATCACAAATTCTCAAGAAACAAGGAAACATCTCGAGCGCTTCCAATTACAAACCGCGCTCAACAAAAACATAAGAACGAATTTTCCGCATTCGAAAATTAAAAAAGAAAATTTATGTTGACACTTCCACTCACCCACTTCTTTTATTGGTCCGTCACAAGAGACGGTGGCACGTGATTGGTCGGTTTAAATGGGGCTCTAATGGGGAAAAGGGACGGGGGAACTAGGGCATGGGAGCTGGGTGTAGGTGCGAAAGGGATAGATAGACACTTGTCAAGTACTTACAGATAAAGCGCGCGTTAACGGCGGGCGCCTAAGGAAATTGGATTATATGGACGATGCAACGAAATAGTGGGGCCTCTGCGGATTGGCTGCGATACTAATGATTTATTGCAATGTTGTTATCTAACAGTTTGATGACAGTAAAGTTCAAGCTTTTAACTTGAAGTTCGCGCACAAACGCAGCTGTTTTTATTGCACATTCTATCAATGGATAGAGAGAATAATATAAAATGGTCAATCAAATAAAAACTTTAATAATGAAAGATCGTATGCAGGTCTTACATAGACATTTTCACCTGATTTCTGATAATATGTGTCTCACTACTAGTGAAAAAAAAGATGAAAAAAGACAAAATTGTGTTTTTCAAAAATAAGGATCATCAAGCTGCCTTTATTAGGTAAAAAATAATGGATAGATGTTAGGGTGAGCATAACGTAGAATTGTAGATATTTACGGTTCTTTGTTATATTTTAGCAGGAACATTTGGGAAATTATGATAAAATCCAAATCTAGATATGGATAAAATTAATTTAAAACAAATTAAATGAATTTAAAATTTAATTTCATATATTCTAATATTTAAGTACGCAAGCATATCCGAACAGCATCCCCAATAAAAACATTTCTCATAATATTCAGAAAATTTTCACGAGGCCACACGAATTCCGGTGAAAATGTTCAGTCAGCGGCCACTTCACGACAGCGCTACATTCTGCATGTGACCTAAGCGATCAAATCGCATTCACGTAAACATCTTCAAGAAAAACTCAACGATCCCCACTACTTACGCTACTTCAGGAGCTTTTTTAAAAAACGACCGCCTTAAAGTATCGCTGTCTTACTCTAACCTGACATACAACAGCAAGTGGCTATATAGCTCTGTCTCCCTCTAAGGCTTAAACACGTCAAACAGGCGGGCAATCTATCACCCAAAGTTTATTCGTTTGAGGAACGCTTTTGCGGTGAGGCGAGTCAGGACCGCGCGGTGAAGTGTAAACTCATGTGTTTAAATTTTAAAAAATGGAATCTAAATTGAAGAATTTCAAAGAGTCTTTAACATTACAAGATTGTGAGAAGCCTAATTTGACGACACCTTTTTCGATCAATGACATTTTGACGAAAGAGAACGAGGGAAAGTGTGAATTTGAAAATGGAATGTTTTGTTCGGAGAGTTTTGGCGGGAAGATGAACTTTTTGGGGAAGCCGGCCAGTTGTTTCGGCAAGGAGGATGGATATGGAGTGAAGAAGGAGGCCTTGGAGAAAGGGCTGAAGTATTACGATGACTGCAATGGCTACCGGGACTTCGGTGGTGATGGCGCGCTGGACATGTCGAGGAAGAACCAGTATCCTGTCACGGAATTATCAGGTTAGTTTGCGGTTATTATGATTATAATTTCGTCTATTTTTTTCTATTAAAATCTCTGTAAATTCAAAATATGCTGAGTCAATTGGTAGTATTAGCTCCAATTACGTTGGTTCTTAGCAAATAGTCCCTCAATTGTCATTTCACCCAAACTTTTGGCAATAAGTAACTGTAAGTTAGCCTGTGTCGTCCCACTGCTGGGCAAAGACCTCTCCCGAATTATTATTATAAGTATTATGGCAATAAGTATTATATCATAATTATTGTGTAATGTAACGTTATGAATGAAAGCTCTCCCATGACCATTATAATTAAATAGTTTCAGTTAATATTGCCACAATCACCACATTTAACAGATTGATTAGCCCATTCGTTTTTTATTGACAGACGGATAAACGTTACTGCCCTTACTGCAATCTTAATTCCCTTTTTACGTCATTAAGACCCACTAATCTGTAATTAAACTCTCGCCTACTTAAAAGTCATAAAGGTTGTAACCAAAATAGTTTACAACTACGCAAAGGCATTTAAATATACTTACGATACATGGGATCAAGTATATAAAATACTTGCAATAACTAACTGAACTACTAGGCAAAATATGACATAAATGCTTAAGCATGGCATTAAAGTTTGTCTGTGATTTTTTTTCTCATAGGTAGCCTCTCTACTGTGACATGTGATGACATTGGGACTCCCCAATATAATTCAATTCTCCCTGATATGTATTTTATTTATTTATTTAAACTTCTTGTACAAGAGTGGTACATAGACGGACTTAATGCCACAAGGCATTCTCTAATATTCTACAAAGTCAACTGTCAAGTTAGTCAAGGCATTATCTTTATTATGCTTATAAGATCGCAAACCTGCAAAAGAAAAAACCTGCTCAGGTGGAGATTCATTAATGACTCTGCCGTGGAGTGTAAATGTGGAGCAGTTCTACAAACGATGGGGCACTCAATATCGTGTCCTGCGTTTCCTGTTGTTTGTTCACTACAGGAACTGATGGACGCTACCGAAAGCGCCAAACTAGTAGCTCAGTTCTGGGCTGACACTATTTAGATTGCCATCGACACGCTCAGAAGAAGATAAGATCGCAGATCAAACTACTGGACGACGATTGTGACGTAGGCATCCGTTAAAAAAGGTTTTTGGACAACCTCTCAACTTCAGCCCCTTAGCGGGTGAAGTAGGGGTTGAAAGTTTGTACGCAAGACCGTCGCCAGGCGAAGCTGGTGCTGGTTGACCAGTAAATTCATAAAGGATTTATCAAAAACTATTATAAATGCAGAAGTTTGTGAGGATGAATGGATGTTTGTTTGTTACTCTTTCACGCAAAAACGACTCAACAGATTTGGACGGAATTCGGCACACAGATAGTTTATAACCTGGACTAACACAAATAATACTTATTAACCCGGTAGTACGATCTCGTGAGTCAATAACTGAACTCCCAGGCGAAGCCGCGGGCATGAGCTAGTATCAAAAATAGACAACAATCATCCATTGTACTGCTCCAAGAGTGCAATGATGAAGCGGTTTCACTGAGTGTGTATTAGTATTAGTGCACTATTATGTTTGGCATAAAGTATTAGTGCACTATTATATCTGGCATTAAGTATTAGTGCACTATTATTATCTGGCTAAAACACATTAGTATGATGAGATTGACGGGCTGTCTGTAAGTGGTAAATATTGATGATGCGGATTCAAGAGATTTAGCTTGCTCATCTATTGCGACTAATTTTGAAGGTTATTATTTTGTTAATTTAAAAACAAAATTGATATTACCAATGGTTATTTAAGATTCGTTTTCGATAATGATGGAAGTGCTGCTCAAGGTTGAAATCAATATTTATAATTTTCGGCTTGCAAATTCATACACTCAAGATTAAATCGAGGTATCTACACTTACCAACATTATTGAGAATTTGAAGTTGAGAACTTGTCAACTCGACTTTGGTATCATGGTAGCACTACACTTGGCAGATTTGGGCAAATATTCGCCTTCTATCATTAAAACAAAGTGAACTATATCGCAATAGGCATAAAAAACATTTTTTTTTATCCAATATCGCGAAAATTTTGAAAAATACGCCAAGTGAAGTGCCAGCATTAAAGGTGAAAAAATCACAACAAGTTATGTTCACTTCAACCAACTCATTTGTGTAGGCGAGAAAAATCAGATATAAAATAAAGGTACCAAGTTTGACAAGTTCTGACCTTGAAATTCTCAATTCAAAAATCAGTTATAACCATGTTGTAAAACTTGTGGATGACAGAAAAAAAAACTTAAATAATTTAGAAACAAGTGAACTCACAAACTATCGATTGTTCCAAATTCAAATCCTTCTCCAATAATTACCGTTGGACAATGAAAGTAATGGTGCGTTCACACCGTCGCACCGACATGCGACAGTCGCGCGTCACGCTTCATGACTCGTGCGACCCCGCGACATCGCCACTTAATCGTCACTTCGCGCGATTACGCGACCCCCTCATTATTATAAGTGATGACGCTTAAAGCCATTCAGCCTTTCAATTTAGTAATTACTAGGTTTGTAGTTCGCTGCCGAATTGTCTGGTTTTAATGTAAATTTTTGTGATTGGATTTTCTGAACGTTTTGGTGAAAGGCAATGTTATTATCATTGTTATGTTAATTTTACAGTAGAATCATGATCAATCAACATATTGTCTAAATAAGCTTTTTTTTAATTTCTTGGCTTATTATGTAATCACAAATAGGTCAAAAAGTCAAGTCAAGTCAAGGCAAAATTAGATTAAAGTGATTTATATGCAGCCTTTGCTTAAATAAAGTTTCTAGAGACACCTAAAGTTGACCAGTTAGCTACAATGTATGTAACTGATGCTATTTATTATTGCTACTGGCGGCATTTCTGTAGGTATGCCATATGCCCAAAAGTATAGACAATAACCAAAACCACAATAGTCACCACAGAGTCGTTACCCCAAATGACGTCCTACATACAACTCATACTATTTAGTTCGTACTTACATCAATTAGCATCAAAGCGTCAACTACACAATAAAAACGACCCCGAACTTAACAATAGCAGCTCACGCAAAAATACTGTTACGTTGTGCCGTCGTACCGTCGCATCCTTTTACCGCGTCTAATGACCGGCGACAATTTGCGTAATGGATCCATTGTGTGGACGCCTTTATACGCGGATGGCGTGTGCCGATAAGCAATTTAATTGATTTCTTGTGATCGTGTGAATTTAGCCTAATGAGTTTGGAGTTCTGTACGTGGTGGCTTTTGGTTAATGAAATTATTAGGGTTACTTACTAAAAGGTACCTGGATTGGTTTTTTGTTACTTCTACTAAAACCTCGGCCAAATCGGTACGGACCGGTTGCGAACACTGTCAGATACTACAGTACAATATCTGCCAAAGTCCGGCCACAGCCGCAATTAGTTCGTACCGATACCGAACCATACCAAAATCCGATTTTGCGTGTTTTATCTTAACATGATACGATATACGTCTGTATGTCCCCATGTAAGCAGCGTTTGAATAGTTTTAAATAGGATTCGAACTTTTAATTCATTCTTTTAAAACTAAAGTTATTTTAGTGTCTGAGGAAATGTACAAATATAAAACATTGTTATAAAATGAACTCACACCTAGTGCTTCTCCCATTCTCCATTTCAACCAAAAGACAACCAAACTAAATTTCTTCTCCTATTGTTACAGATGACTACGACTCCCGTTCATCAACCACTGGCTCCCCAATCCGCAGAGCCAACTCCTCACCAAGCTCAGACATCGCCTACAAACCCTTCAGCTTGCACTACGACCAGAGAAAGTGCTCCACCCCGACCAACGACACACGAATCATGCATTCCCCGAACTACAACATCACTGAATACTCCCAAAATGGCGGCAGGAAAAAACGATCGAGAGCCGCATTCTCCCATGCACAAGTGTATGAGTTAGAGAGAAGATTCAGCCAGCAAAGATACCTCTCTGGCCCCGAAAGAGCAGACTTGGCAGTGAGTCTAAAACTCACTGAGACCCAAGTCAAGATCTGGTTTCAGAATCGACGGTACAAGACGAAGAGAAAGCAGCTACAGATGCAGGAGAATGGCATGCTCGCAGCTGCAGCGGCTGCCGCGAATCATGCCAGGAAAGTGGCAGTCAAAGTCTTGGTGAACAATAATGGACAGCCGAGTATACCTGACTTGAAGTCCTACCAAAACCCAATGTTAGGGAAGTCGTTAAATCCTCTTTTTACGCCACCGAACTTACTAGAAAGTTCACCAATTCTGAAGCATTTTGCTGGGGTCTACGGCGTGGATTTTGCGAAAAATCCGGAATATAAGGCTTTGTTACAAGAATCTTACAACCAGGCAGTTTTACAGTCATTATATGGACCACATTTGGGTGTAAACTACCCCAACATGCCCCTACCCTACATGTACTACCCAGGACATTCGTCTTTCAGCATGCCAGTACCCTGTGACGTAGAACGAAGTCAAGTTGAACGGACAGATAGCAAAGAATTCTCAGAAGAAAAGGACAAAGAAAAGACGGAAAACAAACCAAAAACTCATATCGATTTAAATGAAAACAGTAACGAAAGTATGGCGAGTAATATTGAAATTGAAAATTAGTTTTGTTCTAAGAATAATTTTAGTAAAGAGGTTAAATAGCAATTTTGTAGTAATCAGATGTAGACTTCCAATGAACGTTCCATTTTTTAAATGTTCGGAAAAAAAGTCACACGTCATTTCAAAATCACAATCAATTTTTCGATTTGAATTTAGAATCCATTCAAGTTTACTTTTTTTACATTCAGAATGAAAAAGTTTTAATTCGATGCAAAATTACCAAAAAGTTTTTCTTAAAATTGTAAAATTGGTCACTCAAAAAGTTTTAATGTAATTTTATTAAAATGTACTTAATATTTTTATCTGGCAATAAAGAATACCAAAGATGGAGTAATGTTAGCCAAAGCACGTAGTTAGTAGAATTGTTACTGTTTAGTCTTTACTGTTGTAAATATCTTTAAGGTAAATGTTTTAATAGTCAATGCATTGGCACGTTTGTATATAGTACAAAAGTAGGAATTAAGCTTAATAAAGGTGCAATAAAGATTATGGCGACTTACTTTGTTGTTTTGATTTTACTACATGTCGACAAATTGACCGAAAAAGACTTCCCTTAAATACTTCTCCCGTTTCAAGTTTAAGGTTTTCTTCTTAAGTATATAAAATGGTGTTTTCGTTCGTGTTATTTCCGTTTTTCATAAGAGCAACGGAAAATTCTTACAGATCTGAGCTATCTGAAACTATTCAAAGAGCAAATCAGTTTTTTGGAATCAAAGCTTAGCTTTACGATCATGGAAATAAAATTTACAAAAATTAAACTTTCGATAAAAAGAGACACAACTTGTAATAATCTCCCTAGCCTTAGTGACTCCACTAACTCAACATTATAATGGGGCTCATTGTTCCCTACACCCATTGGTGTATATGTTCATACTATTCCTAGTCATCGATAGCTTTCCTATGGAAACAGTACCCAAGAGAGTACCACTGTAAGTTTCCCTTCCTCATCAAACTATCACCTCTTTTCCTAAACCTTTTTCAAAAAGTACTCCTTTTAATACCAACTTCACCATAGCAATCCAGAATTACTGCCAACCGAAGCACACCAATCTTCTACTTTTAAACTCAGAACTCGTCAGCTCTCAAAGTTTTGCCGAGAGTCTCCGAAGGCCAGTAATTGTACAAGATGGTGCTCGAACTACGGAGAGCCGGCGAGAGTGAAGAATGCGCGGGAAATCAGCGCGCGACAAATTGCTTGAATACCTACTTGTGGCACGGTGAGGTTGGATGGAGAAGGCTTTTGAGTTTCGAGGTGGAAAAGAGAGTAGAGACCTTTTTTTTTGTTTTGAAAAAGTACCATATTACCAGTCTATACCTAACTAATATTGTGTTAGATCAGTCATTACCAATAAGGTACAGATTGTATTTGCAGTTGAAAGCTTTAGCTTTTAAGATAGGTATGCACATACGTGATAAATAACCAACGTAAAATTCTAATTAGGCGTTATTTTTAAATTTAAATATACTATATAGGTTAACAATGATTAAACGACAAAAGTAGACCTAATACAGATTGTCAATTTGAAGTGAGTAATTAAAGTTTAGGACCTACTTAAGTTTTTAATTTCGAGTGGATTGAAGGAAACTCACTACCAGTGACGTAATTGCAGTTTAAGTAGTTTTATAAGCAAATGACGCCGCGACGGCGCGGTTGGCGCAGTGGCTGAGCGGACTGTCATCCTGAATTTCGACAGTTAATTATTTCGACACAGTCCCAATTTCGAAAAACAATAGTTCGACTACTCATTGCTTCGACAGAACATATATTCGACTAGCATTAGTCCGACAGAACATACTTCGACAACACACACCTTCGAAAAACACTACTTCGACAGAACCCTTCTTCGATAAGCACTTGTTTGGCGGATCTCTATTTCGACGGAACATACCGTCGGCATAATACTGCTTTGAAATGTGACAATAATAATAATCATGAAGACTTATTTTTTCAGAAGATTTAAATTATCTGAAGAAATGATTAAACTGTACAAAGATTTGTTACTGGTTATAATTAAAAACCTAATTGATTATTATCATGAAGACTTATTTTTTCAGAAGATTTAAATTATCTGAAGAAATGATTAAACTGTACAAAGATTTGTTACTGGTTATAATTAAAAACCTAATTGATTATTATTTAAATGTTTTTATTCTGTACCTGAAACCATAAGGCGAAATTCAATTAGGTATTATTGTCACATTTCAGAGTAGTACTATGCCGAAGGTAAGTTCCTTCGAAATAGAGATCCGCCGAACAAGTGCATATCGAAGAAGGGTTCTGTCGAAGTAGTGTTTTTCGAAGGTGTGTGTTGTCGAAGTATGTTCTGTCGGACTAATGCTAGTCGAATATATGTTCTGTCGAAGTAATGAGTAGTCGAACTATTGTTTTTCGAAATTGGGACTGTGTCGAAATAATTAACCGTCGAAATTCAGGATGACAGTCGGCTGAGCGATTGACTGCTGCGCTGCGTGTCGCGGATTCGATTCCCGCACGGAACAATTATTTGTATGGCCTATAGGTAGTTGTTCCGGGTCGGGCTGTTTGTGTATGTGAGTTTAAATTTTTGTAAAACGGACACACGATACAGGAGAAATTCCTAGTGTGAGGCGTTTTAAAAAAAAAAAATACTCAAGAATGAACTCGGATTTAGTGTTGGATTTTTAAAGATTAAACAGCTTTCTACTAGGTGAAAAGCTAAGCATCGTATTACTGATATAAATCAATAATAATATAAATCTCATGCAAAATACAGAAGCCGTCGCCATACCAACTGACAATGTTCTTCAAATAAAATTATCATATGAATACTAGTTGCTAGTACGGGGGGAGAGGCGGCCCGTGCAGACATTATGAAAATGCCAAGCTCCGACTTCCGGACGAAGAATTTCCTAAGACTCCCGCCGATGAGTGACGATTCACCCGCGCTCACCCTGAGGTGGGTGAATGGGGGAAAATGATGCTTATTTAAAGTGGGAATTGTAAATTAGATGCAGTTTTTGAAGTGAAGATTCTTGTAATGGTGGCACGACACTTGGCAGATCTGGACAAATATTCGCCTTCTATCATTAAACCAAAGTGAACTTTACTTCAATAGGCAAAAAGAACATTTTGTTTCGATTCACTATCGAGAAAAGTTTGACAAATACGCCATTTGAAGTGCTAGCACAAGGTTTATTTGATTCGAATAAGTGGCTTTGTAATAATACGGTCGTGTGCAGTTCGTTTTTCGAATAATTGGTGCGGTAGTATTTTACATGATTGACGTTATGGATTATATTGCTGCCTCTTTGGTGTAGTGGTCTGCTGAGCATGAGGTCCTCGGTTTGATTCCCGGGTCGGCAAGCGTTATTTGGTTTAACCACTAGGAATTTCTCAGTAGCACTCCGGATTATGGATCAGTGCCCGGTTGATGCTAATAGGCTCACCGGCTAGCCCCTCATTATATGGGACTTAAAAATTGCTGGTGAAATGAGAGTATACCTCACCTCTGCCTAACTGTTTGGGAATTGCAAGCGCGATGTTATGTGGAACGTCACATGTCCGATTTCTGAGATATAATCAGTCAAAGTTACAACCTTCGCTATCAGTACAATTTCGGAATGCTTATTTGTATTGATTCATCATCTGCCTTTTCCCAACTATGTTGGGGTGGGCTTCCAGTCTAATCGGATGCAGCAAAATACCCGTATTTTAAATGGAGCGAGTGCCTGTCTGACCTCCACAACCCAGTTAGTACTGGGTAATACGATACCCCTTGGTAAGAATGGTTGTCAGACTTTCGGGCCACTGACTTCCTGTAACGACTATCAGAGATCTACAAATGGCAGCCGGGATCAACGGCTTAGAGTGCTTTCCAAGCCACGGAGGAAACTCGGTATATAATGAGTGGTCACCCATCCACAGACCAACATAGGCAAGATCGGCTTAACCCAAAGATCGACCCGAGCGGCTGTTATTATTTATAAATTAATGCAGGTTTCATGAATGTCTGCTATTTTGAAAATAAAATAAAATGGCGGACGCTCTTTGGTTTAGTGGTCGCAAACACGACTGCTGAGCATGAGGTCTTGGGTTCGATTCCCAGGTCTGGCAAGTTGTTACTGGGTTCTCCATCAGGAATTTCTCAGCACGAATCTGTTGCCCGGTTGATGGCAATAGGGTCGCCCCCTATTACATGGGAGCAAGGCAAAATGTTCGAACACCTTAATGTCAACATTCTTTTTGTATAGTAATTGATGATTTATTTACAGAGAGTCAGTTTTCTTTTTTCAAATGTTCCTGTCAACATTGAAATCCGTATTTCCTACCTCCATACAGCTACTTATTTCGTTTTGTGGACTATTCCCGAGAAACGCACTGAACGCAATTAACTGATTGTCGATGCACTAAACTGTAAACAGTGCATTACCGCTCATCCTCTCAATACTAAATAGGGGAGGACATGAGTTTTGTCGATAGTCGATGTCAATGTGCCGATTAATATAATTATTTGAAGTTGAATAAGTTTAAAATATAGTATGTAATAAATGATGTTGAGAGTGATTATTTATTACCTGTGTATTAAGGCATATACTACTACTAGATATTTAGCTAATTCATAATAATAGAAAAAATAATCATGCAAAAATTAGAACATATTTTGTGGGATGGCGAATTTTGAACGATATACTTAAGACTTTAGCATACTTAAAATTTGTGTTTTAATTATGCTAAAGTCTGCTGACCTTTAAAGCTATTCATAAATTATACTAGTAACTAATTTAACAATAAACAAAAAAATGGCCTCAAACAAATCCTCAACGGTGTCAACTGGTCAAAGTCCCCAAGAGTGGTAAAGCTATTTGACCTATAAAATAATTTTAAAAAACTGGACAAAGGCTACGCAACATTATATTGCAATATCACAAATTTCATTAACTTACAGCAATATTTGGCTTGGATTGTGCAATTATAAGTTCCATTATTTATCGATATCCCAGCACACCCAAACACAACACTACAAGTCGCACTTTGCATTAACAGTCGCACTCTACAGCAGTGGCTCGAGTTACACGCACGTGCGCCCGCCGGATATGTCCTCGTAAACAAACACATCACTAGCCCTCCTCGTTAACACAAATATCTACTAATTACTTACAATAAAAACTAAATAATACCTATTTTGGGTGTTTATAATAAGATTGAAAGGGTAAAGATAAAAAAGTCTTCGAAAGAAAAAAATGCTACGAAGGGTCTACGCTTGCTACGAGAATCGCTACGCTGCTACGAACGGGTTCTTTAGACTTGAGTTGCTAATATTTTGATTTTGGACAATATTTTTTTGTCATTGTTTTTGACTTGATATAGTGGCTTATCCAGAAACTATTGTCAAGTAGACAGGCTGAATTAGAGCATTCTGTCTTTAAGATGAAAATAAAAGGGTTGATTCCGATTACACAGATTTTCGTTTCGGCTGATTTTTGTTTCGACAGCGTGTCACTTTGTCATCTCCTACGTACATCTACGTACAAAATAAAATACACAGGTATATTAATGGCATGACGCGTGTAAGAACTAAAACGTCAAATTATAAGTCATGCAAACCCAATGGCAATCTATCGACGAAAAACATCCCAAATAAAATTGTTTCAGTTCAGAAATTATTACAGCTAAGTTTTCTCATTATAACATAATGGATAATGGTCTTCAGATTTACCATAACAACTAACACACAGTCATATGAGAGATGTGTCTGAAGGCAGGGTATTTGAACTATGGAGTTTTACATTCCACAATTTTTTGTTATTTCTGTTAAAATCTCTATCACCACCATTAACACTGAAAACGGAATATTTACCATTTTTACTATTTATTTTAAGTTTTCGATATTTCGGCACTGTTGCAAGCACCATGATCACGGATAGCCTAGTGGTGTGGTGACCGTCGAACTGCCAAGTCATAGGTCTCGAGTTCGAACCCAAGACCTCTGATTTTTCAGATTCATGTGTATTATATAATAGGGAATATGCATGTAATTTTTTCTTCACTTAAATCAATAAAATACAATACTATCAACCCAAGAAAATAATTAAAAGTTAAGTTCAACTACTGCTTTTCGCTCAAAAAATAAATTAAACTCCTACAATTTTCTACGATAGTTCAAACGTCCGTGACTGTCGCGGCCATTCATGTCATGTTATGTGACGTCATTTACCTCTATCTGCCTTGTTTACATCTAATTTTTTACCCTTAATATATTAATTTGGCAAATTGCATGTCCTTTATTCAAGTAAACATTGCAATAACAATATTATAATAAAATCTTAGTGAAACTTTAAGTACTTTTCAAATAAAAGTGTTTCTTTGACACATGGTATTTGACGTCACTACCGGCGTTATCGAGGGGCGATGCGTTTTGAGTTTGCGTTCCGTTTCACCAAAAACACGCTACATGAAATATTAAATTGTAAAGTAAGTGTTGTATTAGAAAATTATACAAGTGTACCACAATGTTTTTATTGACCAATACAAGGCATTATTAAGAAATAATACAAGTTTTGTATTTCTTGCATATTCCCTATTATCACTAGATTAGATTATTGTATAATTATCAATTGCTTCGGTGAAGGAAAACATCGTGAGGAAATCAAACCAGCATGCTTGAGATATATTTCTCGCATGGCATGGCATGTAAAGCCAAGACTGAGGCCCATGGGCGGCATAAAATCTCTGACACCAGGTTAGGTACTAACCACACGAAAAAGAAAGATTAGCAAGTCGATTACGCTCAATCACATCAAGTCCAGTGACTCACAACTCATCCAGATGAAAGTCATCTCGACATGAGAACCGCATCAAGTATATCCATACCAAATGTGCGTGATCGTGTAAACAGACCGATGGGAACGGTCGTTACGACTGCTATCAAACCGGTCGCGAAGTTGTGTTGTTGCGATTATGATGAGACTAGCTGTGCCCCGCGGTGTCACTCGCTGTTTCTCTTTTTGTTCGGTTCTTAAAGGCCATAGCTTGATGATTAATAACCTAAAAAAATCCTCAAGGATCATGCAATAAAAAGATTTTTTTTTAATCTGATTGGTAGTTCCAAAGGTCAAACAAATTCGCATTCAAACAAACAAACTCGTGATCTTTATTATATATAAGTTGCTTGGGTCGATTGTTAACAGCATATGAAGGGAATTAACGTGATGTTCATTAATGTGTAAGTGGTGTAATAAAATAATGTGTGAATGAAAGTAAGATGTAGTTCTTTTTTGTCGTTTTTAAATACGCGGTTGTTTATTTATTTTGGAATGTTTTAATGCTACTTATAGAATTATTAAAACTAAATAATTACAAAAGGACTAATTTACATACCGATATAAAATAAATTAACTAACTAAATAAACCACAGGACACTTAGGCGTTTAAGTAGTTAACTTACTTACTTAACTGGAAATGTGTCCAAAAGACTGGCAGCATTGCCACGTTGAATGGCAATGCTAATTCGTTGGTTAAAGATAGAGTCAGCCCTCTGCTCTGGTCACGCGAAGTGTCAACCAGTCGGACATTTCCTTTAAAAGGAGACGCGCACTTGGCCCCATGACCAGTTATTTATGAGTCCATTCACGTTTGAGTTGTGCCATTTCGACACACAGGTCTGACTAAAATAGCACTTTTGAAAATCATTAAGGTTCGTCAGAAATCGGATGCCTAAAAGTCGGACCACCAGTCTTACCTAGGGGTATCATATTAACCAGTTAATGTGGTGTAGTTGTCAGATAGGTAGGTCTGTGTGAACGATGATAAAAAGAGGTGACTGCTGAGGTGAAGAGTAATAGAGAAGTATGGAACTCAGACATGCTGAAGACATGCTGCACCGGTCCCAAATAAATTGGGAAAAGGACAGAAGAATGATGATCCGGTTAAAAAGGCTAGATAGATGATGATGAAATTTTGGAAAGTTATTGTAGGTGAACTCGATTTTAATTTTTGTTCGTGCATATGTTACGGCCAAAAGCCGAAGTAAGGTTACACTTAGTTCTAGCCGGCTATACCTAGGTTCGGCCGGTAACAGTTTGTTATAATGCAACCAATTTGGATGTAGCGCGTCTGGTCACAGTTCTAACCTAACCTAACCTAATCCATTCGGCCGCTCTTAGGTATAGCAGGCTAGAACTAAGTATACCCATACTTAGCCGGCTAGAACTAGGTGTAACCTTACTTCGGCTTTTAGCCGTAACTCATATGTTATAACATAATTTTGGGATAATACGTAGCTGTCTATAATAATGAGTAATTACTTTTACTTCCCTAAAACAGACTTTCATCTAAACAATTCTATTCGGCAAAACTCCTAATTTCTTTTATGACAATTTAAAAGCTTTTAACCTTTAACTTCGGCAACCCTTTAAACAAAAAAAAGGTCGTGCAAAAAGCAAATTAGTGAAGTTTCGCCACGCCACTTAACGGCAGGCAAAACAGACTAAAACTTGTCGCGACGTCAAAAAAATCGCACCACATTGACGCAAGTGTGCTTTACCCGACGACCGGCGACCCCCTACTATGAACTTGTGAGAATTGAGTGAGGAAAAAGTGATTCGAAATTACTTCCTAGTTTTCTATTGAATTTTGTTTTCTGCTAGCAAAGGTATATATTTATCTTAAAAGGTCCCTATGTCCCTATTTATTTACTGTAAAAGTTGTGCAAGTTTCTGCAATGAACCTTTTTTTTTTTTGGTAAAATTTTAACATTTATCGTCATTGTTTCGATTACACTTGAAATGAAAAGGGCATCCATAGGAGAAGATATTTACGTAAGCACATTAGGTGGACCATGACAACTGGGAGGTTACCTACCTATAGGCTTTCTATCAGCATTATTGATTCAGTCATCTTTGAACATGCATGACTCACCTTTCTCTACCAATATTAAACCTGTCCATTTTCGAGCTGTGTTGGCATCAGCTTCCAGTCTAACTAGGTACAGCTGCATTATTTTACATGAAGCAACTACCAGTCTGACTTGTGGAGATCAGACAGGCAGTCGCTGGGTTGTGGAACCAGTTGGTAATACGAAGTAATACGATATCCCTTGGTAAGACTAGTTGTCAGACTTTCGGGCCACCGACTACTTGTAACGACTTTCAAAGGTCTACAAACAGCCGGGACCATTACTGTCTAACGTGCACGGAGGAAACTCGGCATGTAATGGGTGGTCACCCATCCACGGACCAACCTAGTCAAGCAGCGCGGCTTAACCTGAAGATCGACCCGAGCGGCTAAAATTATTAATATCTACGAGCACCTGTTAAGATTGCTACTAATAAATTAAAACCTCGCCATTCATTTTGAGACCAACTATTTTCTAGTTTCACGAAATCTCAACACGTGAGCGACTCACTCTCAATTCACTTTCCCACAACCATTCGAGTTCCATGTCTAGACGAGCGACTCTGCGACACGACGGGCGTCGCCACCGACCACCGGCGCGGTCACTTCAAGCGCACCGACTAATCGACCCTGCGACAAAAAAGTCGTACATACATATTTTTTCTTAAGTACATACGCCCTTTTTACATTTGATAGCAGTAATGCGTTTCAAGGGTACGCTTGGTGGTCCCACTATTGCCAATTTGTGAATGAGGTTTTTTTTAATAATGAAGGGCTATGAGAATTTTGAAGATTTATGTTAAAAATAAGAGTTGTGTTGGAGCCCGCCATGGATGGGATGATTTTCGACTTCAAATGAAGAGTTAACCTTATAATTAGTAGAATAAAGAATGGGGAATAAGTAATTACCAAATCTTACTAATATTTTAAATGCAAAAGTTTGTGACGATGGATGGATGTTTGTTACTGTTTCACGCAAAAACTACTGAAAGGATTTGCATGAAATTTAGCACACAGATAGTTTATAACTTAGATTAACATATAGAATACTTTTTATCCCGTTACTACGATTTCGTAGGACAGTATCGAACACCACATGGGCGAAGCCGCGGGCATAAGTTAGTAATTGCTAATTTCATTTCTACTTTCAGTAACCAAGGTCCAGTTTTACAGGGCCAAGAAAAATGATAATCGTTTTAAATTCATTTCGTACTTATGTCAACTAAAACTTTCATGGAATTGACAAATTCAGACTTTTCAGTAGTTAATGTCAGTAAATGTGACATAAACTATCGAAAATTAATGTACATACGCTTTTAACTTTTTCCAGCATTGTTGTCGCTGATATAATATCACGTTGTCTAAGCCCTCTGGTATTCTTTAAAATGTCTCCTATTGGAAAGAAGAAAATAGCAATTCAACTAAAATGCTTATAACAAAAACAAAAACTTTTTTAAACCATTGTTTCATCTCAAATCTTTGAACCTAGTACTCTAAAAAGGAACTAAAGAGTTTAGATACCTCATTCTCTTTTCAAAAAGTTTCGTACGCAATCAGCATCAAACTGTGAAAGAGATGCGCAAGAGTGTACAGCTCTTTGATAGTAAGTAGGCAGCTATAGTGTTCAGTAATTATAGCAGTTTCTGCAGTTTTATTTTAACGACTGTGAATACCTCATTAACCCCTATTGTTCAATGAGGGCTGTCAGAATTTTAAGATTAAACGCTGTGTAACACTTTTTGTTTTTCCATTGATGAGTTGGGGCTTAAGAGTAAAATCTATGAATCTGTGTAATGAGAATAAAGTTTATTTATTTACATTCAAGGTGTAAACGGACCTTAAACGAAGCCGTCAGCCAAGCATTCTGTACATCAAACTAAGTAACCCTACGCAAAAACTATTGCTGGGAAACAAATTTTTTTTTGGGGTGAAATACATACATTGATTTTTACTGTAAAACGTGATGTTTTACAGTAAAAATCAATGTAACGCACTCCAAACATTGTGCTGCATAGAATTGTAAACTGGTCACGGAGGTATTTAAAGTAAGGTTATAACCTTAAAATCTAGTACTTATTTTTTTTTTTACTTGTGAAAAAGTTGGAACTATGACCTCCAATATCTCCGTAACGTAACGTCGGTCGCCCTCAGGCTCGGTGGAGTGACGATCTTCGCAGGGTGGCTGGTAGTAACTGGATGAGAGTTGCTGAAAATCGAGTTGAATGGCGTGCGATTGAGGAGGCCTATGTCCAGCAGTGGACTGCTATAGGCTGATGATGACGATGATGATGATCTCCGTAACTGGAAGGTTCCCAGGTATAGTCCACAACAAAATAATATCGCAATGATGAGGAGAATAAGTGCCTTTCGGCTTATTTATACCCTTTAGGTTCACCAACTGCTTCTGTGTACAATATATCTTAAGTTTAGGTTTTTACATACAGTCGCCAATTACTGGTTAACCAGCATTCCCAAAAATAAGTTTTCAAAGTCAAAGACCAAAGCCTTGTAAGCTTTCTTTTCTAAAAGCTCGAAATTGCTCGAATGGTAAAATTTTCATGACGAATGTGCCTAGAAGAAACTATCGTAAATTAAACTGTCCACCAGAAAAACGCCTCTAATGTTATCTCAAAATAACCTACAATTTTAATTACTCCGCTAAGTCGATAATAACCATCGTGACATCAACATCCCGGTCATCTGGCAACCCTGCGCACGCGCACTTCTCCGCACTAGCATCAAATTATCCGTTCTCCTTTACAAACATTAAAAAAAAACACATAATTATGGATATAAAACCTCTATTCTCGTAAAAAGTCCAGATAAAAAGGCCGTGAAGACACTTCCTCCGTCTAATTCCCCATAAAATGTGCCCGTGCGCTCATTAACACTATTTTTAATGATTTTCTTCAATCTCATTGAACGCTACGTCCTCAATGGACCCCATTTACATTTTAAAAACTACGAAAATAACTATATTTTGTTTACTTTAATTTTTAGTGAAAGACGTAAAGTTGTGTGCTAAATTTTCTAATGTGAAGACAATTTTGATGGGCAATAAAGGTGATTATTGCTTAACTTGGTAGATGTGATGTGGTGTATATGATGTATGGCGTGTAGAATATTTGAGATAAGCTATTGACGTCTTTAACGTAGTTCTAATTAATTTATTGGCGCTTTTAAAGCGGAAGCAAAAAGCTGTGGAGAGGCATGATGGAAAATTAATATGTATGAGATTATCTTGTTGACTTAGAAAAACTTGTAAATAAGATGTTAACAAAAATACATAGCTTAACATAGTGGAAGCCTAATTGCAAGTTCATTTTTCTAAAATTATTCGTCAAACCTAAACAACAGGGTCTAGAAGTTTCCAGTATTTTGCTTCAGTTTTCCTATACGCAATCTTGCAGAACAGTTTTTTTGCAAGCAAATTACATTAAGACATCAAATAGTACAAGGACTCATCTAAAAAACAAATATTTAATCATTCATGATAAAAAAGAACTGCAATAAGAGCCAACAATATAAAGACTACTCCACAGATGCGATGTCTTGCTGCGCGCGGCAATATTTACAAGTCGCATCCGGCGCACAACTATTACTTAATAGTCGTTCCTCACTGATGTGTTACGGCGTGTCTCAAACTTTAGCTCCAGCCACCTATGGAAATAATCTACTTAAATTGTCACCACTTTTTTATATGGGGGTTTTGATGTTGAGAAAATTATCACAATCTGTTTTTAGGGAAAGACTTTTTGCGCAGGTAATAAAAAGATCGTTGAGAATTCACTCTTCAAGAAACTTTCTGCTGCTACAGCTGCTAAGTAGCAATGCTGTATACTTACTGTTTCCAGGGTATGTGGGTACATACTTTGTCTCAGAAATTACAGTAAACCGGCGATGTTACTGGTATTTCAGATGGTCATAGTTGTCGGTTATCAGTCGCCATCTGAGATTCAAGTTAGTTTATCTTAAGTAGGCTTTTAATTCTGGGCTACTTTATGGGTGGAAAAAAATAATTATGGCTTCTCCTGATTAGCAAGAATAGTAAATAATTTCAAGACAAAAACAAAGGTGAAATAGCAACTTACAGAAAAAAACTGAGGAATCATTTTTTGCGAGACGAGCTGGACGAGTGTACCGCGAGGGCTGGTTCGAGGAGGCACGAGAAAAGAGCTCATTGAAGGAATTGGGGGAGGCCTTTGCCCAGCAGTGGGACAGTACAGGCTAAAAGGAAGAAAAAAAAACAAATTTATCGTCTACATTTCGGTCTGCAGGCAGAAATTTCCTTAAGAAATAAGCAGTACTTACCTACATATGTACTCAAATATTATATGTTACTAGCTGTGCCCGCGAACTTCGTACCGCCTATTTTTTTTTTATTATGAAAAATAGATGTTGGCCGATTCTCAGACCTACTCAATATGGTCACAAAATTTCATCAAAATCGGTCAAGCCGTTTCGGAGGAGTATGGCAACGAAAACTGTGACACGAGAATTTTATATATTAGATTTTCCTGTGTTGTCTACTGTGTGTACATAAATAGTCAAATAAATAAGTAAACTTTGACAAAATGTATTTATTTTAGAAGGAAAAAAATGAGAATACGAACTGTCCAACCAAACTTTGAGTACCCCTGTCACTAAACGCCGCGGATTTTTTCCTAAAGCTCGGTAACGTGATACTAAAATTGAGTTAAAACAAACATGCCTGACGCACGACACGGCAGAAAGGGTTTATAATATTAACCGTATTGAATGTCGGGTTAAATTGTTTAAATGGAGCAAAAGAGCAAGTAATGTGAGGAGGGCTTGTGGTTGTGTAAAAATTAATGATTTTTATGGCACAGAAATAATATGACTTATCTTAGATTTCTATGGCTCTGACATCAACAACTATGTTCCTGAAATAAACAAAAAGTTGTAACAGTGTTTTTAGAATAATAAAAAAAAAATATGAGTAAACAGTACCTATGTATTGATTTTATTAATTACTAGATTGAAGGTTCGCTACTTTACTACTCACGTTTGCTTTTTTATAAATTGCCTGAAGCCAGAGCCCATTTGAATATAAAATTATAAAAATGGAATGGGCCCCGCCTGGTTCTGTAACTTTTGTTTAATTTAAAATGTGCTTGTTTTTGTTTTTCAGTTTTCTCAGTCGGGTTTTTTTATTTTTTCAACTACTTTTTTTATTTCCAGCTTTTTAGTTTAGTAACGTGAAAGATTTCGCAAACGATTTTATAAAAAGCCTGTGACCTTAGTTCGTGTCTTAGAGAAATAGAGACTCAATCAATTTTCATGACTATGTTTTACAAAGAACTTATGATTCCACCAAACCATATACCCTCTTATTGTCTGTAAACTGCTGTAAAATGTTTCACAAACAAATCGCAGCACATTAAAGTGTTGTATTGCGCTGAGGGGGGACTGGATGGCTCCACCCCTGCACTACTCTGCGGGTAGGCAAGGAGACAGCGAGAAGATGGATTGGTTCATCCGCTTTTAAAGTGAAACCGTTTTACTGAGAAGTTTTACATGAATTTGAACTGGATAATGATTGGTATTACTGGTTTTTTTATTGTGTTGAAAATGTATTATGAAATGAAGCCTACGTATTATATATTCATTAACCCTGCTGTGGTCGCGCCCCTAAAAGTTTCATGAGTGGTCGCGTGGACTACATACGTAATCCATATACAAATTGGAAAAAACAAAAGATGTATTTATAAACTATTTATTAATTAAAGGAAAATATAATCAGTACAGTTTTCTTAATTAAATATAATTATCAAAACTTAATCACAACCTCTGTGTTACAAATAATCAACAATACCAAAAATCTTCTCTAACATGGCACAAAAATCACATGGATTGTTCTTATTGAGATCACAATTTATAAAAATAGTAAAAACTTGTATCTAAATATTATTATCTGCACAGGACAGGCACATAATCTTCAAATGATCCCCACATACAAACTTACTGCACTTGGTGCACATCTTTCTAGTGCTTCTATTGGGCGCTCTTCCACAGTCATGACAACGGCGCACAACATTGCTCGATGTTCCTTCCGAGGTAGTGGGTTGAGTTTCTGTACACGTAATACCAAGAAAATCTTTTATTTTGATTGTGAGAGTTCTTGGCAACGTTTTTTTTTCAAGTCTCTTCTGCGCCAGTGGTTTCATCCATGCCAGAGACAAGTCAATTAGGAACTCACGTCGGCTGAGAGGTTCATAATTTCTGTTTGCTGTCTAAATGCACAATGCATTGAGTGCACTCAAATTCAGCAAGCGGTAGAAAATTGTAGGAGGCTCGGATTCCGATTGATGGTCTACCTCTTCTAAATTATCAACTTCTTCGTCGGAGCTTGATTCAGCTTCATAAACACCATTTCCGACATCAACTTCAGCCAGCCACGACTCAATTAGTGCATCACGTGCATTTTCCATTTTTTTTTATAAAAACAAACATCATATTATTACAATAATCTAACAAAACAAAACAAAATAAAGGATTATTTATCTAAAATAACCGAAAACATAATAATTAAATGTAAAAAAAATACTTACGTAATTGGTCGCGCGGATTACAATAAATTGTAGTCCACGCACTTTACTGAGCTCCTGTGACAAAACAGTGCGAGTCCTACGCTTGCGCTGCACTGAGTGCGTCGCTCAATCATTCATTTGAAAGTACCTGGAGGCACCACAAGTTAACGCAAATCGATTGCTGGAAATTATCGATTTTGTATAGGTGGATTACATATGTAGTCCACGCGACCACTCCAGGGTCTCAAAAATAAAGAACTAAAAATTATAATGGGCGGCGTTTGGGAAGCTTTGTCGAATCTCTCGTCGCGTATTCCACAGACAAAGTCTTTAATCAGTGCATCCTATCTGTTATGACTGACGTGGCCGAAACATGAACGCGTGATAAGCTTGGAGTCTCTCTTAGGGATCAAATCCGGAACGAGGTGATCCGACAGTTATATGAGAGTTGCCTTTTAATGTCTTTTGAGGCCAAAAAGGTCTCCCAAAGTTTTCGAGGTCGAAATGCTTTTTCTGCATACCAAAAACACTAGATATTTCTGTTCCATAGTATTTGCAAATTTATCACTCCACTTGCTCTTTTTGTGCTTTTTTTTATATTGTGCGTCATGTAGCGCATGTATTTTTTCTTTCTCTTTTTCTTTTTACCCCAGCTCTTAGCCTACCCGATTGGTGATGGATCACAGTGCGCACACAGATTTGCCTGCTGATCGTTCCCGCAAACAATCACTTGACTCCATTTTAGCTTTTAAGAGGGGCGCGTTATTCGAACCGTCAAATTTTGCTGTATTTACCGGTGTCGGTTACATTGTACGGTTTTCGTGGGTCGGATTATCGGTAATAGTATTTGGTTTATGACTTAGTCATATCATTGTGTTTTTATTTTATAGTTTTGGATGAGTAAGGAGGTTCTTCTCTATCGACATGAGGTTTACTACTTAGGTACCTACTAGCTTCTGCTCGCGACTGCGTCTACATTTATCATATACTATGTCACTCGGCGTTAGCATAGGTTCTATCAGTGAAAGTTTTTTTTGTGAACAGATCAGTGCTTCCAGCCTTCCAGAGAGTTCCTCCCTCAAAATTCCAACCTCTTTCAAACATTTTAAGAAACACTGTGACCTCTTAATATTGTTAGTTTGTCATTAGATTATGAAGCCCGTTAATGCCAGAATAATTGTCATTTTTCACATTTTACATCCACATCAATTGAAATTAGATATATTCGCAGTCTTTTTCTTTTTAATGAGACAAGCCCGCCACACTATTCCCAAACCACTGCAACTCCTGAAAGCCAGAATCAACAGTGGTGACCACCAGAAAAGCGCGGAGACAATGGAGTGACGAAATCCCAGAGAAACAATTTAAATGTCTTGGATCCCGCCACGAAATTAATCAGAATAGAAAGCGGCGGAGTAACAATTTCATAAGTTCCACTTGCCTCCATAATTATCAGCAGGAGACAGAACAAATCAAGGCCAATAGGCACAAAGGGACGTTTACAACTGGGATGAACCAAATTATATAGCACCACGGATAAATACGGGGTGTAAACAGACCCTTCACCAAGCCGTCAACCAAGCATTCTGTACATCAAACTAAGTAACTTTACGCAAAAAAATTTGCTGGAAAACGAAATTTTTTTTTGGGGTCAAAAATCACATCTTACGGTAAAACTCAATATAATGCGCTCAAAACTTATTGCTGATGGATGCTTTGAATAGTAAACGGACCATGGAGGTAATTGGAGGAAAGTTAGAACCTTAAAAATTAGTATTTAAAAAAAAACTTGTGAAAAAATTGGAACTTTGACCCCCAATATCTCCGTAACTAGGAGGTTCCCAGGTTTGGTCCAGAACAAAAAAATTATCACAATGACGAGGAGAACAAGTGCCTTTCGGCTTCGTGAAGGGTCTTTTTACACCCTTTATTATCATTAATATTAGTGGGTCCTAAATTGTGATATTCGCAGCCTATGATCAAATAAAAACTTTTCACATATTCCAGCAAAGGAAAGTTTAGAACCCTGACTATAAAACCGTATTTAAATACCATAAGTATTCATTGAACGTCTCGCTACTACATAGTAATTAATATCTCAAGTATCTCAAACAAATTGACACTCATCTTAAGACCATGATGAGTATCATAACAGCCACACAATCACTACACTTGTACGCACAGAAGCTTACCATTGTCAATTAACGTGTCCTGGCCCTTAAGACCGTGGTTTAGAAAAACTGTTCCTTATTTGTAAAGAATTAAGGTTGATAATGCAGTGGGGATTTGCGGCTGGAGTTCTTAGTCCTTAAAATCGTAGTAGAAGAGAAAATGGTCTCTCTGTATGGAGGTGTAAGGTTGGGAATAGAGTGAGGGGTTTGGGTAGATTTTCAAGGGCCAGGACACACATTACCGCATTGAGGTGGTCAGGCTCCCACGATGGTGTTTGACAGTTTGTAGAGCTTAAAAACTGATAGAGTATAAAATTAAGAGATATTTTTAATATAAAGTTAGTTTAAAAAATATTTTTTAATAAACTTATGCTGTCACTTACGCGATATCTTCCGTGATTGTTCATATTTTTTTTTTTAAATATTTTTTGTTCTAAACATTTTCCGGACTACATCACTAATGCTAATTAAATGTGAAATAAATTCGTTGCAGGTACTTATTATCAAGCTAAAGCGAGGTGTAGGTACTTATTATCAAGCTAAAGAGGTGGACCAAGGTTGTCACTCACTGGACGCCTGACGGTGGAAATCGCCGTTGACTTTCTTATTTATTAGTTTGCGGGGGAAGCATGACCAGATATCGCTCAAGATAGAGAGTTTTGGAAGGAGAAAGGGGAGGACTTTGCCCAGCAGTGGGACACATAAAAGGCTAACAAAAAACAAGTTAACTATTTACTACCATGAATTTTGGAGCCCATTATCAGTACCTAAAAGTACATAATGTAGTGGTACATTCTTAGATAAGCACTATGAAATAATAATGAAACACTTTAAGTAAGAACCTAAAAAAAGTAGCCAGAAAAAATAATAACCCGCTCTATAGTTACACAAGTCTACACAACAATTTGACAGCAGTTAATGCGCTCAAAGGACCTGCCTGATGACCCCACCATGCTTATTGTCGTAATTATAATTATCTTACAGTGTATCACTTGAGTACCTACTCCTTAATGAACAGAGGCTGTTCAGTTCAGTGGGCCAGCACTCTGGGAAATACTTTCGTCAAGATGGAGTCATTTGAATGTTGTTTATATTGTGAATATGAGAAAACTTATGAAATATACCTTCCCCTACAAAGATATGAAATTGTTACTTCCGTTTATTAGAAATCGGAATCACATTTAGATATCTATACAATATATACAAATAAATAAAATTGAAGTGTCTGTTTGTAATTTAAAATAATAACTTTTTAATAAATTCATATGAAAGTATATACGGTACTTATAGCAAAAAAACATTTTTCTAAACTTTTTGTCTGTCTGTTTGTTCCGGCTAATCTACGAAACAGCTGGACCGATTTTGACGACACTTTTACTGGTAGATAACTGATGTTAGAAGGAATAAGTTAGTAGGCTACTTTTAATATAGGAAAGGGATTAAATGTTCCTTGCAAAAAAAAAAAAAAACCCGTGAAATTGTTGACAAATTCCTATTCAAATGGTGAAGTATTATTTTTGTAATAATTTCAAGCGGACGAAGATCTCGGCAACAGCTAGTACGTAATATAAAAAATGGAAAATGGAGTCGATGTTTCCAATTTGACTATCTCTGAGAAGAAATGGCTAATCAAAGTTCCGGTCTCTTTTAAAATCCAGAAATAAAATACAAATAATCTCAATATGTATAATAGCCACCCATCCACGTTTCAACCTTGGCAAGTGTAGCCTTCGCTCAGCTCGAGCAGCGCTTATAACTAAGCTAAGAGCCAATTACCCACTATCCTAACATTATCAGAACATACCTAATGCGAACCTTCCGAACCTTAGGACCAAAAATAAACCAATCCTTCACTAAATTTAAACCAAGCTGAGCAGTATGAAGCAGTAGACTAAACACTAGAGAGATAGTCTAGACATATAGATCATACACTACACCATGTTGTACAGACATGAGCATTAATATGTATACACTTTTGACTGCCTCGGACGCAACTGCGACTGCTAAGCATGAGATCCTGGGTTCAATTCCCGGGTCGTCAGATTGTTATTCCGTTTTCTGTCAGGAATTTCTCAGCAGCAGCCGCGGTTTCTGGATTTGTGCCCAGTTGATGACAATAGGCTCGCTCCATGGGACATACACACACTATTACATGGGACTTAAAAACATAACTGGCGAAATGTGAGTGTACTGTTAGGTACACCTCTGCGTAGCTCTTCGTGGATAACAGGCGTGATGTTATGTTGGCAACTTTTCTGGAGGTCAGATAGGCAGTCGTTCCATGTAAAATACTAAAGACCGACCGCTTTAATGAGGCCTCGCGAAGGTATCAATTTAAATGGAATCTTCTGAAAGTTGTTCACGTATTGGTTGAATTATTATCGTAATACCTACGTGGATTATGATTATTTTAAAGCAAATAATCTGTGGGATATTGGGACTATTATATTAGGACTTTGTGGACGCTTAATGTGCCTTTGATGGGGCAAGGCGGAGGACTCATTAAAGAGGTTGGTCTATAGTATTCAGCTGCATCCGGTTAGACTGGAAGCCAGTCCCAACATAATGTGCAAAAAGCTAGGCAGATACTAGTGATGGTATTAGTGGTTATAACTGTACTATGTAGTACTGTACTCTCATGATTTAGTGCGTTGCGCAATCCACTCCACTTGGAGTCCCAGTAGGCAAAACACTTGACTTGTATTAATAAAACCGTTTTACTATGGCGAATCGTCAATGTACGAATTTGTTTCGTTTTATTGAATGGGAATCAGCATGGTTTTATGGTCCTTTTAACCTTTTTTTATGAGGGTCATCTACGGTTTATCATGGGTCAAACTGAAAACCTAATATTAAAATGATACTTACCTCTCTTATCAATATATGGTTGTAATTTAATAATGGTTGTAGGAGTTTATTGTTTATATATTTGGTATAAGAGTAGAGGTAGACCAAAGAAACGATGGATGTACTGTGTAAAGGATGATATGGCTAGAATGGAGGTGTCTGATGTGATGATGAGTTATAAAGAAGTATGGAAGACGAAGACATGCTGCGCCGATCACAAATAAATTGATAAAAGGCTAAAATGATGATGAATGAAGAATTTTATAATGGTCGATGGATTTTTTAAAATCTTTTGCTAGCCTCTGTAGCTGTAAGCTTATGTAAAATACCGAATCTAAAAAGTAAACGGAAAAATTACCGTTTTTTGTTACATAGAATAGTTATATTAATAGTAACGTAGGCTACTGTGCCTAATTGGAGGATGGCCCTAATGACAGAAATGACTTCCCTTCTATGTAGAGTGTCAATAGGTGTCATGCAGTTCAGCATACATCAGTTATTATAACTCGTACTTTTGTAAGAATCCCTTCCCGTTATTATTTTACTAACACCAGCAAAATTCTTATACACAAAAAAAAAGAAAAGCAAAAAAAAAGAAAATTGTGTTTATTGGCATTAAAAAAAAACAGAAACACTATAAAATTAAACAAAATAAATAAGTAAAATTATTAATGCCAAAAGGGCCTCAGCTAATCAGCATAATGCCAGATGGCAACAGACCTGACGCTGATTTCCAGCTGCAAAAATCCGAAGTTCAATATTCCATTTTATTGTAGGTATTTCTACGTACATATCTACTTGCGTTATTTTTATAAGCATTCAGACAAGAATATAATCAGACTACAGAGCACTTTTCAGCATTCAGTTTTATGACCACTTCAAGATATAGAGGTCAATCGAACAGGAAAACAGACATATTGCTTTATATTTGTTTGTTACAAGTTTATTTGCTTTAAAGAGCTTTTAAAAATCATTAATAAATTCAGACTGTCTCGTTGGTCGGAACTGCTGAGCATGAGGTCCTGGGTTCGATTCCCGAAAAGTTACTGGGTTTTTCCATCATGAATTTCTTAGTAGCAGTCACGGAGTTTGGTTTGTGTCCGGTTGATGGCAATAGGCTCGCCCCCTATTTCATGGGACTTTAACATAACTGGATAAATGTGGGTGTACTATTTAGGTACACCTCTGCCTAACCCTTCGGGGATTACAGGCTGTATGTCATGTTATGTAAAAAAATTGAAACCGCTATGGTTTTTTAATCAGTTTTATGCTCATCAGTATTCTGTCGAGTTTATTTTAAACCTCACCCATGGATGTAACCGCACATAATTTAACAGCGAGCTTTTAAAACAAATTAACATAGATTTGCATCACTGAGTTTTAAATGTTATTTGGATATAGAAGTCAAAATCAATAGTCATTTATTTAAATGAAACTGAGAATCAGCTCTTTTCAAACGCCAACACCACGCAATCAATAAGAGTCCCCTAAAACACCCGCGCCTACTTTCATAAAAATGGAATTGTAAATATCATCTGCCTAGCCTTTTCCCAACTATATTGGGGCCGGCTTCCAGTCTAACTGGACGCAGCTGAATACCAGTATTTTACATGGAGCAACTGCCTATCTGACCACCACAACCCAGTTAGTACTGAATAATACGATACCCCTTGGTGAGACTGGTTGTCAGACTTTATGGGCCACAGGCTACCTAACGACTGTCAAAGATCTACAAATGACACCCGGGACCAACGGCTTAACGTGTTTTCCAAGGCACGGAGGCAACTCGATATGTAATGGGTGGTCACCCATCCACACACCAACCTAGGCAAGCACGGCTTAAGCTAAAGATCGACCCGAGCGGCTGTTATTATTAAGCCACGAGCTCCTCCCACAAATTGTCAAACCATGACCAAAAATATTTGCCCTCTAAAAACACAACCCAACCCATTCCCACACACTATCTCTTCAAAAATCTTAAACTCAATTCTTTCCTGTCACACAATTCTTCCTGAAGAACTTAAAAAAACGTTAAGAACACCAAAGTTGGTATAACTCATGTTCTTGAGAAGTAAACAGTTAAACAGACAGTGGATATAGGGGGACATAAACCAATAGATATGAACCAATGGGTTACGTGTGCCACTTAAGAAGTCGCGATGCTTAGCCAAGTGCAGAAGGGATGGGAGTCGGTGTATTTGTCGATCTATCGATAATAATATACTGATGTTGTATAGGTAATACACAATTTCAATGCTATCCATTTCAAGAATTCTACTAAACGAATATTCTTTGAATTATTAACGTTGACAATCAGACGATTTTTTCTAGCATAAATCATTTGGAGTGTGATATAAAGGTGTGTTTCGCAATTGATGTGCAGAGAGGTTTCAAATGTCATAAACATAATCATTTATTTGCAGAAAACATGTTATATAAACAATGGTGTTAAATAAAATTAGAATGGATCAAACATGTTTAGCTAAGATAAAAGATAGCATGCAACATTTCCGGGTTTGGCAAAATGTTACAACAATGTATCAAAATTTTTATCCATAAACTTTACACTACTATTGTCGCTACTATACTGCCTTATGCAGTAGGTAATTTAAATAGGGTTTAACAAAGATTATGCTTATTAAAAAAAGATTATAAAGATAAAGATTGAGTTTTTAAATCATCTATCACTGCAACCGAATCGTCCATCTTCTTAAATAACTTTACAATCTATATCCGGAAAAAAGGATAAGATTTTTTAATCCTTGTTTAATCAATAAGTAACTCAGGCACTGCAACGCTTCATAAGAGTTGTAATTCACATCCTCAGCTCTGCCACCGAAAATAGAACACAAAACTGACATCTGAAACAAACGTATCGATATCGATAACTGTTCTTCCAGACTCCATCTCTACCCTTCAAATAAGTAGCAACTACTAGAGCAAGGAGTTGCTAGAGTAGCACTTCACTTCACCTGAACTTTGGTTATCTGGGTGACATTGCACAGGAGGCTCGGTGGCGAAATAGATACTCCAGCCCATCGATAACGAAACCACTTGATTTTTTTGTTGTTGTCCCTTCACTTTGAAAAATTAATTGTTCTAAATAAGTGAAAGAGTGAAAAGAAAAAGTGTATACTATAGAGTGCGTACTCTGTTTTGTTTTTTTCTTTCTTAATTTTTCCGAACACTCAAGAGTATGGATGGAGTAATGATGAAATGATGATATGATGATTTTTCTTTAATTTAAACAGACCATTAAACTTATGCTTATTTTTCACGGGTAAACATCAACTTTATGTAATGACGACATACTTACTGTAAAAATATTTTATTAGTGGTTCATTAATGTCTTAGAAAAACTTCATGCTCAGCAGTCGATTTTTAGGGTTCCGTACCCGAAGGGTAACCAACGGGACCCTATTACTAAGCCTCCGCTGTCTGTCCGTCTGTCCGCCTGTCTGTCAGCGGGCTGTATCTCATGATCCGTAATAGGTAGCAGTAGCGAAGGGTCAATTTTTTTAAGAGGTAAGCCGGGGTACATTTCTTTAATGTGATTATATTATTTGTATATAGAATACTGACTGTGCCATTTTTCAAAGGGAAGCCAGTAGGAATCGAGTTGTATGGAACCTTCGCCACTGATAGGTAGTTCGTTGAAATTTTACAGAATGTGTATTTCTTTTGCCACTATAACAACAAATAATAAAAATACTAAGATGGTACGCCATTACGATGGTACGGAATCTTTGATGCGCGAGTTCAACTCGCACTTGATTGGTTTTATTCACATACGAATTGCATCGAAGAGCATCAATTCAATCCAACATCAGGCCAGATAATACCTATATCAGAAATGACTCACAACCCCAAGGCGCCTATCATATTTACCTCTTATTTATCGACACATCACAACAAAACTCCAAAACGATTGCCCTTCGATTACCTTTATTTATTCGTAAATAACTTAAGAAACATTCAAAGTTTCGGTTGCTGCCAAATAGCTGGCAGCCATAATTGATCAGTGATGTTCTGTTTTATACGGCAGCCATTGATTTACGATAACGACAATGTAAGTGCGTCCGAAAAACTCATGAGTACGCGTTCAGACCACTCCAGTTGCCAAAAGAATCAGCAATGTACAGACGGAGAGAAAAGTGTTGGCTGAAAAATGAAGCAGTTCTGTTTAAAACAGCACGATACTAAAGGCTGATTATTATTATTGTATAGTATGAACGCTATTCAAGTATACAGTTGCAATTCTAACTTGTTTTTTTTTGGCACACTATTCCCAAACCACTGCAACTCTTGAAAGCCAGAATCAACAGTGGCGACCATCATAAAAGCGCCGAGAACATGAAGCTCGACAAAGTCCCATAGAAAAATTTTTAACCGTCTCGGATCCCGCAACGAAATGAATCAGAAAAGAATAGCAGAGGAGTAGCAAAAACATAATTACAATTCTACTGCAACTTGGCAAAATCAAAACCTAAAGATATTTCTTAGATTTTCAGTCATGCTGAAAATGATAAGCAACTAGCATTGTTAACCGCAAGGTTAATTGCTCTTACTATATGAGATACTGAGAAATTATATCTTAGTTTCTCAACTCAATCGATTGCTAAAGCCGATTATGGAAAGACAGCTCGAAACAAAAATGTACATAAATGAAACTTATTTTTTAAAATAAAACAAGTTTTAAATACTGATACTGATACTGCTAGCCTGCGTCATCCCACTGTTTTAAATAAAATGACAAGTAGAAAATTAGGTTTATCTACCATTTTTGAACGCGTAAATACAAAGTTTCGTGTCCATGTTATTAACCGTTAAAGAGCTGTCGAGAGGAAGCGATCCTGGCTGTAGGATCAAGTCATATCTGTCATAAATATATATTGTCACCAGAACTAAAGGTGTATGCAAAATTTCAGCCGAATCGGTAGGGGAGACCTGGCTTGAAATTCAGTTGCAAAATTTGACCAATACATACAACTAAGTAACTAACAAGACAAGTCAAATTAAAACTCAGGCAGAATGTACCCGACTCACTATATTTTATAACAACTTTATTCTACAAAACCTACATTCTATGCGAATAAATAAATTGATTTGATTTGAAAACACATAAAAAAGAAACAAAACACATAATCATATCACTTCTCTCCCCAACTGTACGTTAAAGAAGTGCCGTTGAATTGGGCAAGCGAAACTCAAGAGGTCTATTACATCCACATTTAGACCACACTCGACCATTCGGGTTAATGGCAGCACAGAACTATACCTAGAGCATCAATCCTAGAATCAGTTGGTTGGCATTGGCTGTAAATCGGACTGAGAAAATAGGAATTGTAATCTAAAATGCAGGTAGGAATATGGTTTGAAGAGGGTCTCTCATTGTACGGGGAATCTATACAAAGCGAGGCCGTGTTATACTGGCAATGTATAGCTTGTTGTGTCGCCGTGTGTATAAGTATGAATCAATTTGAACGTTGTGTCTGTGATGGCTTTTTGTATTAAAGGCTCGTTTACACGCAGAGAGTTCGTTACGAAGATATCGTAAGAGGCTGACGGTGCAAATTAGCCTGAATTGTAAACACATGGAAGCAAAATAATCCCCTCGAGGAGCTCGTGGCTAAATAATAACAGTGACTCGGATCGATCTTCAGGTTAAGCAGCGCTTGCCTAGGTTGGTCCGTGGATGGGTTTCCTCCGTGCCACGGAAAGCACGATGGGCCGTTGGTCCCGGTTGTCATTTGTAGATCTTTGACAATCGTTACAAGTCAGTGGCCCCAAAGTCTGACAACCAGTCTTACCAAGGGGTGTCGTATTACCCAGTACTAACTGGGTTGTGGAGGTCAGATAGGCAGTCGCTCCATGTAAAATACTGGAATCCAGCTGCATCCGGTTAGACTGGAAGCCAAACCCAACACAATTGATAACCACCTGACGAGAATCGCCCATGCACATTGTAACACGGAAGAAACTCTCTGCATCTACAAGAGAAAAACAGAGAAAGCAAATACGAAAGATCATCATCACATAATTGACGACATTACAAAAATGACTCCAATTATATCATTGACAAAGCAAATTAACAAGCAACTTTAATTGCATATTCAAATCACAACGGTCATTCTTTGAGTTGTTCGAAATGTCTGAAATACGGCTAATTGAAAAAGGGTATCCATTAATTACCCCTGGCCATATGATACCAGTCATCATCTGCCTAGCCTTTTCCCAACTATGTTGGGTTCTGCTTCCAGTCTAACCGGACGCAGTTGAATACCAGAATTTTACATGGAGCGAATGCGTATCTGACCTCCACAACCCAGTTAGTACTGGGTAGTACGATACCCCTTGGTAAGACTGGTTGTCAGACTTTCGGGCCACTGACTACCTGTAACGACTGTCAAAGATCTCCAAATGACAGCCGGGACCAGGCGGCGTAACGTGGTTCCGAGGCACGGAAAAAACTCTGTATTTAATGAGTGGTCGCCCATCCACGGACCAATCTAGGCAAGCACGATCTAACCTAAAGTTCGACCAACCCGAGCGGCTATTATTTTTAGCCACGAGCCCTGACTGAATTTCAATTACGTTACTTTAATCAACGCCCAAACGTATTCTACGGAAGACCTAACTTTCAAAACACATTTTCTCAATCCAAAAGAAAACTCGCCAACAAAAAATCGAAACGACCTCATTTCGAAAACTTGACGAACACTCTCACAAAAGTAGAAAGCGCTCAATACATCGACGATTGGCGCGGACGTGACGGAGCGCGCACAATTTAGGTTCAAACGGAAAGAAGACTAATCAAAAGGGATTCAATAGGCGGAAACCGCCGCAGAATTACCAGGAGACAAGAAGTGCGGGGGTGGACGGGGGTGGAGGGGGTGGGAGGAGCCGATCGACGGAAAAAAAGTGGAAATAATTCGTTAATCCCGTAATTGGAGCGCGCTACCGAACCGGAAAACAAATTTCCTATTATTGCCGGACAGGGTTGGCGAGGAGGTGATTCTTTGTGGGATATTGTTGAATGATTTTATTGTTGGGAAACTGGGATAAAACGTTTAAATGCCTCAACACCATTCTTAGAACGTTGGCTGATAGTTGGGACTCTCTGATCTTGGGGCGGTGGATACGACTGCACACAGTCAAGTAGACGTTCCCCAGGATCGGCGTGCCTCTCGCAGCTTAGAATAAATTTAACTAACACTAGTTTATAAGTTTTCATTGTTACTAACAAAAATTAAATGATTATTATTATATTAAACTGGTTGAGTTAATGGAATACTCTGTGTGTTAGTCCAGTTCTGTATCATATTTTTACTGCTTTTGTGCTAATTTCTATAACCCGGTAAAGGCCGCAGGAATCCCACTGATGCGAGAAGCATAGAACCGATCAACGTGGCGACGCTAGGGGGAGACGTATGACCAGAAGTGGACAATTTCGGCTTGATAATTATGTTGATGATAGTATGATAATGATAGTTATAAAAACATAAAAATAACATACCATATTCCTGATGTTACTAGCTATAATTTTTTATAAAATTTTCTTGGAAACATTTTCAGTTACGTTTGGGTACTTCCTGAGAAGTCAGGATGTTATCTTTATTTAATTTAAAACTTATATAACTTCCCTATAGAAAAAAATAAGAGCAGGAACTGTTACTAACTGATATTTAATACACCACTAAGAAGCACCCATCCAAAAACAAAAAAAAAACTTCCCTATACACAACTGAAATAATCAACCAAAAAAAAATACATTGAAAAACACCCCTCGGTACAGCCCTAACTAAACTCGCAAAGTCGAACAGAAAGTGTAGGTAGATAATTATTATTAGAGCGCGACTCATTAGGGGGCGATTGTCGTCCCCTTCGCCCCCGACCCGTTCACCCCCGTTCGCCCCCGGTCCGGTGCCGTCACACCTGACCGGTCCGTTTATCATTGGCTATTGGCGAGGCACTTTTTATTTACAGGGTGTTTTGTGAAGATGTTGCGGAAAATGCGGAGATTCCTTGATTCTCCTTTTTCAAAAATAGATCGTAGAAAGATTTTTTGTCGCTATGAAAGTCTCATTTGTTTACATAGTAGGGTAGGGTATAATCACATCTCAGGTATAATTATGTGCCCACCTAGGTGATGAACAAAGACTTTTCTTACTGGCGCAAGTTTAGAGCACCTACACATTTAGCAGTAGATTGGACTGAGAAAGCTGTATTTGATTACTTATTTGATAGTTTGGATGTAGGGGGGTAATCTTCAGAACTTCTGACACGATTCCGAAAATTCTTTCACTAATGGAAAGCTACGTTATCTCCGAGTGTTACAGACTATAACATTTAAAACGGTCCTGTGGAATAATTTCCGATATTATATTATATTATATTACATGAAGCATGCAGAAATTAATTACTGGCTTCAGCGACTTCTTCCACAGCTCGGACCATAAACTAATAGAATTTTCTAGACTTCAAATAAAATCAGCCACACCCTGTGCACTACTTGAGCTCTAAACGCCATTGGCGGGGCGAGCTCAGCTTTTTATTTGTTGCTCTACGGGGCACTTGCTCGACGTGAGCGACCGTTCACTCGGGAAACTATCGGAAAATCAGGGGAGCTGGAGCTGGGTAGACTTTATATTGTTAAGACTTTATATTGAACTCCTAACTTCTGCCCGCGGCGTCGTTCGCGTTTTGATCGGAAATTATTCCACAGGAACGTTTTAACACGTTAACTGCCATGTCAGGCACCGATGCCTGACAGAATCACTATCTGTTCAGGCCATGTCAGTCACCGGTGACTGACACCGAAGCATCAAATTCCGTTGTCAAAATGACCGCAGTGTGCAGCCTGGCACATTTACAGTGTTCTTTTCTATTAGAAATGACTGGCATGGCCCCAAGCTAAACATATTCAACATGGCCTCTTACTTTTATATCTAGTACTAGCTGTTCCCCGCGACCTTCGTCCGCGTAAAATCCCGTCCCGTTTTTGCAACATTTTTCATTGCTGCTCCGCTCCTTTTAGTCATAGCGTGATGTTGTATAACCTATAGCCTTCCTCGATAAATGGACTACCCAACACTGAAAGAATCATTCAAATCGGACCAGTAGTTCCAGAGATTAGCGCGTTCAAACAAACAAACAAACAAACAAACAAACAAACCCTGCAGCTTTATAATATTATTAGTATAGATTTTTTATGAAAATGAAAAAAAACTGGCACAGCTTTTTTTTACGTACGTTACGTTTTTTTATCAAAATAAAGAAAAAGGAACGCTTTTTATACTACGCAAGAAATAAAATTTGGATGATATTGAAAATATACCTTGGCAGTTAACATGTTAAATATAGCCTGTAACACTCGGAGACAACGTAGCTTCAGATTAGTGAAAGAATTTTCGGAATCGTATCAGAAGATCTGAAGATTACCCCCTACATCCAAACTAACAAGCTTTGCGTCTTTTTAATAGTATTAAAGATGCCTCTAGGTGGTTAGGTATTTTGCTAAGATTGTAAAGGGTAGGTGGTTTATTTTTAAGTTACCTAGCAAGTAAGACGAGGTGAAGATAAACTTAAATTCTATCAACGATTGTTTTTTATTTGTTGCTTGGGTCACTTGCTCGACGTGAGCGACCGTTCACTCGGGAAACTATCGGAATGAAAATGTACCTAAATAGTCAAGAACTTTCAATATTTGGCTCATGAATATGGATTTAAAAATTCAATAGAATAAATAAGATCTCAAAGTTTTTTAGAAAATAGTAACATAATGAGAAAACTTATTACTTTATTCTTTATTTTCTAAACACATAATCTAAATAAGTTTTTCTTAAAACCTAACCGTCTCTCGATTCCCACCATAAAAATAACACCTATGTACCTCCCGATCCATTCTCTCTTATAAACACCGCACTTTTAACGACTCCCAGTTAAAATAACCACAGAAAATCAACATTAGAACCATTCATAAACTTACTATATCGCAGTTACAATACAAATAACCAAATAACGGGAAAGTTAATCTTATGTCAGTTTACACGTCAAAATGGCCGCTGGTTACTCGTGCGATGGTCAAAATATTTGTTTTCTTATGAAGGGATCATCTCGTGTAGTGCATTAGTGCTGTTATCATTCATTCGTTCGAATGATTGAATGATTGATTGATTGACATGATTGTTTCTTTAGATAGTTCAATGTTCTATTATGAAAATAGTGGAGTTTGATTGGCTGGTGGGTGGTAAATGCGGAAGTTTCCTTAAAGGGTTGTTGTGGTAAAAATTCTAGTGAACGAATGATTGATTGAACGATATTTGGGTTAACAAATGTAAAGATGTAAGGTTGGTGGAAATAGATTTCGATTGTTTGCAACTTCAATGAGCTAATTTAGCCCTAATTTTTTTTCTTTCCATTGTTGTTTTTAACGCTTTTCCTATTCTTAGTTTTTTTTCTAACTTTTTGCCTATTCGTTTCAACTAACTTTGTGATACAAGTAGTCAATAGGCTGAAAGTCTGATAACCAGTCTTACCAAGGTGTGCCGTATTACTCAGTATTAACTGTGTTGTGGAGGTCAGATAGGCAGTCGCTCCGTGTAAAATACTGGTATTCAGTTGCATCTGGTAAGAATGGAAAGTTGGAAACCGACCCCAATAAAGTTAGGATAAGAGGCTAGGCAGATGATGTTTCTATCGTAAAAAATAACAAGTACCTATTGATTTATTGATAAATAGGTATTACAATCCCAAGCCTAATTGTAGTGGTTTAAACTCATTCCTTGCACTACAATAATGCAAGGAATGAGTTTAAAGCCGACGGCAAGCAATTAAAGGTTTTCAGTTTTTAAACTTAATTCAAAGTTACTTAGTTGAAAGCTCAGTGGTCTTAGTGGTTACTTCCTCTTTTGAAGAGTGAGGGTACCCCGGGTCGACGAGTTATGTCTGATAGACATTGAATATAAAATACAGGTAGGTAGTATTTTTTTATTATTTCGGACGAGCCTGCTACACTATTCCCAAACCACTGCAACTCCTGAAAGCCAGAATAAACGGTGAGTCCCAAAAAAACAATTTAACTGTCTTGGATCTCGCAACGAAATTAATCAGAAAAGAATAGCGGAAGAGTAGGAAAAACATCATTTCCACTTACCTCTATATCAGCAGGAGACAGAACAAAACAAGGCCAATAGATACAAAGGGACGTTTACAACTGGGATAAGCCCAGTTGCCTAGCACCACGGATAAATATTGTCATAGCTAGGTAGACTTTTGTGTTAACCACACCTTTCGGGGAAATTCAACCATTTCCAGATCAACAGGAATGTGTACCAACAATCATTGGTTTCGATGATTACCCAGCTCAGCGCTCCCCAAAGTACGTCAAAACAGCCAGTCTTCAACTTGACCTAATGGATTCTCTAGAAACTACTCAATATTCCGCAAATACCGGGAAACGAGCGAATAATCGAAAACGAGGTAAAACTAGGTCTGACAACACGTTCCCTAATTTCTAGTTAGTCTAATAATAACGGACTGATTACATACCCACACTTCTGGTCGTTTTATTGTCGAATAGGTTTGAACCGCGACTCCGCCCGAATACATTTTAGATTTTGACATACAAACTTTAATACACTCTTTGTCACCAATTTATGAGATTTTTTCATTAAATGTATGTTTATGTATGTCCTTAGAGTTTAAGCTATCTTATCTTTCATCGAAATTGGTTCAGCGGTTTACCAGATAAAAGGTAACAGACGGACAGACAAACAGCAACCGATTCCTTCGAATTTATAACATTAGTTTAGATTAGTATGGATTCTTCAGACATGATTCACACAATAAAAGCAATAAATATTGCGCCTGAATGTTCATCAACGTCGGAGCAGTTTATAAGACGTCAAGGAATGAGCTTTAATTGCTCACAAGAAGTCACTCAAACTATACATAATTTTCATTATAAACTCAAAGCTGTTGGCATAATCTCACTGTTTTAAAAACTCAGAGTAATCCTAGGGCTTTTGTCTCACCGTCTGGCGAGGAAGCGATTAGCTTAGGGCTATTTTATCGCTTAAGAAACGGAAAAAAGATAATAATAGTTTATTGCAGACTATTCAAACCGATCCAGCCTGTCCCTTGCTGTCCTCCTCCAGCTACGCCCTAAACTGGGGCTCGTACCCCACAGGGTGTGTGCAAGCCGTGTAGTCGCTTAATTTTTAGTGCTGGTAGCTCGCGAAATTCTAATTTTCTTAGGTTTTTTTCAAATTTGCTGGTGTGTGTCAGACTGTATGTTAAACAAAATATGATTCAAGACCGTAACAAATATGGCTTTACAGAGTTAAAATTATCAATACAACCCTCTAAGTTCATTTAATCCCATTGAAAGACTTTTTTATGACATAGTCAACATACAACCTGACACTGACCTGCAAATTACAAAAAACGCTAGAAAATTTGAATTTAGTGGGCTACCCTAGCGCTTTTATGCATTGGTTGGAGGCCTTACACTTACAGGATAGCCCGGTTAAGCAGTCCATAACATCTTAGGTAGACCTGCGAGATGCCATTCACAAAAAAAGAAAGCTTCCTGTTAACAAGACTTGTCGAACGAAAAACTCGTTTTTAGTTGCTACTGGCCAGCACTACTCGCTTCTCGCTTCACGCTAATCGCTGGTAGAGGGACAGGTGCCTAAAATTATGCTTTGTTTTGTTTCATTTTTATTGCTTTAAGCTTCTGGATATTGTAGTGATGATAATTAAATTAATAATTAATGTTTCAGTTTTAGAGTTTTGCCTTGAAGTGTGAGTTCATTGTGGGTTTTGGGAGATATGTGTGCTAGTGAGATTTTATTTTGAAACCTAGCTCACAGTAGCAAAGGAACGATGGATCGACTGCATGAAAGATGATTTGACTAGAAAGAGGATGGATGCAGACATGCAACGCCGACCCCAAATAAGGTGGGATAATGGTAAGATAATGATGACCTAGCTCACGGCAAAACAATAGACAATTCTACAACAAGGGATTCTATTTTTTTTTTCATCAGGAATTTCTCAGTAGCAGCCACGGAGTCCCTACACTAGTCGCTACTGAGAGAGCTAGTCGCCCCCTTCCTATTACATGGAACTTAAACATAACTGGCGAATTGTGGGTCTGCTAAAAGGTACATCTCTGTCTAGCCCTTCGGGGATAACGTTGTGATGTTAGTTTTTGACAAGACTTTTCCTCCTCTTGTTGCAAAATATATCTATTCTGGATAAATGAGTAATTAGCGCTTTGAAAGACGTAATTGCGGCCTAGCAGCGTAAGCTAGTGTAGGCCCTGCGTAGGCTATTTGGCACAGATAACATAAACTATTTTCACCGTGTCAAGAGCCCGTCGAAAACTTGTTTTCGGTTTTGAAAATAATCTACGCGTTGTTTTTTAGCAGTCCGGAATCGGGACTTGTGCCCCATTGATTACAATAGGCTCGCCCCAATCACATTGGTCTTAAATTTAACTGCAGAAATAAGCTTGTCGCTCACACTTCTGCCTAACCTTCCGGGGGCAGGTGTGATGTTATGTCATGTATGGTCAACGAGTCATTCATAATTATTTTTTCGTTGTAACTTTGAAAGAAATTAATGCAATTTTTTTCATGCATCGACAAAAAACCGGGAAATGATCTCAAAAACCGATCATAAAATCTTCCACACACAACCCAATCATACGGAATGGGGCACATTCCATAAAACACTCGCCAACGGATTCTCATGTCTCATAAACTGAAATTACGAAGCGAACAGACACTGATATTAACATTTTTAATTACTCGCAATCGCACCGCAACGCACAGATTAAATAAACTCCATGTTTTATTGTCGTCGTAAAAAACAATAACAAAATACTGGCCGTTTAGTGACACGCACACTTGTTAAAAAAATAAACAATGCACGCACATGTTGGAGGTTTGAAATTCGAATGTGTTTTTTTTTTGTTTTTGTTTAAAGGTTGGCACTAAATAGGTTATGGCTTTATAGCTCCTGCTCCTATTACATCATAGACAAATATTGCACAGATTTTAGGGTATGTCGTAAATCCATTAATACAGAGTTGACTTGAGTTAAACTATTCAAGTGCGGCCCCTGAATCAACAAGATTGTGAAACAGGACTTCTTTTAAAAACTGGTCCTTAGTAAAGTTTAAAATGAGTAGACATTAAAATAATAGTCAAATAATAATAGTAATAAATAATAGTCGACTAAACATAAAAACGTTATTTCTTTTGATTCTGCACCTTTTCTAAACTAATACCTCATAATATCCATCAAACAGTATACGAAATGAGGAAATTCACGAAGTCTCCATAACAAATTCGCACGTTACTTCGCCGTCGCTATTTTTATTCCTCACCGTTTTTTCATTGCGACGTCGGCTTCTTGCGAATTCACTGATTTTACCGTTTTATTACTTATCTTGGATTATGTCATTAGGAATGTGTCACCACGAATAGGATATAAACAAGGTACCTACTTACAATATTATTTACTGGTGCGAGTTTTCTAAATGTGGAAATAAAACGTTATAAGTAAATAAACAAGTGCAGTCCGCATCATCGCACCGGGCGAGTTGTGGCCAAACGCAAGTCTATTTAGTAGGTATCAAAAGTAAACCTTACACTATGGAACGAAGATTTAACTTCTTGAAAATGTTGTTTTGTAAGATTTCAGTTTTCATGATAAAATAATGACTTCAGAGCTGAAACTAAGGCCTAAGCTTAACTAGACATACTACGGACCTACGCACTAAAAGTCCGCTTTCGTACAGTTTTTTTGTTGTGCATTAAGTTTTAAGAAATCTATATACATATAATAAGACAGTAAAAAAACTGTGTCTGTACATTGAAGATATTTAAAAAAAAAAATTGAGGGGGGTTTAGAAACAGTAATAGAGCACGAATCCAAAAAAAAAATTCTGTCTGTTTGTCTGTTTATCTGTTTGTCTGTTTGTTTGTACACGCTAATCTTCGGAACTACTAGACGGATTTGAAAGTTTTTTTTTTTGTTGTGTAGGTATTAAGTCTGGGCAACATATAGGCTATAATTTATCTTGGAAACTTGAACACCTGATGCAGAACCGCAATAGAATAGCTAAACTATAAGAGATACAAAAATGGTACCATAGCAAAAATTGTTCCACGTGATGAGCATTTTCTGCTGAGAGAATAAATTTGAAGATCTGGAACACCTGATGTGGAACTCCAAGAGTCCAGCTACACTATAACATATATAGGAATGACGTCTTAGCAAACATTGTTCAATCTGATGAGCACTCTCTGTTGATTTATAAAAATCGAAGTTCTGGAACACCTATTGTGGAACTCCAAGAGCCCAGCTACACCATAACACATATAGGAATGAAGTCTTAGCAAAAATTGTTCAATCTGATGAGCACTCTCTGTTGACTTATAAAAATCGAAGATCTGGAACACCTGTTGTGGAACTCCAAGAGCCCAGCTATACCATAACACATATAGGAATGACGTCTTAGCAAAAGTTGTTCGGGCTGATGGGCTTTTCCTGTTGACTTATAAAAATCGAAGATCAGAAACATCTGATGTGGAAATCAAAGCTATCACTAATTTCACTGTATAATTATAAAATAACATAAGCTGGGAGTATCTCCACGCGGTGAAGGCGGTAACAGTTTAGGACTGATATTCGATGACGACGGTATATCATTGAAAATTTGACTCTACTGGACAAAACTCCTATTTATTTTTTTACTTTATCGAATAAATATGCCTTCGGGCTTATGTTATTTAAGTGTTTTAGACTTTTTCCACTTATCTTCGTGACGCGGTAGCCTACCCGGTAACGCATCCCCTGCGTTACCGGGTAGGCTACCGCATCACGAAGATACTTAGATTTTAATTGATCAGGTATCTTCACAATAAAACTATAACCATGCCTAGAAAGAGAAAGAGAAAGAGAAGAAGAGAAAGAGGTCAAATCTTTCCCAATGTTCCAAAGGAGCTAAAAGATTGAGGATCATAAGATCCCAAGAATCTACCGAAGAACGTCAGGAGAGACTTGATGCTGTTCGAGAACATCAGGCTGCAACTCGCTCCGTGGAAACCTCTTCCTCTCTTCTCTTCTCTTCCTCTTGGATAACGAAGCACGCTTGCGTTCTCAGCGTATTTACGCATCTACATCCAGGTCTCTAGAGAACTGTGAAGAACATGATGCGCGACTGACCGCTGATCGTGAACGTCATGCATTGTCTCGCGAATGTCATGCATTGTCTCGCGAATCGGAGACGTTCACGGATAGAGAATTACGCTTGAGTTCCAAGCGTATCTACGCATCGACTTCTAGGTCTCTAGAGACAAGTGGGGAACGTAATGCGCGACTGACCACTGATCGTGAACGTCACGCATTGTCTCGCGAGTTGGAGACGTTCACGGATAGAGAATTACACTTGAGTTCCAAGCGTATCTACGCATCGACTTCTGACTTACAAAAATGAAAGATCTGGAACGTCTCGAATCGTCTCGCGCATCCTGTTGTTTTCCCTTCCCCGGGCTCTTAGAATTCGACGTCAGGCGTTTCAAATCTTCGATTTTGACGACCCCGTTGTCGCTGGCATAAGCAACAGGATCCGCGTACGAAGTCGCGGGCAGAAGCTAGTCAATAAATAAATAACAAGAGACACTAAGCTATTGAAAGAATGTCCTAAAATAAGAATGGAAACCCAATACAGTAGGCACTTAGCACATGTCATGTTCTATTACTAATCGATATTAATCATCAACTCGATTCATGGAAAGCGATGATTACCAAATGCAAAAATAAAAACTCTTTAATATTGATCGTCTAAAAGAGAAAAAAAAACTGAGAGAATTCTGCTGGCCGCAGACAAATGTATACTAGAGTTAATAACTTCTTCAATTAACCAATAGACGTTAAAGTATGTCCGGCAATCACTTTCCATTCAGGCCGGAAACATTTTTATACTGATTGTTCTGAATGAAAAAAAAAATTAACGAACGACTCAATCACCTTCAAAGGCAAATGCACAGATACTCAGCCGCTCGTTCAGGAATCAATTAGCGTGAGCACAAAGCTCACAGAATTAGCTGCTGGCTGAAAACAATCCACACGTGTGCCTCGCCGATTAAAAATAAAACCGACTTAGACAACTCCGTGCGATGTTTGAAAGGCTTGGGGGAGCGTTTGGATGTGGTTTACTTTAAGGCGAGTTGACTGATCAAGAGAGCAAGTCCACTTGAATAGCTATTGGGCAAAATATTATTGAGCTTTTTCATGAGGTAGTAGCTACCAGTAGCAGCTGGGAGTCTGGTTTGCTTTAGCCCATGAGGTGATGGGGCTTACCATAATTTATGCTATACACTTCAGCTCGCCAGTAACTCGCCCGTTCAAACGCGCCTCCCTCACTTCCGACCTCAGTAAACAGGTAGGGGAAACATATCAAAAGTTTATGCTACTGAAATGTAAATATGTGGCACAAAACGCATCGTGAATGGACTGCCACTGATTTACTTCGCGTTCAACTAGTTTTGCTATAATGGGATGTTTATTTGTATATTAAGAATAACTTGGTATTTGATTGATGGGTGATTTATTTAATTTTATGAGGGAAACGGCAGCGGAGATTTTTATTATCACTTTCAGTTGATTGTATTGTTGATTGATTTTGAATTTTTCATAGAACTTCATGGTACGTTTGTATGTGTATGTGAAGATACTCATCCACAAACGAAACGGCCCGGGTGACCCCAGAAAATTATTCGATATTCGATAAAATCTTATTTTAATATTTCGCATTCTTAGTTTTGGGTACTTACGCTTTATATTCATCTGAAAAACTAACGCACTTCTCAGTACAAATTAAACAGAGGGTGTTTAGTGTGTCATTTTCGTAAGGTATCATCGAGTCAGCCATATTAGTTTTAGTTTACATTATTATTCGTCGTAATACGCAGTTTTATTAGTTTACAGCCAGTAATCACGTCACTTCCTAGAACACCACGTGACGCCTTCCTATTAATTCTTATTTTAAAAATTTAAATACTTTTTGTCGTTCGAACTGGGACACTGTTTATGTTACGCTTTCAGGTACGAGCAATTCAAAATTAGATCGTCATTTTCGGTTACTTTAGCATCCATTGCTGGTTTGTTTACTTGCTTTGGTAATAACAATGAACATAATAGGTAATGGATGTAGTTTATGGTATATGGGAGAAGTTTTCGCTAGTTTCGAAGTACACCCTCCGGTTTTAAAGGGCGGGTTGGTTAATAGGTGTTTAAGATTTTTTTAAGGTGTTATGTTTTAACATAACTCGTGGAACCACGTCTTTAGGGCTGTGGAGTTACAATAACAACATTTTTTTAAATGAATTCTTATTTATTTTAACTTGTTTGTTACAAATAGTTACGATTAAATGGGGTATTAAACTTTTGTTTAGTTGAAATTCGTCTAAGGTCATAAAATTGCAGAGCAATAAAACGGTAAAATGATGTTTAACGATTAAAGCTACTTGTATGATTCTCAAAATATGAATATGAAGTTATCATTAAATAATTAAAATGAAAGTTATAGAATAAGTATAGGAAATCATAAGCTATAACAATCACATTCGTAGCAAAGTGCTACGAGCTACGAACCATTATAAAATATGGATCACTGTACATAATGTTGTCCGAATTTTTTTTTTTTACGCTAATTTGGCGCTTTGACATGGAGTCGCGGAAACCAGCCCGTTATACAATACAATACGTGTTTGTTTAATGTTTTTTTTGTTAAGTTTAGGTTGTAAGCTGAAAAATTATGGCTGTAATCTTTAAGGTAAGATAGGTATTTTTTTCACGAGTCGACGATGCGGGAATCGACACAAAGGGAATTCTTCGTTTAAAAACCGTGGTAAAAGAATTTATGGCCGTCTACAGTTTTAAAATGAACTATCGCAATCGTTTTGATTCTCCAACGATCACTTGCGTCTCATAAAACGATTTTCGTGCCCTAATTACCTCAGCAGCCAATTTTCCCAAATTCCATCTTCCGTTCCAAATTCAAAATTCAAACATGGAAGCTCTACCAACGTAATCTCTTCGACAAATTCCCGGAAACCCGCCTAGGTGAGGTTGGTACATCAATCAGTAGTATGATCATAGAGAATGATTTTTGATCAACAACTACTGTTTCAAACAATAGTGTGTACATCAAAGTGTGTTATTATGTGGGTGTGCAGTGGCGTACAGTCGTACACCACTAGTGGACAATTGATCAAAAGACAGATTTAGTTGTCTTTGAATGCCAGCCTGGAAGCACGCCAGAGCTTTGATTCTTACGGGGTGCAGAGTAGTGTGAGGAAACAGAGAGGTTATATTTCAAATTACGTCACAAAACTCACACCTGTAATCCTCGAAGGGTTAGGCATAGATGTACATAATAGTTCACCCACATTTCGCCACATTTCGCAGTTATGTTTATAGGTGGCCACCCCTATTACATAAGTATGACATAAACACAACTACCGAAATGTGGGTGTATTTCAAATTACTTTCGTTTTATCTGTGAATTAAGTCGTGAGTCTCGATAATAAAGTTGTACAGAGCCTAGGTTATACGACAGCTATGTGGGGTTGAAATTATGGAAAATAGTTGGTTTAAAGTAAAATAAAAAACTTTAAACTCGTGAAAAGATTAACTTACATAATTAATCTGAAGGTCCAGACAAGTAGCAATAGCTTTCACAAGATTTCTTATTTCACAACGGCTTTCAATAGCATTGAACTCACCTTTTCAGAAGTAAAGGTCAATCCAATGTCCAAACGCCTCCTGCCGTAGGCTCTACGCGGGGGTCGTGCGGTCCATGGCCCTTTACGGGGCCCCGGTGTGGGCGCGTTCAATTAAGCGGCGTGCCGCGCACTACCTGAACGCGCCCCAAAAGGTCGTAGCCGTAAGGCTGATCCGGGGGTACCGCACGATCTCCCGCGAGGCGGCGAGCCTCCTAGCCGGATTGCCGCCATGGGATCTGGAGGCGATAGTCCTCGCGCGCCTGCATGAATGGCGCGCGGGGGCACTACGTCGGGGGGAAACTCCGCTGCCGCGGCAAATCACCGCTCAGCGGACAGACCTCCGACGCGATCTCATGGCGACATGGAGACAGCGACTGTCGCAACCCAGTGCAGGGCACGCCACAATAGTGGCGATAAGTCCCCTCTTTGAGGAGTGGCTAGAGAGGCGCCACGGCGCCCTCACCTTCCGCCTGACGCAGGTCCTCACCGGACACGGTTGTTTCGGGAGGTTCCTGCACCGAATCGGGCGGGAGGAAACGCCCGGGTGTTATCATTGTGAGGATCGTCCGGAGGACACGGTGGCGCATACCGTGGAGGTCTGCCCCGCTTGGGCGGAGCTCCGCCGTGTCCTCGTAGCGGCGATCGGCGGCGGCGACCTCTCGCTCCCGGCCCTGGTTCAGGCCATGGTCCGGAGCGAGAGGGAATGGGAAGCCGTCACCTCCTTCTGCGAAGCAGTCATGCTAGCGAAGGAGGTGGCGGGACGTGAGAGGGAGAGAATCTCACGTCCCAGCCGCCGCGGGCGAAGCACCGGGCGTCGGGGGCCACGTGGTGGCTCCCGGCCACCGTAGGCGCGGGCCTGTGGACGGTGAGTAATGGGTTAGCTCACCGTCCGTCCGTCTTATGACGACAGGCCGTGTCGACGGCGCGTTCGTGTTCCACGCGCGCCTCAAAGAGATGTCAGCAACCAAGAAGGGGCCCGCAAGGGCCGATGCCTGCCGGGGCTGCGGGACTGTTCGAAAGAGATACCGTGGCCCTGGAACACAAAGGGCAATGAAGGAACATGGATGGGTTTTAGTCAGTAAGAGTCTGACACTCCCTCCCACTCCACCCAGAGCGGGAGAAGTCATTTGATGATTTCCCATCCGTAAAAAAAAAAAAAAAAAAAAGGTCAATCCAATACTTTAAAAAAAAGATTGTAGTTATAAGTTTGAAGTTTGTATCTGCGTGTCTGTCTGTGGTATCATAGCTCCTGAACAGATGAACCGTGTTTGATGAAGTTGTTTTAATTTAACCCCTTCGTTATCATTTTCAACCATATAATATCACGGTGTCTAGACCCTCTGGTTCAGATAATCCATCATCAAAACTGTTTAAAAAAAACTTGTATAGTACACCTGACATATCTCCATGAAAACTGAAGTCTCTATCCAAAACTAACCTGTAAACACAAAGGCGTAATTTAGTGTTCTTAGTATTATGGTGTAAGGCGCGAAGTCGAGGCGGTTAATGCGTTGTGTAACACAAACAGGCGGAGCCGGGCGCTGGATACTCGCTTTGTGCCTGTCCGGAGTGTTGGAGCATGGAATAAGTGTATACAGAAGCTTCAAACAGTAACTACGAACCCAGGTGACTGATGGAATTGGAGACCAATTCGTCGTATCGTATTTTTCATTACAAAGCACGTTAAGCCATTGGACCCGGGTGTCATTTGTAGATCTTTGACAGTCGTTAGGTAGTCAGTGGCCCAAAAAGTCTGACAACCAGTTTTACCAAGGGATATCGTATTACCCAGTACTAAATGGGTTGTGGACGTCAGATAGGCAGTCGCTCCATGTTAAATACTGGTATTCAGCTGCATCCGGTTAGACTGCGAGCCGACTTCAACATATTTGAAAAAGGCTGGCAAGTGATGATGATAGATTCCCTCTTATCACTCGATTCAATGCGTCTTTTGTGCATGTGCACCACAGATTTCTGCTGGTCTCGTTGACTACTTTTTTCAAATATAAGTCATGCGAAATAATGTACAAAAGATTCTCTACAGACGATCTCAAAAGCCAGAAAGAGGATGTCTATATAACCTTAAAGGACCACTACAAGGTATCATACCATAAACGTGTTGCAGACAAAAAAACTATAGTATTGAAAACGAAAAGAATATAAGAAAAGAATAGGACTAGGCCGTTCCATTACCTGAAAAACTGCCTTCGGCGGCACGGCGCGCGGTCTGATTTTAACAAATTTGTCGTGTTGGTCAGTCCTTCTGATATTTTTTACTCTGTGGTACTTTTCTCAGACGGCTTGATTGTCCGAGCGAAACGACTACCGGACTCAAGATTGTCAGTGGGATCCGGAATTGAAGAGTAAATATTTACACCTAAATATTGAAATGTTAATATAGTCGCATTCTTTTGTGAGATTAAAAGAAATGCTTTGAATAAAGAGAGTGAGAAAATGTAGAAGCTAAAAATAAGTTAGTGATTAATTTGCGTTTCCAGATTTTATCACCGCAACTAGAACCGATTTTCTTTGCATGAAAACTTTTACGCGACTTGAAGAGTATGGAATCAGGATCATTAAAACGTAATAACTGTTTTAACATTTGTATGGAAATATCCATATTTCCCGTACCTAACACAGGTATTTTATATCTATTAGTAAAGATTGGTTTGGATTGGATTCGATTGGTTTTAGATTGGATTGGATGGATTTTTTAGATTGGTTTTTTTTATCTAAAGGGTGTAAAAAGACCCTTAACGAAGCCGAAGGGTACTTGTTCTCCCCGTTATTGCGATCATTTTTTTGTTCTAGACCATACCTGGGAACCTTCTAGTTACGGAGATATTGGGGGTCAAAGTTCCGACTTTTTCACAAGTTTTTTTTTAAATCCATTTTTCTAATGTATTTTTTTTACTTTAAACACCTTCACGACACCCTTATTATTCAATCCATCCATCAGCACAATGTTTTGAGTCCGTTACATTGAGTTTTACCGTAAAAGGTAATTTTTCACCCCAAAAAAAAAAGTCGTTTCCCAGCAATAATTTTTGCGTAAAGTTACTTAGTTTGATGTACAGAATGCTTGGTTGCCGGCTTCGTGAAGGGTCTGTTTACACCCCGTATAGTTTAATTTGATCAAAATAAATTTGTCAAATAATTATGTAATGTTAAATATTAAACAAAAATAATCTACTGTCCTACATTATCATACTGTTAGAGCTCATATCGGCATCATACATTATTATAACTAGATTGTTATTTTTAGAATTATATTGTATTTTACCTTCTGAGATTCTGAATAAAGATTTATTATTATTTATTATTTCGGGCACGAGTCTCTCACAAACAGCAAACAAAGAACCAATGTTGAGTTTCACCTTCAGATCCTGTATTATTTTATATTTCTTCAACAATTGTAAGACCTGCCTCTCCTTCATCATTGCCTTTAATGTTCTTTTAATTGAAGGCTTCCCATTCACAAAAGCGCATGTTACGAACAAAGCTTCACCTAATTAAAATACCGCCACACTCACAAACCGCACTAATTTCTTACATTTCATCTCAAACACATGTATTAACTATAAACAATGCTTCATTAACCTTTACACGTCATCTCATTTACGCCCCGTACACGTCCTCAAGCGATGCGATGACACGCGTCAAGCGAAACGCGCGCACGTCATTTGTTTTCTTCGAGCGAGTAGGTAGTACGTCGCAAGTCGTCTTCTTGTATTTTTTCCGTAGACTTTTTGATCTAGTGGTCGCAAGCGCGTCTGCTGAGCACGGGGCTTCGATTTCCAGATCGGGAAAAGAGTTATTCGGTTTTTCTATCCGGAATTTCTCAGTAGCAGCCAAAGAGTCTAGATTAGTGCCCGGTTGATGACAATAGGCTCTCCCCCTATTACATGGGACTTAAACATAACTGCATGGCAAATTGTGGGTGTATCTACTATAAGGTACCAGTGGCGAAGGTTCCACACAACTCGATTCCTACCGGTTACCCTTTGAAAAATGATCACATTGAAGATATGTACTCCGGCTTTCGTCTTACAAAAATTGACCCTTCGCTACTGTAAGGTACACCTCTTTTCTATAACTTGCTTGGGCGATCACACAGACGTGATCGCATATTTTTTCTGCAGTAGCTACAGCTCGTGGCCAAGCCATAATAACGATTATAAACAATACTTCTATAAACCTTTACACATCATCTCATTTACAGTGACGACCACAAATACTTGGCACACATTATTCTTTCTTTTTATTCCGCGTCAAGAGTACCAATTATTATCAAAAGCTGTCTGTAATGATGAAAGGAACTCTTTGACTTTCATGTCTATGGTAGTGTGCTTTGTAGTGTAATTATAGACTGTATTGTTTGATAATTCGCAAAATGAAACGTCTGCTGTTTCCTTAAATGTTGTTAATATTGCTGGCAGTGTAATGTTTTGATGATTGTGATACAATGTTTTTTTTTGGGCAAGTTTGTATTTGGATGGAGGGAAATCGTTTGTAAAATAACTTTTCTTTAGATACGTTCTTTGTGATTACAAAAAGTAATATTGCGCCATCTATTACAAAAATGAAGAACTTATATCAGAATTCTAAATTGCGCAGTTATAGATATCCGCGACTTAAGAGTATTTAGAAAATCCGACAACAACTGTCAGGCCGTAGACATCAGACACCCGTCTGGTCGGAGAATCCACCCTTTTCTATAGGGCATGAAGAACTTTACCCCTTGCTCTTCTTAAAAGTTATTATTAAAGCACGGAACTTAAGTTAAAAGCAACCTTGGTTTTTTTTACAACACACTGCTCTGCGCTGAAGATGGAAATTGAAAAGAAAAATAATAATATTCAATTAGTTGTGAACAAGAGTTACTTAAAACAGAATTTAGACTCGTTTGATAAAGCTATTTTCTTTGCATTACTGACATTTTTGGAGCATAATTATGAGAATAGGAGTAGCTCGTGGCTAAATAATAACAGCCCTACGGGTCGATCTTTAGGTTAAGCCGAGCTTGCCTAGGTTGGTCAGTGGATGAGTGACCACCCATTACACAGACTAGAAACCGACGATGATGAATTATGAGGAGGCAAATATTTCATATATTTTTTTAGAAACTCTGGAACATCATTTAATTTTCATGTTATTATAATTAAATAGAAATTATTAGTTAGTAACTCGTGACTCGTGAGTAATGTCGTAACTAAACGGTGTCCGTTTGTACCTCACTCCCGTCCCGTGATGAATGTGGATGGTGTTATTCAAAACAGAAGAAATCAGTTGAAGAAAAATCTGAAACAATAGACGGCGGAAATTGTATATAGCCAACCTAAAAATAAATTGTGTATAGCCTACCTTAAAGTTTTATAAATACAGTAAATAATAATAACACCATGCTTTGGCTTACATATTATGTTCCCGTTTCTATCTTGCGCATCAGTGACAGTGACAGTTGTGCGACGGTGTCAGGTATAACACTGTCAAAGGACTTTGACAGTGTTATCTAAAAATGTGACTTAGCGTGTCAATGCTAAGTCACATTTTTAGATCTTGGCCTTATGCTATCGTCGTAATGGTTACAATTTTCAGGAGGTTTAAACGGAATGACATTATGACACAGTGTTGCCCGACGAGAGAAGAATTTTTATTTTTTTCAGCTTTGGAATAATTGTGATGGCGCTGGTACAATCGCTAGCACATCAATTTACCACTAAATTTCAAGTTTCTCCAAAACATTTTAAACCATAAAATGTTGACGGTCAGTAACTTGATGCGCTGGCGATTGTACTTAACTGCGCGACTAAAAGAAAAGAAAAAACTATACCAAAAGAACACTGTTTTAAGCTTTCACGGTTTACAACTAAACTTATACTGTCACTTACGGGATATCTTCCGTGATACCACCCACCCGTATTCTCCAGTCAACCCGCGAAAACGGCGCTTGCAACAGCGTCGAAATATCGGGAGCTCAAAATAATGAACAATCACGGAAGATATCCCGTAAGTGACAGTATAAGTTTATACCAAAAAAAGACTTGATTTTAAGGTGATTTGGAATTCGATTTTCGAATCTTGGTTCCCTCTCAAACATTCCTATAACTAGTAACCGGAGCCCCATACATCTAATTGCAGATGTGCTCGTACTAAAATAAATTATTTTAAATGTAAATACACGCGATTGGCGCAATGATAGCTTTTATTACTAGAGCTGGACGTCACCGATATAATGCTAACCAGCTTTATATAGTCCGTGAATCATTGTTAATTAGTGTTAGACTTTATTTGGATTACCTAGATCTGGTTAATCTGGGATTACAGGGCGCCGTCGCAAGCGTCAGAGTAACAGACGCTGATTGAGTTTGATTACTGCCGCCTGTTGATACTTGCAACAGTAACTCAATAACTCAAAGTATTTATTTAAATTAGACCACTACAGGCACTTTTGAATGTCACAAAAAACAAAGAAAGCGAAGCTACAGTCACAGACACAAGGCATAATAACTTGTGAAAGTACTGTAGTTGCCCATTGCAAGGCGTAGATCTCTATGGAGAAGAATGGGCAAGAAACTCATTGGACACTTTTCAATCAAAATATTGTTACAAAACCTTGGTTACATCATTCATGTGGAGACTATAAAACTAAAGTGGTACTAGTGGAAATTATGTCTTTCCTACTCCTCCGCTATTATTTTCTGATTAATGTCATTGCGGGATCCAAGACAGTTAAATTGTTTCTCTGGGACTTCGTCGAGCTTCATTGTCTCGGCGCTTTTCCTGTGGTCGCCACTGTTGATTCAGGCTTTCAGGATTTTGCAGTGGTTTAGGAATAGTGTGGCGGGCTTGTCACACTAAAAAAAAACTACACCCCGATTGTAACCATTAGCTGCCAGTCTATCGGACATTCCAACTATTTTTACTTCATAACCTCGTTCTTTTTAATGAACGTTCCGTTTTACGACAAGTGAACGCTCATCACGGCATTAATGGCGGCACTTCCGGTTCATTAGCATTACACACAGCACGTAAAAAATAAGCTATTAAAATATGAATTTTATTCGTAAAACATTTGCTGGTTTTATGGCCTTGTAGGAGGAAATTCTGTGGAATAGATCATTTTTCTTGAGAGAAGTTACTTATTACTAACAGATTACCTTCGTTAGAATAGCACCCCACCGAAGTTGTAGTCAGTCTTGGTTCGACGCTATCTTAGGAAGTAAATATACTGTCTTTTTTAGGCACTAAAATTAGTGAAGAAAAGATTTTGTGATTGTTTTTTTTTTCGGTAGGTAGGTACACCTAGGCTAGCATTATTATTTGTAGGAGTCTGACAGACCCCTCCGCCCGCCCCACGGTGGAGGAGGATTGTCATCCATAAAGATTTCCACACGTAAAAAAAAAGACTAACTTTACCTATATTTTTATTGGTTGTACGATACAGGAGAAATTCCTAGTGTAGGACAATGTTTTTTTTTAAAGAAAAAGAAAAAAAGAAAGACGGAACGAGTAGGTATGCGTTTTATGCAGGTACGTACTCACCAGCCACCACCTACTATTATACAATACAATACCTACCCGAAAACTACTAACTACACGAAAACTGTAAGATAAGGAGCTGAAGGAGTTTTATTCAGAAACCATTGATGGTCATATTTAGGTCTTCATTAAAGAAACCAGGTCCCTGGCAAAAATGGATGAACGCTTTTATGACGCTACACGAAAACTCGATGAGAATTGGGATGCTCTGGGGAGGCATTCGTGAAACATTGATCTGTTTGAGACTTAATTGATTACCATACAAAACCGGTATCCATGTTCAAATTGCCACTCTACATTGATCAAAGACACGAATTTCCACAAATACTAACCACTGCACCGCAAGAGCCATTACAACCACCACGTTACTATTACACAACCTATCACCTCCGGGGTTCCGTACCTTGCCAGCCCAAATAAAGAGTTCGTGGAAGGCCACCCAGCGCGGGCGCAGCTGACAAACAAACCGACGAAGCACAGAGCACGGTAGCTGTGTAGGTACTTCGGTTTCAGTGGAAAATTGGTGTAGGTACCTACTTGGAAGTTTGGGTGTCCAACGAATGGTACCTTGGTGTCTTTCTTTATCGTGTGGTTAGTGCCTAACCTGGTGTCAGAGTTTTTATGCCGCCCATGGGCCTCTGACTTGGCTTTACATGTCGTCGCGAAATATTTCTCAGGCATGCTGGTTTCCTCACGATGTTTTCCGGCACCGGAGCAAGTGATAATTATACAATACGCACATGAATCCGAAAAATCTGAGATGCGTGTCTTGGGTTCGAACTCGAGACCTATGACTTGGCAGTCCGACTGTGACACCACTAGATAATCACAGCTTGGTGTGGTGGTCGGGAGTGTAGTCACCTATGGTTGAGGAAACGGGAGGAAAAGGGAGGTAGTACTGCTTATAATCACAGCTATAGGCCTCCTACGATTTGTTGGCAGTGTTAGATGGCTGAAGAAATGTCGTGTAGTTTTCATAACAGGATTTAGATAAGGTGTTATGATGTGGTGCTTCTTAGTGGCTCGGAAAATCAGAAAATTTCAGACCTGAGGAAAGCTCGACTAAATTGTGAAAGTATCTGATGTTGTTTTTGCTGCACTTTCTTGTTTTTGACAACTACAGAAACCAGAATGAGAATACCTACTGTGAAGTGCCTTACGTATAACTTTAGCTTTCCTATGTCCTTAGGTTCAAGAACCAAGAACCAGCTCAGAATTCATTCAATTTTCCTACTTTTAAAGACTCACAATCTGCACACGTAGTAGCATGACTACCGTAGAAACGGGTTTTGTCGAGGGAAGAATTGCCAAAATGACAGATCAACAAAAGAAATCTGTCATTTTGTCGATTCTTTCGTCGACAAAACCCGTTTCTACGGTGGTCATGCTACGCGTGCTGGTTTTGACTATTTATCTATTTTAGAGAAATAAGTCGATGTGCTACTGCTAATATCTTGGCTATTGCCAACTGCACAAGCTTAGAAACTGTACAAGGGTACGACTTTTTCACAAATGGTTCCTGAAACTAATAAAATAGAAAATAAAACCTAGATAGGTGATCTAAAGTCGTTGCCACAGAAGATACTAGTTTCACAAACCACTATAATCACACAAAAAGTTATCTTAACCAAAAAAAAACACATCAAAACGAAAATGATTAGGAAATCAGTCCAAACATCTCAATAAAACCGAAACATTTATTTCAAAAGGCATTAAAAACAGTAAAACTAATATTTTTCCGCTACAATGCAGCTTCTATTCGTGTACTGATTAATTTATCTATGTTTACAGTCGCACGTTAATCGAGAATGGATGAAACACAGGCACATCTAAAACGTTGGAAACTCAATAAAATCGGAGTAACATTTACAATGGACTGGTATTTATTTAAGTGGTATTATTGGTACACCACCCGCGGCTGAACAGACCACACATAAAACCGATTCGACTTTACGATATTTATTGTTGTCTGAGTACCCACACCTTATTTTGATACTGACGTTATGTTGTAGGTTGGTAGTAGTGATGTACCTAATGCTCGGTTTAGGAGGTATTTTCGGTTTTCCAGTGGGGTGTTATGGGTGTCGTTCTCTTGGGTTCTTATCTTTCCAATGAGCAGCAGAATACATTTGCAGTGCACAATAATGTATTCAGAATCCTGAAAATCTCGTAAGTGTGGGTAGTTGAATTTCTGGAAATAATAAAAATAATAAAAAGGCCTTGCATAGGAAGTGAAATTGGACTCTTGGAATGCAAGCTTTTTCTTACATTACAAGTATTTGCTGCGTTTACGACTCCGCTACTATTTGCGCCATCTATTATTTTAATGGAACTGTTTGGCTCACTCACACAGCCAAAGCAAATAGCAATCACAGAAGAGCATGAAGAGCGTTTAGCTATTCATCACTAGATCGCGCTGTTACATCTATTCTTTGAAACCGCTTGGCCTCGTGTTGATTGGCACTCTCGACTGTCGCAAATAGTGTTATGAATTTATCAAAATCGAATGCCAATTTTTTTACGATTCAGGAAATACAAATTTTCTTTGTGCTGAAAAAGAATATTTTGAATGTCTTCTACATTCAAAATACACCTTCTAAACAAAGCTAGGAGTAACGAAACGTACTTTAAAAAGTAAAAACAAAATGTGCAAAATGACGTTTGTTGACAGTTGCGCTTTGTTATCGTCGAGATTATTTTCTACATTCACCAGAAGAAGTAAATTCTTGTGTATAAATTCAGTCAGATTTCATATGGATATAGGAGATGAGCAGAAGTCAGCCATGGAAATCATTAATGTACCACCGATCGTGTCGATTTACCGGCACTCTCTGCACACCTTCGATGACAGCCGCAATAGTGAACTTCAAGTTAACTTAGACAAGCTAAAGTCTATGATGGATCGTTTAAAAGCTGAAGACTTGGGTTACGACAATAACTTGAAAGACCTATCGCTTTGGAGCCATCCCAACAAGGCCCCATGTACGTATATAGAAGTGTTTCAAAACAGCCTAATAAATATGAGTATTTTTGTTTTAAAACCGGGTTTTAAAATGCCACTCCACGACCACCCGCACATGCACGGGCTTCTTAAGGTAATATCTGGCGCAGTGAAGGTCAGGAGTTTTTCAGAGTACCCAGTCAAAGAGTCTGTGGATCCGGTCGAATACCAAGCTCACGCGAAGAAGGAGGCCGCGCGGCTGGCGTCAGGTACCCACAAACGACGAAAACTGTTCGCTGAAGTCACCTGCCAGAAAATTTGCACAGATAACTCTAGTACCTGCATCCTAACACCGACAATATCCAACTATCATGAGATAGAAGCTCTTGATATGCCTGCAGCGTTCTTCGACATCCTCTCACCTCCTTATGACACATTAATCGAAGGTATTGGACCGAGACGATGTCGCTACTACTTTGTTTCCAATGAGATAAGCACCAATTTAGTAGAATTGCAAGAAACTGAAGTGCCAAAATGTTTCTACTGTGATCAAGCACCATATTTAGGACCAATTCTTGGTTAGGTACAAATTTACTAATTATTAGGTAGCTATTTGAGGATTTTAAAATTAAATGTTAAAATCCATGTTAAGTTCCTGGCCATAAAATATTTTATTGAATAATTTCTTGTTATCTAAATCTTGAATGTGAAATTAGAAATATTTGAATGTCTTCTTCATGTTAAATGTCAGTATTTGTATGTAAACTAATTATATGCATTCACAATCAATAGTCAAATTACAAACTTACAAATTATGGTATTACAATATAGGCATTGTCCACCACAACATTATATTAGTTACCATTAAGATTAGCAGTTCCCGTACACATTTAAGAAACTAAACATTAATTCACAAAACAGTATAAAAATATTCCTAGCTAAGGTTACCTATTGTAAAATTCATAGATAAATCAATTGTATTTTTTGTAAGTAGCAGATTCGAGATAGCAAGACAAGTGTTATATAAAGATAAAGATATATTTATTTTGAAAACATGAGTGTGTGTACAGGTCTTATAAATAGATGAAAAGTAGCTACATGTTTTGCGGTTTAGGATGGGTGTACAACAAAATGTGGCTTAAACTATAGCATGATATAAAATTTAAAAAAATAAAGGTTTATACCTAGACAAATTAAATTCATAGCTGTATAAAATTATGCATGTTGCGAATCCCACCTACATTAACAGAAAATACAAAAATTGGCCTCGATTTTGGTGTTGATAATAAATTATATTATTGTTAGCCGTGACCATGTTGAGTATTTGAAGAATTCAGTAAATTGACGATTTTATCATTGTTTTTAGAGTTTACTAGAATTCTATGCCTAAGTCAAAAATTGATGTAAGTTTTAGTTCTATGTTCTTGTTCATACTATTCTGTCTCCAATACGTAATTTCTTCTTATTTCCAAATCAACTGTAATATCCATAGGAGTGAAATAATTTTTATAATTTGTTTCTTACAGTTGATACTATTCATAACCATTATGCATTTCCTTTTCTAAATATTTTTAAATTTGGCCAGAATGTTTTGAAACACATGTAGTTTATTTTCACAACTATCACTAGTATTGTTTATGTTCAAATAGCGATTGGCCATTGTCCTTTATGACATAGCTGTAATATTATTGTGGCATCATCTTCACAATTATTGCCATGGTGGACTGCTCTTGGGTAAGGTTTAGAATCGCGTCCTCCGAATTGGTAGGTGTGGGAGGTGGGAGGGGGAGGGGGGGGAGTTGTTGAGTCACCCCCCACTTCCCCCCCCTGCCGGAGGCGCATAGTTTTTTTTTTATAAATTTTTTAAAATCTCAATTTGGTGTTATGATTGCTTAATGTTTTTGACATTATAAACCTGATTTATAAGGGGGAGAGTTGAGTTAGTTATTGCCAGTCAACGTGGCGCAGTCGAGGGAAGCCAGGCCGACGGAGCCCCGCTTCGCGGGGCTCCTACTTCTGAATGGTTTACAAAAAAAATAACCTCGAAGGGAATGGCGGGGTCTATTCGCTCGCTCGCTCGCTCACTCGACCCCGCCATCCCCTTCTAACCTAACCTGTCCGAGTCGGGGTGCCCCAGGTCCCGGCTCGCTTCGCTCGCTCTTGCACTCAATGAAACACGAAAATATTGACTTTTATAATTACTTGAATTTATAAACATAATTTAAAGCTTGCACGATTTTTAAAAAAGGATCTTTTCGATATTTCATTCAAAATCATATATTTTACGCATTTTGAGATGATCTTGACAGATGTAACGTCAAAAACGTTAGACTTTAGTTAAATATTCGTCCCGTTTCACGTTTAGTTAGTGATTTACCAATATTTTGAGAAAATAATTTTAAATATTTCCGGCAGCTAAAATCGCATGGGGGCGCTTCAGATAAACCCCCTTGACCCCCCCACAGTGACAGAATCCTCGAATTCAGAGGACGCGATTCTAAACCCAACCCCTGCTCTTTCATCATCAATCATCACAATACAAACTATGGTTAAGTTATGGCATTAATTTATGTAAAATAGACAAGTCAAAATGTATATTTGAGGCTCTAAAACATCTATTACAATTTTACATTCGACGAATGACAACAAATCATCAATAACGATTAGTTTTTAAATTATTGTGATTCTTTTTTTCGGATATGTATTTTTTTTTTGCACTGTCACCTTTTGTTTTTTAATATGTATGATGTGTTTTATGTCATTTTAAGATTAAAGTGAAATAAAATATAAACATTCCAACATTTGTCACACTTACCCTTAAAATTTATTTCATTTATCATTAAAAGGGAGAGCATTATTGATTTTAATTGTCTGATCTCTAAACATTTATTATTAATTTCATTGTAATAGTTAGATATATTTCTAAATATTGCACCTTTTAGATGTATTTGTAGGAAAGCGAAACTTGATTTCCAATGTGATGCCAGAATTGAATTTATAAAATTTAAAAAAAAATAATGATTGCACTGTTATTATGTAAGAAATTTTATAGAAATAAGTTTCGTTTCCCAGAAGTAGTATTGATGTTTTATTGTTAATAAAAAGTTTATTTGTTAAGTATGTTTATTATTTCTGATATTTTAATTTCAAATCCTTGTAGAGTATCTTTCTTAATAATCTAGTTGCTTCATGAGGAAATACTGTTGCAGATTCTGCTGCTTCCAGTCAGACTCGAAGCTGACCGCAACATGGTTGGGAAAAGACTCAACCCCTCTCTGCAAATGATGATGAAAATGAGAAAAAAATACTATAGTAGTCATTAATTGATTTATTGAATTATAACATCAGCATAAACTAAATAATAATCACACAACAATTGCACACGTAATAAATTTGAACAAATATTGGCAGAACATCAACAGCAGGTTTGTGCTAACAATAACATTTTAAGGCATTCTTATTCCAGTCCTTACAGGGTCTATAGAGATAGTTAAGATAGTTTTGCCAATCACCTGCCCGACCGTTGACGATTAGCGACTAAAAACGAGTGTTTTCCAATAAGCTTTCACGGTTTAAAACTAAACTAATACTGTAACTTACGGGATATCTTCCGTGATGGTTTATTATTTTAGACAAAGAAAGAGGGTAGACAGATTTTTCTACATCTAACATTTTTTTTCCATCCACCCGTATTTTCGTCATCCCGCGATCATGGCGCTTGCGACAGCGTCGAAATAATAAACAAGCACGGAAGATATCCCGTAAGCGTAAGTGACAGCAGTAAGTTTAAAGAGTGTTTTGTTTGACTGAGTTCGCCGACGAGCAGTCACCGATGAACTCAATAGTTCATCGCTTGGCATCAATGAGGATACATTTTAGTGACACGGGCTTGAGTGATTTTCGCTTCTTCGTCGACGGTGTGACAGGCGCCCATTACCAATGGCTGGGAAAACCACATCACAACAGCTAGCAACAAGTTCACATTCCATTCAATGGACCAATGATATGATAAAACTATCAAAACATCTTTGACTTTATCTCATGACGGTGTTCTTCCGGAATTTTATCACAAATATTATGATGTTTTCGTAGTACTACTTCAACCGCAAAAATATTTATCACAACCCCTTATACGGCTTGTATCAGAAAAGTGTGGTCATATTTTAGGATGTAGTACCTATATCTAGAATCTAGACACCACATCCTAAAATTCTAGACCAATTAACTAAACAACTTTCTTCATGGGACCTCCTCCGAACCACATATACCTGCATTTTTCATTGGTAATTTTAAAAAAAACAGCCTTTCCATACATTATGACCGTGTAGATTTTGCAAGAAACAGCAGATTTTTATTTAAGCGTTTGTGCTTCGGTATCCCTTCCCCCCAGTATATTGTCGCCTTGCTATCTTGCCCAGTCAGGGACACCCGAACATGTGTCTAGCACGCCAAAGATAGTCCCAGATCAACGGTTTTCCTTTCCAAAACATCCCAAAATAGTGATCATTTTATTTGCAAGCATTGGTCATTAAAGCAGTTAATATGAAACAAGGAATGTACGGCTGAATTATATCTACATTGGAACACAAGCTTCTACATAAATGCAACTATAGGATGGATAAGAATTCACTTAGGTCTTTAAACATCAATTTTGTAAGTAATTATAATTAATAATTTTATTCAAACTTTGGTTAACTTTTTGACCGCCAGAGCATAAACGCACGCGCGCGCCCTTCACGCCAAGCCACAATTTCACCTATCATTTTGTCACGTATTTGTGTCGTTTGGCGTACAGGGCACGTGCTTGATTGTCATGTATATGTGACAATGGGGGTCAAAAGGTAAAGTTGGGGTTACAGGGTATGAGGGACATCGATGCGCCACCAGTTACCATGAATTTGGTGCGGTTATAGTACCTACATGATTATAGACCCTCCTAATTGAGTTGTGGAGGTAAGATAGGCGGTTGTTTCATGTTAAATACTGGTATCCAGCTGCATCTGGTTAGACTGGAAGCCGGCCCCAACATAGTTAGAATAAGGTTAGGCAGATAATGACGTTGCGCATCGATGGCCCTTACCACGTGTATTATTTTCGGGTATTCTAGAATAGATACAGGTCCTACACCTGTGTTATCAAACCTTACGTACTCCATAAATACCGATATCAGTACATTCTCTATTATCTAACTGTCAATCTTACGATACATATTCTTATCTCTACGTTTATCAGACCATGTACACATATTTCAATTGAATGGCTTTAATTTTTTATCATACAAACATAGTTTTGGATATAAACTATTCTGTGACCTTCAAGATCTTTTTATTTTGTAGGATTTGATGAATATTGGACGTATCGCAAATATCTTTACTATTTTTATCTACCCTATGTCCGTAATGTGTTTTCAAGATCAGTAGGCGGCACGTACCTAAATGAATGCGCACTATTGTAACCGAGACTAGTTTAGGAAATTCAACAGTTTACTTTTGTTCAGGTATGCAATGGAGAAGTCTCATAATATTAATAACACTATATCTAACTAAATGTAATTAAAATAAAGATCAAAATTAGCAAATAGGTGGAAAAAATGTTGAAATTCACCAATAAATGACTGAGAAATTATAGATTTTAAAGTCGAACCAAAGAGTAGAATACTTATACTAAAAGGTGTCGAACTAAATAAATATAAAAATTACATAAACACAGTATTGGGAAGTTATTTTGAAAATCCGTCTATGTTAGTGCTGAAACAAAAGGAGTTTAACTTTCCAAGTAAGTACCTACTTATCTACCTTCTCTTGGGTTTGTTTCGTTAGTCACAAGTCAAGAATAAATAACGTAATGAAGTAGTGAGGTAGTGTGGTAGGCAATTTACCTCATTGCAAGCGCAACTTTAAAGTCTCGTAACTGTTTCATTTCTAGAGATATTTTAATTATTTTTTTCACATTTTTGTTTCTTCTTATTTAACGGATTCGAATAAATCCAAAAAATTGAAACTTCAATGTCGTTTAGTCTACCTAAGTAAAAACGTGTGTTCATAGAAATGTACCATTGATAAACAGTAGTACATTCAGGTATTTCTGTTGTAGACCACTTGGCACGGTCGCCCGGTTAATTTTAAACCGAACTTCAACCGTGAAGTTAAAAATGAATGTGAACTCAAATGTAGTTCATGACCTAGAAGGTACTATCGATTTTACAATTAGTTGAAACGACTTCGTGTGCTAAGCTTAGGTCTAGTCTAGCTAGACCTGAGGACCTAGACAGACGGGCTGCGGGACTGTTCGAAAGAGATACCGCAGCCCTGAAACACAAAGGGCTAAGAAGGAACATGGATTATTTTAGGCAGTACAAGTCATTTGATGATTTCCCAACCGAAAAACAAAAAAAAAAGGACCTAGATAGACTGGCGCTGGCTGAGAGATTGGCTGCTGCGCTACATGACGCGGGTTCGATTCCCGGATGGAACAAGTATTTGTATGGCCAACAGATACCCAGGTGGTACCTATGTTTTAAATGTTAGTAAATGCACCCTTGATACAGGAGATACCGAGCGAGGCAACGTTTTTCTAAAAAATAAATAAGGGACAATAGCATTCAAAGCATATCGTGCCTCTACAAGGAATCCGCCTCTAAGACGCCCACTGACCCAACGACTTTCAACAAGATTTGACGTAGTTCGATGTTCGATACATTTTTGACTTATTCATCATCAGTATTGATAAGACGTCACTTTGGTGAGTCCACCTGTGCGCTAACCAGAATTTAGGTAATCAGGTAATAGTCGGTATCAATGAAAGATTACAGAAATAATTCTGGATTAGCGATACGTCCAATAATACATAGTTTATCAAGACTATTTTATATCTATCACAACTCAAAATCAGAATGAAATATGCTACAGTACAAAAATATGCTGTTTGATTGCAAAATACAATTACTAGAAAAACGATAAAATGTTTAGTGCAAAATATATAAAGTTTCAAGAATCGAGATAACGCTATCAAGACATTTTGAGCAGTTTCAATTCCGGTGAATTTGTGTTACTTTGTAGATTAGGTGCAGAAGTACAAATCCGTACAACGTTTGGGGAAATAACTGATATGCAAATTGACTATCTTCTAATGGGTGTAAAAATACCCTTAATGAAGCCGAAACGCGCTTGTTCTTCCCGTTATTGCGATTTTTTTTTGTTCTGGACCCTAGGTACCGGGGAACCTTCTGGTTACGAAGACATTGGAAGTCAAAGCTTCATATTTTTTACAAGTTTTTAATGTTAAATCTTTACTTTATGACCTCTGTATGTATTCATCAGCACAATATTTTGGGTGCGTTACACAAAGTCCTACCGTAATTCGTGACTTTTCACCCCAAAAAAAGTTGTTTTGTAGCAATAATTTTTACATAGTTACTTGGTTTGATGTACAGAATGCTTGGTTGACGACTTCGTGAAGGGTCCGTTTACACCTTGTATAGTCCGTATTATATTCAAGTCACACCTGTCATTCTTTGACAGTTGAATATGAATTGGCAGTGTTATAGGCAAATTGAAATAGGGTGCCAATTTGCTTAGCAATTAGTTTTACTGTAGGTACTTACGACCAACGACCTGTGATACACATTGACCCTGGATCGAAGAATTTGGAAGTCACGGGACCTTTGCCCAGCAGTGGGATGACACAGGCTAACAGTCACTCACAGAGTTTTGCAACATGTGCGAATACGGTGACTCCGGAGATCTAGCAATTTCAAGCTTTGATCCTTACTGCAGGCATGCAACAAAAAATAGAGGGGTACATTATGGACCTGTTAGAATTGTCCTTCTGCACATATTTTGTGGTTGCAAACTCTAACTAAATGTAATCAGAAGTATTAGCAGAATTATTATGATGAAATTTAATATTTTACAATGAATCATGTAAAGGAAATGCTTAGTTTCATTATGATACATTCTCACAAAAATATTGATAGTTAGATATATTTATCTTTTCTCAATCAGTCCTCCAAATCACAATTCCGAACGGTAGCTTTTACTCACAACTCTCATTATCCTATTTATTTATTTATTTATAATATCCATAATAATTTTCAAACTAAATATTTTTTTAACAGCAAAATAGATTAAAATTGCATTATATTTTAAATATTTTCTACTATTTTGTTAAATAATTAGTATATAATTATTAATTCCTTTTCGATTAGATAGTTGTACAAATATATAATATTCGACGGTAGAAATTCGATAATTTGAACATTGCATATCCAACAGCGAGTTCAATTCGACTTTTCATATTTCAACCGTCGGTATTATTTGTCCAGTCTAAATAACTATGATAATCAATAAACTTTGCAAAATAGTTGTACAATTACAAACATACTACTTTTTATTATAAAGGTGTATTTTTTATTTGCGCAAGCGACAATACCTACTGTCTCTGCGCATCTTTTACGGCGAAATATAGGGTAGTTGACTCAATACGATTTTTTAAATTTTGTTTAGAATTAGTTTAATAGTTCAGTTTTATTCGTATGAAAAATTACAAAATTACGATAGAAATTTTATTTTGTTTGAGCTAATTATAAAAACATCAACTACCCCTTCTACATACTAATATAGTCGTGAAGTCACTCATATGCACAACGGCATCAAAATAGTCATCTCTGAGTAGAAGCTCTTAAATCTATGCAAACGGCCAAAAACTCAAACCCACCTCCATTTAAGTTCTCCCTTAAGTTCATGCTGTCTCTTTCACTTTAAAGTTAATTGTAGAGACAGAACGAATTCAGCGCGCTTGTACCACACACCAATAAATGAGCGTTAGACATAGTACCTATTTAAAATATCGTTCCATTTCTACCAGCTATTTGAATATGACAGAGACAGAATGTTGTTTCAAATAATGAGGGCTATCGTTTTTGAGCTCACCAGATGGCGCCACTGGCGAGTAAGGTCCTGTCATTAATTCTATTTTATACTTTAAAGTACCATTAACTTCATAAAAAGTTTTTTTTAGTACGTATAACAACATAGTGTAAACTTCAGATACACATTTACAATATCGCCCTAAAATTAGCAAGTCTAAAAATTAAAATCATTCTTCCTCAAAGTACTAAGCAACAAATTACATCCTAACTTTCTACTTGAAATCTTTAAGTTATAATAATAATCAGGAATGGCTCAATTTTGACCAGAATGACGTATACTAGTAAAAATACGTGATAAAAAAAAACGCGCAACGAATGAACACTAAGACATCTGACATTTCTGGAGACCTTACGCTACACGAACGCCTCTAGCGGCGAATTCAGGCGCGATAGCCGCCATTATATTTTATTATCAAGTGGACCTCAATAGAGCTTCAAAAACTTAAGTGCAGTTTGAGTAATCGACAGTTTCAGGGCAGTGGTAAAGGGTACAATGAAAATGCATGCGTGGACATTGTTCTACTACATTTAATATTGGACAGTATCTTATTCAATAAGGTTTCTTCTGAGCTGTTCGTTATTTTCCAACGCCAATTTGTAGAATATTTAATAATTAAATCTACTATTAAACACATTAAAAGGTGGCGTTTGCGTGTAACTAAAGTCAAAATAGTTACAAGAAAGCTTGGCTTTGTAAAATAAAGCTCCTTTTAATGTGTTAGTCAGTACAAAAATTAGTATAAGTATATTAATATGAGCAGAATATTTTTTTTTAATTTATATATTTTTCTCAACGTTTTGTCAGTAGCACCTAGGTACTCTGTTATGAGCAAGAGAGCCTAAATATTAAAGTCTTAATAGCCTCGTATTTACTAAACAACAAATGGCATCCAATGTTGCCATTAATCGTGTCAAAATGAAGACAAAAATCTACCTACATGTTTGCTTTTCTTTCTTATACAGGGTGTTACAGGATAAGCGCAATATCTCTTGGTGACTTAGACTATGAAACTGGACAACATTCCCTAAGGGCCATGGGTTGAAAATTTCCTTAGGAAAGTTGTCCAGTTTGATGGTCTGATTCACCAAGTAAGAGGTATTGCGCTTATTCTGTTACATCCTGTATATATTGATGAAAAATTATCTTAGACCGAGGTTAATAAAAGTTAATATTTTGATTCTGTTTTTTTTCAGGGTTCAAAATTATCAATATAATTATTTTCTTTGATAATTATCACTTCGAACCCTGGTTTTTTAAAATAACAGTTGTGCGAGACAGAAACAATGCTCAGCCAAAGTGTGTTTTAATTAACGTTTGTTAATCTCAGCCTGTTTTTTTTTTCAGTAAAAGCAATACTTACTATAAAAACATTTTACGATGACATTTTAATTTCCAAAACAAGGACATTTGTCGCCTAGTAAATACGACTATTTAAAAAAAAAAGATTCATGCAAGTAAAAAAAAAATAAGTATAAAAAAATTGGTCCAAAATAATACGCACCTAAACAAACCAATAGGACTAGTAGTGCGTTGTACCGAAATGACTGAGAATTAAAACTATTAGCTAAATTAATAAAATTAATTGTAAAATTATATATTTGTCGATTATTTGTTTAAAGAGAATATATGTTTAACATCGCACAGCGACTTTTTTAATGATAAGTTTTTGATTAATTGATAATTCCGTTTAGTTCATGTTTTTTGTCTAAAGATCTATTTCATATTCCAAAAATTCTTAGTGAACCAATTTTCTTTTAAATAATACAAAAAAACACTGGCCAAAAGGACATTGTAGAAAAACTGTTTTAATATATTTTACTATTTTTACAGTCATATTAGAATTGCGCATCGTTTAGTGATGTGTGTAGCAAAAAAGATAGCTCATAATTTTCAAGCACTTACAGCTGAATGAAGCGTATGACCCCTGCACGCATAGCATGACCACCATAAAAACAGGTTTTGTCGACAGAAGAATCGACAAAATGGCGTGCGCTTGAATGAAATTATTAATTTAGATTTATTTTTTTAAACCCATCTCATTTGTGAAGCTTTGTCAATAATTGTCAGCTTGTTTTTCCCCGAACGGTTCGGCAGAGGTGCATCATTCACTTAACTTGATAACATAAGATAACATCACGCCAGTAATCCTCGAAGGATTAGGCAGAAATGTACCTAATAATACACTCACAATTTCGCCAGTTATGTTTAAGTCCCATGTAATCGGGCGAGCCTATTGCCAACAACCAGGCGCACTTAACTTGATCCTTTGTATAAACCTTTAGACAAACAACTTTAAAAATAAAAATGTGATTTTCGCTCATTATCAGCAGTTGTCGTAACATTTTGTTCTCATGTGTCGATATGGATATGACGAGGAGTTAAGATTCGGTGGGCGCAGTCTCCGGGAGCTCCGGTCGCGGGCCCGCGCCGCCTGCCAGGTCGTACACGGCTTGTGTTACTTCTGCTGCTAACAGGTCGGCTTGCTGTGGAAGGGAATAGATTTTTTAAATGTTGAGGAAACTGGTTTGTCTTTGAGGAAAATGGTTTAGTTTTCAATATGTTATTATTACCATTAATGTTGTTTTTAAGACTGGGTCACAACTGGTAAAGAAGGGTTTTAAAATGTCAGTTAAATGAGGCAAGACTAATACCAGCCTGTTACTGTCCCACTGCTGGGCAAAGGCCTCTTCTCATACAGAGAAGGCACGAGCATTGATGATGAGGCAAGAAACTAACAAAAAAAAACGAATAGATCTATTTGATTCAGACATAAAAGACAACCGAAATAAAATGTTTAAAACTTTGTTAGATTTCAGTTTTTGTAAAATGATGGTTGATATATTACGTTTTTTTTTAAATTAAATACTTGTGCTTATTGTTGGAGAGCGACAGAGGTGGCCATACAATGTCGGAGCGAGACGAAACCATAACAAACCGGTTCCGTATTTAACAGTCAACATCCCACTGGCACGTTTTACGACCGTGAGTTGGACTTGACCTGAGTTTAACCATTTTTGACTTTACATAACATCACGCCTGTAATCCCCGAAGGTTAAGGCAGAACTGTACCTAATAGTACACCCACATTGCGCCAGTTATGTTTAAGTCACATGTAATAGGGGGCGAGCCTATTACCACCAACTGGGCACGAATCCATTCTCCGTTGCTGCTACTGAGAAATTTCTGATGTAGGAACCGACAACAATTTGCCCGACCCGGGAATCGAACCCAGGACTCTATGCTCAGCAGTCGCGATTGCGACCACTAGACTAACGAGGCAGTTGGATTTTGACTTTATTGGTCACTAGCATTTCGCCCGCGACTTCGTCCGCAAAAATATTGATAACTCGGACTAATATGCATGATATAAATATAATTTATACCCTTTAACACCCAAGAATAATGAAGCTTCCTGCCAGTGAAAGAATTTTTAGAATTAAATCAGTTCCGGAGATTACCTCCTACATACAAACTTACAAACACATTTTACCTCTGTATAATATTAGTGTAGAAGTATAGATACAGACCTCCCGTGTCTCAGCCTCAGCATACACCCTCACAATGTCCTCAGTCCCCGAGGGTCTTGCGAAGGACCTTCCACTGGGATATTTGGCCACTAGCTCGTTAATTCGAGTCTGTAAGCCTTCCGGCTCGGAGCATATCCGTTCAGCATCAGTCGTTTTTACTACTCCTCGGTTCTGTGGGAGAAAGGGAAGTTTGGTTAATACTATTACTCACCTTACTTTTGTCTGAATGTGGTAGAAGAGCTCCTGGCTAAGTACTACACATGGATCAATCACCAAAAGTGACCTCAAAGGTTAACCGCAGCGGCAAATCCGCTCAATCGGTATTACATACCGCAGAGGACTGGTTTTTATGTCACTTTATGAAAAAAAAACAATCAAAATCGGTTTATGAGTTCAGGAGCTATTATGCCACAGACAGATACACACTACAAACGTATAACACCCCGCTTTTTCGTCGGGGTTTAAGATTGGCAACAGATATTAATGTGTGTTTTGTGAACATGTCCGCCGAGGCGCTGAACTTATAACACACCGCTTTTTCGTTGGGGTTTAAAAATGGCAACAGATATAATTATTTGTTTTGTTATGTCCGCCGACTCGCTGTAGCTATAAGCTACGTAGCACTAACACACTTTGGTATCTCGAAAAAACCGTTAAGCTGTCAGGCAGGAAGACTTTTTGGTGACAAATTGACTCTAACTTACAACGTTTATAACACGATTACTGTTACCGATTTAACCGATGTTTACCCTCACCTCAACAGTAACCTTGAGCTGCCTGCAGGGCAGGTCGTGGTACATCTCCTGCCACTGCACCGCGCTCCAGCCGCGCGCACACAGGATGGACTCCACCAGGAACAGGTCTGAGATCGCGTCTCCGACTGTTTCGTTTGTCATGTCTATGAAGTCTAGGAAAATTTGGGCTGCTTTGCGTTGGCTGGGTTCACTGGAATGAAGACAGAAATACGTTAATTATTATTATTTTTTCCTTTATTTATTTCTCTACACATTTTTTACACTTTTAAATATTTCTTAAAAAAAACATATATTTATGTTTTTTTTTAATACAAAAAATAGTGGTCCGCCGGTGTCGGGAGCAGGGTCCAAGCTACCGGTGGTTGGGGCTCCAGAGACAGGAACCTCCTCACAATGCGAGCCGTATCGAGGCGTACTACTACAGTAGTCGCTAGGGGACAGAGGAATTAACAAACAGAAATAGTGTGCGAGAGATGGGTAAAGAACAATCAATACAAAATTTGAGTCCTAACTCCTAAACTAGGAAGATCCTGTATCTTAGGAGTCAGTGTCTTCGCATAAATAGTGTACGAGCAAATTATGAGCGTACTAGCAGACTCGGATAGTCACAAAAAATTTACTATTTAACCGACGCGTTTTTCCATTGGGGTACGAAGAAATCTCAGAATGCCACGCAATCGTAGGGGATAGGCGATCGTTGCTTGTTCAGAAAATCGGAAAGCGTCCTCTGTAGCCGCGGGGTCGGTGTTTGTACGCGATTAACAGCATTCTTTGCTGAGACAATTTATTCCGTAGAAATGATTCCTGTAGGAGTCACAATGCCAGTGAAATCGCGGGGCGCTAATAGTTTTATAACTTGATAAAAATGGAATTACTGACATAGCTTGCGAAGCAAGCAAGTGAAAGAGGCCCGGTCACGTTCGTCGAAGGACTGATGACCGTTGGAACCAACTATTGCTGGAGTAGAGAGCGCGTATCGGCAACCGTAGCCTGGGCCGGCCCCAGCCTGCTGGAGTCCACCTTGACCAGCTGGCTGAGTCAGCCTGGAGGGCAGGAACTGTCTATCGTACACATGCTTCTGCCGCTTGCTAAGTTGATTACTCACCCTTCCTGAGAGATTCTAGCGATAGTGTTTTTGGCTTTAGCGCTGTACAGTACTGTGCCGTGGCCGTTGGCTTCGAAATACACGCCGATGTCATACTGCTTGGCCGCCGAGTGTAAGTGTTTCACGCCCGTTTTAACGATTTCGATTGGGACTTTCTGTAAAAAATAACACAAGACAATTAATTTATATGCTACAAAAAAATTCGAAGACATGTGACATCTACCAACCCGCCCTGGGTCCGCGTGTTGGATTATAGCCAATTCCCTCTCATAGAGAGGAGACCATGTGTGATATTTTTGTAGAAAAGATTAGATTATACGTATATGTACGTATAATCTAATCTTTTCTACAAAAAAACTGTTTTTGTTCACATTTTACACACGACACATTTCTTTAGCTCGGATTTCATCGTTTTTTACTCTGCCTGAAACTCTTATAAATAATACATGACGTACTAACCAGAGTATCTGAGATGTACTTCGTGGAGCCTCCGTTAGCGTACGCGGTCTGTACGATGCCCACACTGATGTCGGTAGCTTTGGAGGCCTCTATTAACTCTTGTACGTATGATGCTATGAGAACTGCTATGCGGTCTCCGTCCAGTAGGTTCATTTTTTGTCTGGAAGGTACAAAATATGGGTTAGAATGAGAGTGAGTATGAGAAGAGAGACTAAATCTATTTGTATGAAGGAGTATTGCCAGTGAATGATTGGTGCAGGATAAAGACGATACATCAAAGGCCACTGGGCTATATTTCAACAGGCGTAGCTTGATAGTTTGTTATTTTCAAGCAGCGCTTTGCCAAGTTCTTTGCAAAAAAAAGGTGCGGAATTTATGTTGGTTTCCGAAGTTTAGTAATAAGATAAAATAAAACGAAATTGCCACGATAGGTTCAAATTTCGCTGTGTATTTTCGCTTAGGCAAACTACAAATTTTACAGCAACAATTCTGTAACTTACTAATTTATATTTATGTATTTTGTATGCTATTGAGTGGTGGCCAAGGTTTGGCCAAAGAAATCAGAGCCGTCCTAAAGCTCGTTGGGTTGTCGATATCGTCAAAGTCGTGGGGAACACCTGGATACGGGACGCACAGAACCGGGAAGGGTGGCAGAAAAAAGGGGAGGCCTATACCCAGCAGTGGATGATTCCGGGCTGATATGATGATGATGTATGCTATTGTATGTGTCGTATTTAAATTTCATAACCCTATTTATTTATTTTTTCTTTATTTGTTTATAGAAGGTTTAATCAGTATGACCATATGTCTAAACCATATGTCTAAATGAGAATCTTAATGTAAACAAAATATACTTATAACTCTTATTTGTCTAAAAGCCATTACTTACTTGTCATCAAGGTAGTAATAAATGAGCCTGTCACCGTCTCCGTCCACTGACGCTACACGTTGGTAGGGCGGGTGTGTGATGCCTTTGGGCGGACTTTGAGTCACTTTCACGTGGTCTGCGCCGCACTGGAAAGGTAGAAATAGTTTGTTAGCTTGATTATGTTTTCTATTCAACGCATTCTATTGTTTTTTATAGTTATTACTAGCTGTTGCCCGCGACCTTCGTTCGCGCGAAATTAGTATAAAGATACTATCTTTCCCGTTTTTGCAACATTTTTCATTGATGCTCTGCTCCTATTGGTCGAAGCGTGATATAAAGCCTCCAGCCTTCCTCGATAAATAGGCTATCCATCACTTAAAGAATTTTTCAATTTGAACTAGTAGTTCCTGAGATTAGCGCATTCAACCAAACAAATAAACTCTTCAGCTTTATTCTTTTAATTGAGCTGAATACCAATATGGTACATGAAGAGAATGCTTATCTGACCTGAACCCAGTTATTGGGTAAAACGGTAGCGTTTGGTAAGGGTCGTTGCCAGACTTTCAAACTTCTGAGTATCAAAAAGAGTGTCAACGATCTATGATAGATAGCCGGTACCAACACTCGGGTGCGTTCAGAGGCACAGATAGTTCTCGTATGACATGGATAGCCACCCATCCCACGGACCGACTTTAACAAAGGTTATTTAACCTTCATCAATCGTCTCGTGCAGCTTAAGTACAGACGCCAGCACATCAATCTACCCGAACCTGTCAAATTTTCCCAATCAACCTTGAACCTAATGCTTTAGCGATAAAGTTAAAAATCTATTAAAGAAATTTGACAGATTGTAGTGGCTTGATGTAATTGCGGCGTTACTTGACCAAGAGGTTGTACATCATACTCACTCCCAAGTTAAGCTTCTCCCCCACCCCTCCTAGGTTGAACAGATGCAGCTCCAGTTCATCCAGGTTCTTCTTGACAGCCTTCAGCTTCTTGCCGCCCACGCCATTGGCTCCGTCCACGTACAGCCGAGGGTTGTAGTCGCCGTGGAGAGGTAACCGCTTGCGCATGTTCTTGAATGCGCCGACGATTTTTTCGTAGTAGCCTGGAATTTTTGGAAATTAATAAGTAATGTTTTCCAATCGTCCTAAAAACGGTTTTTTTCTTTAATTATTCTGTGAAGTATATTTTTTGCGAATTTTAATATCAGTAACTACATTTTGCCGGTGGCTTCACCCGCTTGAAAGTCGGAAATTATGCCATTGGAACATACCGTCGAGATAAAGAGTATCCCATAACATAAAGCTTTTACCAAGTTCGTTAAGCTGTGAGCGCGAAAAGGTAACAGACAGATAATTCATTCGCAATTATAATATTAGTCTGGTTGGTATACACGTAGAGCGTATTTTTTTGGGGGGTATAAGCTCGTATCGGCTTAAGCGCTTACAAGCGCGCCACATTTCGCGCCTCAAAAAAAAGAACGCGCGTACACGAGCTTATTTCAGTGTTCGTGCGGCGTGGGGCGGAATCTCTTGCTACTCGCGCTTATACGAGTTTATAAGCGCCGATAATACGCTAATCTGAAACCGCCCTTAATGAATAAAGCTAAAATAATATTTGTTAGTAATAGTTGGGCGGGTTACATTTACAGATGGGCCAGAATGGTCACACAGTGGGTGCCTAGAGACGGTCGTCTTCACCGAGGCAGGCCAAAGAAACGCTGGCTTGACGATTTGGACTCGTTCCTGACTGATTGGCCAGAGGAGGCAAAACACACAACAGAAATAGAAGATATTGATGAGATATTTTTTCTTATTTTTTTTTTTTGTACTCTATCACTATACTGTCCTATTTGACCCCAAGGTTGACTGGTAGAGAATGCCTTGTGGCATTAAGTCCGCCTATGTACCACTTTTGTACATGAAGTTTAAGTAAATAAATAACTAAATAAATAAATAGGGGACGCCTTTGCCCAGCAGTGGGACAGAATAGGATGATTAAAAAAAAAAGTTGTTTGTTTTTGTGAAGATTCCCCGCTTGTCCTAGCGAAATAAGTTTATAAAATGTTCTGATTGTGTGAATGTAACAAATTAACAATCATTAATCAACAGTCTATTAAAAAGGCCACAGCTCAGTAGTAAATGCCACAGCATTGCGACCATTGGCGCGGGTTCAACTCGATTCATTGAGAAACAAGAATGTTACTACGATAATGTTACTATCACTGGTTATCTGTACAGACAATCAGTCAATGTGCCAACTGACCTCAATTGCTGTGTTGCTAAATAAACACCTGCATGTATTATTTTGGTTTGATGTTGCTATAAAAATAAATAAAATTAAAGTGTTTGTTTGTAATTTCAAAATAACATCTTTTTTATATGAAGGCATATACGGTACTTAAAACAAAAAACATTATTTTTTTGTCTGTCTGTCTGTTTGTTCCCGCTAATCTCCGACACGGCTGGACCGATTTTGATGGGACTTTTACTGGCAGATAGCTAATATAGCTATCTGCCAAGCTAAGCTAAGCTATCTGCTTAAGTTTTAATTTTAGAAAAAGCATTAGGGCTTCGTGCAAAAAATAGAAATTGTTAATAATATCCGATTCAAAGGGTGTTTTTTCCCTTTGAATCGGATTATGTTAACAATTTCATATGTAATATTTTCATAATAATTTCACGCAGACGAGGCCAGGGGGTAGTCATAAACCATCTTAATCTCTTAGTTTAAATAGTTTAAACATCCCAAGTAAGAGTGTTCAAAAATACACGGTTGCCTGCTTTAATACCACCTGCCTGAATTCAGTCTGCATGTTACCTCTACACGACTTAACGGATTTCAATAAAATTAGGCACACAGGTAGACAATAACCTATGTTAGGACAAAGGATACTTTTAATCCGAGTAGTACGTTCCCGTGGGATGAATTCCAACCTCTACGCAGGATAAGCCGAGGACAGAAGATACTTTAGTTTTTTTAAGGCAAGACCAGCATACCCTGGGCCGGCAACCCTGCTATCAACCTTACAGTTGCTTACCCGTCAACCTTTTCTCCATTGCAGAAAAAGAACATTATACTGGGAGGTTCAAATAGTGACGTCATAAAAAATCGAGCCAGCCCAGGGGTATCCGAAAATCGGCTTTTTTCATTCTTTAAAGTTAACATTTTTTATCTGATGAGCATCAAGAGTAACAAAAAGCCGTGCAAAAATAAAGACAGTTTTTTTTTAAATCGTTTTTCATACAATTTTCAAGAAGCTATCGAAAACTACTAGGAATCGGAAACATACATGGCGTAATTCGCATACCCCTGGGAGTGGAGATTTTTTTTTTTTATGACGTCACTATTTGGACCACCCAGTATAATTACTGTAAAATAGGTTTAAACCTACTAACCCTCTTCAGTAGGAGTTCCATACGTGTTATCGTTGCGACACTTGACGAAGTAGTGCAACATCGGCGTGGTGACGATACCGAACTCTTTTGGAGTTCCTTTCAGAGCTATCACGCCATTGGCTGCGGCTGCTGCTAACCGGGGACTTGTGTACCTGGAAAAATATAAATAGTTCAGGTAAATGGATCAAGAACAGGAGTGATTTATTTTTGTTTTCGTGATAAACAGATAAACAATAAATGTGGACGGACGGTGAAGGACTTGCCCAAACTGATGTACAGTCGCCAGCACATCAAGTTACCACAAACTGTCAAATTTCTCCAAATGATTTTAAACAATAAGTTGAAGTTTAAGTTCAAAATCGAATGAGAAAATTTTACAGTTTTGTAGTAACTTGTGCTTGATGGTGATTATGACATTATTGTTTATGATTTTGTCATTTTTATTATTAATAAAAAAAAAACAAATATAATTATGTACGTACTAACACTAGTGTTTAAAGATGTGTAATTATGTATTACTAACAAAATGTATTTTATGATCTGTTAAATAAATGATTTGATTGATTGATGCACCGCCTGTACATAGTGTGACCATAGCTAAATCCCAATCTGACCAATGAGGTCAAGCTATTTCGAAATTTAAATTATCAGATTTTCGACCAATGACGAAGCTGGGATCTAGCTATAGTAGCGCCATAGTTTCACAGTCGCCATCCTCATTGACGCATCGAAACGAATCAATCTTATACGATCGGTTAGTATGCTGATACCGTTCATGCATCAAAAGTTGTTTATTTTTAAAGTGCATAATAATTTTAGCGGTGGATTTTTATTGTGCGTTACCGCTAAGAGGGAGAACAACTAAAGCCTGGAGTCTTGGAGCCTGCTGCTGGATACCTGTAACCTGGAAATCTTCAAGACCCAGTTGAATAGGTTACTTGTAGACAAGTGGACACCATCGTTGACCACATCATAGCAAGTCAGGGTTGGAGTGTAGCCTTAAGGGCACTATGGAGCGAGGACTTGGAAAAAAATTCGGACTTAGAACATTTTTTTTTTCTTTCTGAAATTTCCTAATTTTGTCGCAGTATCGGGTTGACTTAGATCATAGAAACCATTTAGGTTCTGAGATGCATAGTCCTCCGACGCACCGTTTCCGAATTATGAGAAATCGAAAAAAAAACTGTCCCAAAACATTTCTTTTTGTTTTCTTTGCTGCTCAGAGTCAGTATACGCTTAGAGGCATAAGCGTATACTCCAACTGCTAAAATCAACAAAAAATCCGCCCCTAGGACGACCCACTGACCCAAATCAGATAGATGTCAAATGTGATCCTAACCTCTACTAATAAAGGGGGTAAAACAGGTGATGATAGTTACCTGGTATCCATTCCGATGAAGACACTCGCTTTAAGCGCCATGTCAGCCTTCTCTGTCGCGATGATTTCCTGGACGGTGGATTCTAAATCATTGTCACTGAAATGTTAACAAGATGTTATTAATAAGCGAAACCAAGGGTACACCGAGGTGAATTGAACAACTACATTAGGCCAGTTATGCTTGTATTATGTAATTTGGGGCAAGCCTATAGAGTATAGCCATTAACGCGGCTCGGAGCTGTTACTTCGAAATTGTTAATAGAAAACCTGATTAAATTAAACTATTCTCATCTTTATTGCCATTCAGGGAATATCCTGATTGAGGCTGGCACAAGGCCGTGGAGCTTGGCACAAGCAAAGAGAGGCCGAGATACCCAGCAGTGGGTGAAGTCGGGCTGTGGATGATGATGATTCCCAACCTGGGGATTGAACCCAGGAGCCCATGCTCAGCAGTCTTGCCTGGGACCACAAGATCAACGAGGCGGAACAAGCTCCTAATACGAAAGTCCCAATGCAAAAACCCAATTAAACTTTACCCCTGCCTAGGAATCAATTCTGAGACCTCATGCTCAGCAGTCTTGTTTGCGATCGTTAGACCCACAAAGCAGTCAGATTTAGAAACACATCAAACCAATTAGGCCACAAGGAAGAACATATAACAGGTAATTAAATACTTTATTCGAAATAAGGAATCGCACAGAAACATGACACCGTGGGTGTTGAATGTGGGCTTGAATTGCCTACAATTGCGCCTAGAATGCATTCTTAATTCATTATCTATTGAGGTATCTAGACTTCTTCAGCAATTCATGGGTTAATTGAGTGGACGACAATAACTGTGCATAGTTTGACCGGAATTTCTAATCCAACTGGCTGGTTTTCGCTTCTTGTGAACTCTTGTGTAACGCGTTAAATTCGTTGGATTCCAGCTATAACCATTTTAGATTTATCACCGAATTTTCTTGGATCTAAATTGGGCCGGTGCACAATAGACGAACGGTAACTTTACCCTTCTCGGTGCCACAGTTCCGGAGGAAGTGTAAGCTTAGTCTACACTAATATTATATATAAGTTTGGATGTAGGAGGTAATCTGCGAAACTTCTTATGCAATTTCAAAAATTCTTTCACAGATGTAAAGCTATACTGTTACCGAGTGCCATATTAAGATAGTTATGTTTCTTTGACGCCGACGAAGTCGCGGGTAGAGGCTTACCTTTAGTATGGTACATCGATTTTTCTAAAGGTACATATTTGTGAAGCGTCGTCATTGTAACTCATGCCTCTATGGGAGTCTCTTTCTCGTCGTTCATATTAACACCCGAGTACTATCAAATCTTACCAAGTACTTCTCAGTACTAACTGGGTTGCTGAGGTCAGATAGGAAGTCGCCCCATGTAAAATACTAGTAGTCAGCTGCCGGGGCTTGCAGGGAAAAGGCTAAGATGGTGATGACTATAAGATCTCACCTGACATTAGCGAGCTTGGTAGCTATGGCCTCCCAGTTCTCCTGCAACATCTCACCATCAGGGTCCACTAGTTTCACTCCGTTGTCTGGCTCCAGGTTGTGCGAGGCAGTTATCATCATGCCGATTGTGCGACCTGCAAAGCATCATGAAAGGCTTAGGAGAGAGCAGCCGACATTCAAGTATAAACCTTATTTTTAGAGACACAAAGTGTAAATAAAATAAATCGCGAGTGTTTGAGGCAGCACTAAGAGCTTTTCCATGACTTTTCTTTTAAATCTTTTGTGGAAAAAAAGAAGATTGAAGATGAGAACAGCTGAAACTGAATTATAAACCATATTTTTAGTGACGAAAAGTGCAATTTTAACCCTAGATACCAGTGCAGGTATCGCAAATGCGTTGTCAACCCAAGAACCAAACGGATATCTTTCAGGTGTCTATAATGCGTCTATGTTCGTACAATTTTGCACTTTATGACATCGACAATAAAGTGTCAATAACTGAAGCGAGCCTAACTAAATGAAGTTGTCACTATTCTGGAATCTTATGTATCTCTCAACAGTTACCCCACTTCTTGTGATGTTAAAATTTGCCCCAGTTTACTGATTTGCCGGCGATATGCAAAATTGCGCGTCACTGGATTGGAACGTCCATTTTCTGATTTTTTTAGTGATGCTCTGGTATGTCAATAGCTTCATTTCTGAGGGTATTTTGTCCACAGTCTGTGATATTTAAATTCATCTAAACGTTCATACGAAAGAAAAGGGGCGGTGCAGAGGTGTAATTAAACACCTCTGCACCGCCAGTTTACGTCCAGACTGACAAGAGTTATCCCGCTGTTAAAGATCGCGACTTAGGCTTCGTTCGGCTGGGTAAAATACCGTGCGAATTTTCAATTAGGTATCTGCATCAATACGTGTATCGGTTCAGGGATTGAGAATCCAACACAGCACATCTCAGCGCGTCCATAAAACGCACTGCTCTCTGCGATTTTCGACACTCGGCGCTAAGCAGTGAGTTGAAAATCCAGTCGCGTCAAGCCCTGGATTCTCATGCGAACGAGGGCTTCTGGAGATTCTATTAGGAAATATACTACCTAAAAGTAAGGGAAATCCTGCATATCCAGACGTGACATTCGACTCGTGTAGATTTTGGAGATTTATTTATGTCCTGATCGGAATGATACCTACTTAAAATATTACCATTACTAGTTTCTCGTGACGACCTTGTAAAATAATGTCAAAGGTCTGTCTGTTTAAACGGCATTCATATTGTGATTTACATAATGCTCTTTCGAAAGGTTTATTTGTAAAACCAGATAGGTAGGTAGGTACTTGGTCAGCTAAAGACTAAAGAAAAAATGAAAGATGTTATGGCTAGAAAGGGGGTGACTACTTTTGTTTTTTTGGATGCGAAATCGTCAAATAACACCCCCCCCCCCGCTCAATAGGAGGGAGTGTCAGACTTTTACTGACTAAAACCCATCCATGTTCCTTCTTTGCCCTTTGTGTTCCAGGGCCGCGGTATCTCTTTCGAACAGTCCCGCAAATATTTTCGTCACCGTATCTGTCCATAGTGACTACTCAAATGACGAATGATAGACATGCTGCGCCGACCCCAAATAATTTGGGATAAGACCAGGGTGCAGAATGATGATGATGACGTACTTTGCCAGCTGTATGGTAATGTGAAAATGCCTGATACGGAATTAGCTCTTTCCACCTTACAAAGAATCTGGGGTACGAAATTCGCGCCCCATTATGCAGTTATAACAATGAGGTGCGACAGTTACTAATGCATTTCAAGGTGTGTTATGTAGATCAGGAGTTTACTCGCAACTGCTTGCAATGCTAATGCATACCTACGATTGTTGACTCCTAATTAGCGTCGAGACTAAAGACAGACAAATTGTTCTACGCACTAATTTGTCGACAGAAATGCCGTTGAGCCGTTTGAAGATCGCGACAGATATGTTACGATGTAATGAATGACCGATACGCAGTGTGATAACCTATGATTAGTCAGCTAACGTGTAAAGAACTCATTATTTTCTTTCGAAACACGTATAGCTCTCTTCTCTTGGTCACAAAACTGCTCGATTCTATGATTTTATGGAAATCTTGGGCTGATAGGATGATCACATCTGTCGCATGTGGATTACATTTGACAGGAATCTGCAAAGAGGCTGGCTTAGAAAAAGATAGCGAAGTGAGCTGGAAACCTTTTTAAAGGATTAGCCCAAAATCGCAGTCGACCAGGTGAAAATATGGGTCTTCGCCCTGCAGTGGAATCGGCAAAGAGGCTTGCTTAGGAGTAGATAACGGGATGTGCTAAACGGGGAAGACCGTTTGAAGCTCATTCTAGATGGCGCGACTGTAGCTAGGTCCCAATCTGACCAATGAAGTCAAGCTATTTTTAAATATAAAATGACACTACCAGATTTTCAACCTGTGACGCTTGCGAAGCGCCATTCATTTCACAGTTACCATCCATTGTTGTTACAGAACGAGCTTAAATTCTTAGTCAACCGGCAGCTTGGGACGAGTGAAAGGGAGGCTTATGTCCTTCAGTGGGATAGTAAAGGCTTCATAACATGATCGAGTTCGCCAACAGTGGTATTTCAACGTTAAATATTTATAACGGCTGCGTTCGTACAGTTTATAAACCAAGGTCGACTAGTGCATTATTCATTATGGTGGAGTACGTAGAACCCTTTACGTTGAGCTTATAACAGTGAACTGTTCTTATGATTGGAAAGTATTTTATAATTCTCTATGGAGACTACGCTCGCAATACGCCTTTATAATATCTGAGTTTGTTTGCTTGTTTGAATTCGCTAATATCTAGAACTGCCAGTCAGATTTGAATTCAGATTTCTTTTTGCATTTGATAGCCCAATTCTTGAGGAAGGTTTTAGGCTAATTACCATCACGCTACGGCTCTTAGGAGCTGAGCGGTGTGTGAAACCGCGGGGCACAGCTAGTTACGTATTGTATACGAAGATATAACTTCTGCAATCTCCGGAAGCTCGTTTATAATCAAAAACGAGCTAATTAATCTAATCTATGGTTGAGAAATCTGCTGCAATTTCACCGGCGCACGGAAACCAGTAAAATTAATTGGTTGCGAACAGCTGCCTATTACGCTGGTTATTTCCTGACCACTGTCACATGAAGTTACTACCATCATCATCTGCCTAGGCTTTTCCCAACTATGTTGGGTTCGGCTTCCAGTCTAACCGAATGCAGCTGAATAGGTACCAGTATTTTACATGGAGCGACTGTCTACCTGACCTCCACTACCCAGTTACTGCTGGGTAATACGATACCCCTTGGTAAGACTGGTCGTCAGATTTTTTGGACCACTAACTACCTGTAACGACTGTCAAATATCTACAAATGACAGCCGGGACCAAAGATTTCACGTGCTAACCTAGGCAAGCACGGCTTAACCTAAAGACCGATCGACTAGACCGGCTGTTATTATTTAGCCACGAGCTCCTCCACATGACGTTACTACAGAATTATTAAAATATCTTCAACACTCACCATTCAAGACCCTGGATCGGATGACAGCCAGCAGACCCATGCGGTATACAACATGTTCCAACAGGTTGGCTCTGGAACAAGCAAAATTACTGTTAGAGGTTCTGGGAAGATAGAAAATCCACTCGTGGCTGAACACGAACAGGGTATAGGTCAGGCACAGGCCATTATATCAAGCTGTAGCTTATAATATTCCAAGAAATCTATGGTTAGACGGCGAAACTACCTTGAAACTTGGTAATGTATTGGCAGTAGCGCTTCAGTAATGGATTATGTCATAAGTCAACAACCCGATGAAAGCAGAAGAGTTTTTTTTCGCTAAAGTACACGAAGTTCCATTAATTCCTAATCTAGGTTACCTAATACCTGACCTATATTATCGAGAGGAAAGCAATGTAGGTACATACAGGGTGTAAATAGACCCTTAACGAAGCCGAAAGGCACTTATTGTCCCCGTTAATGCGATCATTTTTTTGTTCTGGACCATACCGGGAACCTTCTTGTTACGGAGATATTGGGGGTCAAAGTTCCGACTTTTTTACAAGTTTTTTTTAAATACATGTTTTTAAAGTAAGATTTTTACTTTAAACACCTCCACGACCCCCGTACTATTCAATCCATCCATCAGCGCAATGTTCTGAGTGCGTTACATTGAGTCCTACCGTAAAACTTGATTTTTCACCCAAAAAAAAAGTCGTTTCCCAGCAAATTTTTTTGCGTAGGGTTACTTAGTTTGATGTACAGAATGCTTGGTTGACGGCTTCGTGAAGGGTCCGTTTACACAGACAGTATATCCTTTTTTTGCTGATGGGAAATCATCACATGACCCCTGCCGCTCTGGGCGGAGCGGAAGGGAAACCCATCTATGTTCCTTCTAAGGTGTTCTTCTCAGAGCCGCGGTATCACTTTCGAACAGTCCTGCAGCTTCGCTGTAGGTATATCCTGTGGTGCCATTCATTGTTAAACAAAAGGTCTAATTGTTTCCCAAAACGGCTCCACCAGAAAACCTTTGTCACCAAGAAGGCTACTTCGCTAAGGAGTTACATAAACTGTTTGACACCAATTCATTGAAGCATTGTCTTTGTCTGTGAGCCTATGTTATCTACTATCACTATATAGATAAAAACATTGCGTTTCGCTTCTTTTGTATTGATTTTTTGTGTCACCCTGTTATCTTGGTCATAACAATTAATGTAATCTCTTTATTGTTACGGTTCAATGTTTTGTGGCGGAAAATCTAAGCTGTTATTTATTATCAAAACAGTGCCTGTATTTTTGTATTTTAGACAGAGATGTAAGTAAGTACCTACGCCAGGTAGCTATTTCTTTGGTATAAGGCTTTTACTATAAGCAGTGCCCCTTAGGGGATTCCCCATCGACAAGAATGACTTTCCACATAAACTGCCATACCCTATTTCACCACAAACGGCAATGAATTTTCAAAAATCATTCCTTTGCTTCCTGCTTCTTGACCCAGTGGCTTGTTTAGTCTGTGGTTTGTCTGTGTTTTTTTTTTGTTAATGAGATGATAAGTTCTGTATCTTATAAGGTCACCAAGAGACGAAGAGCAGTTAGGATCTGTTTTTCAGCCATGCTACCCAGTGGACGCAGAATTTGAGAAGCGTGCGAAGGTCCGGACCTCCTAGGTACAGCCAAATATTTCCAGCTAATATTGTATAGGGGTATCGCACCTAGTAGTGGGTTGTGGAGGTCAGATAGCTGCATCCGGTTAGACTGGAAGCCGATCCCAACATAGTTGGGTAAAGGCTAGGCAGATAATAATAATTGTATTATTAGATGGAATTCTTTTTGTTACCTGCATGGATTTGAAAACCTTCAGAATTAGATCTACGCCCAAGTGACACATTTACAAAAAGTTAAACAAATGAATGGCTATCTATGAGACAATCAAAGCTAATACTTAATGCGTTGTGCACATGACTCAGATACTCGTCTATTAACAAGTTAGTAATAAACTACCTTAGTCACATTAAACACAAATAAATAACTAACAAGCAGGTACGAACAAACAGCAGACATTGGTATGTAGATTACGCCAGTGCCGTGAGATCGCGGCTAAGAATAGCGCATCGCTTCCCGCAGTGTCGCAAGTCTCGGTTAAAAGATGGGATGTCATGAAGATGGACAGCATCCATCTATAACTAGCTTTAGAACTGTGAGACTTTGGGGACAATTTTTAACAAGTCGGGGAAAGTCATAAAAAAATGCCTGTACTTAATAATTCCATGACTGCCTCGTCACTCTAGGTGGTCGCATGAGGCAGGACTCCATGCTCGATTCCTAGGCCGGGCAAAGCGTTATTCTTCAGGAATATCTCAGTAGCAGCTACGGAGTCTGGATTTGTGCCCGGCCGATGGCAATAGGGTCGCCCTCTATTACATGGGACTTAAACATATCTGGCGAACTGTGGGTGTACTATGAGGTACACCTCTGCGTAACCCATCAGGGATTACAGGCGTGATGTTGTGTTATGTTAATGATCCTAGTGTTACAACTTTAGGTCCTGTCGGCTTTTGGGCTCTGTAAGTCATAAGTCATTTATTTCTTAACAAAATACATTGTTTAGAAAATAACTTAAAATTAGATTAATAAGGATTAGAAGAGAAGACCTTAATTCAGATTTTGGGACTGAGGCCTCTCTCTAAGGAGTACATAGCAGTAGCAAAGGGTCAATTTTTGTAAGAGGTAAATCGGAGTACATATCTTTAATGTGATTATATTATTTTTCTATAGAATACTGACTGTGCCATTTTTAAAAGAGAAACCCGTAGGAATCGAGTTGTATGGAACCTGCGCCACTAGTACCTATTAAGCCTTATTCCACTGTGAATGCCCAGCGTGGGTAAGTCAACAGATTTCACGATCTAAAATTCGCCATTCGAAAACAAGACCAAGTCAGTACACTTCATGAAATTGTTAAAATACAATCGGGCGCTCTGTAAACAATTTGATTGATCATTGTAATTACAAAAACAAACTTTGACGTCAATACATCGGAAAGGAAGACCAAGGAAACGGAGGAATGATATGAAAGAAAAAGATGCAACTGATTGCGTGAAGGTTGACAGGGGAGAATGGAAAAAAAACCAGTTTCGTCGACCCCAGGTAACATGGGACAAGGGCAGATATTGTACCCAGGACTATGTAATATATAACTTGATTTGAAAAGAGTGTCCAAGGAGTTTCTTGCCCATTCTTCTCCATGAGATCTACTATTTTCGAATGGGCAACTACAGTCCATTCACAGTTATTATGCCTGTGGCGGGACTGTAGGTAGCTTATTTTTGACTATGCAAAAGTGCCTGTCATGGGTCTATTTGAAATAAATGCTTTGAGTTTGAGATAGATATTAATGATGATTATAAAACAAACTTTAACGTCAATACATTTCTATAAAAATTACAAATCATTATTACTGGCGAAATGAGTGCAGGTACTACAGGTACACGGTACACCTCTGCCTAACCCGTCGAGGATTACAGGCGTGATTGTACGGCAAGTTAATCTCTAAAACGGAGATAACTCCATTACAAGTAACATAGAACCTATAGGCATATCTGTTTGTTCATTGCACGGCCTGCACCGATATAGAAGCGATCAATACTTCCAATTATCGGCTTCATAGGAAGGGCGCGTCTCCTCACCTGGAGCATTTGTTTTATGGCCGTTCAAATACAAGTAATTGAAATTGCACTCTGTTTGCATAAGGTGGAAATTGACTGCAGGCTAATTGATACCTGTCATTTGCTAAGTGGTAACTGATATGACAACCCACTCATAATAATTCCTGGAAAAAATACTTCACAATATACCTCATTCGCGTGGGTAGCTTAAATCTAGTACCGCATCAGAGGGTAATAGGCCTCGCAATATAAAGGGTGTAACAAGGCCCTTAACGAAGCCGAAAGGCACTTGTTCTCCCCGTCATTGCGATCATTTTTTTGTTCTAGATACCTGGGAACCTTCTAGTTACGGAGATATTGGAGGTCAAAGTTCCAAATTTTTCACAAGTTTTTTTTTAAATACATTTAATGTAAGATTTTTATTATTTATTCATTGCATCCTTATTTTTAGATAGAGATTTTTCACCTAGATTTTTCACCCCAAAAAAAAGTCGTTTCCCGGCAATAATTTTTGCGTAAAATTACTTAGTTTGATGTACAGAATGCTTAGTTGACGGCTTCGTTAAGGGTCTTGTTAGATCCTGTATCTACTTATTAGGTAATAGAGCGAAAAACTACAGGCGAATGCTCTCTTTAGCCCGTTGGCCATGAAATACACGCTCAAATGTCACGAGTCTTGCAAATTCTGTTACTGTGGAGAAAAGAAACGATACCAGTTGTTGTGATTCACAGCAACGCGACTTGCAGAGCTATGGTTCTCACGCAAGTCGCTTCCGAAAGCTGTGAACAGGGCCTAAGGCGTACGACTCTTTGCTGCGGGACTGTTCGACACACATAGATACCGCGGCCCTGGAACACAAAGGACAAAGAAGGAACATGGATGGGTTGTAGTCAGTAAAAGTCTGACACTCCCTTCCACTCCGCCCAGAGCGCGGGGGGGGGGAGGGTTATTTGATGATTTCCCATCCAAAAAAAAAAGGCATACGACTCTAAAGTAACGCTCGAAGCTGAGAATCGTTTAACGTACGAATGCTTAGAGTGAGCATATTAAGTATCGAAGCTCCGATCAACTACACACTCTTTCAACACGTCATGGGCGTACCCACGGTGGGGTAGGGTGGGGCACTTGCCCCAGCCTGCTCTCTAAGCTAAGAATCTCCGAAGCTAAGAATTTTTAGACGAAATTAATGTAATGAAAAAATTAAATAGGTATTCATTTGGGTACTTCAACATTTTTCACATTACAGTAAAAACTTGGTTAAGGTCAACAATGACAGAAAACTGTCTTGTCGGCCTCTGTATGATGAGTGTGCATAGAAAGAGGGCTCTGGAAGCACAACATACATTTGAAAACGAAATTTTAGCTAGATTTAGCCAGAACCTTTGCAGGTTATTAGTTAAATAAGGTGTAGTGTAGTCAATAAAACGTATCAGTCAGTAAATAAAAAGCATTTTTAATTTCCTACTACTTAGTTTATTTACTTCTGCCCCACCCCTTAAAAAATGCTGGGTACGCCCATGCAACACGTCTTAAAGAATTCACGTGCTTTAAAAGCTTTAAACCAGGAGCTTATGCAGTGCAGCATGTGTGTTTTCGCACGATTAACATAACATAAATTCACGAATGTATTTCTGCGAAGGGTTAGGCTGAGGTGTGGCTGTAGTACACCCGCGATTATTACTCACTACCTACTATTCCTATCAACATCTACTTACGCAAGCCACATAAGAGTATGTTTTCACTGAAATGGAATGAAGCGGAGACGTGCAAAATCGACCAAACACAGACGATACCAAAAACGCGATGTAGGTTTCATGCTTATGATAGGCTGATTCCTGGCGGTCTCCACTCCGCTCCGCTCATCGCAAACGCAGCCTAAGGCACTGTTTCCGCCAAAGCGGGAATTGACCAATCACGTTGGTTGAAATCCAGATCGCGTCTCTCATGGTTCGATCGGTCGCTCGCGCTCGTCTACGCCTCAGTGAAAACGCTCCCTAACTCTGCTCATTCAAGCATACTCCCCGTGCGTAAACACTCTTAAATTAGTGAGATAACATCTGCATATCAATCAGGTTAACAAATGCTATTACTATTACCTATACATACATACTGTAGTATCTAGTGTTTCTCCATTACCGTTATCCATGCGATATAACTGTTTGTGGAGGTTTAATGATAAGCAGTAAACATTTAATGGCTAACCAGATTATGTTAAAAAAAAGTCAGCCAAGTGCGAGTTGGACTCGCGCATGAAGGGTTCGGTACCGTCGTAGTAGGGGACCCCCTTTAATTTAATTTTTATTATTTGATGTCTTACCTATTACGGATTATGAGATGCAGCACGCTGACAGACAGACAGACGGACGGACGGACGGAAAGCGGAGGTTTAATAATAGGGACCCGTTGGTTACTCTTCGGGTACGGAACCCTAAAAATGCTTTTACCCGCTGCGTCGGTCGCACGCGTGTATTTATATCGGAAAATTTCCCACGGGAACGCTCTACTGTGATAGAAAGCATTCTATGTCCTGACCAAGGTCATGGTTTATCGGCGTACTTACTAAATTTCATCAAAATTCGTTCAGCTGTTTACTCGTGATAAACAAACAAACTTGCACGTTTATGATATATATTAGTTGCGATGCTCACGTTCATAGCATGGCATTTGCTTTTAAACTTTTTTTCTGACCAAGGTCATGGTTTATCGGCGTACTAAATTTCATCAAAATTCGTTCAGCTGTTTACTCGTGATAAACAAACAAACTTGCACGTTTATGATATATATTAGTTGCGATGCTCACGTTCATAGCATGGCATTTGCTTTTAAACTTTTTTTCTTTAATTAACATTGTATTAATTAGAATTCCGTATTGTTCCGCTTGTTAAGTAATTGCTCATTAGTTTGCAGCAATGGTATGCTAAGCTTGTTAGGAGTAGACTTGAGAATATTGGATTTTATATTTACAAATTTTTCTACAAAATGTTTTTTTTTATTGTATTTAGACAATCTATTAGGTAGGACTAAAGAATTTTGGAATACTTCTTGATATAAAGACACAACTTTAATATAAATTGAGATCAGATACCTTTACCAAATACAAACCGAGCACATACAAGAACGTGTTAGAATTGATAACATTTACAAAGTATTTTTTGCATCTGCATTAAACTCAAAAATACTTTACAATGTTATCAAAACAAAACAAATGTTATTCTATCAAAATATAACATTTATAATAAACTGGGAATGTTATGCTAACAAATAATAAAGTCAATACATCTTATAAGTGGTTGGAACCCCGCCAAAAGTCATATTGGAAAAGGTACGGGATCAAAGTGGGATTTTTATTATTTTAGGCATTTGCATTGCTGAATTTGTTTGTGCAATCTGGTGTATGTTAACCTGGATATAAATACATTTCTATTTTGCACACATGTTTGCAAATTATTCTAGAATAGATTTAAGTTTTCAATGAATTTAGGTAAAACATTTCCTGTCTTGTCTGAAAGTTTAAAATAGATACCTATTATAAAATAAAATAAAATGGAAATTAAATTTGACTTTAGGCTACAGTGGCAAAGGTTCCATTCAACTCAATTCCTACCGGATTCCCTTCCTTTCCTTTTTGAAAAATGCCACAGTCGGTATTCTATAGACAAATAATATAATCACATTAAAGATGTGTACTCTGGCTTACCTTTTACAAAAATTTACTCTTCACTACTGTTAGGCTTTACTAAAATACTTGGTATAATCTGCATATAATGTTCGCGCTGCTGGCACATAGGCCAATAGTACCTGGGCGACCAAGCTCTGCTCGGTTGAAAACAGAGAAAACGAATTTTACAGATATATATGAGAGTCTCATAATGAGACCTAGCTAGATCCATTTTTCGCCCTGAAAACCGCTATATTGCAACTTTCATCGAAATTTTTAGAGCCGGTTTCGGGAATTTACAAATATTGCTCATTTAATAGTTTAGGAATCTGTTAGTGACCTTACAAGCTACAGTGTGGTACCACTGGAGATTGATGGATGACACAATGTCTTAAAATTTTTGGCTCTAGTATCATCAGTTCATCACAATATTTTCCTTCACCGTTTCGAAAGCAGAGGTGATGAAATTAAATAAAACAAAGTAACACTGAATTTGTTTGATTTCAAACCTACAAAATGCAACTCAGAAATACTTGCTTGACAAAAAAGCAATAACAGTCCCCCTAGTTTAGTTCATATTACATATGGTGGGAATGAGCTCACTTAAATAGTTTAGCTGGCAGGAATGCAGGGCATGAACTTATGACCTCTTTAATTAATAGTGACGGCCATAGCCGTAACCATGGTGCGGTATTTCACATAGTTTAGGGGTGGATTATGTGCGTATTTGTAAATACTCAAAAAAACTATAATTACCTATTTCCTTCCTATTAAATATTGTTTAGTTCATAAAATTCAGTTGTTTAAAATCGATTAAAGTTTTTCCTTCCTGTAAAATATTGATTTGGTGAATGAAATTCATTTATATTTCAAATTAGGTAATTTCATTTACCAATTAATTTTGTAGCTATTAGTAGTAAATCTCCTCAAGAATGTAGAAAAGTAACGGGTAACACTGAAACTAGAGCAATAAAATGTGTAGAATATTGCAATTATTTAACACAACCGTTACTGTTATCGCTGGCCTTGGAACTTTCAAATAATACATTCCAAATAGTTGCAATACCTTTGCAAAAGTTACAAAACTATGCCATAGATAACTATTGTGTTAGTTCATAATATTTTTTAAATTAATGGAGCAACAGTTCCTAATTTAAAACTTATTTTTGATATTCTATCTTAAATATAAAATTCTCGTGTCACAATGTTCGTTCCCATACTCCTCCGAAACGGCTTGACCGATTTTTATGAAATTTTATATGCATATTCAGTAGGTCTGAGAATCGGCTACTGTCTATTTTTCATACCCCTAAGTGACGCAGACAAAGTTGCGCGGGTCAGCTAGTAAGTATACAACTTTTTTTAAATAGTGTTAATCATCCTTATTTTAATAGCCAGTCTCATGTATGAGTAAGATTTAAATCTTTCATACCAGAAAGGGTCAAATAAGCCAGACAACAAAAGTATAGATTGTGGAATTGACCTGTGAACTCTTATTAGAAGATATAAGTATGTTTATGATATAATTAAACTGTGAAGCAGACATTTTGCCACCAGGAAGAAAGTATTATGCTTCAATATGTTTCATACCCCCCACTGAGAGTCACATCATTGTACAATAATTATAAGAAAGACTATTTCAAACAAGACTTTGTTTGTTGTTGCAGACTATTATAATTACTTATAGGTCTGCTGCATTACCATTTTCCTCATAATCATTACAGTAATATTGTTGCACTCGGTCAAAATTGATGTAAGATACAATGAATCACAGCCTATCCTATTGTTTTGCCTATATATATTACTACGAGTCATTGACCATAATCACAGCCGGCCGTGTCAGCGACTTCCCGTTATGAATTCGTTATTAAACGATATTGCAGATGACTCACAATTGCTTACTATTGCTTCTACTAAGTACGCGACAATATGCATACGTGACAAACACGAAAAGCATGAGAGAAAGGTGCAGCGAAATGTGTTTATTTTGTCATTCTGTGACCTTAATTGGTAAATACACAAAAGGAAATTTAAAAAATAAACGTAAATTTTCTACTCACTTTGTGCGGAATCCGGCTGTGCCGTATTCAATGAAAACATCTGTCGTTTTTGGATGCATTTCTCTGGCGAACGCGTACACTACCCGTAAGCTACTTGGCGGCATTGTGTTGTTTCACGTAAATATATTACTATCACCTGATTGACCAGTTCACTTCGCAAACGTATGTCTTCATACCATTCCCGCTCTGTAAACCAGTTTCAACAGCGAATTTGACGTGATGACGTCGCTGCAGGTCGTCTATCTTGACAATCATGGGTTGACTTAAAATGTTAACCAACTATTTATAAAAGTTCAGACATAAACTGTAATGTCGCTACGTGCGCGAGTAAACTTCATAATTTATTTAGGTTTCTGTAAAACAACTTCTACTTTTCAATTTAGTAGCTTAATGGTTCTGAGAATACTGTCTTTGTACTGCTGTCAAACTAGAATAATGATGAATTTAGTGAGCGAGCAGACTAAAAAGTTTGGCTATATTACGCTAGATGGCAGAGTTATGCTTTTCTTATTAGTTCGGCTACTCAGTAAGAGATGGCGTGCTATCAAGTTATTAGTAGAAATGTTTTTTCTTCAATATTTTTTTTGTGTGTTCATTACTGTTGTGTACTGTGTACAGCTTAATGTTTGCTTACAAACGGGCATTAAATGGACAAGTTGTTGAAGGAGATCTCTTCTATTCATGCTCTAAGAGATCACGTCTGGACCATTTCCAAATATAGGGTGACTGGTAATTAGTGACCGATACTTAAACACGTGATTGTACTCATGATAACAAAAAACTTTCCCAAAGAAACAATTTTTTTAATAGGTACTCATTTTATCACAATAACACAACAGCGGGCACAACAGCAGCACCGTATGAAATTCGCGTTCCTATCAGCTGTTAGCCGCATGACGCCTTTCTGTCTCATTCAACAGTGGGTAGGCAGAGCACCCGCGCGGCTCGCAAGCCCGCTCCGTAATGATCCGCTCTTGTTTTATTGTGATAAAGAAAACATGTTCCTTTGGGAAAGTTGTTTATATATAAGGTATTGTCATAATAAAGCCAATTACAAAATATTAAATCACCTTATTTCATTAGACGTTATAATACCTCCATAATACCTTTTCATTCAAAATGCCCAAAATGGATTCCAAGTAAACAACCAAACACCAAACGTTTCTGAAAACTAAAGCAGCACGATAGTTAATTAAGCAAAATCCTAACGAAAAGAAGCGGTCCCCACCTAATTAATATCTATTTATGAATGACAGTAACACATGCGTGTATTTAGAGCTAAATTAAAACAACAAACGAGCGCCCATTATTGCTAGGGAAGCCATGCTGGATCCGGAGTTGGGATAACGACTTATTTTTCGTTTTGTTGAATGACCTGCTGAGATTTTCTAAGCCATTTGCTTGTACTTTAGAGGCAGTATTTTGGAAGCACATCCACAAGGACAGATGGTCTGATAATGTGGTCTGGCGAAGGTCGCTGGAATCTGCTGCATGATGCGAGGAGCATAGGACTGAGACACTGTAGCCATGTGGCGACGCTTGGGGAATCGGTTGGCTTATATCTAGCAGAGGATGATCTCGGAACAAACTAATTACATGTGACAATATTGGCAGATTCGTAGTCTCGATCAAACTCCTCTTATCCATTCAACATGTCTCCAAACCCTGACCTGGTGAGTAGCTACAGCAGTGCTGTTCAATGTCTTCTAATCGATCTATGTTCTGTCTGTAGGCCACCTTTTATGCGAACCCTCTACCTGATGAAATATTTCGACAAAGACCCAAGGAGCTTCACTGGAATTCTCGGAACGCTCTTTGCTGCAAGGTACTAATTTCTTCTCAATTTGCTTATTATATCCTCTCATATAACTATTACTGAATTTCTTCGTACCATGTAAGCTTTCACACAGTAAACATTGATATCCCGTCACTCCCTCTAGTTTGGTCACCGCAGTAATTACGGCGCGGTCACGGTGCGCCCGCGTCGCCTCGTCACTACACCCGCTGTTATTAATCGTGCAATTTTCAGCTAATGAGCTTCATGTAGGACGAGCTTCAGGAATCGGGGATTTTGACTTGATATTAGTTCGATGTTTATAAAGTTACAAGACCCCTGCTTCGCACGGCTTGGCAATTCATCGAGACTTCTTTATATTGCAGTCTAAGATATAATAAATGTATGTCTTATATGATTACAGGGACGATAAAATGGTGCAGCTTTCAACATTCACGCTAAACTGAAGGGAAGGGTTTATTATGTGCTTTGGAACGTATCAAAACGCCGCGTCGTGGTTGTAATCACTACAGAAACAAAAACCCAGCAGAAAGCACCTTAAGCAGTGAGTCTCGGCTGACATTCGTGGTTCTTTGACAGTAGTTATGGGTATTCAGAAGCCTGAAAGCCTGACAACCATGGTGGCCAAGAGGTATCATGTTACTCAGTAGCTGGTTGCGTGGAGGCCAGATAAGTCGACGCTCCGGTATTCTGTTGCATCCGATTAGACTGGAAGCCAAGCCCAACATACTTAGTTGGGAAAAGGCTAGGCAGGTGATGACTCAATTCTGCCCAAAACTCTTGCAATCATTCCTAACTAAACTCATTCGTATGTCAATCGTCACCGCTCGCAGGCGATGCGACTAATTACTCTAATGACTAATTAGAACCAACTCGAACGCGTTTCAATTGAACACATCTGATATGTAAAGTGCTCTCGGTATGTTAGTGGGCTAGTAATTGCTTCGGACAGCTTCCTCATACCGTTTAGTGTAGTTACCTAGTTTACTATGAAGTTAGTTGGAACCCTAAGCAGCTAGAATAAACGGATGCCCATCCTTTCCCTGACTTTCTATAAGATATACCTATAAAGTTTTCTCCAAGATTCTGATATACGGTGCCTACACCCGAATTACCACACTTTTCTGTCTCAATCCGAAGAATCTGGTCGACCTATTTATTGAAACTGTTTAGCTAAAATATCTACCATCATTCTCTTGCCCTTATCCCAATCAATTTGGGGTCAGCGCAGCATGTCTTCTTCTTCCATACTTCTCTATTACTCATCATCTCATCAGACACCTCTTTTCTTGCCATATCGTTCTTTACACAGTCCTCTTTGGTCTTCCTCTACTCATATACCCAACCACATTCATATTCAAAACTTTCCTTACGATGTTTTCCTCATTCCTCCGCAACACATGCCCATACCACGACAACTTTTCAGTCACCGGCGCCACTTTCAGACTTCCTCTGACATACTCATTTCTTATTTTATCCATTCGCGTAACACCACACATCCCGCTTAGCTCATCTCAGCCACATGCAAATGCCTTTCATTCATCAAAAGAAAATTGTATGCCCTTGGCGTTCTCTAAAAATCGATGGTCAATCACAGAATCACAGGGTGATGCAGAGATTAGATTTTGTCTCTTTCAACTTATTTGAGGAAACCCAAAAATAAATTACAATGTTTCTGTTCTGCAAATTACCAAAGCGCAATTTGCTGTCTTGAAGTTTCGACCAACGATTTCATTTCTAAATTCAGCACTGATTCAACCCGATTTAAATGCGCAATTAAGAGCTGTCGGCTCCACTTTTAAACAGCTACACATTACCATATTAAGTACCAACCAAGTTACTAAAACGAGCTCAAAGCAAAATCAGTAGCGACTATCTAATCAGTCCCCATAATCTATACAAGCCTCTAGAGGCTAACTGCATGAGATCTCGTCCGGCAACTAAGTATAAAACAATTATGGCGACTGTGTGATTAGTCGTACGTGTGATTATCATAAGGATAATCGTGCGCTGGCGACAATCTTGCGGGACTGTGGGCATAAATCAGACTGGATAGTGACGTAGTCATGCATGGGTTAGCGTTAGTGATGTGTTTGGGTATGGGTTGAAGGAGTATTCTACGAGCAGGTTTAAATTAGACGTTTCAGCAAAACGTGGTATTACTTTTTGGTAAATATTCTTCATCTTTGGTATTGTTGGATCCTACATTCATTACCAGCCAGTGAAGAAATGTTAGCGACAGTATCGTATAACTTCAGAATACGGGACTTGTATACTATCTCTCTTGACATGCAAGAGATGGTAAAGAATCTATCTCTCCTGAATCTTTTGTCAAGGAAGTTCTTGAGGTTTCAAAGCCTACAGCATTTTCAATCCTCGCCCTCAAGCAATTATTATACAGATCCTTTGAACAAGAAAACTCAAATAGTTGCTCTGACCAAGTGCCCAATCAATGATTCATTACGAAGTCGTATAAACCTATTAGGAACGCATTTATGAATTTAACAAACGATAAATGAATGAGGAAAATCTCGTGAGGAAAGTTTTGAGTATGAATGTGGATGGATATAAGAGTAGAGGAAGACCAAAGAAACGATGGATGGACTGTATTAAGGATGATATGGCAAGAAAGGAGGTGTCTGATGAGATGACGAGTAATAGAGAAATATGGAAGAAGAAGACATGCTGCGCCGACCAATTAAGCAGGTATAAGGGCAGGAGAATGATGATGACGAACAATAAGTTATATCCTAATTCCAACATCAATCACTACCCTAAAGGCCTAAACCATAATACATTATTCCGGCCCCAATACTCTTTGGCACAGGATCACACAGAAAGACAGACGATACTTCATCCGTATCTACATCGTTTCCAGTTAGTGCTAATACTGAATGGCAATTAACTCCCCCCCCCCCCTCCTCCCAACCCTCCACCCCCTCTCACATGTCGTTTAGCCCACACAGCTAATGACTAGGTAGGTATAAACAAGATCATTGATTATTGAAATTAGTAGTAAGTGAGTCGCCGATAAAATTCATAAAACATTGTGAAAAATTGCACGGTTCGCGTTAAACATGTAAATTGGGTTATGGTGGGTGACGTCAGTGGTTATTATTTGTAATTAATGGTGATTAAGGAGGTTGTTGTTGTGAGGTGGGTTTTTAACTTATTCTTTATGGTGCTGTTTATGTAAGCGTGGTTCTTTGTTCCAGAAATATTCATTGAGAGAAGCCTGGTCAATTTTAGATCTCTTCCATTCGCCAATGAAGAGGCCAAATTTCTCGTGCTTATAAATAATTTCGATCTCATATCAATTTCGTTACATACATTTATTTTTCTTTTTAATGTTGCCCCCACTTGGCACTCATCTTGTATCGTGGGTGCGTTTACAAACATTTAAAGTCACATACACAAACACCCAGACCCGGAACAACTACCTGTAGGCCATACAAATATTTGTTCCGTGCGGGAATCGAACCCACGACACGCAACGCAGCAGCCAATTGATCAGTCACTGCGCCAACGCCAACCGTGCTGTCAGCTGTCAAATTTACTCACCCTAAATCACTCACATTGATTGTCAGAGAGATCACAATATGACTAGACTTTAGATACCTTAGAAGGTTGTACTTATGTTAGTCTCTGTAGGTACAGGTTTCTACCTAGCTCGCGCCTGAAAACTAAAATTCAGAGTTATACTGTCACTTACGAGTTATTTTCCGTGATTGTTCATTATTTTGAGTTTAGTTGTAAACCGTGAAAGCTTATAACAATGTTTAAAATTCAGAGTTTGAATGGTAGGGTAGCCCAGAGTGTTTAGTAGCAAGTTTCTTCAATACGAAAATTTGACAGCTGGGTAGGGATGACGTGATTTATTTATGTATGTACTACACAAAGTACATAACAGGACATTACATTAAGATAGAAGAGCACAAAGGTACTGCTCATTTCATAAGATGAGAACTTCAAACATAAGATCCAGGATTTTAGCGACACTACCGGACAGTGGAATAATACGTAGGAGTTCAATTCCTCGCTAGGAAGTTTGATTTTTGTAAATCGAATGAAACAGTTTTAGTTTTCACTCAAATCAGCTAGAAGACTCCTTTAAATTAATTAATTCGGTATTACTTTTACGCAGAACACTCCGATCTTCTATAGGTGTCAATATAGCAGTACCTAACTCAAAAAGCTTCCTATCAATTGAGCAACAAACAAAAGCTCAAAATAAACGAGATATCTCTTTCTGTTTCTTATTTCCTGGTACGCAGTCCGCCACCCACGGGTACGTTAATACATATCTAATTAAATTAGGCATCTTTGACCACTTGAGTGCACATGGCAATAAAACATTATAGGTATTCGTAACTCGCGGGTTGAGGGTTCCGTGAGGAGGATGGGGAAATCAGGCGTCGGTATTTTAAATCTTTGTTTTTTACGTTTGGGAAAATGGACCTTTTATTCGCACTTACTTGAAAACAATAACTTTATCAGGATTAATAAAGGGTGTAAAAAGACCCTTAACGAAGCCGAAAGGCATATGTTCTCCCCATCATTGTAATCATTTTTTTGTTCTAAACCATACCTGGGAACCTTCTAGTTACGGAGATATTGGAGGTCAAAGTTCCAATTTTTAATTTTACTTTAATTAACTCGATGACCCGTTTACTATTCAAAGCATCCATCGGCACTAAGTAAGTATGTAAGTGCCAGGTTGTATGTTGATTAAAATATGATTCGCGACCGTAACAAATATGGCTTTACTGAGCTATAATCATTAAAATCATCAATAAAACCCTCTTAGTTCATTTAATCCCCTTGAATGACTATTTCATAAAAAACTCATATTTGTTGAGGTCGCGAATCATATTATTTTAATCAACATACAACTTGACACTGATCTGCAAATTGCAAAAAAACATAAGAAAATTGGAATTTCGCGGGCTAGCTTAGTATATCCTTCTTAAGACAACTTCTCAGATGTCATCGAACTACCTATCTCCTTTGTTTCAGCTGTTTGGGAAGAAGCAGAAGAAGCTGTTTGGGGACCCCACCTTTTTTTTTCGGATGGAAAATCATCAAATGACGGGGTCCCGCTCTGGGCGGAGTGGAAGGGAGTGTCAGACTTTTACTGACTAAAACCCATCCATGTTCCTTCTTTGCCCTTTGTGTTCCAGGGCCGCGGTATCTCTTTCGAACAGTCCCGCAGCCCTGGGGAGACACCTTCCCATTGCAGTTTTCATATGAGTATTGAAGTGGCTTTGATCAAACGCTGAAACATTTGTATTCAAATGCAGATGGACTGTCACTTTATTTATAAGCCGGTGCGTTTTGGGAACCGCTTCTTCTTTCTTTTGCGTTAGGTTAGTGCCTAACCTGGTGTCAGAGTTTTTATGCCGCCCATGGGCCTCTGACTCGGCTTTACTTTGGTTTCCTCACGATGTTTTCCTTCACCGAAGCAAGTGATAATTACACAATGCGTACATGAATCCGAAAAATCAGATGGCGTGTCTTGGGTTCGAACTCGAGACCTATGACTTGGCAGTCCAACGGTCACACTACTAGGCTACCACAGCAGTTCAAGCACCGCTAAGTACACAGAAGAATTTCATGGAATATTTATGTCAGCTCCTTCACTTGATGCCTTCCGATGCCTGCCGGGGCTGCGGGACTGTTCGAAAGAGATACCGCGGCCCTGGAACACAAAGGGCAAAGACGGAAAATAGATGGGTTTTAGTCAGTAAAAATCTGACACTCCCTCCCACTCCACCCAGAGCGGGAGGAGTTATTTGATGTTTTCCCATCCCAAAAAAAAACAGCTCCTTCACTTTCATACGAAAATACGGAACCCTGAAAAACTCCAAAAAGCACACTTGCACAAACATAGCCACACTATCGTAACGTACCTATATGTATAAACAGTAAATGCTCATCATATAATAGCAGAGTAACGCATAAATGTATTATTACTGATATGATTCGAAATTGTGGATAATATCATTGCCGTAATAGACAACCTTAATGGTAACGCTTTGGTGGTACACACCATTTTATCAAGGTCTACCATTCCCCTCTATATCTGCTCTTACAACTTTAACACAAACACTTTACATGAACCTTAATGTTGTTGGAATAAAGGTAAATTTCGCGTGATAGAGTGTAAAAATAACCTTGTTTATAAAATACAGGGGGAGTTTTAATACAGATTCAAGTTTGTAGTTATTCTGGTCCCGTATCACATTAAGTTATTTAGCCATACGCCAGCAATTTCGCTATTAACTATTAGATCGTTTTGAAATCAATTCTTTGGTATCATGTTACGCTTGTATTTGTTTTTTTTTTCATCGCTATTTAATTTAGTGTAACGTTAGCTAGATTGGTGGTATTTTTCCTTTTGTAAGTCCATGTAATTACTTATTTATTCACACATAAAACTGTTTTGTAAGATTCGGTAGCGACCACCTAGAGATTGATTTGAGCTTTTTAATTTAAAAAGATTATCTTGCGGTTTCGCGATGGAGTAATTAACTACCGAATTACAAGCTATTAAATGAATATATCTCAACATATATGTGTGTTAGATTTTCTCCGTATTAATTTAAACGCAGTATATTAAGAAACAGCCTTGATACTTCTGAAATATTTTGGAATTTAATGATTAAGGTGCCTAAGGATTTCTGTAAAAGTGGCTCTATATTAACTAAAACATGTTTTTTTTTCAGGAATGCATGTATGTAGGATAAGTAACTGGATAAGTTCCGTCCGAACTGGAAGGAGGACGCGCGGGTTCGTGAGAACTAGAAGGAGTGGAGGGAGGCCTTCGCCCAGGAATGGGACAGAGCAGGCTGAAAAAAAAATGAAAAATCAAAGCAACATAAGTAATAAGGATGTGAGGAAAAAGCTCTTTTCCGCCTAAACCAATGAAAACAGTGAGAGGCTATTGACAGGTAGATGTTTTAATTCATTGCCTCATTGGTCAAGTAGTCGGGTTCGATTACCAAGTCGGGCAAAGTGTTATTGGGTTTTTGCTTTTTCCATCAGAAATTTCTCATTTCTCCTCAGCCATTTGTGCCCGGTTGATGGCAATTAGCCGCCGCCTATTACATGGGACTTAAACATAACTGGCGAAATGTGGGTGTACTAATGGGTACACCTCTGCTTAACCCTACGGGTAGTACAGGCGTGATGTTCTATTTAAATTAAAACTGTCATCTTTCAATACTTTATCTCAAGCACGGACCAACCATCCAATAAACTTATTTCTCGAATACTTTCCACTTAATAAATCCAAGAACGATACTAAACTTAATAAATAATGAAATATACTTATTAATAAGAATCCCATCGACGGTACGTGTTAATACAGCATCCATCATCCAACGGTGTGTGGTCTACTCTATGGTACAATTAGAGGGGCGCTATTGTGCCCGTACTCTATGGTGTCTATGGGAAACCTCTGTGTTTGTAATGCCACCTCTAATTCTCGGCTTTCACTGTGATTTATTGTGATAAAGGTTGTATTGATGTTGTTTTGTTTTGTTTATGGTCGAGCATTAAGATGAGATGTTTTAATTAGAGCTTAATTAAGACTTTAAGAGAGAGCTCTGGTTTAGGTGCCTACTTATTTAATATTTTTTTTATTTTTGAACTGTCTCGTTGGTCTAGTTCAAGCGCGACTGCTGAGCATGAGGTCTTGGTTGCGATTCCCAGGTCGCGCAAAGTATTATTGGGTATTTCCATCATTAATTTCTCTGTCTAGGTTCGTGCCTGGTTGATGGCAATAGGCTCATCCCCTATTACATGGGACTTAAACATAACTGGCGAAATATGGATGTTTTGTTAGGTACATACACCTCTGCCTTCCTCAGGATTACAGGCGTGATGTTATATTATAAGTATCAGCACATCACCTAAATCGACTCAAACTGTACATACTAAGTTCGATCTCCAGTGTGTCCTAGTTGTATGTATGTAGGTGTATGTGTAAATAAAAATGTAATTTATACAGTTTCACAGTATAGTATACTTTACCTATACAAATCTTGGCTAATGTTTTACACCTAATAAAACTGATTTATTATAAAAACTACTTCCTTACCAAGGCGTTACGTATTAACCAGTACTAACTGGGTTGTGGAGGTCAGATAGGCAGTCGCTCCATGTAAAATACTGGTATTCAGCTGCATCCGTTTAGACTGGAAGACGACCCCAACATAGTTGAGAAAAGGCTAGGCAGATGATGATGAAAGTTGGTTAGTTAATTTCTTACTTT